>OW679198.1:137661603-137879769 GCA_940337035.1 Agriotes lineatus | reverse complement strand
AAAACATAACCTGCTAACCTCCAATTTGACATACACTTACAGTGCCACCAACAATACACTCCAGTACTGCCAAACGTAAAAAAAATCGCCGTTGCTATGCCGAAAAGTGTTGCAAATGCAGAAAAGTATCACATTTCTAAACAATTTTGAATGTAGTACTGTAGTACATTACCAAATGAAATGTGAGAATGTACTTTTTAACCTCATTTATTGTTCTTTCTAGATACTTTTTCCATTATTTTGCTTCATCCTTACTGTTTAATATTAGTTCACAATTTTTGTTCTAGATCGAATAGCATTTGGGTTTCCTTTTGCTGAACCTACTTTTTATTTTACTGTATGGTTTGTCTACGTTTCCTTCATATATTTCTCTTTGAACTGTATCGCAAAGATCCTTTATGTACTTTTTTTTTGTTTTCCGAATCTATGGTGGTATGTTATTTCTAATCTCGTTATATTTTTTTCTTCTTTTTTTATATTACTTCCCTCGCCTAAAACACGAAGAAAGTATTGTAATCGCAAAAAATCACTTTCCGATATTTCTTCAGATCTTTACGTTTCAGAGTCCCTAGATTTCGAAAAACAGGTTTTTTCAATTCCATCTGTCAGCCTGTTAGCGGTATAACTCAAAAACTTTTTGTTGGACGAAGACGAGAGAACCGACAGAATTTCGGACAACTATATAGGGCGAGCACCTTAAAAAATAAAATAGATAAAGGTAATAATTTGCACACAAGTCAGGCTTTACACCTGAAAAAAATTAGACCCAACAAATTCAGGGTAATTCTTGTAAAAAAACAAAAATGGGCAAGAATACTCTGTTGAATGTAATGCAGCTTAAATGCGTTCCGCAGTCGCTGAAAATGCACTGGCTTCGATTCTCGTCTGTAATTCTTTTTTTATTTGCAAATAGATATAATTTGCATTACCAAGTGTTTTGTTTTATTGTTTCAGTAGTATTAGGAACGTTTCGATATGTTTACCCCTAGTTATCCTTGATTTTGCAAAATATTTAGTGTCACAACTTCCACTTGTGAGGGAAGTTCTGAGGAAAGCCCTTTACATATTTTGTTTGTATTATGAACCTTCCTCTATGATGTTGATATTTCTGATGATATCCATGATTTTCTGTTCTGATTTCTTTTTATTCCATTGATCTGTAACACCTTTTATTATGATGTGCTCTATCTTATTCCAAACTACTTGTTCGTTGTAGTCGGAAGGTTTTACGATTATGTTAATATCTTGTTCTACTGCGTTTTGTAAGACGGTTACTGTATTTTTATCTTTTAGTTTCTATAGAATCCAATTATTTACTTATTTCTTTTCTAGTTTTTTAGATACTCTGATTTTCATCGTCACAAGATAGTCCAGTCATTAGACACTTTTGTGGTTGCAAAAGGTTGCGGGATTATATGCTTGGTTGCCCTAAGTATGACCCTAAGTTTGCGACCTCATGCGACCCCCGTTCGCGCCGTCATCTTGAAAACATGGCGGCCAAAATCAGTTTTTGATATATAACTCGGTTCCAGCAGTTTTTAGAAAAAAAGTACGA
Source organism: Agriotes lineatus (assembly GCA_940337035.1). Classification (NCBI taxonomy): domain Eukaryota; kingdom Metazoa; phylum Arthropoda; class Insecta; order Coleoptera; family Elateridae; genus Agriotes; species Agriotes lineatus. The sequence continues at coordinate 137,878,214 of OW679198.1, read as the reverse complement.
TTAAAAGTTTAAGGGGATAAAATTTACTACAAAATCGTTTTTATAACTTTTTTGTCAGACTAATACTTTTCGAGTTACAGGGCCGAACAATAAGACAACTTTTTAAAAATCTCATATAAGTAGCATTTCCATAGTACTTTTTATCAATTATGTATAAGGTACCCTACCTAAAGTAGTTTAGTGCGGTAAAGTAATAAAACATAGGCTATCAAGTTGTTTCCACACCGTCCAAAAGGTAGAGTTGAGCGGGGCGTTTTTTTAACGTGGTATCCCTAGTAGGCCTAATCCACACCTCAAACTTACATGTACGGTTTCTGCCGTTTTGTACTATGGGATATCTGTGGTTTATTATATTCACTATCTGCTAAATCTTGTTTGTCTTCCGTCACCTCCAGCACCCAATTCCAATGAATCAAAGTCGTCATCAGCCTCTTTTGGGTCTTTGGGATTAGAATCCACTACCATAGCGGGAATGTTTTCACATGCTGTCCCGTTACAATATAGACACAGCACTGAGCATTTTAAACCCGTTTTCCGACATCCACACGAACATCATGCACAGCCTTTCTTACATTTACAGGGTATTGATTTTAAAATGTCGTTGGGCGCTCCTTCTGACGTAGCCCGAACAGCATCGAGCCCGTTTCTCGTTTTCTGCCAGCCATATTGCTCAGGATCTTTTTCTCTGCCACACCACATCGCAACTTGGTGATACACTCGCAGACAATGCTGCCTTGCAGCATCTCTTGTGGGTGGCCGGGACTCGAGATTAAATTTGTTCTTGGACACAGAACTGCTGGTAGCGACGCGAATCCAATGTGTCCGTTTCAAACGATCTGCCATACGGTTCCAGCTGCAGCGAGAGCATCAACATCTGCTTCGAGTTCTTGGAAGATTTCTACAGTCTCCAGCACCAAATCGTTTGTATCCAGGAGACTGAGGAACTTCAATTTCCCTTGGTTAAACAGGGCAGAGGTTGTGTCATACCACTGATTGCACTTGAAAACAAAATGTTCTTTGCAACAGCGTCCTTATATTTCAGGCTCCTCGTCGAATACAGCGTTTCCGCAACTTTCCTTGTCGATGGTTTTAGCAAAAAAATGTTTTCCTGATCTTTCGCCTTTGCAGTTAAAAGAACCAACAAATCTATATCTTCTCCCACAACGAAAACAAGAGTAAAAGACGATGACATGTAGATGGCTGTCTGAATGATGGGCACATCCGCAACTTCGACTGCCTGTTTTGCTGTGTAATTTTGTCCTTCAAACATCGTAATTCACATAGAAATTAAATTCCTTTTATTAGTATCGCTCGACAAGAAATTTTCTTGGGAGACAGGTGGAATCATCGCTTCATCGTCGATATCTTTCTGCACTTTTCGTATTGCGGCTAGCTGCGTTCGCTTGATAACCGTCAAAAACTACAACTGCATTAGGACCATAGTTCCTCTGGACATATTTAACGTCGTTTATGCAAATTTGGCCATACGAATCATTGCGATGCCATACCACTCGATGCAACAAACACCCGCCTCCAGTACATGCAGGATGTTGTTATCCGGTTGTACAGGCTGTTTTACTGGAGAAAATGCCTTAAACAGTGACGATTTCGTTACCTTTCGCATGCCATCTTCATTAAATAGCGATAGCGGATATGGGGCGAGTTCAAACTTAAAATAACTTTTGAGTTCCCCATCGTTTTTTTTTGCGATACAGATTCCTTGAAATAACAACAGCGGATTGATAAAAAAATAGGAATATTGTCAACTTTGACACTGCTTTTAGCTGCTCCTAATGAAAGCAATGCATCTTTACGCTTAAATTTTATCGAACCAAAATGATTGCCCACAGTTTTCGACATAACCGCAGCACCAATTTCTTGTGCCATGTGGAAATTTAATGTTTTAACGCCAACGACGCCACTGTTGATGAGAGCAAACTATCGGTAAAAGCGGATTGTGTTGCAACAGCCATCCTGCAATTTTTGCCACATCGTACTGGTCACTTGTCATACGCGTTGGCCGTATATCCACATGCTGCTCCGTTGTGCTTAAGGGGATGGCGCAAAACTTTTCGTACATCCACAGTTGCGAACATACTTAAGCTTTATTTAGTTTTTCAACTCACAAATAGCTACATGTCACTGGAAGACATTGCCGGGACAGTCAGTTTTATTCGGCTGATCCCGCCTACTTAGATCAACAAAACTTCCACGCTACCATGTGTTGATTTTTATATAAAGAACTTATCCTGGTACTACTCTACCAAGTAGACTAGTTCGGAGAAAATTGGTAAACAGTATCATGCAAATGCCCTTTTACGAGATTTTAAAACGTTTTCCCTACTGTTCGGCCCTGTAACTTGGAAAGTATTAGTCTTACAAAAAAAATTATAAAAGCGATTTTGTAGAAAATTTGATTATCTTCAACTTTTTAAGAGATTTTTTTTAACCTACAGGAACCGACTTATATGCCAAAAACTGATTTTGGTCGCCATTTTTTCAAGATGGTGGCGTTAGCGGCGGTTGAATGAGGTCTCAAACTTAGGTGCATGTTAAGGACCTCCAAGTCTGCACTTCTACCAAGTTTCAAAACTCCGCAACCTTTTGCGCTAACACACTGTTATTATGTATCTAATGACTGGACTAAGACCGCGATTACTGTCGATATCTGGGCCAGCGTAGCTTCGGTAAACTTTTTCTTGATTCGTGATAAGGTGGTATTTTTTTACGGTCTCTTGACATCTTCCAGGTATGACGTCTTCTAACATGATATTGGAAAATTGTGTTAGCGAGTGTTAGCTTATGTTCTTCAGAAAATTTTGCAAGACATTCGCCTCGAGAAGTCGGGGTACTGAAGGATTGGTTTGTTCATAAGTAAGGTTTTGCATTTTAGAAAAGCTTCTTTAAATTCGTTGGAGTGGATGACTTGCGCGCCTTTCTTTAAGCACTTTGTCATAGGCTTTGTAATTTTTGCAAAGACCTTTATACATTTTCGGTAGTAGCCATTGAGATTTGCAAACACCCTAATAATTTCAATCGGGACGAAGGCTTTCCCCTTCCTTCTATGTGGAAAGTGCTAATTCCTAAGCCCCGCCCTCCGTCACTGAACCGCGACGGCATTTGCTGAATCGCTACGACGCTTGCCTATAAATTCTCGCTTTTCTTCTTCCGATAGTCAGTCGAGTTTCGCCTCTGACGTGGTTAACACGTTGAGTTACCGTGCTCTTCTGTCCCTTCCCTTTGCAAAGAGTTTCGCCTCTGGCGTGGTTAACACGTTGAGTTACCGTGCTCTTTTGCTTTTTTCCTCCTGATGAAGCCCCTTACGAAAGTGGGCGAAACGTTGAGTTCTTCGGTCTCAATCATGACACGGTCCAATCCCGGAAGTCGTTTGTTACTTAGTAGCCTAGTAGTCCTAAAAATCTTTTAATTTCTTTTGGTGTTTTTGGAATCGGATAGTAGTTTATTGCTCTTAGTCCAGTCTGTAGGGACAAAAAAGGCCTTTGCCTTACAAAAAATGGAGTATGAACGGTTTTTATATATGTTGTTCAGGTCGGGATCCTGATGAAAAATCCAAGTTTTCGACCTTGGAGGGGCGCCGCGCGAGCAGCCATCTTGGATTAAAGGTGCTAAAAACTGGTGTTATCCAAATAGCTCCGCAGCGGTTGATCAAACGTCAAAAAAGTTCAATATAAAGTTAAAGGAGACAAGATTGTTGACATTTTTTGTATATTAATTTTTGTTGTAAGTGTAATATGTAACGAGTTACAGCAGCTGAAAGTTGAACATTTCACCAAAATATCTTAAACTTTATTTTTGTTGATACATTTTGTAAGAACAACTTACACTATATTGTTTGTAATATTTTTCTGCATCAGAATAACGTTCTATAGAGAAATACAAAGTATGATCAAAAATTATTTTCATCTAGTATGGCTATGGAATAATCTATACATATATAAAGGAAAGTCACAACCCTGACTAATCAACGCAGAGCCGAAACGACTGTCACTAAAAACTTGAAATTTGGGTGGAAGGTTCAGTTTGTTACGTAAGGTAGTGCTAAGAAGGGATTTTTTGAAATTCGACCCCTAAGGGGGTGAAACGGGGTAAAATGTGTTTTCACGAATTCCTCAATATTTCTTACACCCGATAAGATATCGACTTGGTGTTTACTTGCAAAGATTATCAATGTAAATACCTAGAAACGTATTTTAGGATTTTGCCCTAATCAACCCCTAAAGGTGCAAATGTGGATTGGGGGTGAATTAAAGAACGCTAAGTATTTCCTATGTGTATTGAGTTAGAACATTCTTTTTTGGCACATAGATTGATTTTTAAAATATTTAGAAAGGGGTGTAAGGGAATTTGAAAATGTTAACCCTAAAGGGGTAAAAGGAGGAAAAACTTATTTTGTTTCGCCGTGAGTTCCATTTCACAATAAAATGGATTAAAAGGGGGTGAAAAAGGGGTAAAATGTGTTTTCACGAGTTCCTCAATATCTCTTACACCCGATGAGATAGCGATTTGGTGTTTATTTGCAAATATTATCAATGCAAATACCTAGACACTTATTTTAGTATTTTGCCCTAATCAACCCCTAAAGGTGCAAATCTGGATTGGGGGTGAATTAAAGAACCGTAAGTATTTCCTATGTTTATTGAGTTAAAACATTCGTTTTTGGCGGGTCTAGGACAACTCGGCGCCGCCATCTCGGCGCGGGGCCAACTCGGCGCCGGGACAACTCGTCGCGGAGCCATCTCGGCGCCAGCCAACTCGGCGCGAGGCCATCTCGGCGCCGAATTTAAATTCGCAAACTACAGTGTGCACTACGTAAGAAAATTATTATAAACAAATAATATATAAAGTGATCGCCAAAAAGCTCACATCAAATGAAAAAAATTATATTTAGAATTTCTTGGAAAATCAAACACTAACGACCAGAGGTAATTGCAAACTGATTACAAATGGGCCAAACAAAAGTTGTCACATGACTTCCGTTATCAGTAAAATTTTACATTTTTTAAAAATAATTACGAAACATGCATTGAAATTTATTATGAAATAAAAACTTTGTTAAAAATATTTGTTTTTCCATAGCAGTTTTTGTTAAAAGTAAAATTGTTTGATATGGAACCTATAAACCGTTCAATAGTTATTTGCCAAGTAGGTAGACATGGAATTTTGTTTTTATGTTTAATAAAACTAAAACTCCCTAGAAACTCATTCTGACACTTTGTCAGAAGCAGCTGTTATGTACAGGAGGCTCACGAAAGTGTCTAATTTGACATTTTGAGGTTAAACATGCAATGTTGCCAGTCCTTTCATACTTTGTTTGCCACTAGGCATAATATTTATGGACATCGGCGTCATGGATATCTATCTGTCAACAAATTGTAGTACTAAAGTAAATATGCCAAAAGTCATTAAAGGTGACACAAAACTACAAATTACAAAGGCTTACAGGCATTATAAAGCCGACAGGCCCGACCTCAGTGAAACTGAAATTTTTGTCCGGCTTAGTGACTTTTGGGATGCAAGTATTTATGCATAAAACTTAATTGTTGCTTTAATTTTCGGCTTTGTACTGTTTTAGATATCTGAAAGAACTAGTATTAGAAATATTATGGGGCGGAACAATTTTGAATTTAAACCTTTTGGCCCACGACCTAAAAATGATACATACTATTTGCAACATACGCACTGAAGAAGTAGTTAACAATGCGAGACAAATTGTGCAAGAACAACCACACGTATCTGTTCGCCATTTAGGACAGCAATTAAATGTTTCATATTCAACATCTCATAGGATATTAAGAAGCAATTTGCATTATTTTCCTTACCGGTTGCAAGTGTATCAGGAACTGCTGCCAAACGATCCTCCGGTTAGATTGGAATTTTGTAACTGGTTTATCAATAATTTAGGAAATAACGATAATGCGTTTGAGAAAACTTTCTTTACTGATGAGGCATACTTCTATTTATCTGGCTATATTAATTCACAAAGTATGAGGATGTGGAGCGCTGAGAATCCCAATTTTTATGTTGAAGAACCGCTTCACCCACAAAAAATCGGGGTTTGGGCTGCAATTAGTAAAAGAAGAGTTATAGGTCCTATATTTTTTTAAAGTAATTGAGTGCAGCAAAACGATTAAATTTTATTTTAATAGTTCAAATTTTAGGTTTTCTAAATGCACAACCATATCATACTGAAATTTTGTCGCCATTTTTTGAAGAGTTACGTGACAATGAATTACAAAAGGGTTACATACTTTCAATAAGATGGGGCATAAATTTACTTGGAGATTTTACAAAAACAGAGTTATTAGTCAAAACATGTCTACAGTGTGGCCCCCGAGGTCTTGTAACTTAACTCCCTGTGATTTTCTTCTGTGGCCATATTTAAAAAAATCCATTCTTCAACTTCCACTGGACAATATTCAGCAGCTTTAACAAAGAAGTAATGGAAAAAATTAAGAAATCAATAATAATGGCGGATTATTAAGATTTGAGAATAGAACGAGTTAAGGAGTTTACTTTCTTAGGCACATTAATCTCTGAAAACTTAAATTACACACAAGGAATGAAATCAAGGTTAATAAAAGCATCGAGATGTCCGGGCGCGTTAAGTAGTATAATGTCCTTAAGACAAATGTCGCGAAATGCAAAACTACGACTTATAAGACTGTAATTCGACCCACAGCTACGTACGCATGTGAAACATGGACGATGAATGTGCCAGACCAAGATACGATAAGTAGGTGGGAGAGAAAAATGCTGAGAAAAATATTTCGAGGGACTCGGACGGATGATGGTTGGAGAAGACTTACAAACGAAGAGGTACAAAAGAAGTATGGAGAGCCAAGTATAGTAGACTTCACTAAAGCTCAAAGGTTAAAATGGTTTGGGCATATATGGAAAATGCCAGATAGAAGAGCTACTAAGATAGTATTGGAAGGCAGAGCGCAAGAAACTAGAAGAAGAGGGCGACCAACGAATAGGTGGAAGGAGGCAGTAATGGAAGACATAGCAAGGAAAGGAATAGAAGACTGCAGAAATAAAATCATGAATAAGGGACAATGGAGACAGATTGTTATGCAATGGGCCTAAACTGGCTTGTAAAAGCTTTATTTATACTGAAAGAATACATAAATTGTAATATTTAAATATTTTTGTATACAATTTATAATTACAATAAAAAAACGACTTTCATTATACCATTATGCCTACTCAAAAAAGTATGAAACGTATTCAGAATCAGCAATTTGTCTTTCATGAAATTTATCTTAACCAATAATAAAAGTGGCACAAAATCCAAAACCAAATCTGGCAACCACGTTTTGTACATTAACATAAAATTATCATTTTGTATAAAATGAACATAACCTAACTTTTGTTAATGAGTGACAGCATATTTACAGGGTGAAATTTATCACCCTAACATGGCCTCCTATCTGGCAAATAACTATTGAACGGTTTATAAACATAAAAGAAAATGTGAGAGGTCAAAGTTGGCAGAGGATTTTGAAATTTTGGTATAGGAGAGACTAGATGTTGATCCTAAACAATTTTTTTTAAAAACTTTTTGTTGTATTTTCTACATAAAAGGCACGCTACTCTACAGTAAAATAGGTTTTTTGAAAACTTTAAAGGCATACTTGATTTTTCAAAACTGAAATGCTGTTCGAAATTCGCCTTTAACCAAGCAGGGCTGAACCCCAAAAAATGAAAATTTAAATCGAGAAATTTTTATCTTTTACAAGAGTCGGTTCACCTATCCGGGGACACGCTGTATACAGGGTGTCCGGAAAATACGTGTACAACGAAAGACTACAAGTTCCTTGGCCCAAAGTATGATGATTTAACTCAACTTACCTATACAGGGTGTCAGGAAAGTCAACCGTGTCACTTCTGGAGATACTAGGCGGCTCTATATGGAGTCGAAAAGTTCTAATCCATTTTTGGCTTAGAAGCATAGTTTTCGTAAAAACGAATGTTGAAAATAAAAAAGAAAAAGTTGAGAACTGCTGTACTTTGCCTTAAATTGGAGGCTTGACGCAGTCTTGCGATAGGCTGGGAAACAATTGTCACATATACCGTCTACATACACAATTTATTAGCTTTTAGAACACTTTTAAAAGGGAGTTTAATAATTTTAAATCCAACAATGAAGACAAACTATCGACGTACTCACAGACCCAACAGCACCAGAACACCATACACAAAAAACATATCAGCATACTCCTGCACGGTGTATATTTTTACTACAAAAGTCAAACACGCAATTATTTATTACATTGACATTAATTGACAAAAAAACATCAAAAACACAAAAATGCAGTAGGTACTATACAGCGGTTCACAAAATTTGCGGTACAAATTTCAACAGTGAATTCTGAAGAAATTGTGCTTCTAAGCCAAAAATGGATTAGGACTTTTCGACTCCATATAGCGTCCCTAGCATCTCCAGAAGTGCCACGGTTGACTTTCCTGACACCCTATATACAAAGTTGCTTAGTTTAGCCGCTAGGTCTTCAAAAATGATTAGCTTTTTTAAATTTTTTCAAGTAAGTCGAAAAACGTTCGATAGATTTTATTCACGTTTTCGCCATGCGTTTGTACCAGTAAACTACAGCATTTTGTGGAATAAACCTTAATTTCGAAAATTACAGGGTGTTTAAAAACGTCACAATAAATTATCCATCCATATTTTTGTAACCACCTGTATAATCACTACCAATGTTTTTTTGTGAATAGCTACTTTAATTTAGAAGCTATTTCCGCTCTTACAAAATTTTAGTTGCGTGAACGGTTTAGCCACAAAAAATAGTTTCTAAATTACTACAAGCCTGAATCAGTAACTGTTACTTAACACTAGGCTTTTGGGAATTTAGGAAATATTTTTTTGTCGCTAAACCGTTCACGCAACTAAAATATTCTAAATTAAAGTAACTATTTAGAAAAAAAAATTGTAGTGACTATTCAACTCACTTGTCATCTATTAAAAACTGACCAATAAAAATACAAGATTTGACCTCTTTGAACCAATAAAAATGAACTATATTGACAATTTTCACTAGTGAAAATAATCGACAATTGTCACTAGTGGTATAGTGAATATTTTAAACAAATTTTATTTTTGTTAGAAAAAGTCAATATTAGCGTTCTGTTACTATAGAAATTGCGTAGTTTTGTGCTAGATTTACTGAAAACTAATTTGAAAAAGTAGTTTGGTTCATTGAATAGTCTCTCGAATACCATTCTTAGTCAAAGTTAAGTAGAATATTTTTGCGATGTTATCACTACTCATGTCCATTGCGCTTAGGATTATTACTCGTGCTAGCGCATTCGTACTAATCGATATTAAGCGCAATGGACATTCGTGATACCACGGCAAAAATATTCGACATAACTTTTGACTACTCATGGTATTATAAGTGACTATTCAGGGGGTTGAAGCATTTAAAAAAGTTAATCATTTTTATAGCCCTCTAGCGACTAAACTAAGCAACTTTGTATATATGTAAGTTGAGTTAAATTATCATATTTTGGGCAAAGGAACTTGTGGTCTTCCGTTGTACACGTATTTTCTGGAGACCCTGTATACAGGGTAATTTTTAAGTTGATTTTTTCCTTTTACCAGGATAAAGCTAAATAAAGTAAGCTTTTTTTTCATTTGCCACTTTTGAGAAATATCAAAACTGACGGAGGTACAGGGTGTTAAAGTTTCAAATTAAAAACTAAACTTTGGCGCAAAGGCGGCTGGACAATTTTATTTTTGTTTATCTCTGTTGTAAAGCAATGATCTGTCAACTAGTTTTCCATTGTAATTTTCTTAATGTTATTGCTACAATAATGGCTCATGTTTATGAAAATAATGAATGAGTGAATATGCTTATTATTTACTGGGAGTGTCGTCAAAATGCCGCTGCCACATCGCTCTTATACGCGGAATGTGTGTGTAGAAGCGAATGCTGATAATTTAGATTAAGTTTAGTTTAATTATCGTTAAGTAATTTTAGTTCATACTTTGAAACTTTAACACCTTGTACCTCCGTTAGTTTTGATATTTCGCAAAAGTGGTAAATGGCTTACTTTTTCTAGCTTTATATCCTGACAAAAGGAAAGAATCAACTTAAAAATCACCCTGTATATACAGTGTGTCCCCGGATAGGTGAAACGACTCTTGTAAAAGGTAAAAAATTCTCGATTTAAATTTTCATTTTTTGGGGTTCAGCCCTGCTTGGTTAAAGGCGAATTTCTAACAGCATTTCAGTTTTGAAAACTCAAGTATGCCTTGAAAGTTAAAAAAAACTATTTTTTGTGCTCATGACTTCAAAATTCATATTTCCCGGTCATTCCCAATACGCCGAAAGTTACTTTTCCCGCACTGCGGTGTTTTTTACTTTTCAACAAAAACTAGGGGAATTGTGTTTTTTGTAAATTTTTATAATAAACAGGGCTGCGCGCGCTATTGCGCGGTCTATTCTATTCAATTTACCACCATTTTTAGGCCTATTACGTTGGCCCATCTCCAAGGGGGCCCTTGGGGTTTCGCCCACCTCCAAAGGGGCCTCTGGGGCTCCGCCCCTCTCCAAGGGGGACCTCAGGGCTCTGCCCATCTCCAAAGGGGCCCTTGGGGCTTTGCCCCTCTCCAAGCGACCCTTGGGGCTCCGCCCCTCTCCAAGAGGGCACTCGGGGCTCCGCTCATTTCCAAGCGGGCCCTCGGGGCTTCGATCATTTCCAAGCGGGCCCTCGGGGCTCCGCCTCTCTCCAAGGGGTCCTTCAGGGCTCCGCTCTTTTCCAAGGGAGCCCTCGGGGATCCGCCCCTCTTCAAAAGGGCCCTAGGAGCTACGTCTCTCTCCAAAGCGGCCCTCGGGGCTCCCCCATCTCTAAGGGGACCTTCGGGGCTCCGTCCCTCTCCAAGGGACCCTCGGGACACACACGTCTGGATCGTTCTCCTTTATTATATAGAGGATTGTCCCTCGTTGGTTTAATTGCGCCTGCAAACACCAGAGGCGCTGTAAACGTCGACAAAAACTAACAGGTGCGTAGGATAGGTATAAAAGTTTTGTGATTTGTGCTGTCAACTCAGTAAATTAGTAAAACACTAAATAATAGATTTTTTATTTTTAAAAATATTTTCAGTTGTTCGTTACAAAAAACATTGTATTTAACTCCTTCGGGAAGAATTTTCCCGAATTCGCACTACATACAGCACTCCCTTCGGTCGTGCTGCAAACAAAGTGTTCATTCGGGAAAATTACGAACTTGTTAGGTAAATAACTATTCCTGTAGAGTAGCGTGTCTTTTATGTAGCAAATACGACAAAAAGTTATTAAGTGAAGTTGTTTAGAATCAACATCTAGGTTCCTATACCAAATTTCAAAATCCTTTGCCAACTTTGATCTCTAACATTATCTTTTATGTTTAGGTCCCATATCAAAGAATTTTACTTTTAACAAAGAAGGCTATGGAAAAACAAACGTTTTTTAAAAAGTTTTTATTTCATAATAAAAAAAAATTGTTAAAAATAAAATTCTTTGATTTGTAAAATAAACATTAAAGAAATATTTGTCATATAAAAAGCACTTTACTTAGAAAATGGCGTTTTTCAAAATTGTGTAAATCCAAAACGTGCTATTTTTCGGAATTTAAGCAAGATTTCAATGAGATTTTTTATTGTGTGGTAGTTTTAGCTGAGTGAACAATCTCAAGGCCAGAAAACTTTTTTTCGTAAAATGTGTCTCTATCTTGACTAGTAAATGCATGCTTCGAAATTATTTAAAAAAAACTAAAATATTACTGATAACAGAAGTCATCTGACAACTTTTGTTTGGCTCATTTGTAGTCACTTTGCAACCGCCTCTGGTCGCCAGTGTTTGATTTTCCAAGAAATTCTCAATATTTTTTTTTCATTTGATGAAAGCTTTTTGGCGATTACTTTATTTATTATTTTTTTATAATAATTTTCTTACGTAGTGCACAATGTAGTTTGCAAATTTGAATTCGGCGCCGAGATGGCCTCGCGCCGAGTTGGCTGGCGCCGAGATGGCTCCGCGCCGAGTTGTCCCGGCGCCGAGCTGGCCCCGCGCCGAGATGGCGGCGCCGAAGTGGCGGCGCCGAGATGGCGGCGCCGAGTTGTCCGGCTTCGGTTTTTGGCATACAGATGGATTTTTAAAATATTTAGAAAGGGGCGTAAGGGACTTTGAAAATTTTAACCCTAAAGGGGTGAATTAATTAATTTTTTTCGCTGTGAGTTCCATTTTATAATAAAATGGGTTAAAAGAGATTTTTTCCTTCCCTACTGGGGTGAAAAGGGGTAAAATGTGTTTTTACGAGTTCCTCAATATCTCTTAGACCCGATGAGATAGCGACTTGGTGTCTACTTGCAAAGATTATCAATGCAAATACCTAAAAACGTATTTTACGATTTTGTCCTAATCAACCCCTAAAGGTTCAAGTCTGGATTGGGGCTGAATTAAAGAACCCTAAATATCTCCTATGTTTATTGAGTTAAAACACTCTTTTTTGGCATGTAGATGTATTTTTAAAATATTTAAAAAGAGGTGTACGGGATTTTGAAAATTTTAACCCTAAAAAGGTAAAAGGAGGAAAAACTGAAAAAGGGTAGGGGGTGAATTAAAGACCCTTCGTTACTCCTGTTTATTGAGTTAGATCAGTCTCTTTTGGTATATAGATATATTTTTAAAATATCTAAATAATGGTTTAAGTGATTTTGAAAAATGTACCCCTAAAGGGGTAAAAAGGGGTAAACTATGTTTTCACGAATTCCACAATATCTCTTAGGACCGGTAAGATATCGACTTGGTGTTTGCATGAGTAGCTATCCAATGCAAATGTCTAAAACCATATTTCATTGCCCTAATCAACCCTTAAACGGTGCGAATTTGAATTCGGGGTGAATTATAGAACCCTTTAAATCTCCTGTGCTTGTTGAGTTAGATCATTCTTTTTTGGCATATAGATGTGTTTTTAAATCTTTAGAAAACGTTTTTATTTTTTTTTAAATTTCACCCCTAAACCGATAAAAAGCTAAAACTGAATAGAAGTAGGAAGTTAAAATTATTTTTTGCTGTGGTTTCATTTCAGTATAAAACGGACTGATTTTTTTTAGAAATTGCACCCCTAAGAGGCGAAAAGTGGTAAACTGTTTAGCGTATTGAGTGATGGAGGAGAGGGACACTCTAGAATGCATTTGAGATTTAGAAGAAAAAACAAACATTTGTAGTCCGTACGAAGAACGGATATCTTGCTAGTTCTTAATATATAAACGCAACTATAAAAGTCACTTATATTCTCGCACATACAGTCGTTGTTTTTGATGGATATCCGTTTGATGGCGACAAAAAAATACCAAGACTGCAGAAAGGCTTCTCCGATCGAAAAAACAGATATCTGCGGATGTTATTTTGGATGAAACAACGCCGGTTCTAGTTTCCCAAGAACGATTTCTAGCAAACGAAAATAATAAAGTCCGTCTGCTTTCGATGCTGTAATAACATACGAACATTACTGTATTACAGTTAAGCAGGCTGAAGAAGATGGTGATGTGTTGATTGTCAACACGACGATTTTTTTGTGCTCAAAATTTGATGCAGTTTTCGCCATTGGAGAAGACGTCGATCTTCTAGTTCTGCTGACGGTATTAGCAACATCTACCTTCGCAAACCTATGAGAGGCAAAATTGTCGAAAGAGTGTATGCTGCAAATAGTTTCAAATATGAAAAAGCAGGTGAGAACATTTTGTTTCTCCATGCGTTTAGTGGCTGCGACACAACGTCGTCCGTCTACAACCAAGGAAAAAGTTTGTTTTCGCTTGTCCAGAAAAGCACAAGACTCAATGACATTATAGGCATATTCAAACATCACGATGCCAAACCAGATGATATCGCAGATGCTGAAGCACGCTTTCTCGTTGCTTTGGTGGCTACATGGAAGAAAATACCTTGGAAGAAGTCGGTTACCAACAAGATCAAGTGCAAGAAACACATTTAATTTTGCTTCTTTGCCACCAACGAAGGACGCTGCACGGTAACACGCATTTAGGACCAGGTCCAACAGTGGTATGGAATTGAAAAAAATGCACAGGACTGGGGCTGGAAAGTTGGCACTAATGGGCTCACTCCAGTAACAATGACAGAGAATCCATTACCCGAGACTTTATTAAAATTAATTTCATGCCATTGTAAAAAAGGATGCGGCGAAGCATGTGGCTGCAGGAAAAGTGGGATGAAGTGCTCTATTCTGTGTAGATTCTGTAATGGCCAATCATGCGAAAATGCACCAGAAGTTCACACCGAGAGTGGGGACGAAGATGAGGACATTTCATCAATGGAAGTCCCAAGTCTCAGGAGCAATGACTTCGAAGATAACATTGAGAATAAAGAATCTTATGGAGACGTCAACATCTACCGACCGGGGCCTTCAAAAATAAAAAAAAACTAAATAATATAATCGCGAACATGAAACATCACTGAACTGGAGCATCTGTGGATTAGGCCTACTGGGCATACCACAATAAAAAAAAAGCGCCATTAACTCTACCTCATGGTGGTGTGGAAATGAGTTTACTATTCGTTTATCAAATTATTATAACTACATAACGAATAACCAGAAATAATACAAGAGAAATTTTAAAAAATGAGAAATTACACTATTTTTTTAGAGAAATGTTCATCTTTCCACCGCTGTAACTCCTTTCATATTAGACTTACAAAAAATAGTTATATACAAAAAATGTCAAGAATCTTGTCTTCTTTAACTTTGAATTAAACTTTTTTGGAGTAGGATTAACCGTTGCGGAGTCATCTGGAAAAATCCAGTTTTTAGCACCTTTAATCCAAGATGGCTGCTCGCGCGGCGCCCCTCCAAGGTCGAAAACTTGGATTTTTCATCAGGATCTCGACCTGAACAACATATATAAAAACCGTTCATACTCCATTTTTTGTAAGGCAAAAACCCCTACTGACTGGACTATCTAATTTTATCGGGATTGGGTCGAACTCCTTCTGGTGTTATTACGTGTCCTAGATATTGCACTTCTTTCTTTAAGAATTCGCTCTTGTCCTTGAACATCTTGTTGATTTGTTTATTTACTTCGTCACGATGTACTTGGGGAAATCGATAATTTTTGGAGTACACAGGTGTTTCGTCAGAAGTTTTAATTAGGTGTTTAATTTGGTTGTTAAAACTACGTGGAATGTCTTCACAAAAGAATACATCGCGAAAATCTTCGCATAATGTTCTAATAAGTGTTGCTTCTTCGTCGTTGAGGTGTTCTAGCCGTAATTGTTGTAAATTTTTTAGTTGGTTTTGTTTGAGATTTTTGTTTACTGGTTCAGATTGGTAATATAAGGTATCTGGCTTCGGATTTTCTTCGACCATTTCGATCTGTAGTGGTTGGGTCATAATAAATGTCTTTTCTTCGTCCCATGTCGCGACTTTCACTCTGATGATGCAAGCTGCAAAGTCTTGCGAAACGTTAGTGAATATGGATGCACAAACAGCAAAACGGCCAAATCCGCCTAAGTATCCTCGTTCTCAAGATACTCAAACAACACGAGCCACCAAAGAGCATGACCATCGCGCGGGTTTTTGCTCGACTTCACAAGGTGCAAGGTACATTAAGCCAGAAAATGCTGAGTGTTCATATACAAATACTACGCGGTCTAAGCCGAAATTCCATGTTAAGAAGAACGGTATCACAATCTCAATGTAAGCGACAATCGCTCCAGTCGCCTGCATTACTTAGGGCCGGTTGCAGAAAGCAATGTTAAGTCTGGTGTTAGCTAACATCGCGTCAAAGTGAACAAAAACGAATCAAATCTCAAATGCTTATGGTAACTAATGCATTAGTAAACAAAATTTGATGCGATTTTGTTCACTTTGACGCGATGTTAGCTAACACCAGACTTAACATTGCTTTCTGCAACCGGCCCTAAGAGTGTTAATAATAACGTAATCGGCAAGTTTAAAACAAAAATAGTGTGATCAATGTTGAAATATATTTTTAAGGATTTATGAACAGGGTCTTCTAATATTAAGAGATCGCCAAAAGCAGATACGTTAATACTGGAAATATTATTTAAAGCTAAATCCAAATATAGTCCGTTATTGTTAATAAAATTAAATAGAGAGGAATTAGAAGAATTTTAAAAATCTAAAGAATTAAAATAGTTTTTATCAATTGATTGGTACGTTCGCCACCAATACTTCGGTTCTAGATTATAGCTGATAGATTAAAATCACCAGTTATTAAAAATGTATCATTAAGATTAGTAGAGATAAGAGAACAGAGTGTATTAAAAAATATAGAGCTGTGTCAGGATGTTTGGCTGTTTTGAGTTAAATTGATCATACTCGTACGTTATTAGTGACGCCACTATAAATCTCTAAGTCATAAGAAAACCTGATGTTCTACGAAGTACAGATGTGTTAATACCCCATGTGTGGGGTTTTGAGGTTAAACTACTTTGAAAGGAATTATTTGTTTATTATTGCAAAGCCTTTCTTCTTGAGGAATACTCAACAAACCTTTTCTCAGGCTTTCCAGTAAAGATCGTAACTTGGAAAACTTATTTTAATTATTTTACAAAATTATCATTATAATTGAAGTGAATGATCCAATTATAACTCTTCAGATAGTGTCTCATGGATGATAGTTGTATTATCGATGTAATGAGATACTGTTAGACAATTTGATAATTATACCGCCACTTGTGGTGTATTCCTTGTTTATCGGCATTTTTGGGTAGAGTTTGTCATTTCCCGCTCCTTTTTACGTGATAATGGAATCATTAAACAGGTTGTGCAATTCGTCTTGTATCTCCACTCTCCAGTCAGGGGCTTCGCGTTGCGTCTCTTCTCGGCTGAAGATACTAACTCAGCTTGCGGAGTTTGACCAAACCGGTTGCGTTGTCTTGAAAAAAAAGGTAGCATTGTATTGAATGGCATAATAATTCGTTTATTATTACTATTATTTGTTATTCAAAGTCTTTATAAATAGTATTATACACCAGACTGAGAAGACGAGTGTTATAACCCAAGCACCGAGATTGCACTCCTAGGATACCGAGCAGTACGAGGTACGCGGGCTGTAATAATTTTATCTACCGGGATGTATATACTATTTTTTGTACCACCAGCACCTTAAATCCTAGCATTTTAGCCCACGGTAAATGCAAGAATTTTTTAATACCCACGAAAATTAAGAAGCCTGAAATTAAAATGTGTAGGCTTCTGTCAATTCGGTTCGATTGAGAGGAATGCTTGCGAACTCCGAGCGAGCAACCGGACTTTTTTCAGCTGACTCTATTATTGACATAATAAAATACTATTGGCCACTGGTCTATAATATCCTAACGTATTTTTCTCTGAACAAATAATAAAAGCTTGTCCATATGATACGTACTGTTTTGGCACATGCTGTATATTTTAAAGACCGTCAAATTAAATGTACTGTGTTAGTGAGATCCTTGAAAATGCGAAATTGCTGTAGTATTTCTACTTATAAATTCTTAGTTTTTAAATTATATTTTTTTCTTTTGAGGTTGACATGTTTCGTGCAAAATCTCCTTTGTTTTGTTTTTTTTTACTTTGAGAACCATTACAGATATTCATCCTTAATCATGCTCACATTCCGATTCCTTTTCAAAACTGTGCTACCTGTTTGAGCACAATTTTTCGCCCCAGACATGTTCATTTCCGCACTATTCTGCCCTGTATTTGTGGGAGCGAGCAGGCATTGATACAGTTCAATTCTTGCAGTCAAAGAAGACCGCCAAGCATCTGCTCGGACGACGGCAGTAAATCCAGGTTCATCGGAAATGGAAGCTTCAAGACTGCCGGAAGTGGCTGTGCCAAACTGAAACGACACAACGCCTGCAGACAGAAGAGTCGCGACGCCGCTTCCTCGAATGGCGACCCGAAAGGCAACCAGGAAGGCGACAGCGTAAGTGCTCTTGTCTACTTATGAACTAACCTAGAACTATCATAAAATGCGGCTGGCAATCGCCAGTTTTGATTACTTAATCAGATGCATCGGCCAGATTGGATCGTCTACTTAACATAATTGAGTTTTCGTTATTACCCCGTTTATAATGTTCCGAACTCCCTGACAGGATTAATTTTTACTCTGATTCATTGGAAATTGCGGGAAGCAGATAAGGCGCTTAAGAGATTGCAGTAGTTGAGCTGAGCTGTGTTAAATATTATTAGTATTAAGAATGTCGAGCGCTTCCTGTCTGCTGTCATAATGCCCGATTCTAGTTTAATTATTTATCATTTTCGCGGGGGCTGAAACACGAGCACGCACGCCAAGCCCTTTTTCATTAATTTAGTTTAATAATTCATTAGAGCCCCCAAGTACAAAGGTAAGGTTCAAGTAACAATGGGTCGGTTGTAAGGGAGAACAATTAATCAGAGAGAATTCAACCTCAGAAGTGGGATTTGACATACATAATAATCAATTACCGACTTTCCGGTAGCAGTACCCTTATCGAAACCTGGCAATGCAGCAAGTATTACGTCCCACTCGCTTATTTTTATAAATCGAAACCATCAAACGACTTAATTACGAGATATATCTTGATATTGTTGCGAGATATCATAAAGTGGTAACGTCCGCCCATACTCTTGTAGGTTTTAAAAGTACTTTTTGATAATTTGGAACACTAAAAATGCAGCAACGAAGAGCCAACTTTAAGGCATGAGCATTAGTAAGTTGAAAAACTTTTAGCAAATTGTAACAGAATTTGCTGATAATGGCCTATCTGAACTTACCTTAAAATTTAAAGTTCAACTATGTGGTATGTTGTGACTAAGGCAATATGCTTAATAAAATCACGTCTAACTTACCAATGTCCTAATCAAGAAATATGGGTTTCCATTTTCCCTTTTTCTGAAAACACATATAGGAGAAATTAAAAGGATTAATTAAGTAGAGGCATTTAAAAACCTTATAATAGCATGTCATAAAGTGACAACCTCGCCACAAATAAACAAACTAATTAAACGAAAATGATGTTATCTTATCAGGTTACAGACGCAGACGCGAAATTATATTATGTGCCACGAGAAATTAATGATATTGTGAGATACCTTTCTATGTTATTGTTTGGAAGACCTGCGGGAATGTGAAAGCCATATTCAGCTGAATAATACTCGTATTTCGGAAATATAAGCAGTTGGTTCTTCTTTATAAAATAATTTATTGTTAGTATGTCAATAAATCAGTAGATTTATAAAGTCATTTTACCAATAAAACGTAGCCCTATTTTTAAATCGTAGTAACGCAAGTATCAAACTTCTGACGATACTAAATTCAGAAAAAAGCTGAAAACAACCTGAAAATCAGAAAGAATATCGTCTGTACTGCCAAGGTGATTAGGTCCACTTTGTGTGCCCAACTTATGTTATGTTATAATTGACTTACACCTTTACTTTAGTTTATTCGCAATCAAATTTTTATATTAAATTGAATTTTAATTAATTTAATTGCCCTATTTTTATTTCCAAATGTATTTCTGATCGTTCAAAGAGTTACATTACCCCTAAATTAGTTCAGGGTTGCGTCTCTTTCGAGAATATGTTTGTGGGCGAAAGCTAATTTAATAAGGAAAAAAATAATTGAATTACTGACATCGATACTTACAGATGCTATCACGCTATCACAAAACGAAAATCTGCCAACAAACGCATAAATGTTAACTTAAATACACTAAAATTGGCTAAATGCTTTAACTGTGGCCAGGAACACAAGCCTGAGTAAATAAAAAAATATATATTGACTTTGTTTAACAGATACATGTAATCCGTGTCGTGCTATTGTCTATTATTTCTTCGATGTGTGTTAGGCCAGTTTAAGAATTGACGCCGCCACTGCTTTTTATGCACAGGATAAAGTGGGCGACAATTCGTCTCACAGAGCTGATTCTTGTGCTAACAAGATTTCAGGCGTTGTGCTATGTAAGTGTTAAGTCTCTGCAACTATAACTGTTTGCGACGTTTTGCCATATAAAGTACTACTTTGTCGAATATATTAAGCTCTCAGAACAGACTGTCAATCTAAATGTTTCTACCCGTCTCATTTTAGTGTCCTCGATTGGATATATTTGATGAAATCGTTTCGCCAACCACTCTGTATACTGACGCCTTGCCCTACGTAGACCTGGAGAACTTCTCATTATCAGCGTGTATATGGGCGCGGATTGGTCGTATCCAATGGTTGAACTGCTGTTATCTATTCTTTGACAATCCTACGCGACACTGGAAAAAACTACTTTTTACATCGTATATAGATTGGCGCATTTTTGCCCGTCGCCATTTTTGAAACGACCAATTTCTGGTTTCATTTAACCAGGCCGCCAAGCACGGCGGTTGTTCTAACACACATTTATTACATCTCGTGCTTTATATGCACAATTTCGAGTTTGATGCATATCCAAAACTCTCAAAACAGCTTACCAATCGGAAATTACGTAAGATCCCGTCTCTGTTGAGTGCCTTGGAATCGTTTCGCCAACCACCCTGTATGCATATTAACGCCGATTACTTGTAACCAATCTTTGAATTGCTGTTATCCATTCTTTATTCGACAACGCAACGCAGCCCTGCGACCAGCCTTCCTTAACATCGCATGTAGATTGACGTAGTTTTGCCTGTCGTCGACCTTGAAGCGACAAATTTCTGGTTTTAATGAGCCCGGCCGCCAGGAAAGCTTTCCCATTATCGAATTCTCAATGCCGGCCAATCCTTATATATAAGCGCTACTTGTGCCGGCATGGGTGCATGCCTGACTGTTTGTCTGCATGTGCCACGTTTTCAGCGGTACACGTCAGGTGCAGTTCGTCCATCATCGCCCTATCGTCACCATATACTTGATAGTGCAACGATAAGCAACAACGTGAGGCAACGGAATTTAGCCGAGTGTGTAAAGCGTCTATTTAGCAACGGTATTCCGCCTGGGAGCGCAGGTTCGAATCTCACCGACTGCAATTTTTTTTCGTTGCGAAGTAATGTAATTCACCTTACTAAATGCTTCCTCTTCCTGTTTCCGTATTATTAGAAGCATTGAGATATTTTCACATATTGTGTACATAATTTTGAACGCTTTTCAACGTTTGATTGATCTAGCAAAAGGTGTTTTTCCTGCGGTGCGCCTTGAAAGAATATCTTTTTTATTTACAATTCATTTTAAAAAATCCAAAAATTATTTTTATAAGAAGGCCGCCTGTGGTGGGATAAAACTGTAGTTCTGTAACTATGATTACGGGCACAAAACATTATATAAGTAAACGAATATTTTTGTTTACCTACTTCGAACCGATAAGGTTTTTTGTCGATTTCCAATTTTGTTTTTATTCTGTTATATTTGTTGTAATCTTTTCTGTTACTTTTTTGCGGTCTGTTATGCCAGTTTGAGAACTGAAGCCGCCACTGCCTTCTATGCACAAGTAAGAAAGAGTGCCATGCCAATATTTCAGACGAGGAGTTGATAGGTATATGGTCAATTAGTGTCAAATATATCAGATATATTTGAAAGAATTTCCCTATCGTTCCGCTATCTGTCGTTCAGTCAACTACCCTATATGCTGACGCCTTAATCTGACGCATCCTTGGAGAACCTGTCGTTATCAGCGTGTAGATCGACGTCGATTATTCGTAGCCAATATTTGAACTGCTGTTCTCAATTCTTTCTTGGACAACCCGAAGTTACCCCGGAAAAACATCTCGTTACAACGCATGTAGATTGACACAAAGGAAGCTTATATACAATTTTCTGTCCACTGATAGTGTACCGCTAGGGTTCTTTATCCATTTTAGTTTTTTAGCACATACGTTTATTGCGTTGTGTGATATTTTCTATTACTTATTCTATGATCACGGATACAAAGCAAACTTATATAAACCGATACGATTCTCTGTCAATATTGTTTTTCTAGCACATACATTTATTACGTGTTGTGGTATTTTGTGATATTTGTTCGATGTCTGTTAGGCCAGTTTTAAAATTGACGCAGCTACTACCTTTTATACACAAAGAAGAAGGGACCATCTCACAGAACTGTATCTCGCGTCACGATTTCAGATTGGTATTTGGTCGTTAGCGTCAATAGAGAGATTGTAAGTGATGTAAATGTAACGGTTTAAGAAACCTTAATCGTGTCAATTTTTGGAAAATTACGACTTTGTAAGATATACCTAGCTCCCAGAGCAGTCCACAAGTCTTATCGTAGTAATTCTCGCTCCAATATTTGAAACTGTGTGTAGATTAGTAGTTGCTCAGTTAGCGTCAAGAGAGAGGTCATGCGTGGTTACTGTGTGTTACTGTTTTGAAAATGTAGCTGCTTCGGATACCTTATCCTGGGAATAGTGGAAAATTAGGACTTTGTTGGATATACTCAGCTCCCAAAGCAGCTACCAATCTGATATTCCGATCGCATCTTATTTTAATGTCTGGGAATTTCATCTCGCTTCTTGTAGCGGATATATTTGAAAGACCATCTCCTACTATCCCGACATCAATCGTTTCGCCAGCCACCATGCATGCCTTACTCCGACACAGCCCTGTAGAACGTAGTGTTAGTAGCGTGTAGATCAACTCCGATTGCTCGTAGCCAATCTTTGAGCTGCTGTTATCCATTCTTTATTCGACAACCCGATGGAACCCTGTAAACAAGCTCCTGTCATATTGCATGTAAAAATTACGTAATTTGCCTGTTGTCAGCTTTGAAGCGGCTCATTTCTGGTTTTATCAAGCGTGGCCGCCAGACACGGCCTCCTGTTATCGAGCACTCGCTGCCGGTCAGTGCTGTAATTATGATCGCGCAGGCAAGGGAAATTTATACAAACAAATATGTTTGTCTACCAACTGGATACCTATAAGTTTGTTTAACGATTTTGAATTTTGCTTTCTGCATAAGCAAGAAGGCAAGTTGTTTCATAGAACTAGTTCTCGCTTTAAGATTTCAGGAAGAGTGTAGATCAGGAGTTGGTCAGTTACTGTTAGTGTTCCGCAAATATAACTGGGATGCCTTGCCGCGGCAATTTTGGAAAATTACTACTTTGTCAAATATATCCAGCCTCCGCAGAGCAGCTTACCAATCTGAAATTTCAATCCAGTCTCGTTTGAGTGCGATGGAATTTAATCGCGATCTCTGTATCATTATATTTGAAAGGGCCTCCTATTGTCTCGTCATCAATCACGCCGCTAACCACCCTGCATACTCACACTTTACCTTGACGTAGTGCTGGATAACCTTTAGTTGGCAGCGTGTAGATCGACGCTGATTGCTAGTAGCCAATTTTTGAACTGCTGTTATTCATCGTCTGTTCGATAACCCTTGTAAAACGTCCCGTTACATCGCGTGTAGGGTGCCGTAAATTTGCTTGTCATCATCCTTGAAAAGGCCCATTTCTGGTTTCATCGAGCAGTCGCTGTCGACCAATATTGTCACTCAACGCCCGGTGACTAAGACTTTCCTTGTCCTGAACTAAATTACTGCACAAGTTGAACCTCTTTTTATTATATGTTTACTGTATTAAACTAAGCCTTGCATGTTGAGAATGTTTAGGGCGAATTGGAGTTAGGATTGTAGTCCCCCGTACGCATTTTGTGCTGGTTTGTCGGTAGTTTATCGAAACTGTACTACAGACCAGCACTTGCTAGCATTTCTTGCGCGGCATAGCGCTACAATCATCCTAAATTCTTTGTTCGTTGTGGTCGTAGCTGCAAGGTTGAGTATATTATCGAGTTCTCAAAGTTATTGTCTGGATTTATCTGTAACGCGACGTGCAGTAAAATAAACTTTTCAGAAATCTCGCAAGGTAAGTCATATTTGGAGCTGATCACGCATATCTTCAGTTTCCGAGGGTAAGTTGTCCTGGTGAAATTCCTCTAGCCCACCACGGGCAGATACATCAGGTAGCAAACATGAGTTTGCATCCCCTGGATCTTTCTAGATACAGTTGTTTTTGTTTCTTCACTCTACAGCCCACCCCTTCCCACTAGAGCTAGTTCGAGCAAAACATTGATCATTATCACTTTCTCGAAGCTGTATAATTAAAGGACATACATTTAATTTTTAGTTGTCGTAGATACGTACTACACGAGATTTTTAACACACCCGTATTAATTTTATATGTTTACTAATTCCCATTTTGTATCAGTTTCTCTCTACAATTGTTGAAATGCGCGTATGAACATTTTCAATTTAAAACTATCGAGTTCACTAAGGTTTTTAAATTAGATTTGCTTATAGCCTCCCTTAGAGATTCAAATGTGTTTACACTTGAATCGATGTGAATTTCCCTGTTGGAATACTATTGCCAACGCTTATCGCCTGGGTTCGTTTCCAGATCTGCAAAATTGCCCTAATTAGCAAAAACGATCATGTAGAACAGTCACAAAGGTTACACAAACCATTACGGAGTGGAATATCAGCTAATGAGCTAATGACACTAATGAACCTCTAGTTTTTTAAGGAATTAAACTAGATTAGGCGAATACGTGAGCGTTATCTAATAGCGTAACCTCTTTATACGTGTTTGATGATGTTCAGATAAAATTGTTACCAAGTATTTTATCAATGCATTATATTGATGACTACTTGTATGATATTGTGTTACAATAATTACTAATGATATTCTGAGTGCCGAAGGTAGAAGAAAGTCGAATAACTGTGGTCATTTTAAAAAGCGACTTATCCTTGCTTCGACTGGGGAAAAACACACCAAATCTATAACACTAACCCAAATTAATTTCTCAGCGTCTTGTACGCCGAATTAGGTTAATGTTCTTTAGGTGACGAAAGCAGCATTCGCCCCTTTATTTAATTCGACACCACTCGACAATCGGGAATTTCATTTGACGATTCAAGTATTATCGTTAAATCCATGTTAATTTATCGCTTTCCAAGTATCACATTTTAAGCCGTTCAAATAAATCACAGGAAGTAGCCCAGAGTGTTACCTATGGAGTTCCACCTTTTGGAAATGTTAAGCAGCTAATTAATTAGCTGCCCATCGGTAATCGCATTACAGCTTCACATCGGACGCTTCGAAACTATGTTGAAGTTACGGTTTCATTTTAAGTTTTAAATTTAATTTTGCGGATGAAACTTTCTTATACTAGCTCCAAACTTGTTCTCAGTAATGGCTTTTCAAATTGCTTTTGGTTGTTCTTATGGCTAATACTAACGAACAATAATACTGACTGCGGTGCAGATTCTATAAAAGATAATATGTTCTCTACTTGCCACTTTTGTTGGGAAGCTTTATCTTCTCGATAATACCATCAATGATAAGTCGCTGTTTTGGGTAATCGATGGATCGACTGCGGAGCTACTGGCTTCGGGCCAAGTGCATATGCAGAAACAGCCAGCCCTCAAGGCAATTTACCATCGATTCCTCAGTGTTTGAAATATAGAGACGCTGATGAACTCGAAGTGCTCCATATAAATGAGTGTGGATTTTATTTGTTATAGGGAGCTGCTAATTTGCCGATTTGCTGTCCAGTTTTTGCAACGATAAATTCGATTCTGATTTATACATTTTCAATGCTTTTATAACTTTGTAATTGGATTGTTCAGTAAGTCAAAATAATATTTGGTTTCCTTGAGTTTTACTTTAAAATTTATATTTTTAAATAATTGATGACAATGATGTACTCCTAAGGGTAGTAATAACGCTACAGTAGTTCCCATAGTTCTTACTAATATTAAAAATTTAGATATAAGGGGACAATAGACCAGGATTTCTCTATTTCCACTGAAAAGAAACCTCACTTTCCTGAAAACGTGTACTGTATTTTTTTTTCATGACTCACTGCTGTGAGAACTGACACCCGTATCACATTATTTTTAACCGATTCCAAATAGGGATATACACATTCAGACAGGGATGCACTCAAAGCTTAGGTTTGTTATAAAGTCGGTTATTGAAATTTTTCAAACACATTTGGCTTAATTATTGTATTCAGAGATGGGCCATAATAAAAGTGACGGTACGAGACTGGAGACGAGGCAAACGGCAGATTGGTAGGTGAATCTTGGTCTGGCAAAGCGCAGAAATGGTTTGATAGCGATCGATTATCAGACGGCACCGATACAAGAATGGAGCAGATGGAGCTATGTGAAGCTTGTAAAATCCGGCTAAAACTTTAGGTTGCTATTGTGGCTGTAAAATGTTCCAAATCGGCCAATCACTTCAGGCTCAAAGGAAAAATCTTAATACACCTTGCTTCCATGCTAATTTACTGGCTTTTGCCCCGCGATCCTCAACTAGCGTTCGCGGCAAGAAGTCAAAGAAAAATAGCCCTTCTGCTGGCATGAAACTACTAGCGGCGGCAATTACTTTTTAAACCTTTATAACAAGTTGAAGGTGTTTTAAGCTTCCTAACAGACATATTTTGAATAAACATGTTCCTACTTGTAAGTACTGAAAGTAGGGTCAGCACGCAGTAGAGACAAGGGCGGATACCTTCTGTTAATAAAAACAGTGAATATGAGAACTATAAGAACAATAAACGATAAAACACTGCGAGTTAGAATTAGAAATGAAAAAATGCTGCAGTAAGTACATTGATATACTCCAATAAAGCCAAAATCTTCTAGCTTTTATTTTAAGCAAATTATGAGCTTTAATATTGTATGCAGAAGAAATATTTGAAGATCCTCTGCTTATTAGGAACTTTACAATTTTACAAGTGGAAATAAATTTCTTATAGGCACACGGAATTCATTTTGCAATAACTCGGAGGTATAATATTTCAGTTTATAAAAGACAAAATAGTTTGTTGTTGTTCATAGGTTTCTCTTTTCGTAATATAAGATTTAATTATTTGTGGTTGAGTCAATTAATAAGAATGTGTTGAAATAAAATAATGTGCTCTCTGCTTTCAGTTTTTCGGGCACAACGTATCAAAATATATATTACATTTTTCCACACGGTGGAACAGGTTGGCTCAAAATACTTTTCGCGTGTATTCTAACCCCTGCCGGTAAAGTCACGTTGGCGATACAAAACAAAACGATAAATTGCGTACCTACTATGGCGCAGTTACAATTATTACGGATTCCAACTGCGCAGAAGGTGCCCTAAATAAACACAATAAAAGGGAAAAAGCTAAATTATTCGCTGAAGGCGTACTTAATTTTCAATTATCCCAATTATAACTCAACGACGACAGTAGATTTTCGAGTTCTGCACAATTAAAAACGGCACAAAGAAATAATAACCTAAAATTACGTGCTTGGCGTTGTTGTTTCAGCTCCATCCGGCCAAAATATATATTATCTTATTCAATACGGCCCAATCGGCCTCAATTTAAATGAATTTCTGTAAAATTGTGGCGCAAAACACTCAGCGTTGGCGATACAAGAATAGAACGTAAATTGCGTACTATGGCGCAGTTTATACTTTAAATGGAACCCCAAGTTAGTGGAAGATGCGCTAAATAAACATATAAAAAGGAAAACAAAACGCTGAAGTACTATATTCCCAATTTTTTCACAGTTTTAACTCAAGGGGAATAGCACATATTCGAATTATGCACAATTCAAAACAGAAAAAATACATAAAAATTTAAAATTAACTTGAAGCCAAATATTCGCCTGTATTATTTCGAGAGAGGGCCACTACGTCCAACTGTGGCGCAAGCAGGATAGAAAGCTAATTGTAATATTAGAACAGAACGGGAACAACACGGTATCCAACGGTTATATCCCAACAAATTCGACGAAAGTCGTAGAATCAATATCTGGGTACGTCAAGTTGGAAATCGATTCAGAAGTTTTGCGGTATCTTTTTAATCATCTGTAAAAATTCTTCTTTATGCCTAGTTCACGGTGTCTTTAACTGCTGCATTCATGGAGGGTTTCGAAAAACCATTCATTGTATAATGCGCCATTTACAATCCATGTTCAATAATTTCGGTATACGTTGTATAGCATGTCTCCTAAAACCAATGTTAGTGACTTTTACGTTCATTTTGACGCAAGCACCTATTTTTACGTTATTTCCTAATGTTAGCCTCAGTGATTTACTTCACATGTAGTTTTCGTAACAATTACTTAATTTCTAGGTTTTGTTTAAAGAATAGCGTTTTGTCTGCTACTTCTAAGGTCGAATTTAGTTGTCGCTATGTGTCTAATTTGGGTTCTCGCATTTTACCTCCTTGAGTAATGGGATGTTTCCTCTTTTTTTCGGCGCCACTGAAAGCGTTATTTTAATAATTAGCTGTGTCAGGTCAATATTTATCTATTACAAATTTATTAAGTGTTTATTTTGACGTTTTGGAGGATAGGTATATGCTCATATGCCGTTAGTGATTTTTAGTTTATTTATTAAGCATTGATGCTTGCAACATATATTATAATAGGTTGGATTTTAGGTATCGTATATTCTATTTTGCCACAGCGAGTCCTAGCGTGCTTGCTTAATGGCTTCCTTGTGCGGTGAAATTTTCTAGGGTTATTTCGTTCCACTGTGGTGGTGAACTCGTGAGCCTTTGCTTTTGACTTTGGTTTCCTTTTGTTTCAGTTCAACGACTAGCGGCTCGAATCCGTAAAAACAAACCATTGAAATTTTTAGAAACCCTACAACTTACCCTTTATGGGGGATTTGTAATTTAGTGGTATATATGTGGAAAACACATCATTCGCTGGACATATGCTTAAATATAGTGGTTCAGATAAGTTTTCTCGTGAAACACATGGTTTTTGATAAGTCAGTACTTCATTATTACTCCACTTGGAAGTGGAGATGGATCGCTAGGTCGATTTACATCTGAAGTGAGTTTTCCCGAATGCACTCCACGTATGTATGCTAATCGCATCTTATTGTTTCAGGACTTTCTAGATTTTTAGATAAAATATATTTTCTGTTTTACGGATATTATACGTTGTTGTTTATTCCAACGCTCCAGTTTGACTACTGTCAAAATATCTCCAAAGCCTTCTCTTTCAATTATCATCAATAGATTAGCGATAGGTAAAATATATATTTAGTTGTTACTAATTAAAAATGAACAAATCATTTTGGCTTTCACTGTATTAGTAATTTATATGTGCATTTGTTGCGCTTTGTTTATTTGTACACTAATTTTGCATCTCTTATGTTACTTGTCTGAATATATTGGAAATATCACGTTATTTGGGTAGTATTTATGTCTTTTTCTTCCTATAAAAGGTTATAGCTTAACAAAAAGTCTGCGTCTGATCAATGTAATTCCCTTCCCTTCAACTGAGGTTACCATATCGCTGTGGGATATTTCAACTTAAATTCGCGAGTTATTGAACAAACAAGTTGGTGGCGCCTTATTCGATTTTGAAAATTTTAGTGTTAACCCATCTCTAAGACCTTTTCCAGCAATTTTGAGAGAGTCGGTAGTAAACTTGTTAGCCTGTAGCTACTGCGATCATTTTATTCCTTCCATGTTTTCCTTGTGTTAAATGCTGAAGTAATATTTTTATTTTGGTTCATTAGATGGAAAGAGTAAATCTACTTTTTTAAACATGCATTACGATCTTTATAACATTTAGTTAGTTATAAAAATTTATTTATATTTTAAAATTAGTTATATAATTAAATACTTTATATTTTTTATTGTAAAAATTTAGACAAGCAAACATAAATGAAAGTAACCTTGCATTTTATCAACAGATATCATTTGCATTTCTTAAGTTTTACAATTAAAAATATGAAGTATTTAGTAAAAATAACTAATTTTGAAATGTAAATTAATTTGTATAAATAACTAAATGTTATAAACGTAGTAACGTATCATCCTTATAATGAAAATTTTTAAGTAAAACCAACCATTTTGTAAGTATGCATGTTCAAGGAATTTCAATGAAAGTTCCGCTATTTTTTTTATTTCAGAAATGTAAAATGTTCAATAGTAATTGCTAATATAACATATAACTGAAGAAGCCATCACAAAATGGTGAAACGTTTTATGTAGTAAATATGTTAAGACAATTTGATATTATTTATTCTAAAATAAAAAAAGTTTGTCTAAAAAAATTATATTAATCGTTCTGTCGTTTTTTTTCTAAATCGTGCTTTTCAATCGTAATATGCCAAATTTTACGTTCTACTAAGGAATATTTTATAGCTTTTCAATTGAGTTATTACATAAGTTACTTTAAAGATTTTAATGCACTCGGAGTATATTTTAGAAAACGTTGAGAACCTTTTCTAGGCTAGTATAACATTTGTTAACCTTGCAGATGCTTTGCATATTTTTCTATTAATGATATTCGACGACATACCTTTTTGCAATATTAATAAGCCTTCTCGCTTTATTTTTCATAAGTTATAAGTTATAACTTGATTATAAAACGGATGTTGTGCTAAACTTGCTTTACTTTTACTTTACCATAACTTTTGCTTTAGTTTTAATTTTTAGTCTTTTAGTTTTTCATTACAGCAAACGCCTTTGTATCTGTTTTTATGACTATGCAATCTCTCTCAACAGTAACCAGTTGCCCTGATTAAAAAACACGTAGTTAATGTTATGTGAAAGCTAATTAGTCAGTTTACCTGTGGAAGCTCGTTCCACTTCTCAATTTTACTAGTTACAATTAAGTCATCCGGATGTGCAACAATAAGATTTTTCGAAATCTCTACGAGGAAGAACGCCGTTAGCTTCGTCGCACCTCTCAATTTCCCACTTCGGGTCGCTGGCTTTGGATCCAGCTGTATTAAATAAGTAACTCGTTTATGTATTTGAATAAACATTAGTCATTAGTCTTCGCTTCGTACATAAATGGCGCAATTACGCCCCATTTGCGCACCTAACAATCCCGCCCGCCAGCAAATCTAATAAATTGATGCAATTCGCGCCAAAACCAAAGGACGAAAAGGAAACCGGCGCCTTCCTAATTGAATTATGACGAGGCGCGTGCATGAACCTTGTAGGTGCAGAAGAAAATGACCGAAATTCGATCCTCCTTGCCACCAGGATTTTTCGCTTAAGCCCTTCATGCGCCATTCCGCTAAATTAGATTATTATTTCAAATCCCGCCAGCCTATCATGCCGATTAATCAGTTAAATCGATCTTCATTTGTTGGTGCTGAAAAGTCAATCAGACCTAGGCTCCCGTTAATTTACTCGAACGTCGATTTATTTATGCCTGGCCTCATTTTGTTCACATTTTCAGTTAATAATCCTGCGCTTTTGACTTCGTGAATTATTAGGATTCGAATACACTTCTTTATCTGTGAGGAAATTTATGCGTTTGCTCACTTACGTAGGCGTTTATTCATCGGCCGAGTCTAACTTGCTTTGCATTTTGATACTTTGTTTCAAACGTGATTTTATTAGCATTATTCGAGTTTATCAGGCCGTTTTTGCCGAAATAAATGGATTCTATAAGCCCCTATTTAATTAAACTGAAACAGGGTGGTTGATCTAACTCCTGGGCAGTAGCAGCTCCTCTTGAGGGGCTCATGAGCTCAAGCTGAAGCGTCAACAGCCTATCTGTCATTAGAAAAAAGTAACTATCTTATATATTTTATCATCTATTTTAAGTAATGAGATCCGGAGATCGCTATTTGATATCGCTTAAAATCTGTATAAAACAATATCCAACAAGTATGTCAACATAACAAGAGTTATGTGTCAACACACTCCCTCGTATCATATTCACCGAGCAGCTGGCAGCTGCTGAGAACGTTCCGAAATGTGCTCCAAACTTATATGGAAATTACGGGATAAAACGCTGTCTTTGCAGAAGCTGTTACAATTTCAATGTGACTCGAAGGCTCACTATGCTACAGCCGAAAACGTTGTAAACTCGCGAGCTTATCGTCATATTTACAAATATAACAGGAAATATAATGCAATCCTAGGGTAAGGCAGTCCCCGCACCGATATCAAATGTGGTGCAACCTTTGACATTGAAAATGAATGCCAATGCAGCAACGACGTTCTTGTATCTTTTTGGGCCGTATTTGGACATATCGGTTACAGTCAAAGCGTGTTTATTTATCTTGGGTGATTTCTATTGTTTTATTCAGTTTTATATAAATAATGGCCTGGAATAGCATACATACATACATACAAGTCCCGTTATTCTTTTATGGGTCCCGAGTGGTGTAGTTTGAACAAGCGTCCACGTTCGATCAGCAGAGTTACGCAACGCTGTCTCTGGTCAGAACTTGGATGGGAGTTCCACGGCTGCATCTCTCGGCGCCTCGTGGTACGGCTATCACGGAAAAAAGTTGGTTCCGGCGGTCATACAACATCATGACAGTCGTTAGTGGGGTTGGAAGTCCTCATAACTGCACAGCGACGCCTATAATTGGCCTAACGGCTGTTGGCTGAGTGCAAATTAAATTAAATTAAATTAAATTAAATTAAATTAAATTAAATTAAATTAAATTAAATAGGCTTTTGACAAAATTTCTCCACTCGTTTCTGCTTTCTGCTTTCCTTCTCAGCTGCTGAATCGGATTTTGTGTTTCCTCTTGCACTGTGCGTTTCCATGTTATCCTTGGTCTACCTGGTTTTCTTCTTCCTTGTGGGTTCCACGTTAGGGCTACTCTACAGGTTTCTTCTTCGCTTTTTCTTAGTGTGGCCAATCCATCCATAGTTTCTTTGTTGGCTCGTTATTTCCAACAGTTCTTGGTTTGACACCTTCTTGCCACCGTAACCCAAGTACATACCTCTGGTACCTGCCGACAAAACTTTATAGTTTTGCTGTAATCGTATTGGTATTCTCCACGATTCGCACTTTTTTTACTTCTAGGTTACTTGTTTTTCAAATTTTGCTCATGTTGATGAAAATGTCTCTGGCTTTTTTATTCTGTGTTCGATGTCTTGAGCTGAACCACTATCACTCGCGAGTACCTTTCCTAGATATGTGATTTTTAACGCTAAAAATGCATAGTTACGCATGTACTAACTTTTGACAATGTAAAGTATGATCAAAAATGATTTTCGTCTATTATGGCTATGAAATACTTCTTAATTTATGAATTCAACTATGTTTACACTTAAATGTCAAAATTGACATTTGATTTTTAAATGTATTATAGTTGCATTCATAAATTAGGAACTATGCCATGGCCATACTAGATGAAAATAATTTTTGATCATATATATGGTACCATAGGAATGGTGATAATCATATACCTTCTTAACTAGTAACTGATAGTCAAATACCTTCACAAACATTGCATTATCTGCTGAAAGTACAATCGTCATAGTAACCACACTAATTATACTTTTAATATTTATAAATAAACTGTTCAAACGTTGTTTATTGACTCGTGATATAATCTAACCGAATGCAACTCGTGTCTTCTTGATTATTAAATCATTTCTGTTTCCACTTGATATATTGTTTTAGGCAATCACGCTCGTCCTTCTCCTGTAAACAGAAATTATGATTTGATAATTAAGAACCCACTAGTTGCATTATATATGATAAGATACATCTGTGTCAAACTCCTATTTCATATTCAAAGCTTTTTCTAAGTTTACGTTTATGAAAGATCCTCCATTTAAAACCCTGTATAGGTCAGCTTGTATTAGGCGGATTGTATTATCAGTTGTAATATAACAAGTGGAATGATTATTATCGATGATTTTTTTTCCGAGTTAAAACCGGAACCTAAATTTAACGAGTGCGTAGCACGAGTTAAATTTGCAGTTTCGGTTTTAACGAGTAAAAAATTATCGATCACATCAAATATTTACTTTTTGTTCTTAGGTTGGCACTGTTAATGTTGGTTACCCTGCTGTCAATTTTAAGTCTATGTCAAATTCGAGGTTAGCAGGTTAGATTTTTCGTCAGTTTTGACACAAACTGACACAAAACCTAACCTGCTAACATCGAATTTGACACGGACTTAAAATTTACAGCAGGGTAACCAACATTAACAGTACCAACCTAAGAAAAAAATCACAACTATTTATGATCACCCCTAAAAACAATTACGAAAATAAATTACTACCGCTGTGATAATGTGTAACTAGGCATTTGGACGTATGTAAACTGCAGCGGCTTAATCCTCATTAGCATGTAATAGCCAGGTAGTGTCTCCAAAAAGTATGTAAATTGCAGCGGGTTCATGTTAATGACGGGCGCCGTGTAATTACCATGATCTGATGAGCGCCTAATGATGGAATTCCATACTGTAAAATTTATGGTATTCCATTTTGAAGATGTGTTAACAAATAGACGAACTGTTGCAAGAAATTCTCACTATTCATTCAGCAACGAAACCGAACGTTCCTACGCTAAAATGAATAAAGTAATGGTTGTTGAGAGCGAACGCGGCAGAAAACTGCTCTTAGCAGACGGCTGCAAGTTTTATAAAAAGGAAACTTTGAAGTCTTCGGGTTTGACCTTGGAGCCGTACAACCCAAAGATCAACGCGTCTCAAGGTACTTGGATTACCTAGTTGACACCTACGTTTCCGAAGAGGCTCTCTTTCCCTCATCTATCTGGACATCATCCTCAGCAGAGATGTGTCGAACGACTAATGCATACGAGTCGTTCCACTCTCATTTCAATAAAAACTTCGACACTTTCCATCGAAATCTGAACATCTTTGTTCAAACTCTCTTGGAGTATTAGACCGAAACTTACGTCAAAATGAGGAGGATCGACTGCAAGAAAAAAGTGAACCGCGAAACGTTGAATAAACAACAGTTTTTAGAAATCCGTTTGTCCGCGTACCAAAACGGATGTATAAATAGACTGAGTTTCTTGCAGCAAGTATGCCATCACTTTGGCGATACAGTGATGCACAAGAAGTAATTTTATTTGGCGATTAAAAAAAAAATAAAAAAACAAATATCGAAAACACAAAACTACTTGATTTCCATCATTTTTAAACACGCCGAATATATATTTAATATGTATATTTCGCCAGTTCCAAGCCTGAATAAAGTGTGATGGGAAATGATGTGATTAGTTGTCGATTAATGTTAATGTTAATTTTATGACCCCGCTGCAATTTACATACGTCCCAAAAACTACCTGAACGGTGCCCCCTGCAATTTACATACCCTCACTAATGATCCGCTGCAGTTTACAAACGCCGAGGCATTTGCATGCCCCTCATTGGTTGAAATAGCGTCGCGTGATACATGAATTATATTCTCCGGTAAGCCTCTTCTTGTAAGTGTCGCCCGTATGTAATCTGTCAATGGAATAGCATAACTAGGGAATATTCTCAACTTTAATAAAGAAAGCCCACCGTGGCGTTAGCTGAAAAGGTTAAAATAAAAAATGGATTTGTGGATGTGATCCATTACATCTTGTGTTATATTTTTCATTATTAAATAAATTATCGTCTTTCGTTTTTTAACACTTATGTACATTTTGTATTCTGTGCATATGATGTTCCTTTTGGATCATTAAAATTAAAACTAATGACTATATTTGGATTAAAACAACGACGAAATATAGATCAGTCATTAATTATTATTTTCTGCTTAGCTACTGTAAAAAATAAAAGCCCCCCCCCCCCCAATACAACTATCACGCGCGGGGTAATGATTGCCACAGATTTTGTTGCGATAACCAGGATTGACGGCTTCACGTGCCCTTTGACGTTCTACCACCATAGATGTTTCGACAATTCTGCCGCAAAAAAATAATTTTTTCGTGTCAAAATGACAAGTTTTTGCACAGTTTCTAGTGTCAAAAGTGACGTTTGTAGCACTCTTAGTACCAGCGCCCGAATTACGTCTTTTTCACAGGTTGTCATTCGTGGCATGTTTTTATTACTATATTAAACACGCTTTGCCATAAATTTGAATGTCAACATTACCTAGAATATCTAACACAACGTGACGGAAAAAGTGTCACCGAACTGAGTTTTATATTCTCTTATGATCCTAGAAAAATAGCGTATGATACACGTGTATAAGTGCCATTAAAGCATTGGCGATGTTAAAAGCACTCGCTTCGCGTCGTGCTCTTAACTCGTCGCACGTGCTTTAAGGCGTACTTATACACTAGTAACATAATATACTATAATTTAACAATCAGACCCTAACCTACAGTGTAATGCTTTAATGTAACAAGTAATGTAATAGTATGCTTTGTCACTCCAGTTGCATCTTCATTAGAATTTATCTGTAGTACTGTTGATTAGCATTGTTAGTGAGCACCTGCCGGCCTTGAATTGTCTGAATTTTCAATTATTTTCTCGATTAAATCATCTCAAGGATTCAGTAGCATTGTGTTGCTGTAACTGACATTCAAATAATGGGGTTAGCACTACAGTATTAATTGCAATATATTGTATTAATGAACACTGCACTTCGTACCTAAGTAATATAACTTATAACAACTGGTAGCTCCCATATTTTTGTTCCAATTCGTAGGACCTCCAGCAACGATTTAACTTTTCTAAGATTTTCCAAAAACTGGACTGCGGTATTTGGCGTTGTAATAGATAAAGTAAGTCCATCAATCGCCCAATTTAATGGGAAGTGTAAGTGGTGCACTTGCTTCCAACGGTTTTGAACTTGCTCCAACTGCGACTAATGATTATAGAAGGGACTACGCGCTAATAATGGATTATTCCGACGGTCGCTGCTTGGAAAATAATTAATCCTAATAATTTGATCTTTCTACATAATAGTCCCAGCTGTCTTCCAACTTTCCGCTGCCGCCGATAAACATCAGCTTCAACCTGGGCGTAACGTTGTCAAAATGAAGTGCTGCGCCCGGGCGAATTATTGTAAACGCAGCCCTAAGCTGAAGTGGCTTTTAATGCGCCCTTAAACACCCAACAACACCTGCCTTTTACTTAGCTGCTAATTCGAAACAAAGTGGTGCAGAAGTACTAAATGCTAAATTTTACATAGGTTTTCCATTTAAAAGTTAACCCGAAAGCTGGTAAATAAATTCATAAAGTCATTTCTATTTTTTATAATATCTGAAACGACTTTAATTTTTCAAGTATTAATGCTAATTTCGTTGATTTGACTCAAAGCAAGTTTCAGTTAATCGTAGATTCTAGGACTAAATCCTACCCTCGACTAGAGTTGATTATCGACTTACGTTCCATCGATTGAAGTCGATTACCGAAAAGTGAACTAAAGTCAAAGGAACTTCTTAAATAGTGGAAGGCTATTTTTATAAGTGTTACTTCACGATTCCCCTAAAGTAAATTTCTATCGTATTCTAAAATCGATTTTTAAATTTTGGATGTTTTGTCCAATTTCATCTCGAATAATTGTTTGAATAACACTTAACACTAATTTTAGGCTGTTGACTGTTGTCAGCTTAAGATATTATTTGCAAAAATTTTAAATTTTCAATTGCAACACCAATTTCGACGAATTGATTCAAATCAAGTTTCAGTTAATCATAGATGGTCGGCATGCAACTTCGACTAGTATTGATTATCGACTTACGCCGGCCCTATCGATTTAGGTCGACTACTAAGAAAGGGACTAAAGTCAGGTTTCTATTAGTTCCGTACAATAAATTGTATAAAGTTTAAATCGCCTTTAATTATTTAAAGTGTCCGCTAAAATCTCAATTAATGTTTGAAATTTACTTTTAACCACATTTAGGCTGTCGATTAAAGCCAGCTTCAAGCTAGGCTGTCGATTAAAGCCAGCTTCAAGCTAGCATACGCCATATTTTTAAATTTTCAAATAGCAGTTCCAATTTCGATTATTGACTCAATTCGAGTTGCAGTGAATCTTAGGTGGTTGACTAAACCCAGCCTTGAACTGGGATTAACTATCGGCTTACGGTTCATCGACTGATGTCGAGTACTAAAATGTGGACTAAAGTCAGATTTCAATTAGTTGCATGAAATGGACGTCCTTAAAGTCTAAAATCAATTTTAAATTTTTAAAGTGATCTTTAAAATCTCGACCAATTGTTCAAAATTGAAGCGTAAGAAAACTACCGACTAAAGCCAGCATTAAATTAGTATACGCCAATATTAAAGGAGACTTCAGGTTAGCACTAGTTAAAAAGTCAAACGTTCAATTTCAATTTGACTTGCATCACATTTTATTTAATCAAAAATTATCGACTAAATTCAGCCTTCCCCTAGTATAGATTATCGACTATTTAGAAATGAACTAATATCAAGTTTCTAGTAATCCTGCAAGGTAAACCTTTTCAACTAAAACATAAAATCGATTACTTTTTTTTTAATATTCAGTTCTAATCTAGAGCAATTGTTAAAAATTGAGTTGCAAATAGAGATGGGCGCGTGAGTGATTTTTCGCTCACGTCACGCACTTTTCACGCTGGCTTTAAACAGTCACGTTCACGCACGTTCACGCTCACGTTCACTCACGTTCACGGCGTGACACGCCACTGACGACGTGACACGCAGTTTTTATTTCAAAATTTAATTCAGATAGAAGAGAATGTTCAAATTTAAAACCAATGAAAAAACCCTAAAGAGACCTAAAAATATGTTTTGCACCTGACATAATTTACGTGATATGTTGCAATCAGAATAGTTGACATAAAAAGAAAAAAATGAAAATTTACTACAATAACTTCGACAAAGGATAAATACTGATTTCTTGCAAATATATTTCTTGCAGCTGTCTTCAAAGATATTACTTTTAATACTAAAAGCTGTCATTGGAATTGACGTTTCCTTTATTGGTATGAGTACAGAGGGGTACAGCTAGGCAACACTTTTAATTCGTAGGTTTGAAAGTACTTCTACGTACAAGGATCAACATTTTCAGCGTTAAGGAGAGTATACAAAAAAACATTACTTTTAATAGAATAATAATTTTATCTACACAAGTACACAATAAATTGGTTTAAAATTAAACGTTATCAACATTTTCAGTGTTAAATCGAGTATACGAAACAAATATTAGGTACTTTTCTAAAAATAAGTTCATCTACACATCTACACAATATATTTCTGGTTTAATAATAAAACGTAATTAACATTTTCAGCGTTAGCCGAGTATAAAAAACAAGCCATTACTTTTATTAGAATAATAAGTTCATCTACACATCTAAACATTAAAATGTTGATTTAAAAATAATATGTAATCAACATTTTCAGCGTTAAGTCGAATTCTGCGCTCTTCTAAAATTCGCCCAGCTGTAGAAAATACTCTTTCGCTTGTAGCGGAACTTGCCGGTATGTTTAAAATTTCTCAAGTTTTTTTAACAGTGGCGTATTTACACTGTTTTTCCAAAATCCTAAAATGTCATCTACATTTCAGAATTTTAATTTAACATACTAATTTAGTTCTGTTTCGACATCATCCTAATTACATGTGCCATCGTCAGAGTTATCTCTAAGTGTAGAAAGATAAGAATCTGATGCTGATGTACCAGTTTTGAGTCGTTTGCTATGTATTTCATCATTATCATCTATAGTTTTATTTGCATTATAATCTTCTCTTTTATGTGAAGGTATGAACTTTAAGGATTTATAATTAGGGTCCAAAAATAAAATCACATAATGTAACTTGTTTGGCACAATTTGTGATTTAATGAATTTAAAAGTTGCTGCACCCTGCAGTTTTTTATTCGTTACTAAATATTCAACGTGAAATTAACGTGAAACGTGAATCACGCCTTGGAAATTTTCACTCACGATCACTCACGTTCACGTCACGATTTTCAAATATTAGTCACGTTCACGACGTGACACGCCGTGACACGACGTGACACGACTGTTTTCACGTCACGCGCCCATCCCTAGTTGCAAAATTGGTTGACCGTCGACTAAAACCAGCTGTGGTACGGAAAGGTTACAGCAGATGTCAGGTTGTATTTTTCAAATATCAATTATAATTCCAACTATTCAGACAAAATCAAGTTTCAGTTGATTGTAAATAGTTGACTAAATCTAGCTTTTGACTAATATAGGCACACTTTCGATAAGCATATTAATAGAAGTCGATCAACGCGAAGTCGACTAAAGCCAAAGTTGATTAAAATTAAATTTCGATTAATACTCTAAAGCAAACTTCTTTGAAAGTCTAAAATCGATTTTTAATTCTTGATGGTTTAATTTCTAAGCTCCAATGGTCGTTTGAAATTGACTTCCAACAAATTGCAAACTGCCGACTGAAGCAACTGTATTACGGTAAGATTAAAAGCAAAGCTAGATTACCATTATTTAATAGTCGAAGCCGATTTTAAATTTTGTAAACGTTAATTTTACTCAAAACAAATTTAGTTAATCGAAGCTTATCGACTAAATTTAGATTTCGACTAGTATAGGTTGCCGATTTGCAACCAGTCGCTTGAAGTCGACGATTGAGAAGTGGACTAAAGTTAAATGTCGAGCAGTCTTCCAAAGTAAACTTTTTAACAGTCTTAAATCGAATACCAAATTTTGAATATTCAAATTTAATCTAGACAAGTTGTTTGAAATTGACTTTTAACAAATCGTGAACTGTCGACTAAAACCAGCTCTGCTACGTCAAGATTAAAGGAAATGTCAGGTTACCATTATCTAAAAGTCGAAAGAGATTTTTCGTTTTTCAAATATCACTTGCAACTTCGACTATTCTAAGCGTAGAATCATAGATGGTTGGATAAATCGAGTTTTCGACTAGTATAGATTATCAACTTGGGTCCCATTAATAGAAGTCGGTCATCCAGAAACTGACTAAAGTCAAATACTTTTCTAAAGGGAACTTCTTTGAAAGTCTAAAATCGATTTCTAATTTTTGAAGTTTTAAGGGTAATTTTGACTAGATTGAAATTGATTTTCAATCAATCGTGAACTGTTGACTAAATCCAGCTTTGAACTGCCATACGTGAATATTAAACTGTAATTTAATACTCGAAGGTAAATTTTTTAAATGTTAATTGCAATTGCCACTATTTGCGACAGTTCCCATCCCATTGATTGAACTGGACTGCCGAGAAGTAGACTAAAGTCTCTTATAAATCGAACTTCTCTGACAGTCTAATATCGATTAACAATATTTTAAGTATCAATTCAAATCTCTACTAATGGTCTGAAATGGACTTTCAACAAATTGTAGACTACTTTAAACTTGTATATGCCAAGATTAAAGAATATGTCAGGTTAGTACTACTTAATGTGAATGATTTTGTCAAATTTCACTTCCAATGACGAGTTTACTCAAACCAAATAAGGATTTAAGTAAGGATTTAAATACCTGTTAGGTTACCATCAATAGTTGAAGGTGATTTTTAATTTTTAGAAAAATCAATTCTAGTTAGGAATGTTTGACTGAAATCGCGATTCAGTTAGTCGTAGAGGGTCCACTGACCCCAGTTCTCAACTCCTTCACAGTTTTGACACGTACATTCCGTACATTAAATTTGGCTAGCTAAAAGTTGACTTAAATAGAATTGAATTGACTATGCCATCTGTGGGCTAGTACAAATTTTAGAACTTCTAAACCAAATAATTTTTGAAAGGTCACGTCTAATCTCGATAAGTTGACTAACATCTACGTTCAACTAATTTGGATCTACGGACTAAAGTCAGTTTTTGACTAAATTCGTCTTCTTTAAAGGGTCGATGGTCAATTTATGATTTTAAAATATTAGTTCAATCTTGAGCAGCCATTAAAACAATTAAACCCACCTCTTAGCTACTAGTGATGTAGACTCAAGTGTTCTGTCACTACTATAACCTATCGACTTCCGACCTATGAATTAAAGCCCATAAATTTTAATAGCCGAAAGTCGATTATTAGTTTTTGAAGCGCTGTAAATACTGCGTGCTGCACCGTGCTGCGTGCCGTGAAATTGCTCAATCTCTTTTCTTTCGGGCTCTTCCGGCTACAGGAAAATGGTGGCGATATTTAAATGAGATTTTCAGGGCGCCACTAAATGCATAATAAGACGATTTTTTGTTGTAATTGCTTTATTAAAATATACCGCCCTGACTGTAATGCTGCGATATTTATGTTTAATCTCGCGGTTCTTCAGGCTACAAGAAGGGCACGATTCTGTGAGCACAAATGCTTCAAGTTAGAGCGGCGTTGAAGTAACGAAGGAAGAGACTTCCCTATAACAACGTTATGATTAGCACTTCGACGGCCTTGGCAGTATACTGTTTTTAAAATCCTTTTAAGTAAAGTGCTCTTTGATGTAATACATTAAAATGTGTTATTATAAGAGGAAAGTTAGCCAAAATGATAAATTATTATAGACACAATTTTAGTTTTGAGCTAAGGGATAGGGTAGACGGTTATAATTGAAGTTTGATATTATAGGCGTATGAAATTATAGCAAGGGATATCGTGTCGTGTTAAAGCAGAACGAGATTTCAGGTCTTGATTCCTACAGTATTTGCTTTATTAAAAATATAAATCTGCAGAAATGCATTGTGTACAGTTTCATCTACACTTGGGTCTTTATTTTTAAATTTAATTAGAACAGTTCGGACGTTGCTAGAAGGATTATAATCCCTCGGGCTCTTCAAAGATAGATCCTTTCCAGCGAGGCCGTTATTAGATTTTTTAGACTCATAAACGATATCGTTCAATGGTCTTGATATTGTCATAACGATTCTTTGTCTAAAACTATGAGTAATGCAACTTTGTATGTTTACTTTAACCTGTAATATTTTCATTAAAGAACAAATCGGATAGTAGCAGTTGTTATTCGTCTCATCTTTAATTTAAACTGGAAGTAAGCGGGTTCTCGGGCTCCTTTATTAATGTTGACTCGTCCGCATTCAGATTAAATTTTGCTTAGAATATTACAATTATTGTAGGTACTCTTAAAGCGCTCAATTGGATGTATCTTATTTGAAGCTAACTTTTTTAATTAAGGATATCGGCGCAGCCTTGAACAGCGTGATCGTATTTATTTTCGTCGGAATCGTCGAAACGGAATTTCGCTTGAGCGTGTTAATTGGTGCAAATACTCAAATTTCCATATTCCAGCTTGGGATTCGAGGAACCCACTCAGGGCATGGATAGAAACCCTAAAAATATTGTTCGTGTTCCTCAGAAATGTTCTTGATCTCGACTGTATTTATGTTATTAATATTTCAGCCTCTAATCGACTCTTTTTAGTTAGATCTGTTAAAGTGGATAGTTACGTCAGAAATGTTTAAATATTTAACAAATTGACTGTAAACTTCAGTATGCTCATTTGTATATATTGAAACAAATGGTGGACTTGATTATGTATGTTTCATACGTAAGACACAAATTAAAGGATCAATCTACAAAGCTTCCATTAATATCCGATTTACTGGACTGTCTCCGTAAAAGGTTAAAAACAGAGAGTACTTCCTGTATGGAGCACTATCCATCTAGGATGGTTGAATGACCTATCCTTATTGCAGAGGCAATATTTTATTTGCCTTTGCGTAAAGTAGAAACGGAAACCAAGCGCAAAACAGATTTATTGGCCAAATAAAAGGAAGGCAACTTAAGAAGTTGAGCAAATTGAATACTTAATTAGATTAAGTGTTGCGAAGTGTTTGTCTTTTGCAGCACAACTGCTTTAATGTAAATGAAAATTTTAATTAAGATATGCAAGCTCCACTTAAAAAATCTATTCTAAAAATTAATTCTGAAGCAAATGGAAATACTTTTTATGTTTTTATGAGCTTTAGTTTTAAATATCGTTACTCAGTTTAGCCGAACTGAATCTGGCTGATTTCATCTTCTTCTGATTTATTTGAATGCTAATGTTAGTTATTGCAGAAATTAAAAATCATTTCTTGGTTATACAATAATCGACTTTAATCGATGAATCGAAATTTCACTGTAGTCTACTATTTGGGTCAACTTTAATCGACCAGTCGGATCCAAACATATGATTAAATCTAAAGTTTAGATTTCAGAAATTCAAAATCGACTAAAATTGAGTCTGACAGATGCCTTCCTGTCATAATTTATTCCAAAGTGATTCTAGTCAACTAGAAATTTAACTCTAGCTGAATAAGTCAACTTTAATCGATT
The DNA here is from genome assembly GCA_940337035.1 of Agriotes lineatus. Lineage (NCBI taxonomy): Eukaryota > Metazoa > Arthropoda > Insecta > Coleoptera > Elateridae > Agriotes > Agriotes lineatus. The sequence continues at coordinate 137,834,308 of OW679198.1, read as the reverse complement.
TGTCTAATGTCGACGACTTATGGCTAGTCGAAAATTTAAAACTTAGAAGCGATCGACTACTATAATGAAAAATTTATTTTCGAGCGGGATTAGTCGACTATGTCCAATTCAACTTAAACTAAACCTAACTGACGCCTCCTTCTTTTAAATCGTTTGAATCATTAATATTATTAGACATTCATTTCCAAATGTGACTTGAGTCAATTATTCGAAGTTTAACTTTAGTCACCTACTCAAAATACTACTAGTTTAAATGATCTGGTGGATGTGAACGACGTATAACTAGTAGAAAATTTAAACATATTGAAAGCGATCGACTTTAGTTGAAAATCGACTTAAACGCAATGTGACTGATGCCTCCTTCTAAGTCGTTTGTATGACAACTAGTATCATTAGACCTTGTTTTCCACATGCGACTTTAGCCAATTATTCGAAATTTGACTACAGTCAAACGTGTAAGTTAATGTAATCAACCTACCAGATGTGGACAATGTATAACTAGTCGAAAATTTAAGAGATTGGAACCGATGTACTTCAAAAAGAAAAAATCGATATTTTATCTGCGTTGTTACGATTTGCGTTCTTTAGTGAAATGAACTATACGTGGTTGTAGGAATAGACTGTACTTTAGTTAGCTATAAGCCATTTGTATCATAAATATTTTAAGGTAGAATTCGTAGGCAAAATGTTATATTAAAATTACAACAAGCGAATGTTTAGCCGATGTTTAGAAACGTGCCTTTCTCTGGAAGCTGGAGATATTTCAATCTCACGAATAGATTAGAGTAAATTGATGCAGGATTTACTTCGTAAGCCGAAAAATTGGCCGAAGGTATATGGTTAGTACGTGGTCAGGAGTGCAACTGTTGCAACTCGATTATAAAAATTACGTGCCGGTGGGAGAAAATTCTTTTAGTAGAATTGTAAAACTTTATTAGCGATAATTTGCGAGGTGTCGAGCTTGAAAAATTTAGCGTGTGAAAGCTTTTAATTTGTAAAATTCGTAGAACTATTGTGAACTGTCACATCCGTATGTACGTGCCAAAAGTCAAAAATTTAGACCTGCTCTGATAGGCTTATTGGGAAATTTGTAAACGCCTACCTAGTTTTCTTGGTTAAACTGGACTTAGAATTTAGTTAGTTAATAAGAAGATGTTAATAAGTAAAGTTAAGAAGTAACGGTATTAAACGTAAGTGTTCTGTAAACAGTAGAAAAATAAATGCAAGTATTTGTACTTAAGTGTTCTTATTAATCTCGCAACAGTAGCTTTAGTCTTCGTGTCCAAGGGTATTTTAACTAAAAGGATTGCCAGTTACCCCGACTTTAGGCGTATTGCGACAGCTTTAGTCAAGTATGTGAAATTCGAAAGTCGAATTTTGACGTAAATAGAATTTTAAACAGAAAATGTAATTTAAGTGAAATAAACATGTTTTTATCTACCGCTCGTAAGGGCGTACAAAAACCAATCCAACATTTTAGTATTACGATTTTCGACTCGGAATTCTATGACCAACATCGCCACGCGTAGTTTTTTTTCGCCAAATAGACATACCCTGTATAATTTTAACTGTACTATTCTGAGGAAAGTTATCCTAATTGGCCTTTGTATAATACTGAAAAAACGAAAATTAGATGTAAAATGTATAACACACACTTTTAAAGTGTTCTTCAGTGAAGATTAGCCATCACACGTATATACGCTGTCCAAATCTGGTTTGACTTATGCTTATTTTATTATTCCATATTTGGAAGTTATTAGTCAAGGCTCTGTCTGATATTCATTTACAAGAGTTAGCTTAGCAGATGTACTATGCATCATCAAATTTTGAAATATTGTCACATTTAGTAAAATATGTCATGTTGAACTAGTTAACAACATGACATAATTCAAACCATCAAATTGCCTTCCTCATTTGCAATATCTCTGAATATAATTCAGCCTCAAGTATGTAATATTGCACGATTGTGAACGTTACTATTTTAAACACTATGAAATCGTTCTTTTTAGGAAACATGGAGCGATGGGAATGATCATTCGTAATGCGATTGATTATATTTGTTCCCATTGTTTCCACTACATATGCATATGATAAAAGCAAGTAAAGGTCAAAGCGATAAATATAAAAACCTACAGATATTTAACTGTCAACTGCGTTTCAGTCGCATATTTGATCCGGGGCGCATTGTTTGCATATTTCAGTTTCAGCGCCAATGAATGAGCAGTTTTATTGAAAGCAGAATGACTGTTATAAAATCCAGTTTTCGAATAGCGCCTGGTTAATTCCTGGAGTGACATATTCCTGTAACGAGAGGTAATTCAAAATCTCGGATGATATTGTTGCTTTAATTACACACTTGTATGAACGTTAAGTGTGGCCGCTTATTGCGTCGCGAGACACTTTGTGCATCGTTTCAAGCTCCGCGTTGTCTTCATAAATTTAACGGAAATTACAGTGCAAGGATATATTGTGAACAAGTTGTCTATAATTTGTGTGCGTCTTCGTCCTATGGTTATTGTTATTTTTTATCTTTGAAGGCGTAGGTGTAATCCATAGCTTTAGATGCGTTACCAGATGCAATTCTATTTCCCCATGCAAATATGCAAAATATAAGTGTTCTTCCTACGTTTTAAGTTACTACATCGACCTTTTTTTCGAAATGAGAAATAATAATTTTAACTTGCAAAGCATAGATTTTTAAAATAAATCGCTGTTTGACAGTTGCTTGTCTTGGAACAGCAGAAGGTGTTCTAAGACTAGTGAAAGTACATAGTAATTCAGTTAGTATGCAAGATCTAAAAATGTTGCTTTAATAAAATCTAAATAGTGGAAAAATGCCAGCTATGGTTGGTGTAAGTGCGTGTCAGAGAATTGTTACGGTTAAGGGTGTTGTGAACGGGCTGACGAACTGGTTGTGAACCCAAATATGTATAAATAGAGCGCAAAATAACTTAAGAGGTGCAGCTCCAAATCGACGAAAGTCACATAAGAAATGCCTCAGGTTATCTCAAACTATGCGGTACGTCAATGTACTTTTTGAAGATGTGCTTAATTAAGTTCCTTTCGTCGATTTTCCGATAATTAACTCCAGAATATACCAACTTAAGCTATTATTTCTCCCAACACGACTTGCTTACATCATATCTAGCGGCCAACTGCTTTTAAACTCGCCAACCCGTCCAAATTCAAAATCCCTAAACGTAATTGAGGAGTGAAGAAAACACCATTCAAACATGTTTCTTCAATTATTTAACACAGTTATCAACAGCTCTAATTTGTCTGGAAAATAATGCTTTTCAAATGACTAAAGTCCCTCCTTCGGGTACATGTAAACGACTACATTTTGCTATGGCCTTTGCATAAACCTCGCGCACTTTCACATACATGCTGAAAAGGAAGGAAGTGGTAGGCGATGAAAAAGCAAAAAGAAAACGGCCGCGAATGTTTCTGGAATTAACTGCGCGTTACAAACTCTTTTAGATTGCTCGGCAATTCGGGCGAACTTAATCACATTAAAGTTTGCCTCGAACGGCAGCAGTACGTACTACACCTGACGTTCAGGTATTGTGTTCGCTTTGGGCCGTTTTGCAATTACAAAGCAGATGTGCTTCATAAAAGCTTCCAAACTTCACAAAAGCACTTCGCGTCGGCTACAAAGTACATAATTCATGGAATTTCAAAAACCGAATGTGTTTTTTCTGCTTTAAGTCACAGTTGACTTTAGTGAGCATTTGTTTGGCTTTATAGAAATTTCTAAACGGCCTCTTTAAAATCAATCCGCGACTACCTTCAAACCTTCAAAACGAAAGATCGAGTGATTGGATCTGCAACCAAAGTACAGTTTGAGCTCTTCGGTTGACCCGTACGAGGACCCCTCGCTTGACTTTAATGTATCAACATCAAATTTGACTTCCATCGATTTCAGCGGCCCCATGTTTCGTGTCAATTCCGTACTGATTTCAGGATTTGTGTTGTGGAACTGGTGCTACAGGAGTATCATCTTCTGTTATTGTACTGTTGTTGGTTTATTATCAACATATTGTCGTTGTACTTGGCCATCGTTTGCTCTTATTAGAAACACGGTAGTTGTTATGATAGGATAATTAATGTTAAATATTTCATCTTAACTGCTGTTGAGTTAAGCTGTTAAGTGCCTGGTGCGATTTATTATTTACCATTGAACAAAATATTAGATCTCTCCATATAGCATAATATGGCCTGATATGCACCAGAACAAGCGTTAATATATTGGGCAGTAGCTACTAATAGAGCATTCCTATATCGAATGCTTTCAACTATCTAGTAAATAAGTTGTTTCTGCTTTTCAAACTTCTGTATTTTTAAATGTTTAACCATTCAGCTAGAAGTCTTATGTTATATCATTGATTAATAACTACTCTATTTAATCAATGGTTATATATAAACATATGAATGGTAATTGCGCGGTTCATCCAATATACAACTAATGCTTTGTCCGAGAAGATTTTGTAAAGCCTACCCCTACCTCCAGGCTGAACAACGTTTGACGTGTATATCAGCACTATTCGTTAATCAGCAGTCTACAATTATATTAGAGAACATCAAAACGGCTATTAATATTTAACTTCAAACTAAAATTATCATATCTATCCAGGTATCTTATAGAAAATGTAAATAACAGAAAGTTACAGGAATAATCCATTTATTAACAAATAACAAACTTAAAATGTGCACAGTTTTGAGAATTATGGAATATGTAATACTTTACTACGTTATTAAACATCTATTCTTGAAAGCATTGTAGAAATTATGGCTTATCATAAACTACAAACGTAAGATATTGCAAATGCTAGAAAATAAAAATATTGCCTTTTATATAATTTTATTTTTATATCAAATGTCGAGGGTCAAAAGTTGTAATATTGAGGAATTCATTACCGATGTAAGGAACATTTCTCGCCTTTGGTCTTCAGTTCAGTTCAGTTTTCATTTTCGATTGGCTTCATTGCTTTCGACCTTTATTCCAGTTAAATTAGATATTTACTTGACAAAGCTACTACCTGCAAAGTGAAAATGTATTTTTTTAGAAAAAAATCGGTAGAATTCAATGAACTATAAAGTAACTGAATCAGTGGAGTGATTCAAAATGGCTGTCAAAGTAATAAAAAAACGGTTTTTGTGCATACAAAAATGCACAAAAACAATTTAATTTTTTTAAAATATGCGTTTATGTAGCTTAAAAATAAATAAAACCAGCTTTCGATGGTCAAAATCGATTAATTAGAAAAAAAGTTATCGTCAAAAAACCGCTAAAAATGGCCGTTTCTTCAATTGTTCGTAACTTTAAAAACAAAGCTTACATAACGTTGAAATTTTCAGAAAACGTAGTACTCGGTGAGAAAAAAATGCACGTTTTTGAAATTTGCAAAAATGTTGATTATTTTTTTGGATAAATCAATTTTTTCGAAAAAATACGTTTTCGCAGAAATTGATTTACTCAGGTTGCAGAAGTCCTACAACAATCAGCGTAGGCTTATTTTTTTCCTTAAGAGTTATACTACCACGCACAATATGAGCGCGATTTTGTTTTTAAAGTTACGAACAATTGAAGAATCGGCCATTTTTAGCGGTTTTTTGGCCATAACTTTTTTCTAATTAATTGATTTTGACCATCAAAAGCTGGTTTGATTTGTTTTTCTACGCTACATAAGAGTACATTTTTTTAAAATTTGTAAATTGCTTTTGTGCATTTTTGTATGCAAAAAACCGTTTTTCATTACTTTGACCACCATTTTGAATCACTTCTCCACTGCTTCAGCTGTTACTTTTTTTTCTATAAAAACAAATTTTTACTTTTCAGGTAGTATTTTTGTCAAAAAACGAGGTATTTTCGACAATTTCACTGGACTAGGTACTTTCTTACTATTCGATTCTAAGGCTTATATCTCAGTTTACAACAGATCTTACTTCCAATATGCTGTAACATTTGTTTTTAATATTATAGCCGTAAACGTATGCTTGCATTTTCCAAAATGGGAGTCTCGTGCAAATCGTGACAGTGACTACACGTATCTTACTCGCTAATAATCGCGATAACTATATCACCAAATAGTGTTTTCTTAAATCTTTTAGAACACACCTTATGGCGGAAATACTACTAGCAACAACGACAAACATACAGACGGGCAACTGCCCGCAATATTATATTATCTTCACAATCCATAACTATGACATCCACTATTACTGGAACTCCTGAGTACAGAAATGATAGTCACAATAATCTAGTATAAGTAATGAACCACACGCTCTATCTCAATCACTCAACCTATATCCTAACTATAATCAATTAAACAACGGCTTATCACCTCCATCAGGTGATACACAAATGAATCCCATTTCAATTCAAACGAAGAAAACTTTCGCAGACAGCGCAAACCAAATTCTATAAATGGCATTAACGTAAAAAAGTACATAATAGCGATTGGCAACATAATTGGGCCCAAAAATATGTTATTTGCGTCAAAGATTCTCAACGGCAGAATATACATTTATTTATAAAACAAAAAACTGTAGACACACTATTAAACTGCTACAACTTGATAGAAATACAAGGATATTAGATACCACTACGACGGCTCATTACACCTGCTCAGAAAATTATCAATAGTAATATAACAAGGGCGAGACATACGTACCGATAATTTTGCATACGCCAAGGGTCGAGTGCTGGTTGCAATGAAAACTGCAGGTTTTCTAAGGGCAACCAGCACGATGTTTCTTGGTACGGGCAAAATTATACCGTGTGTCCACAGGAGTACGCACCATAGAGATAAGATAATGCTAATAGAATATAAATATCAACCAGTGCTATGACCACCGTCCGTTTTCTTGTACCATTTATAACAATATTGTTTCATACAGTGGCGAGTCAGAAGCCAGAAAACAACGTTTTAGCGTGCCGGCTATCACACTATTAGCCTATCTTTCTATTCTATTCGGTTACCCCTATGGTGCGTCCTCCTGTGGACACACGGTATGTAAGTGTGTCGCCCGCGTTTATATTTTAAAGATTATTAAACAAAACCGGTATACGAATTATGATTTAAAATTGATCTAATAATGCCAATAAACTCAAATTGCTTGTTTCTTGCATTTATATTTCCAATTATGACACCATCCACGGGGTCGATAATCATCCCTAGGGCGCTTATCGCTTGATAAGCAGCGCATGGGCGCTTATCAGGTAATCAGTTCGAAATTGGTCGATTTTCAAAAAATGCATGGTTCTCATTAGATGATATCAGTCATGTGACAGTTGTGTGTAATAATCTTATCAAATATATGCCCATCCATTCCTCATAAAATAATAGAAAATAGTCTCCCCCACGTTAAAATTGGTTTCACCAATGAACTTCCTTAGGGCCGGCCTGATCGATGTACAATATAACCACATTTTGAGCGTCCCCAGACCAATCTACGTAGAGCCAATTGGAAATCTACAGATACCAGATTCGATACTTATTAATTACGATGACACTAATAATAGAATATTCCTATCAACCAATATAACATGCTTTAATTGTCATAAACCAGACCACGCTGCTGAAAACTGCCCAAAACTAATACAACATTATACATACAAACAGCGAAGCGACCTTTGATCACAAATCCATCAACTTCAGAAGAAGAACATACACAACAAACACATAATCTATAAAAAAAACACAGAAATGGAAACAGAATCAAACATCAATTACTTACCGCCTATACCAGCACAGAAGAGTATCAAAGAACCCAAAGCTAACAAGAAACTTAAAGTGAAAAGTACCGACAAAGATATTACTAGTATTACCAATGAGTCAGATACAGTAGCTCTTCAAATAGATGAAATACTACTACTCATACGGAAAAAAATGGAAACAAAACCGCAGCACTACTTACTAACTTATAACGACTTCAAAGATTTTTTAAAAAACGTCAGAGGTTTAAAGGTCCCCTTCGGTATATTGGAACAATACACAGAAAATACACTAAAATTAGTGGATATGATTATATCATTATACCCGGAAATCAAACAACGATCAATGAAAACAAAATTCATGAAAATAACTAATAAAATAATAAGCCAACTAGGAACAGTACTGAAGCCAATCAAAGTTTTTACACCCAACTCCGACTCCGAATACTAACGCCACAAAAAACATTCCTAAACATATACCATTTCAATACACCATACAACCATATTACAATGGAATTGCAACGGCTTTTACAAACGTCTAGACCACTTACAACGACTTATCAAACACTATGAACCAAAGCGCGTATGTATTCAAGAAACACACCTGAAGAGAACACAGAAAGAGACCTTACGAAAATACGTCACCTACGGAAAGGATGGACATACCGATGGACATGCAAGTAGCGGAGTAGCAATACCAGTGGCCAATGAATATTACTCGGAAGAAATCACAATCGTAACAATACTAAAAGCCACAGGAATCAAACTATTTTCACTATTTAAATTAACATTGTGCAACATATACGTAAAACCAAACCAAAAAATTCAATATCAAGAATTAAACGAAATTATTACAACTACCGCCCCCTTTCGTAATAACCGGCGACTTTAACGGACACCGCCTCTTATGGGGTTGCAGAACCATCGACACAACTGGGAAAATTATTGAACGACTCATAGACAATGATAACATATTAAACAACGGCAAAAAACCCATTTTGACTCAGGAACCGGAAACTTGTCGGCCATAGATCTTACCATATGTGACCCTAAAATCGCACTTCCTTATAAAAATAAACTTCCAGAGCAACAATATACACACCAACAATGAACCCGCTCACCAACCACAAAGATAGAGATTTAACAAATCCAATTGGGACCTATACAGAACCCTATCTACACCAACCCACACGGAAATAAATCAGTCAGAAAACATAGACACAATAGTAAACAACTTAATAACTCAAATAAACAATACCGCAGAAACTGCAATAGGGAAAAAACCCTCCTATGAAATCCAGTACCGTGGTGGAACAAAAATTGCGAACAAGCCACTAAGAATTACAAACGTACCCTAAACATATATAAGAAACATAAAACAACTGAAAGCTTAACTGAAATTAAAAGATTGCGCGCAATAGCAAAGATAACAATTAAATAAAGCAAAAAACGGTTACGGGAAACATAAGTGTCGACTATAAATCACCAAGTACTCCCAATGAAATGTAGAGGAAAATCAAAGTAGTGAAGGGTACAAATACGCAACTCAGATTAAAAGAATTAATACATAATGATACAGCAATAACAACACTCTCTGAAATAGCAAACAAATTAGTAGATATGTTCGAATAGAACTCAAGCAATCAACAATATGACCCTGAAGTTCTCAACTATAAACTGAACAAATAAAAGGAATAAACCAACCTAGAGAAACAACACCACCACCCAATTAACACACCCTTCGTGAAACGGGAATTTGAGAAAGCTCTAGCACCTTGTAAAAATAAAATCCACGGCCCGGACGATATCCCATTTCTATTAATAAAGAACTAAGACGAGAAATCTAAAATATATGTACTAAATATACATAACTACCTCTAGAAAAAACATGCCTTCCGAAATACATGGTGATCGTCAATAATTTTCCCTATTCTAAAACCGAACAAGCAGAAAAACCAACAAGCGAGCTGGCGCTCTGTCGTACTCACTTGCTGTTGCTGTAAACTTAAGAAAATGATGGTAAATAAGCCGATAATGTGGTATTTAGAACAGAACATTATTATCGACTCCTCACAAGCTGGCTTCAGACAAAGACACAGTACCATAGACAATATACTATGCCTGGAAACAGAAATCCAAACTACGTATAATAATAAACAATTCGTCATGACGATCTTCTTTGATCTCAAAAAGGGATATGACATCACGTGGAAACACCACATATTAAAAACGGTAGTACAATACGAACTTACTATAAACAATGCTTACTTTATAAGTAATTTTCCCAAACAAAGGTCCTTTAAAGTGAAAATAGAAAGAACGTACTCAAAAAGCCATACAAAAATGAACGGGGTGCCACAAGGATCCATAATAAGCGCCACTTTATTTGTGATAACTATAAATGGAGTGAGGAAAACAATATCACTACCAACAAAACAGTCTATATATGTCGATGATATAGCAATATATTGCCGGGGGAAAATATAAACAACGTCCAAGGACACATACAAAACTCCTTCACGAAACTAGAAGAATGGACAAACACAACTGGATTTAAATTTTCACCTACAAAAACCAAGTGCATACTCTTCACAAGACGACACCCCTAAGTGATACCGAACATTATTCTTCATGGAACAACATTGGCATATGAAAAGGCGATTAAATACCTAGGCCTAATTTTTGACATGAAACTTTCCTGGAAAGAACACATTCAAACACTAAAAGCAGATTGTAACAGAAGACTAACCCTACTAAAAACTTTAAGCCATCATCACTGGGGCACTGATAGAGAAACGCTGTTGTGTATTTACAAAGCTCTAATAATAACCAAAATAGATTATGGAAGCCAGGCTTATGGCTCAACGAGTAAAACCATACTTGCATCACTAGACGCTGTTCACCATTCAGCTATGAGAATAATTGAAGCAGCATTTAGAAACCGCCGCACAATCAGTAAACTAGTAAAAATTTGGAGAAGATCTACTGCATCTAAGAAGACAACAACTAACCCTCACATATGCAATAAATACAATTGAAACCACCCATCGCACATAAATCCTATATCATCAAACCACAATTTCCAACCAAAAACTATCCTCAGACTTCTCCATTAGACTATACAATATTCAAGAGCAAGTAAACCTAAGAATTTCACGATTAGTTCACTCCAAAAGTAGTACAATTCCCCCTTGGGGTAGCTAGTAGGATGAGAGTTGCCTTAAACTGACAGAATATGTACTGGCTTATGACGTCAGGTGCACCATGGTGAGTCATCAATTGGTAATACAATGAAAAGATTTTATTATGGAAAACCTTGCTCACGGCTTCGGAAAATTACCGTGTTCAACGCTCAGAATCGAACTTACCTTCATTTTTAATTCAGTTTGGTTATATTAAACACATACGAGTAAAGACACATAAAAAACTTTAAATGACTTTTAAAGTACATGAGAACGCGACAGCTCAAATACAGACTAAGAAAAATAATACTGATGACACCTACATGGGGATGTGCTCAAAATGTATGTTCGTGAAATGGTCGGTCCTTAAAACATTCCAAGTAAATAAATATATACATAACATGGGCTGCATTATATTGACAAATGGATGATAATATGCATGAGCAGTGACGTAGGTACACCTAGCTTTGAGTGCAGTAGAACTTTACGATACCCGATATCTGAAACCATGATTTCTGCAGAAGTTTTGAGCGAAGAAATGTGTCGACGGCTGTCGATTTGGGGAGCTCCCGGGCTCACTAATACGGGAATAGAATCGAGGTAAAACTATGGCGAACAGGACCAATATAGTGCTTGCTGTATTCGATACGAAGTCGAAAATGAAATTCTACGATACAGCAACGGAACGTGAACAGAACTTCAAGTAATTTGGAAGATGTTTATACCCGGCGGAAGTAGTTGTTTGGCACTAAAGTCGTATAAAATGTTTGCACTACACACCCTAATTCAATGCTTGTTCTGTAGTCTCAGCCCCGAGTTTCGCACGTAGCAAGAAGTGTGAGGCGTGAAGAAATTCGTATTCCCTACGTTGGCCCAACATTAGTAGCGGCGTTCCTAGATTTTGAGATGGGTGGGTTTAGTATAACATTTGTTCCTCACGCGCACGTATGAGAAGTATACTTTTAGAACAAAAGACGTATCTCCAGAGAACTCGCTTTTGCGACGACAAAAAAATTAATAATGTTATTACCTTCATCTCGCGCGCAGGAAGAAATAAACAACGAATGAGTACACTTGCGTGATATTGTTGCAAATCTAGTATTACAAAATCATAGCATTTCGCCTTAAATGAGAAACTTTACGTATGAAAAAATACCATCTGCTGGATTTAATGGAAGTAATTTGGTGAGTTGTGTCTTAAAATACATACACGAAATTTGTTCTGATGTATTTTTATCCCATTTTGATGGTTGATAATGAGTCGGTACCTCCTTATTACATTATCTGGAACTGGAGATAGATCGCTAAGCCGATTTACACCTGAAGTAAGTTTTCTCCGAATGCATTCGTGATCTGTGCGCCAATTGCGTCTTGTTGTTTCAGGACTTTTCTTTGTATTTCTGAATCTTTGTATTTGGATTTTATGAAGTTTGGTGGCTATATTATGAGTATGGATTCCTAGATTGGAGGTTGTAGTGGTGATATTTGCCCCTTTTTGGACTTCGTGTTTGTAGGACGATGGATTCAGCAGATAAGCCGCAACCCTGCTTTAATTTAAATAAATATTTGGCAGCAATTCAAAATGTATTAGCGAAATAAATTTATGAGCTTACGATATTTACATTTTTCTCTGTTTATACCAAATTTACCGTTTGTTGATGTGTTAATTTATTTGTAATTTATATGTGCATTTCCTACATACCTTGCGCTTTGTTTATGTGTGCGGCAAGTTTCCCTTTGAAATTAAAATATATACGTTCTGCTGTGAACGCTCCTTGTACATGTTCTGGATTTGGTATTGAGTTCGCCTCAAGTACTTACGATATCATAAACTTAATATTTTCTTTCGGTACGTAATTATATTTATTGGAAATGAATATCATTTTAATTGCGCCGTATTTATGACTTTTTCTTTCTAGAATAGGTTACAGCTTATCAAAGAGCCCGAGTTTGAACAATTTATTTTTGGAATATCTCCCTTGAATGTAAGTTTCGATAATCAGCTCACCATTTAGATTCGCGGGTGTTAAACAATCAAGTTGGTAAAGCTGTTATTTTGTTTTGAGCATATTGATTACGAACTATTTAGGGTATTCACAGTTCGCTATCCTACTTGCATTGAAGTGTTGCAAAATTATTATTAGTTTTTTTTTAATTAGAGGCACTAATTTTAATTTTGCTAAAATTAATGTCTGTCAAAACATCGTTTCGTAATCTACGGCTTGCGACCCCAAATTTGATCATTAAGCTATTTAATAGTGGGTTGCAAAATTCCCAAAATTTGAAATAACATAAGGTCAAGTTGCTTGTATAGCACGCAAACTTCATGTAAGAAATGGTGATTAAACAAATCGCAACGTTTCAGCGACCTGGCTTTAATATGTAAATCTGCCTATAGGTATGTAATTAATTATTTAAAATAGACCGCCCAGTTTTTCTTGAACAATGGCGTTTTTCGTTAAGAGAACGAACAAAATCATCACCGTAGGAATAATGGGACTATTCTGACTAATTGAATGTATGTAAATCACAACAGTTTGTTTAATTTATTCGAATTTGAATACCAACGGAATTACCGAGTATTGTCAAAGGCAGGGCCTATTGATTGATGTCGGATGCGGTTGGGGCGAATATTGACACAAATGTTTATAATGCAAACGTGATAGAGCTAATTGCCATTTGGTGCCTTTGATGTGTTATATGCACATAGAAATGCAGTTGACACGTCATGATGTGAATAGCTTTCTCGCTTAGCGTGTTTTTATTATTTATTCAGCAATCTCTCAGACTAGCACTCTTGTGAGATTTCTTCTAAGATCCAATGTGAACAATTTATAGCACAACGTACGTATATGGGAAGGAGTTCTTCTAAGAAATCTTTAATAAAAGGGCGTACAAAGTGCCCGCATCTGACTAATATTACTTTGCAAAAAAGCGAGTCGACGTTTTGTGTATTTCCTAAGAACGAAGTGTTCCACTTTTCTAAGTGGCCTTAGAAATTGCATTAAACTTTGATGTATAAAATATTTTCCTATACTTGTTAAAGTTGCGCTTTGATTTGCGCTCGGAAACTTTTGAACAACGTGAACATGAAAACTAAATACGAATTCCTCGTTGCTGAATTTCTTAGAAAATGTAGCTAATTGTAAAGTTGTGTAGTTTATTAGAATTCGACAAGTTGGAGTAGGTAGATCAAACCTTTCCACAAATTTATTAATTAAACTATAAACGTTTCCAGAAAGCAACATTTAATCACCCTTTGTGTCCCACAATAGCATACGAAAATCGCTTACTTTACATTTTTCGTCCACTAGACCCGTTTAAGAACATCCGTCTCCATTCGCTTTTGTTGGACGTACGGCTAAAGCCAAATTCTCTTTTTCATGTCCCAGCTGAATATCAATCTTGCCGAACGGTTCAAGTCCACTGGCTGTCTCAAACTGCAGATTTAAGATGTTTTGCTAGAAGCTAAAACTAAAATGGATGCAACCCGATCCTAATGCATGCAGCATCTCTTGTAGCTGCATTATTTCCTGAAATTGGAGCTTTTGACATCCCAAGTTGTTTAAGAAATTCAGAGGTTTAACATAAAAAAAATTTCTCCGGAATAACTACCATGTATGAATATCTTGCATTCGAGCATCCAATTCTGTTTGTGTTTATGTAACTTCTACAGAATAAAATCGATTTTATTCGAATTGCTTCAATTCAATTTAGCAGCACAAATTAATTCATTTAAATCGAATCCAGTAGAGATTAATAGAGTCGAATATCGGATCCAATGTATGTAGTAGAATTGAACCGCATGAAATACATTTTCTAAGATAAAATTTGATTGGTATAGCTTTTTCATTATTCTTATTATGTAAATAGATGTTATAGACTAACTTGTGTAAAGCTGAATCTATACGTTGTTATTATCGGTTTTTATGTTATTCAAGGCGTCACGCATCTCTTTTCAGCACGTCCTTTAATTAATCCAATTTATATGGGGTTCTTGGGTTCTTTAGAGAAAGACACTCATACAATGGGCAGTTCAACAAAAAACACTTACATACGTACTTAGATCGTAACTATTTTCAGCCTGAAAATATACATTAAGTTACGATTTGTCTCCTTTCCCAACTCTAATCGATCTAATGCTTCTCTTCTATTTACATCCTAGTAGAATCGCCATTCCATTGGAGTGATGCTTTATTTCAATTTAGGATTCAATTTCAGTAAAATTTATTTGTGATGAAAATAAATTCAATTTTCCGTTCGGAAGTAAAATCAATTCAATTTTTCTTGTATTTCCTAACTCAAATCGAGTGGTGGTTTAATTCAATCCACAAATAAATTTCAGTGAATTTAATTCATGACTAGGATCGATTCAATTGCCAATTTCAATCAGGAAATAACATCGATACACTATTTGTTTCGCTTCCCCAACTGAAATAGACTTGATTTTATTCTATTCATATTCTAGTCAAATCACCACTTGAATCGAGTGATGGTTCAATTTATTTCCCGAATGAATTTTATCGGAATTGATTAGAATCAATTCAATTTTCAAATTGTAAATCAAATCAATCCACCATCTGTTTCGTTTCCCCACTCAAATCGATTTATGATGGTCAAATCACCACTCGTATCAAGTGATATTCCAATTTTAATAGATTCTATTTGAGTGGAATTGATTAAAATCAATTAAAGTTTTAAATTAAGTCGGTTCACGGTTTTTCGCTCAAATCTATTTATGAATCTGTTCTATTCTTATCTTTGTCGAATCGCTACTCAAATATCGTGATGGTTTAGTGCAATTCACGGTGCAAATCGTCAAATCACCACTCGAAGCGAGTGATATTTCAATTTAATCTAGAATTAAAGGTCAGTGGAATTTGTGATTATATTCTGTTTTCCTCCTAGTCAAATTACAATTCGAATCAAACGAGGATTAAATCAATCTGTGATTAAATTTTAATGGATTCAATTAATTGGTGATTAGAATTTCAATTCTGAAATTAAATCGATTCATGACTTGTTTCATTTCACAACTCAAATAGAATTATGATTTTATTCTATTTAACATCTTAGTCGAATAACCAGTCGAATCTAGTGATAGTTCAGTTCAATTCAATTTTTAGTACAATTAAACCGCGATTAGAATTAATTTACGGTTTCTCAACACAAATCTATTTCTGATTTTCTTTTTTATATCCAAATCAAATCACCACTAAAATCGAAGGTCAGTTCAATACCAATCGCGATTCAATTTTAGCGAAATTGAATCGTGATTAGAATCGTTTCAACTTCTTCACTATATGCAGTCAGTTGCGCATTATTTAAAACTTACTTTCAGTTAGCTTTTTCTCATTGCAGAATCTTTTTTGTAGGTTTAACTACCTGCTGTGAAATAATCTTACAACAAATTCGCTTCGTTTTTCCGCTTCACAGAAATTTTAGTTTCTACTATTTGTAGAGCTACTTTCCACCATCTTCGAATTTTACGCCAGATAGATCATACGCAGCTTTAACATTGTTTATTGTCTGGTATAGAGCATGCTTTTGTTGGTCCGAATATTGAAAAGTACTTTTAACATTTCCTTCTTTGCTTCCAACTATGTATTTTTATCGTGTGTAGCAAAAAAAAGGAACTTTCTTATAATCGATTCTGGAGGCGAGTAATTGTCACACAATCACTTTTTTGATATCTGTTACTGTCGAATAATTGATTATAGTTTCTTAAACGTTATCTATTAAGTTGCGGCCAGATTTAAAGTGGGTGGGTTATAAATAAAATTAGGTCGGATTTATTGCTTTACGTTAACGTTTTGATAACTACGCCTTTCGCACACAATAGGCATGAAAGTTGCTGTATTACTATTGAACATTTTAAATGGAACCAATTACAGTATAAATATCTAAAAGTAGTAATTTAGAAATCATTACTCTTTGAAAAAAATGTGGGAGAATTGTAACAGCTTTATTAAGAAGGCGTGAGGTTGTTAGCAAAACCATTTTGTGGAAAATGTAACCATACTGTCCACGTAGATGATTTTCTGACGTTTCATATGCCTTAATGAGATTCTCAGTTGGCTTAAAAAAAATAGATGGTGATAGAATTAACTCATTATTCTTTGAAAAACGTGGGGGAATTATAATAGCTTTATTAAGAAGGCGCGAGGTTGTCAATAGAATTATTTTTCGGAAAATTTCACCTGGTCTTATATTTATGATCTTCTAATCTTTGAGATACTGTAATCAGATTCTCAATTAGCTAAAGTAATCAAAGTATGCTGGAATTAATTTATTATCCTGAAAAAAGGCAGGACAATTGTAATACATCCATGAACCAAATAATTTTTTGAAAAATGTCACTATGCCGTCCTATATTAATGATCTTCTAATCTTTGAGACACTGTAATCAGATTCTCAATTAGCTAAAATAGTCAAGGTACGGTTATATTAATTTATTATCTTGTAAAAAATATTGTAATACCTCCATTACCCAAAACAATTTTTCGAAAATGTCACTATGTCGCCCTATATTGATGATCTTCTAATCTTTGAGACACTGTAACCAGATTCTCAGTTAGCTAAAATAATCAAGGTATGGTTGAATTAATTTATTATCCTGTAAAAAATGTGGTACAGTTATTGTAATACCTCCATGAAACAAATCATTTTTTCGAAAATGTCACTATGTCGTCCTATATTCATGATCCATTAATCTTTGAGATACTGTTATCAGATTCTCAATTAGCTAAAGTAATAGAGATATGGTGAAATTAAATTATTATCCTGTAAAAAATGCGGTATAATTGTAATACCTCCATGAACCAAATAAATTTTTCGAAAATGTCACTATGTCGCCCTATATTGATGATCTTCTAATCTTTGAGACCCTGTAATCATATTCTCAATTAGCTAAAATAATCCAGGTATGGTTGAATTAATTTATTATCCTGTAAAAAATGCGGTACAATTGTAACACCTCCATAAAACAAATCATTTTTTCGAAAATGTCACTATGTCGTTCATGATCCATTAATCTTTAAGATACTGTGATCAGATTCTCAATTAGCTAAAGTAATCGAGATATGGTGAAATTAATTTATTATCCTGTAAAAAATGCGGTACAATTGAAATACCTCTATTAACCAAATAATATTTCCGAAAATGTCACCATGTCGTCCTATGTTGATAATCTTCTAATCTTTGAGATGTACTGTAATCAGATTCTCAATTAGCTTAAATAATCAAGGTATGGTTGAATTAATTTATTGACTGTGAAAAGATGTGGCACAATTGTAGTACCTCCATGAACCAAATCAATTTTTCGAAAATGTCAGTATGTCGTCCTATATTGATGATCTTCTAATATTTGAGACACTGTAATCAGATTCTCAACTAGCTTAAATAATCAAGATATGGTTGAATTAATTTATTATCCCGTAAAAATGCGGTACAATTGTAATACCTCCAAGAACCAAATAAATTTTTCGAAAATGTCACGATGTCGTCCTATATTGATGATCTTCTAATATTTGAGACACTGTAATCAGATTCTCAATTAGCTTAAATAATCAAGATATGGTTGAATTAATATATTATCCCGTAAAAATGCGGTACAATTGTAATACCTCCATGAAACAAATAATTTTTTCGAAAATGTCACTATGTCGTCCTATATTGATGATCTTTTATCTTTAAGATACTGTAATCGGAATTTATCATCCTGTAAAAAATGCCGTACAATTTAAATACCTCTGTTAACCAAATAATATTTCCGAAAATATCACCATGTCGTCCTATATTGATGATCTACTAATCTTTGAGATACTGTAATCAGATTCTGAATTAGCTAAAATAATCAAGGTATGGTTGAATTGCTTTATTATCCTGTAAAAAATGCGGTACAATTGTAATAACTGCATGAAACAAATCATTTTTTCGAAAATGTCACTATGTCGTCCTATATTGATGATCTTCTAATCTTTGAGATACTGTAATCAGATAGATTCTCAATTAGCTAAAGTAGTCAAGGTATGGTGAAATTAATTTATTATCTTGTAAAAGATGCGGGACAATTGTAATAGTTACCTCTATTAACCAAACAATTTTTCCGAAAATTTCACCATGTCGTCTTATGTGGATGATGTTCTAATCTTTGATACACTGTAATCAGATTCTCAATTAGCTAAAATAATCAAGGAATGGTTGAATTAATTTATTATCCTGGAAATATTCGGTACAATTGTAATACCACCATGGAACAAATATTTTTTTCGAAAATGTCACTATGTCGTCTTGTGTTGATGATCTCCTAATCTTTGAAATACTGTAATCAGATTCTCAATTAGCTAAAGTAATAGAGGTATGGTGAAATTAATTTATTATTCTGTAAAAAATGGGGGACAATTGTAGTACCTCTATTAACCAAATCATTTTTCCGAAAATGTCACCATGTCGTCCTACGCGTATGATCTTCTAATTCTTGAGATATTCTAATGAAATTTCCAATTGGCTAGAACGATCAGGACATGTTAAAATTGGTTCATTATCCTTTGGAAAATATGTGGAAAATTGTAACGCCGTCATTAGGAAAGCCTGAGATTGTGAACAAAATTATTTTGTAAAAAATTTCACTATACCGTCTATGTAGATGATCTTCTAAACTATAACATATTTTAATCAGCTTTCCAATGAGCTAAGGTGATAAGGGTATGTTAGATGTAATTCATTGTCCTTTGAAAAACATGTGGGGGATTATAGCTTCATCAATAAAGAGTGAAATTGCGTATGTTGTGTGGAAAATGTCAACACATCGTCTATGTAGATGATCTTCTCATCTTTGAGATACTGTAATCTGATTATTAGTTAGCTAAGATGATGAGACATGGTAGAAATAATTCGTTATTTTGTTTCTATTTTGTGGAAAATGTTAACATTTAATAATAATAATAATAATAATAATAATAATGGTCTTTATTTTCCCAAAATAAAAAAAAAGCATATTTCTTAATAACTATATTTAAATGAGGCGAAGTTCAGCCTCAGGTATACTGAAGCTGCTCTGCCACTTAACCTCTCTATTTGGTCTATGTAGATGATTTTATAATCTTTGAAATACCGCAATCAGATTACTGATAGACTAAAGTGATTAAGGTATGTTAGAATTAATTCAATATTCTTTGAAGAACATGTGTAGACATTTTAATAGACTCATTAAGGATGCGTGGGGTTGTGAGGAAAATTATGTTGCGAAAGATGTTACCATATAGTCTAACTATATGTTCTCATCTTTGAGATACTGTAATAAGATTCTCAATTGGCTAAAGTGATCAGATATATTGGAATTAATTGAATATTCGTGGAAAACATGCGTGGGAATTGTAATAGCTTCATAAAGGAGGTGTGAGGAATGATGAAAATTATTTTTTGGAAAATGTCACCACACCGTCCATGTAAATGACCTTCTAATCTTTGAGATACCTTACTAAAATTCCCAATTAAGTAAAGCGTGAACAAAGATATTTTTCGGAAAATATCACCATAGCGTTAATGTAGTTGATCTTCTAATCTCTGTTACACTATAATTAGATTTCCACTCGGCTAAAATGATCTGGGTTGTTGGAAGTTGAAACTAATTTATTATTCTTTGAAAAGCATGTGAAAGAATTCTAATAGTTTTATTAACAAAGCTTGAAGATGTTAACAAAATTATTTTCCGAAAATGTCACCGAACCGTCTATGTAGATGAGCTTCTAATTACTATAACCAAATTCCCAATTGGATAAAATAATGAGGGCGTGTTAGAGATAATTCATTATTCTTTGAAAAACATGTGGGGCAATTAGGATAGTTTCATTAAGAAAGCGTGAGGTTATGGGCCAAAATACTTTTCGGAAAATGTCACCATTTCGTCTATGTATTGCGATGGTATTAATTCCTAAAAACTCAACTCTGATTGCATTTCCAAACTAATGGACATTTCACTAAAGCTCAGGGTGAGGTATTTTATATAACTGCAAGGCTAAAATTTGAATTTAATAGATTGAATGCATCGGTAAAGAAATGCCAATTAATAAGCAGTATAATTAATTAAAGAACGGTTTAAGCAAAGCTCAATTCTCACAAGGATCGAAGTTGAGTGTAAAATAAAATTTAAAATATGAGGTTTGTGCAAAGTACTAGCCGAACTATTAATTACAAAATGGTTTGCAAAGGCAATAAATTGAAGCGAATAATTCAAAGAAAGTTAAACAGTGAAATATTTGTCAGGGTTTTAAAAGAAAGGTAGGAAAAGCTAGATAAGCTAATGAACGTTGCAACGAGCAACTAAGAAGGCTGAAATTAGGACATTTGATGGAAAATTGTAAAAACAACAAGCCAGGGTTAATAAAAATTCAAGAATAGGACACAGCAGATAAACTTAAAATTGTGTGGAATAGTAGACAGGTCAAATCAAGCGACGCTTTGGTGAAGGAAGTACTTTCATAAAATTAATCAGTGCAGTGACTTATGTGAACAGTTTAAAGCAAATTAACAAACGCGCAGTGACGCAAAGACTTGATTAACTAATTATAAATGTGGACCATAATATTAGAATAAGTATTTGTCAATAAGTTATAGATTTTAGGCAAATTTAGATTTATAAGTAAGCATTTTGAACTTGATTCACATCCGTTTTTTTAAGATTAAAACTAGCAATTGTTTATAGCGGATATTAAGGAAAACAATTGAATAAATATGAGAATTGACAGGTTGTAAAATGTACTCCTGAATAAAGTTAATTTTCATGTTATAAACCAATTTTTTTTTTACAATAAAAATTATACCGGCCAAATCAGTGCAATTTTGTGGTCGTGTGGTGCTATTTTCATCAAGATCCAACACCATAAGTGGTATAGTTCTCCGAAGCACGAGCACCATAACCTCAAATCGGAAACAGCAGTTATGATCTCTGCGTGGAGGCCTGCAAGCCAAGAAAGCCCAGAGGGGAAGACTGCAGACCAGCAAGCAGCTACGCGGGGACGTGCCCGAGGAATTGCAGCAGCATCAGGTCGACATAAGTCCTATAACGAGTCCAGCGTCGCCTTCGAGCTCCCATATAAGTTCGGCAACAACACAGGTACTGTCCATCCCTAAAATAAGCTAAGTGAGCACCGGGAAGTTTTTGCATGTGCACCATGAGTCTTACCCTAGGCCATACAACCCATATTCATTGCCGTAAAGTGAATCCAGGCCGTAAATTAGCCCAACTCCGTAATTTGGGGTTATGTGACAGTTAGATCCTGAAAAGACGCCAGTTGAAACAATTGGTGCGTGGATCTGGGCCTCCTTTTAACAAATGCTAGAAAAACAAATGATGTAAATGTCGCCAAACAGCTTAATTCAAATATTTACCGGTGGAACTGCGATAAATTTTCACTTTATTTTAATTTCACGACCGCAATTGTCAGCGGAAGCCATTTTGATTTAACGTATCACCTACTTTCGAGTATTTGCTTGTGCGCAGTAGTACGAAGGCAGAGTACAAATCTGTATTCAGTTAAATTAAGAATCATACATTCATCCCAACTGAACCTAACCGAGAGAAAAGGTAATTGCTTACCGAATTTTTTGAGCTAGCCATAATAATTGTTATTACTTGCCGATAAATAAAATATCAACAGGGCATATAACCATTTATTTCGATGAGTTAGTAAATTGCAACTCCTTTTAATCGACTTTGAAATAAAATATTTGCGAGGCGGTTCTTAATTATTTATTCAATACATATAATCTATCCCTCTTCTACTTTTAAGTGTAGAGGGTCAATTAATTATATTAAATTAAAAGCTGTCATTAACCATAGCAGTATATGATCTAATCTTCGAGATGCTGTCATCACTGTTCATAAATGACCTGCCATTATTTATTAAATCGGGTTTTCTTTTGTAATTATGCGGATGACACATCTCTTATTGCTGCGACCGTCAGTGCAGATGCTAAACGTAGCCATATCAACCGCATCACTAGTGAGTTCCAGACTATGTATATTTACTTCGGCAAAAGTCGCTATCTTCCCAATGTAACAAATAATATTACTGTAAAATTTCTCGGTACCACATTAGATAGCGATCTTACCTGGAGTGATCAAATTCAACATGTTTGTAATAAACTGAACATTTCATACTACCTGATACTTCAGCTTAGATCTACATTAGATACTGTATCTTTAATTACGATAAACTACGCCTATGTTTACTCTAATCTATCATACTATATATTGTTATGGGGAAAAGCGGTCTCAATTAAAAGAGTGTTGATCCTTCAGAAAAGAATAATTCGACTCATCTTTAATGTAAAACCACTAATATTATATTACTTACAATATTCTTACATTACCCTGTATATTAATTTATAAAGCAGCCTTACATGTGTTTAGTTATTATCACACGATTGTAAAAAACAAGGACTTCCATAATTACCCCACTAGAGGAGGAAATGTTCTGTCTATACCCAGTCATACAACAGCTACATTTGAAAAATCAGCAATGTATTGCCAGATGTAATTAGAAATATAAGTAACTTTAATTGTTTTAAGCGAGAATTAAAGGCATTTCTTATACGATATTAGAGACATGTGGCACTAGATTGTTTGTATTTTCGTATGTTTATTGTGACTTGTCTATTAGGGCGGAGCGAAAACTGGACCAAAACAACTAATTTTCGAAAACAAATCTGCCTGGGTGCGCAAAAGATGCCTTTCGAGGTTCTTAGTTATACAAAAAAATCCGAATGCTGTATGACGATTCATTCCGCTGCCGAAATGACGTTGAATATTTTAAAATCTTTAAAACTGATTAAAAAAAATTAAACATGCAGCTCTCAGCTAGTTTCTCTTAAAAAACTACCCAGAACTCACCACGTGGAGATGGCTGCATGTCGAGTTCCACCCTACCCTCCCACCCTTATGGTAAAAAAACTATTTTTTGTCCTAGAACTGCTACAAATTGTTTTTTTGTTTCAAATTGCGGCAATATTTCTCTAGATTCAATATGAGCCCTAATAAACCCGTCTCGCGCTTCGGGACCATAAACCGCCATAGAGGCTTCGGTGACTAACTTAACACATCGCTCAACTGCCTGCGAATGACAAGGAAATTTCATTAATTCTATTTCATCCGAAACCAAAGAAATCATATTAGTTAGTTCTTCGTTTGAAATTTTAAATGTTAATGGGGGCTCGCTTAGATCAACATTTTGCCAGTCAATTAACTCCACATAATCTTGACAATCAAAATTTAATTTATTAACTCGAAATATTCTGACATCCTCGGTTTTTGGCGTTGATCTACATTTTAAAATCCTTCTTAAAGCTAACTCTCGAATGTGTTTTCTATCATCCCCTAACATGGATATCAAAAGGTTTTTCTGGATGACCAAAATATCCGTTTCTCTCAATTACGGGATCTATCACTTTTTTCAGTTCTTCAGGGTGGTAACGAGATTTACTGATAATGCTAAATAAGTGCCTAGCACCATTCTTACAAGACCAATTGCATTTAATTTCAAACCAGCATATGGCATACACTTTACTATGAACTCAGTTAATATCTTAAGATTTTGAGAGGGCTCTTTGGTGGCAACATATGACCTTAGGACTCTATTGGCTGTGGTAAGCCATCTAGAGTGGGACATTTTCCCTGGCGCTTTTAGAGCCAAATCATCTTTTAAAATTCCAGTGGAGATTCCTTGACACATCTCATACGTGTAGTTAGCATCTGTACTTACGGTTTTTAGATCAAGTAAAGGTAAAAATGTCTCAATTTTCTCAAACTGTACCACAGGCAAGTTTTCGCACGATTCAAGTGTCTTGCCAATGTCTCCTGAAAACCCTTTTGGCCCAGTAGTTTTTCCGTCTAAATAGTTCAGTAAGTGGCGTAGCGGCAATTCGTTAGTGTGTAATAAACAAATCATCCACTGCAATGGCCTTTTTAAATCCAATTCTAAAGCTCGAATCACACCGTTTTTAAAACCGGTATTTACCACGGTTCCGTCACAACCAATGGCCACAATTTTATTTAAATCAATGTATTTTTGTAAAAAGTCTATTATTGATGTTTTAATTGCTTTGGCACTCGCAGATGTTGGACTAACATGTCCAAAATATCTCGATCCTGGTTCAGAAACTAAAACATAATGTTCTTCAACAACTGTTTTTTGATCATACTTCTCTTCTATTTTTTGCTTGGATTAAGGTCTTATCTCTGCGCCCGTCAAAATATATTGCCTCAACTTCAGAAGCTTCGTCACCAAATTTTCTTTTTAAGTTATTGCGACTTTTCGCTCTAGCTCTCCTTATTTTACTGCGATCTATAATTTTTGAAGAATCAGTGTGTGATACAATTCCGATGTCTTTTAGTACGGCACTTACTATAATTGCCGCTGATCGGTCAGAGATTCCCGTGCGGTCGCAAGCTTCTGCCACTGTTGGTAAATCGAGTCGCATTTGATCAGAAGATGATGATTTGGTAGTTTGACAACTCGTCTGAGAGTCCGGTACCAAAGGGCCGATTGCCTTAGAAGTTGAGGGTATACTCTCTAGTTCCTTTTGGTCACGTTCACGTTCTTGCACTATTTTTAACTTTCTTTCCTTTAGATTGTCTTCTGTGAACGATGGTTGGCTGGAAGTTGATTGTCTGGCTAGCTCCTTTAATTTTCTTTCAAGTCCTTTTTTATTTCTTTTTGTTGTTTTAATATCTACGTTACCGATTACCATTTTCCGGTTTGTTCTTTGATCTACAATGAATTCTCTTTCAGCTACCGGTATCTTGGTTTTACATTTGCAAGCTGAGAAACTTTTACATTTGCAAATCGCAATATCAAAAAGCTTTTTCTCTGCGTCTTCTTTAAATGCTTTAACTTTTTTGCTATAGTTGTCTCTATATTTTGATTTAAGGCTTTTCTTAATTGTTCTGTATTTACCATATTGTGCTATACGAATTAAAATTTGCTGATTCGAGATTACGGGAATGGAGCTTTTCTTCCATATAGCTTTCAAGTCTTCAACTAACTGCTTAGAAACTGCACTTACACTGGGTTCTTGTTTATTTTCGTTTATTTTCCCTAACCTAATCCACAAATAATATTTGATAACATCGGCGTATGTAGGTAGAACATTATCTTTAAATTTAGATAACACACCAAAAATGGGGCATAAGGCGTCCTTACGCATCCTACTCATTTTATAATATCTTAAAAGATGTCACAAATAATCTAATCACTGTGATTATCGATTAATGCTGGCGAAACTAAATACGTACGATGTGCACCGTACCACCATTGCAACTAACACAACGAAAACGACTGTTTGTTTCAAGGATAATGAGATCTAAACATAGAATTAACTTCGACTTGCGATTTCTGAACTGTGATATCGTTATTCGCAAGTATTACAGTTCCACGTAAGATTAAAACATTACTCATAAAGTATAGATATTAGGTAACTATAATCTTCGTAACCCCATTAATTTATTACATAAATAGCAAATAATTCTTGTTTAAGGACGGAGTGTCGTCATAGTTTAAAATTTATAAAAAAATATTTAATTTCCCAAATTTGAAGGCAGTTTCGGCAGCCGAAGATATCGTTTTTGGGCGTCCAGATTTTTTTTACTTACTTAAGGGTACAATAAGCTCACATTAAGCATACAGGGTGCTTAAATTTCAAGAAATCGACAATTCGCTAAATTTAAAAAAATAGTGTTTATTTTCGAAATTTTAAGACTGATTCGGCAGCCGAAGATAACGTTTTTGGGCGTTCAGATTTTTTTGACGTAATTAAGAGTGCAATAGGCACCTATTAAGCATACGGGGAGGTTAAGTTTCAAAAAATCGAAAATTTGCTCCACCCTATTGTCTATGTCTATGTGTATTATTTATTATTATATTATCTACATCCTAGTCTTTGTAAACCAAAGGGCTTTAAATAAATAAAATAATAAATAATAGCATCAGATTGCTAGTTGGCTAAAGTGATCAGGGTATGTCAGAAGAATTAATTAATTCTTCTTCATTATTACAGCGTGAGATTGTGAGCAAGTTTATTTAGCTAAAAACGTCACCATATCGTCTATGTAGGTGATCTTCTACTCAGTGAGATACAGTAATCAGATTACTGATTACTTTGCGGAAATTTACACCATACTATCCATGTAGATGATCTTCCAATATTTGAAATACTGTAATCATATTCCCAATTTTATAAAATAATTAGGGCGTGTTAGAAATAATTCAGTATTCTTTGAAAAACATGTGGTAGAATTAGAATAGCTTCATTAAGAAAGCTTGAAGTCGTGAAAAACTATTTTCCGGATAATATTACTATGTCGTCTATGTGGATAATTATCTAAACTTGTAGATATTGTAATTGAATCACTAATTGGAAAAGGTGATCAATGATATTAGAATTAATTCAGATTTCTTTGAAAAATATGTGGGGAAATTTTAATACCCTCATTAAGAAAGCGTGAGGGTGTGAGCAAAATATTTTTTTGGAATAACTCACCATTCCGTTTATGTAGGTGATCTTCTAATCTTTGAGATACTGTAATCAGATTACTAATTGGCTAAAGTGATCAGCGTATATTAGAATTAATTTCTTATTCTTTGAAACATATGTGGGGGACTTGCAACAGCTTGATTAAGAAATCGTGATTTTGAGAACTAAATTACTTTGCGGAAAATGTTACCATACCGTCTATGTAGATAATCCTCTAATCTTGAGATACTGTAATCAGATTACTAATTGGATAAAGTGATCAAGGTATGTTAGAATTAATTCAAATTTCTTTGAAAAACATATGGGTAAATTAGCGTAAGCGTAAGGTTACGAACAAAATAATTTTTCGGAAAATGTCACCATACCATCTACGACTATGTACATGCTTTTCTAATCTTTGATATACTGTAATCATATTCCTAAGTTCTAAAGTGATCAGGCTATGTTAGCATTAATTTTTCTTCTGAAAAACATGAGGGCTATTGTAATAGCTTCACTAAGAAAGCGTCAGGTTGTAAGCAAAATTATTTTGCGGATAATACCATCACACCGTCTAGATACTGTGACTAAATTTCCATTTAGCTAAAATCATTAGGACATGTTAGAGTTAATTCCTTATTCCTTGAAAAACATATGAGTGAATGATAAGAGCTTCATTAAGAAAGCGTGAGCTTGTAAACGAAATTATTTATTCAAAAATGACACCATTTCGTCTATGTATTTGATCTTCTAATCTTCGAGATACCGTCATCAAATTACAAATTGGCTAAAGTGATCAGGGTATGTTAGAATTAATTCATTATTCTATTCTATGAAAAACGTGTAGGGACATTGCAATAGCTTCATTAATAATGCGTGAGATTGTGAGCAAGTTTATTTTGCTGAAAATATCACCATATAGTTAATGTAGATGATCTTGTAATATTTGAGATGCTATAAACAGATTACTGATTATTTTGCGGAAATCGACACCATACTATCGATGTAGACGATCGTCTAATATTTGAAATACTGTAATCATATTCCCAATTTTATATAATCATTAGGGTATGTTAGAATTATTTCATTATTCTTTGAAAGACATATAGGTAAATTAGCTCCATTAAAAAAGCGTAGGGATATAAATTTTTTTTTCGGAAAATGTCACCATACCATCTATGAGTATATACATGCTTTTCTAATCTTTGATATACTGTAATGAGATTCCCAATTGCTAAAGTGATCAGAGTATATTAGCATTAGTTTATTGTTTTCTGAAAAACATGTGGGGCATTGTAAGAGCTTCACTAAAAAAGCGTCAGGTTGTAAACAAAATTATTTTAGGGATAATGCCATCATACCATCTAGATAAATATTATGATGAAATTCCTATTTTGCTAAAATCATCACGGTATGTTAAAGTCAATTCCTTATTTCTTGAAAAATATGTGGGGAATTATTAGAGCTTCATTAAGAAAGCCTGAGCTTGTGAACAAAATTATTGTGTGGATAATACCATCACACCGTCTAGATACTGTGACTAAATTTCCATTTAGCTAAAATCATTAGGACATGTTAGAGTTAATTCCTTATTCCTTGAAAAACGTATGAGTGAATGATAAGAGTTTCGTTAAGAAAGCGTGAGATTGTAAACGAAATTATTTATCCAAAAATGACACCATTTCGTGTATGTATTTGAGCTTGTAATCTTCGAGATACCGTCATCAGATTACTAATTGGCTAAAGTGATCAGGGTATGTTAGAATTAATTCATTATTCTATTCTATGAAAAACGTGTAGGGACATTGCAATAGCTTCATTAATAATGCGTGAGATTGTGAGCAAGTTTATTTTGCTGAAACTATCACCATATAGTTAATGTAGATGATCTTGTAATATTTGAGATGCTATAAACAGATTACTGATTATTTTGCGGAAATCGACACCATACTATCGATGTAGACGATCGTCTAATATTTGAAATACTGTAATCATATTCCCAATTTTATATAATCATTAGGGTATATTAGAATTATTTCATTATTCTTTGAAAGACATATGGGTAGATTATCTCCTGTAAAAAAGCGTAGCGATAATAGTATATTAAAGTATGAGTGGATAACAAGGTCTTTAAAACACGCGCGCGTTTTCGAGCACGACGGCGTAGCCGGAGTGCTCGAAATAGAGCAAGTGTTTTAAAGACCAGTTATCCACGAATACTTTACGCTATTTTTTATTATACCTCCAATACTGGAAATAAATTACGCACTAAAAACTTAGAAATAATTTTTGTCGTGATAAATCGAGAGGGCATAATAATATTGCTACTATAGTTACGAGAATTATTTACATTTTTGTCGCGTCCATGTCCGTTGTTGCATTCAGTCGTTTCCTTGACAACCTTTAAAGCTCGGCGAGCTTTAATCGCCTGTATTCGCACGCTCAGGCGTGCTTTAAACGGCGATTCTGATGCAGGTATAATAAAAAAAAATTTTTTTCGGAAAATGTCACCATACCATCTATGAGTATATACATGCTTTTATAATCTTTGATATACTGTAATGAGATTCCCAATTGCTAAAGTGATTAGAGTATATTAGCATTAGTTTATTGTTTTCTGAAAAACATGTGGGGCATTGTAATAGCTTCACTAAGAAAGCGTCAGGTTGTAAACAAACTTATTTTGGGGATAATGCCATCATACCATCTAGATAAATATTTTGATTAAATTCCCATTTGGCTAAAATTATCACGGTATGTTAAAGTCAATTCCTTATCTTGAAAAATATGTGGGGGAGTTATTAGAGCTTCATTAAGGAAGCCTGAGCTTGTGAACAAAATTATTGTGTGGAAAATGTCACCATGCCGTCTGTGTATATGACCTTGTAATTATTGAGATAGGTTAAATAAATTCCCAGTTGGGTAAAATGATTAGACTATGTCAGAATTAATTCATCATTTCTTAAAACAAGTGGAAAGTTGTAATAGCTTCATTACAAAATTATTTTGTGGAAAATCTTATGATACCGTCTATGTATATGATCTTCTAATCTTTGACATACTGTAATTAGTTTGACAATTGGCTACGACAAAAAACATATAGGGAATTCCAATAGTTTCATTAAGGAAGCGTGAGGTTGTAATCAAAGTTGTTTTGCAGAAAATGTCATCATATCGTCTGTGTAGATGATCATTCAATCTTTGAGACCCTGTAATTAGATCGTATACGGTAAAAAAGCCCCGCGGAAAAAAAGCCCCGGAAAAAAAGCCCCGGAAAAAAAGCCCCAGGAAAAAAAGCCCCGCGGAAAAAAAACCCCGCGGAAAAAAAGCCCGGCGGAAAAAAAACCCGCCCGGTATGCTAGACAAGTTGTCAAAAACTTATTTTATTATTATTATACATAATATTCTACGTAGGTACACATTTACAAAATACTTTATTCACATCCAAGAGTGTACTATACAATAGGTATTTACCATTCTAAGAATAAGTATCCATTATCTCCTAATGGGGTGATTTACTATTATTATACATAATATTCTACGTACACATTTACAAAATTCTTTAATGACATCCAAGAATGTACTATACAATAGGTATTTACCATTCTAAGAATAAGTATCCATTATCTCCTAATGGGGTGAATGTGTATTTGTGGTCAAAATTAGTATTGAAAATGAGTATTAAACCAGTTATTGTTGGGGTTTTATTGCAGTTCATTTGAAAGTGATTAGGGGTCATTTCCAAATAACTTGCTCACAATGACTATTACCGTTATTCACTTATAATTATCTTCGAACGGTATAGGGTGTAAAATGTAGGTATAAATTAGGGTATAAATACATTCTTCATAGACAACAACGTACCATTTAATTGGAAGCTTGTTAGTTGTGAGTTTGTGTCGCGTTGAAAATTAAAATTCCCAGTTTTGATGGAGCTCATCAAAAGCAACAAAGGCAAGAAACCAAAATTGTGTTTCAACGGCTACATGTACAATGTACATAAGGAGCGCAGTGATCATTTGCGATGGCGGTGTAACAAATACAGTTCGTTCAAGGTAAGTTAACAGATCAATTTACAGATTGTACACCAGACTTCATACTAGTAGCACAAAATAGCGCTTTTATTTGTATTTCCAAAAGAAAACTTTTCAAACAAAAGATAAACTGTGTCCCTTTCCCTACAAACCAAAATTATTTTCAAGTATACAGCTTGTCCCATTTTTGTTGGTCGGTTTTCAAATTTGTATAGCCAACATGCAGCTATTTTTATTTCGACGATACTTACTACAGGGTGTCTGTGAAAACGAACCAATTTTGAACAACTTTAATCTTGAGAATTTGAATTTTTTTAAATAGCACGGCCCATTTTTTAGGGCTCACTAGATGCAGAATTCTATCCTCTTCCAGTTTGTAATTACATTTCCTATACCTAAAATAAATTTCATTCTGTTTTTAACGAAAATAGTAAATCTTATGTAATATCAATGCATTTTTTCATAATAGGCGTAGCCGAAATTTTTTTATAGAAATATATTTAATTATTTTAATAAGTTTTGGATTGTTTTTTTGCCAAATATGTACAAATTATTAAAATTAATATTTATAAATGGTATTATAAATATTATTTTTTAATATTTGTTTGAAGATATGAGAAATATATTTCTGGTAAAATATATCTAGGATATCTAAAATAAAATGTTTATTACATATTTTTAGTCAGATATAGGTACATAAAAAATATTTTTTCTATAGTACATGTTAAAGTGTGCTTTTATCAACTCAAAACAAAAGGTCAAGTTTTACTTTAACAGCAAGGGTAGATAAAGTAGTACTTTAACATCAAGGATAGATAAAGTAATTTAATTTTCTAACATTTGTTTAAATTAAATATGACAGCTTCGTATTATCGTAGCAACCCAATCTAGCTACTGACATTTTGAAATGTGATTGACTGTCATTATTTTCTTTTGAAATTGTTAAAGTTCTTGCTATAGAAAAAAATATTGTATTATACACGACGATAAAGTTATTTCTATCCACTCTTGAATCATTAACGTCTCGACTTCGTCTCGACGTTAAACGATTCACTCGTGGATAAAATTTAACTTTATCGTCTTGTATAATAAATTACTATTTTATATTGCATCTTAAAATATTTTTTTTACTATATTTGTTGAAAGATATGAGAAATATATTTTCGGTAAAATATTCCATGGAGGTTTAGATAAAATGTGTATTACATATTTTTGTCACATATGTAAAAAATGATTGAGACAAATATTTATAGTGCATTATAGAAATATGTTTTTTTTAATATTTGTTCGGAGATAACATTTATGTTATAATTATATTCCGTTGCTTATTAAATTTAATATAAAATCAATATTTTTTTGACGTTAGAAAAATGTTTTATAAAACACAAAACAAATATTTAAAATATATAAACAAAATATTAAAACTGTATTTTAGGTATATAAAACCAATATTTTTTTAACATTAGAAAAACGTTTTATAAATATAAAATGAATATTCCATTGTAACAAATATTTATATAGTATTCAAAAACGTCACCTTTATTTTGATATTTTTCTAATGTAATTTTTAAATATTTATATAATATTTGTGTGCTACTAGGGAAATGGCGTTACATAATAGCTGTAGAATTGTTGTTGTGTTATTTTTAACAAAGAAACTAAACGGATTATAGCAAAAACCTGATTCTTTTGATTTTTTAAATGGTGCATCTTTATAAATCATTTTAGTGCAAAGGAGTTGTTCACACAACGCCTCAGAGTGAAAATCCTGTGGTCATTGCGGAACACAACCATCCCGCTGATCCTGAACACGTGAATGCGACGAAAGTCATTCAGACCATGAAAAAACGGATCAAGGACACTCTGGCAAAGCCTTCGCAAGTTTTTGCCGAAGAGGTGGCAAAAATTGACAACAACATCAAAGCAAGAATCCCTCATGAAGAAGTGGTGAAACGAACACTACGAAACCATAAGAGGGGGGACAATCCGGGAAACCCAAAGGAATTGCGAGAGCTTGTTATTAGAGGTAATTTAGAAAAGCACCTTAATCCTATCATTATTTTTAATTATGATTTTCCAATTTTTTCAGATGGATGGACACACACAAAGGAACCCCTTGCGGAAAGATTTCTGCTGCACGACAACGGGACCGATGCCGCGGAAAGAATAATTATTTTCGCAACAGACCGGCTACTGACGTATCTGTCGGAAGCGAGTTCGTGGTATATGGATGGAAACTTCCCATTAGCCCCTCCACTTTTTTGCCAACTATACGTCATACGAGTAAAGAAACACAACTTTTTTATCACCGTTGCGTATTGTATATTGCAACGAAAAACCCAAGAAACGTATGAAAATATATTTCAAATTATACTTGAGAAATGCCAAGAGCGAAGCCTGTACCCTGACCCAAACATCATATATATTGATTTCGAAAAAGCGGTCATGAATGCTGCTAAAAATGTACTAGGTGACCACATAAATATAAGAGGCTGTTTTTACCATTTATGCCAAAGCTCACACCGGAAAATCCAGGAGTTAGGGCTTGAACGGGAATACCGAGAAGATTCAAATTTGAGCAAGTTTGTGGGTATGTTGGACGGGCTAGCATTTCTACCAATTGAAAAGGTAAAAGACGGTATGGAATACCTTAGAAGCCATGAGCTAGCAGAAAGATTTGCCAACATAATAGATTATTTCGATACTACCTACGTAACCGGCAGTTATCGTAAAGTGGGAAACTGTATTGAAAACGTTCGGCTTCGAATTATTCCTCCTCCATTTCCTCCAGAAGTCTGGAATGTCAATGAAGCAACAGTAGCAGGCGAAGACAGAACAAATAACAGCACAGAGGGTTGGAACAACCGTTTCAGCCATCTAGTGGGTGTGAAGCATCCTAGTATATGGTTGCTAATAACGAAGATGAGACAAGAATTGGCTGTAGATTACACCAAAATCGAACAATTTCGGATCCAACCAGCGGTGAAAGGAAGGAAGCCCCCAAACTACGCTCGTCTACAGAAAAATCTCCAAACGCTGTGTGCGGAATTAAACAGTGATTCCAGGACAATTGCAGAATTCTTAGAGGCAATAAGCCACGCAGTGCGATTGCGGCCACAATAATTAATTGTACCTGCATAATTTCCAATTTTCTGTTATCACTATTTTTGGAAAGTTTTTGTAGCTAAGTACTTATTGTATAAATTCTTGCGTGAGAAGAAAAGATTGTTGTAAATGTGTACGTAGAGTATTATGTATAATAAACAACAAATATAAATGTATTTATTGCGTTTTTCTATATTTTTTGTGACAATTTGCCTAGCATGCCGGGCGGGGATTTTTTTCCGCGGGGCTTTTTTTCCGCGGGGCTTTTTTTCCTAGGGCTTTTTTTCCGGGGCTTTTTTTCCGGGGTTTTTTTCCGCGGGGCTTTTTTTCCTGGATTCAATTAGATTCCCCCCCATTGGTTAAAATAATCAGGGTATATTAGAATCAGTTCTTTATTCCTTGAAAATCATGTAGAGAAATTTTAATAGCTTTATTAAGAAATCGTGAGCTTGTGAACAAAATTATTTTGCGATGAATGTCAAAATGATAATCTTCTAATCTTTGAGACATTTCAATCAGATTTCCAGTTGGCTAAAATGGTCAAGGTGTACCTACTAGAATTAATTCATCATTTGTTTTAAAATTTGTGGGTAAATTGTAATAGCTTCACTAACAAAACATGACATCGTTCACCAAATTATTTTCTTTAAGCATCTTTTAATTTTTCAGATACTGTAATTAGGTTGGCAATTTGCAATTTTGTTTGTTATGCTAGACTCCATCCACATTTGTTACCGTTAGAAAAAGAACGTAATGTCGGCATATTTATTTTTCCGATCATATCGACATCATTCCGTCGTATAGGCGTAAATTGGATTACAATTAAGAGAAGTTGCTGCTGCAATTTTAATATCAGCAATTGCGTCCCTTTCGTGCAAATAAGGCGGTTGGTGGTGTTTTAAATCATATTTATTCGTCAATTTCGAAGGAGTGAAGTATATGTTGCAATTACCACTCCGATGGTTTCTTCTGTCCTACTCAGGGTATGTCCTGGAAATTAATTGCGCGCAATAGCTGCGTAATCGCCAGCAGTCCCCGAAACCGCGCGGCGCCAAAATCAGAAAGATCAGCTCGGGCATTTAGATCTGAATCCGTCAATTCCGTGGTAATCGCTGAGGCAATCTTTTGTATGTGGTACATTCTTAGCCGGGGGAGGAATCGCATCCCGGCGGCGCCTCCGCGAGGGTGAACGGTCGTCGGGACGCAACCGGCGCTGGCGGCGCGTCAGTCGCCGAACGAACACGGGGACGCCAGCACGCTTGTAGCAGCACCACGAGCGCGTTTCGTCCGTCGTTTCGGTCTACGAAAGCTAACGCATAACGAGTTCCAAAAACCCCCGATGCTTGTACATAATTCGGCGTCCCACAAGAGTAAGCGCCGAGATAGTTGTGTTCCTTTGGTGACGGATGCTTGCATCCCGCGGCCGGTTGTGCTCTTTCGAACCCTCAGGGACTAATGAGAGCTGCAGGTATAATTAGTAGGATCGAGGTAGAGCTTGACAAACTTCGAAAAGAGCCGGAGAAGTGCGCTTCGCTTTGTATCTAGGCACCGCTTGTTTGCGCCACAACGATGTAATATTTTTAACACGCGGTCCAAAATTGAATAATTGACTTGGTATCGCTAGCCATGATGCAAATATTGATGTTATGTTTTATGTAATAAGACAAATACTAGATTGCCATTTAGAACAAACAATATATTGATAGAGAAGCCGTTGTTATCGTGCTGTTCCACCATGTATTTAGATGCAAACACATTTAAATTATAATAGTAACTTATTTAGAACACCTTTAATGATAAGTAGAATTAGTTGCTGTTCTTTTCACAAAACTCATTCTAAATTGTAGTTCTTGCATTGATCAAAGTGACAACTTGATCAAATTACTACTCTCCATATTAATATTCTTTATGTTACCATTTCTTATGTTTTGTTATTAGCTTATTGATAATTTGTGTTAACTGTTGTCCATACATAACCTATACTCAGTACTTGGGGCGTATGTCGTCATGCACACGTTTGTGTGGTGCTCTGTTATTCTTTGAATAGCTCAAATACTAACTTGTCGAATAAAACAGGATTAGGTTCTTGCGTTAGTGATTGTACTCCATAGGCTAACGAAATCGCTAAGCAAGTGGTTGCCCTTTTGTTGCAATCCAGTAGCTTTAAAGCTATTGTGAATATTCGATGCGGTACACAACCTAAAGCAAGCGGTAAAGGTAGCTTGTGTCCAAGTTGCTTTGTTTGAAGCCGAATTAGAAAACGTATAGGTACTAGACATCAAGAACAGAATTCAAAGCACAACAGTTTACGAATGTTTGGAGTCGAAGACGATAAAAATGAAAATTTAGACGAATATGCGATTAAGGGCGTACAAAAATTAGTATCAGCTTAAGAAGAGAATATATTAATTATTGCCACAGGCTGAAGGGAACTGAGAGAAAATCTCGACCTCTCATATTAATGTTCGTTCTTAGAAATGCGAATCTGAAGAGATATATCTACAAAAACAAAAAGAATATAAAAAGGACGAAGGTTATTATGAAACAAGATTGAACACACACACAAGACATCAGCTACTTATGGAAGCGCAAAAAACTAGATTCTAAAGCATGTTGGAGGGTAAAATCTTTATAAATTATACAAGCAAAATCCACAAAATTATTTCAGATAATGATATTAAATATTTTACATTATTAAATGCATGGTATGCGTTGATTCAACACAGACGACGATTAAATAATGTTTATTAATACAACACCACGTATCTTCGTTAAACTTAAGACTCATTTTGTAAAATTTTGAATATTTTTCTTGATTCTTCTGATATAACTATGAATAAAAATAATGAATGCATTTAAATATATATATTTATATATCTAATGCTATGGATTCTTTTTATTCTTAAATGATTATATATTAATACGAAAACATCGAAATACTAGAGCAGGAGGATTTGCATATATTAAAAGTTGTTTAAATTTTACAGTGTTTGATATAAATAATTCAATTGAACAGTTGTGGATATCCCTTAAAATTAAAACAAATAACACAGTAAATGTAGTATACACACTACCATAAATGAGTTAAAATACTTTTATAGATTACCTCCAACTCTGTTGTATTATACCTGATTGTATTATTAACATGTTTCAGGTCGCTTCTATACAAACGCAATCTTTTGATCAGATGATTGAAAATTATTCACCATAACACATCATAAATGAGCCAATCAGACATTTACAGTTCTGAGATTTAATACTTATAAATAAGCCTAGCAAACTTATTGGAATATATATTATTGATTGTAGTTTTTCTAACCATAATTTAAAAACCAGTAACACGAAATAAATTTATAACATTTGGACACTACAAATAGTTTAAATGAGGTACATTTTCATCACGAATTACATCTTTTGCCTTTACTACAAAGGCCCTAAGGAACATTTGTAAAGATTCAGGCTATAAAATTATTTACAGTTTAAACAACAATATTCGAAATTTATTGAGAAATCCAAAAGACGTTAGAGAAATCTGGAATGTATGAAATTTAATATTCCCACTGATTCTAAATATATTAGGCAAACAGTTCGTAATTTTGGTACTAGGTTAAAAGAGCATATAGTTCATTTTAAATTCAACTGATTCGAAAAATTTAGTATTGCCCAACATATTTACGAAACGGAAACTGACCTAAAAACTGTAAAGCCGTTAACTTCAACAAAGCAGCTAGATTGTTTTAAAAGTTTAACCATTTTTAAGATTATAAACTTTTAAACAAAGAGATTCTGACCTTTACGCTCTGTTGAAGTTGACACCTGATTGGTTGCATACAACACGCCCTCCAGGCCAGGCAGTATAAATAACGCTAGAATGTGCGGGAGTGCCCACTTTCACTGGTCATTTGGTGAAAAGCATCTCTTTGGCCAACTGTGTCGGTTTAGTCTCTTTCTTCAAGGCTATCGAAGGTGGCCGCTTAGTTGTGGAAATACGTATTAAGCGGTTTGTTAAATATTTCTATGATTAGGAATTTTTAACGAATTGTGACAGAACTGTTTGTTCAATTTATTTGAAAAACATGCACCACTACATAAAACAAAAATACGAAAATGCATAATGGTGAACCGAATAATTTGATTTAAAAATTTAATAAAAAACAAAATTGCAACAAATGGGATTACTATAGAAGTATAGATTACCATGAAATTATACAAGTAGAACAATAAGGCACGACAAGAAAACGTATTATGAGCATATTTTAAATAACAAACAAGGTAATTATTCATAAATTACATATTAAAAATGCAACAAATGTGAAGAACATTCCTAATATCTTATGCAACGTAGATGCAATTAAATTTGTCATTAGTGGAATACAAAATCTGAATCTAAGTGAATAGCAGTTGCATTATTATGTAAATGAAAGTTCATTCCCCAAAGAATTTCATTTTCATGCAGATTCAATTGAAACTGGCTTCAAAATAATAAGTGTAAAGAGCAATGGGTTCAAATAACATTAGGTAATATTGATATGATTGAGCCGTGTTGTCTTACGATTGTTCCGTACATAAACCATATAATTATTGCATTAATAAACTCAAATTATTTCCCACATGTATGCAAATTAGCATTCATTAAACATTTACCTAAAATTAGTAACCCTTCACAATTATCGGATTTAAAATCAATTAGTATTTTGCTACTCTTTCAAAAATCTTCCAAAAAGTAATTCGTAAACAAATACAAGATTATATATACTTAAATAATATACTCCCTATTTCACAATCCGGTTTTAGGCCAGTTTCTAGCTGTAGTAAAACGTTGTTTTCTGTTCACTACATTAATGCAACTGTCATACAGCCCTAAAGTTGGCACCTCTCCCAATTATGTTTGTTTTTTTTTGGCATCTTTCAGTTGTTAATTTGGCAAATTTGAAAATTTGGACTAAATAGTCAAAGTGACGTTTTCAATTACAATTTGGTTTTCCAGTTTTAAGCAAATATGAAGATAAATAATAATATTCGAAAGAGGGTTACCTTACTAAAAAGGAAAACAACTGTAGTAATATACTACTTACTTTTATATGTAAATATATTTCCACGACATTTTTTACAACAATTTCATAATTTATAAGCCTTGTTAGTTATTTTTTCGCTAGGTTTGAAGTACATTCCAGAAACGAAACTAAGCAATTGCATTAGTTTACTGTACAGATAGTAAGTCACATAGCCGATGACATATTGGAAGAATGTGGTGCAGGATGCTTAACATGTCTTGTATTGGAGGACGCACATATGATGCCTTTATTCTTGATAGGGGTATTCCACAAGGATCTAGTCTGGGACCGTGTTTGTATACATGCAACGTCTATACAGCGATAAAAATTAGAATTATCACTTCTATACGGACGACACTCAAATTTATTATTGTTTCGCACTGTAAAGTTGATACTGGAGTTACTCATAT
Source organism: Agriotes lineatus (assembly GCA_940337035.1). Lineage (NCBI taxonomy): Eukaryota > Metazoa > Arthropoda > Insecta > Coleoptera > Elateridae > Agriotes > Agriotes lineatus. The sequence goes on along the minus strand of OW679198.1, from coordinate 137,794,294 downwards.
TAATAATGATTTAAATAGCTTAAGAGATGTACCTAATAATCATTCACTTAAGGTTGCGATGTCGATAACCTCATGTGTCGCGCTTTTTATGCTCTAGCCGTAATTTTTGATATAGTAAATTAAAAACAATTATCTGTGACTCACTAATTTTCTCACAATTAATTATTATGGTATGGTCCTTCCCTGGATTCATATGATATAAAATAAAATCAGTTTTAGTACATATGGTCATCACTTAAATTTACATAGCGAAGTGTTAATATGTATCCGTTCCTTCGTCTCTACGTTTTTTAAACGGTCTTGTAGTTACAACTTCACAAAGTTTTAGAATAATATTTAAAATGTTGAGTTGATGTCAGTTAGTCCTGAATTATTTAAAATAAAATGTAAACAACGTATTATGGGCGGTTAAGGTTTATGTGATTGACCTCAGATAGTTTTCTCTGCTAGTTTTCTATTTTTTCTTGTAACTTTTTCTTAATAATCTTCATTAACCTGCTTCTCTATTTTGTCTGTCCAATTTGCTTATCATCCAGCAATTCTCTTGCTACGGTGCTATATATTGTTTATTATAATACAATTTTTATATTCATACATCTCTCCATAGTAATATGTTGAAGGATCACTGGCTGGGCAACATCTTTCAATCCAATATTTACCTCGTGGTTTCTACTCCCTACATAGATGCAACAAAGGCATTTTATTTAATTGTATATTTACTACACCTAATTGTGAATCTTTTTTATAATCTAATAAAATTATTTTAGTTCCAAGTCTTCTCACACCTACATCTTGTTTTAAGTTCTTGAGCACTTTTTTTCAGTTTGTAATTTTCCACTTAATTATTTTCTTCGTCTTTTTTTATACCTACTTTAGTTTCGGTTTTAGCTTATTAGCTTGTAATTGGAATTCCTGCTAAATCATCATTAATTCAGTTTCATTAAATTTGCCCTTCGAAATGTTTACCACGTTTTTGTGTGCATATTCCAGACTTTCGCTGGCTTTTTTGAAATTCCAATCCCAACTCTGGCTCATTTTGTTTATTTTCTTCGGCACCTGATTTTAACTTTTGTTTTGACTCGCCTTTTATCTCTTGTTTATTTTGCTTGTTTTCTTTTCGTATCCTATGTATTAACTTTTGCCTATTTTGACCATTTTGCTTAAAATTGATCTAAATTCTTCGTTAAAGTTTCGGTGCAATTTTCTATATACGGTTGCTTTTGTTTTGCATTTGAGTTTAATTCGTGCACATCTTTTCTGCATTCGATATTAATTCAAATATATTTCTTTCTGCCTTTGTGTCTAATCCTTGCAGTTATTTAGCTCGTGCATATTTTGTTCTGCCTTCGAATTTGATTTTTGCAACTCTTCTTTTACATTCTTGTTTTCAAATTATGATTAATTCTTACAACCACTCTTGCATATATATTTTTAACTTTAACTTTGATTGTTGCATATCTTTATTATTCTTTTGCATATTTTCTTGTAATGACTTATATCTACCTCTAAACAGGTCCGTAATCTGTTTTAAATTCAATTGCTCCTTACTTCCTTCTTTTTTGAGTTTCTGATTGATCTATTTGTTAGATTTCGTGTTCTGATATCCCACCTCAGCTTGTTCCGTTTGCGTCATCCTTGTCTTTGTCTCCTTTCTTTTTTCGTATTAATTTTTTTGTCCTTACCTGCCATATTATTTGCATCAATAATTATTCTTATTTAATTATTTAATTTGACAATTTTACATTTTTACAGTTCGAATAATATTATGTAACTGAACTTGTATTATTATTTATCTAACCACTCTAAAGAAGGTATCAGTTTTTAATTAAAAATTTGAATACAGCTGTTTTAGTAATTAAATGTTGAATTGGAGATAAATCAGCTAAGTTTGTTTTCTAGTTATTAGTTACTTAAAAGTCGACTTGAAAATTAAAATTTTCAAAAGGAATTCTCGTATTGTCAAAATAACGTATTAAAAATTTTATTAAAAAATAAGGTTACGTTTCGCTGGCAATCCAGCTTCATCAGACAATTACACATTTTAAAAACATCGTTGTTTTACTTTCAGAACTACCATGTAAAATGCTATGTTTTTAAAATATGTAATTGTCTGATGAAACTGGATTGCCAGCGAAACGTAACCTTATTTTTTAATAAAACATTTTAATATGTTATTTTGATAATACAAGAATTCCTTTTGAAAATTTTAATTTTCAAACCGATTTTTAAGTAACTAATAACTAAAAAACAAACTTAGCTGATTTATCTCCAATTCAACATTTAAGTATCAGTTTTAGTTTTTATGCTCAACCATTATTAATTTATCAAGTTATCACTTTAAATGGAAATTATTTTTAGTCGCAAGATGCATTTCCGGGCATACCACAAGTATCTATTTTGGCCCTTGTTGTTTGCTATTTATACAAGTAATTTCCTAATTGTATTGAACATTGTAGCATTCATGTGTACCCTGATGACGTGATGGCACACACATTTATGAATCTTATTATTACATTATGGTTTAAATAAAATTCCCGTTTAAAGTTTAAAAAACAATTCTTTAGTTTTAAGCCGAAATAAATCTGTTGGTATTTTGTTTCATCCCACACAGCAGGTTTTAAGGTACCAACATTTATTTAAGATAAGAATTTATGACGTAGACATCCCACTAAATCAAACTATCAAAATTTAAGTATCATTATTGATAATTTCTTTAGATGTGAAAAGCAAGTACAAATGTATATTAAAAATTCCTACTCAAGGTTGAAATTGTTATTTCCTTATAGGCACTTTTTTACCATACAACTTAAAAACCCTGTGTGAATTTTTAATTTTAAGTCAATTTATATACAGTTCTGAAATTGGCGGTCCTTGTTTGAATAAAATAATATCTAATCGAATACAACGTATACAGAATTCGTGTGTATATTCATGTTGTATTGGGATTTCATAAATTAAAAAAAGATGTTGACTTTATATAAAAAAATAGAAGATTGTAGCAATTAAGTCTTCGCTCAGAAAATAATAATTTCAAAAAAGTCCTATTAACATATAAAATAAAGTTCAAGGCAGAAATTCATAGCTTGAATGTTAGAAGGTCTTACATCACATCTTGCACACACAACCTAATCATATGGGAGCTTCTTTTATTTCCTTTCAAAATTTATAACAGCTTGCTTTCAATATTAAAAATTAAACATCCTTTTGATAAACAGTAAACGTGTTTGCCAGCAACATTACGTAAATTTTTTTGTATTGCTTTGTAAAACACACCAGGTGTACCTAACCTTTTCCTTCTTATTTTCATTGCCATAAATGTTTAGTATTCATACATTTATGATTTATTTTATTTTTTCTGTTGCTTAGTGTTAGACATTTATAATATAATGTAAATTCGTTTATGGTTAAGTGTAAAAGCTGATTTTTCTGTACTTTGCCATATGATTTTGCCGTTATTGTATAACCTTAATTTAATTTAATTTATTGTAAAATATTATTCTTAATTTATTAAGCTTTTGATGGCAAATACGGACATACTTTACTTACTTACTTAATCTGAAGTCTTACTACCGTTTGATGTAAGGGAATGAAGTTGAGTTGATTTTGGCTTTCCACTCCTTCAGTAACTCGGCGTTTGCCCTTGCCCTACGATACTTTAAATTTTAATTACCCTTAATTTGGCAACTACGTCAATTCATAAGATTCGTGTTTTACCTCAGAGTGGTTATGAGATTGTCAACACAGCTTTGCTCAGAGCTTGCCTCGTTCACACTTTTAATACTGAAAATTGACACTCTAACCCCTCTAGAAATAAAATCCAATGCTGCTTACATAAACGTAATATACTCTAGATGATGGTATACATACATATAAATAAAAGCCGTACTAAACGACAATATGCAAATACTATACGGCGTCAATAATAAAAAATAAAATTTCGTCGAACAACTACGAGCTAAAGGATAACTTCTATTCGCTTTGAAAATTTGACCTTAACATATGCCCTGAATAAACACAAGCTTAAAGGGTAGTTGAATGGCTACAGGCTAATTCGACGCGCATTTACAACTTGCACGAAATACAAATAATAAAATGTCAAACATTAACGTTAACATGAAAATTCGTGAAAATATTGTCCACGCACTCCGCCGAACTTTAATACAGTCCTGCTTACGCGCGAAAGAGCTGTTTGCTGACTATGCAGTTACACCTTACATCCGGCGTCGCAATTCAGTTTTGAAATATTAAACAATATGGTGCTATGCTCAAAATACGTAGAAGGTCATTACTAGGTTGCGGACTCGATCAAATACATTGGTTGTAAATTAATTAACCTGATTTACTTTTTGCTGTAAGCCAAAACCTGGATTTGACTGCTTTAATAGGGTCTTCGTTCAAATTTGCCTTCAGCACGCTCAGTACTGCAATCGGTTGGTTGAATCCTAAAGTCACTGTATCAGCTCCCTGCTGGGATTATATGGCTCATGGAAATGCTTCCCAAGGTTATACTACACTCCTGGGGGCTCAGATATCCACCCCAAGATACAAGCGATGGCTGCTATCTCCGCAGACAACCGCTTACTTGCACAATTGCACTACGAGTCTCCTGTCCTCCGCAAAAAAGCCGCTAAGTGCGGCGTTGTTGGGTTCTTTATTTAGATGCAATCGGCGTTGCTAGCCGTTAAGCGCGCAGCACTATATGGGCGCGCATGAATTCAAATACATAATGCGCACTTAATCTAATTACTATAACGTCAAATATTACAGATCAGTTTTACGCTAGCGGGTTTAAATATTAATAAGATCTGGTAAGCCGAATCAGGCCCGTTACACTTCCTATTCTGGCCTAATTTTTTAATTTCTTAACATTGAATGTTTTCCTACGATGCCGCTTACTTCACTCCTTGCATAAAAGAGTTGCTTTTGAAGCTTTAAATATTCTGCAAACCTTACCTACTCTGCCTTCTCTCTCTCTGTTTTGTTTTTTTTTCTATTATCGTCCCCAAATATTTAATGATATCGACTTGTTTACACCCTTTGAGCTTCTAGTGTAATATTATGTGATTTGTCGTTCGTCGTTATAATCATAGTTTTTGTTTTATTTATATTTTTCCTCTTGTTTATCTTCTATAATTCTACATTTAAAATATTATGTGTTGCAAGTTTCTTTCCGGGTCTGCTACTATCGCCAAATCGTCAGCGAACAGAGGTTTTGTTAGGTTTGTTTCGTTTCACGTTTGAGCTGAGCACACATCCTTGTTTTAATTCTTCTTTTGTTTTAAATTCCTTTGATTCTTCGTATTGTGTTCTCACTATACTAGGTTTTTTCATACATTGCTTTCAACACTTCTTTTGTTTCTTTGCCTCGTGATCTTCTTTCTATATATAATAATAATTATTATTTCTGGGTTAGCTGTAAAATTTCTGATACGCTCTGAAAACGGGTTTGCCCCCGACTTAGTCAAAAGCTTGCATAACAGTTGACATTCGCTTGGAATGAGTTTTGTGAACAGATATTAGTAGGTATCTACTAGCTAAAGTGCAATTTTGTGAGCCACCTAGATTGGAGAGCGATCCATATGATAAGAAAATTCGTAGAAGCTACATTCGAACGGTTTGCAACGGACATAACTAAAGGCCTCGGGCTGGCAGTTATGCGATGATAAGGATAAACGTGGATAGGCTAAGCCAGGGATTAATTCTTATCGCAGGATTTGTTGTTGCTTTTTATAGAAGCGTAGCTTCATCGGGTCGCTCAAACATTCCAATCGAGTTGGACTTAGTGAGCCTTTAACTAACGAAACTAGTTAGTAGTAACTCCTATTTTGTCCCAGTTGTCTGTAAGCGTCACTTCTTGTTGCCCTTTTTCATCTCTGACAGTTCGCGGAGTCAGGGCCAAGACGAAAACTGCGATTTGAGCGAGTCTTTTGGGAGCTGCAGGCTAGCAGCCCTAATTGTTTGCGAGTTTTAAGCCCTTTATTAGCTCCAAAGCGTAGTCGCGAATTGCGCCCAAACAAAAGTTAATTGCCGCCGATGCTAACTATCCTGATAAACGACGACTCTACAAAAGCCACGCTGACATTTTTGAAGTTCAGTGGCTAAATGTCGCATCTGCGAATCGACAGGAAATCCCCGAAAACGATATTTGCGTTTCTGATTCGGAATGGCATATGGACGGACGGTGCCTGCATAAGTCTACTTTCTAAGCGCCTGAAACCGAAATCGATCGCTTCGTTTCTCGTTTTCATACCGCTATTCGCGACCGAAATAGATTCCGTGGACACGAAAAACTAAGCCCGCCGAAGCAGACACAATCGCGCGAGTTTAATCTGGAAGTTTAGATTTTATATCTGGCGACACGAGCCCAAAGTCACCTCGGTTTAATATCAGAATGGCATCGATGTTCAATAGCATGTTTTCATAATGGCGCAGGTTGGGTAAACATCGCCGCACTCCCTTATGACGAGCTTCGGGAAAGTGCAGGCTGAAGAATGTTGGGTTGGACATTTCACGGTACTGAAATCTGAAAATATTAATATAGCATCTATTCTGGTTATTAAGGCAAACCATTAAATTAACGAAATTAAATTAAGAAAAGAGCAGATTGAGCATCTTCTTAATGAATGAAGGTCTGGCGAGTGACTAGAAAATACTTAATTTTATTCTTGAGAATTGATAGCCACGTTTAATGTAATTCATTTGATTAAAATGGCACACATTTACAGCAGATTCAATTTTACGTCTGAGGTTAAAAATGGTTCTGCGTATAAAAGCTTTGGGTAATTCGAAAGTACTCCAGTGTGGCGCAATGGGTAAAAGACCACGTTCAAATCCGCGGACAGGCAAAACCTTTTTCACAGAGACTTAGAAGTAATACAACGGGCCCACCTTGAAGCCTACGTACGCGGTAATTTGGTTGCCAAAAAATACAAAATAAAAAAAATACGTTCTGTAGTTTTAGATGTTTCAATTCTTGCATTCTTTAACCTTAACATTTAAAGACTGAGATGTTTCGGCGATATAGTAATTGCACCATAAAATGTCCCAAAAGCTCTTGCGTAATGAAATAGGGTGAACTTAAAAAACACCTAAAGCTTGAATTCTACTATTTTTGCAGAACATATTTTAAATCATTTCAGAGCATACGTGAGGAACTACCACTTGAGAGTTATATAACTTGTCATGATTTTGCGATAAATCTGTAACTTGATAAAATCCCATAATAAACCTTCAGGAGTGTCAGATCTCTAAAACCCCTGACTATAAACGTGGCCTCAGCCCTCCAGCGTGACGTCAGAACAGATAGGTCTGTACGTACCTGTACTGTCGGTTAAATTCCAAAGCACAGAATGCTTATAACTTACAAAATAAGGGCTACTAGTAGAAACGCGGTCACCAGTCGTGAGCTGAGGCCTTAGTTATAAATTATTGGCTTGTTTTGTAATAGAAAACGAAGTTTCAAAGCACAAAACATAATTTGGAATTTCCGTATAAATGGCGTAATAAATATAAAACTCGAAATTTAGTTTACTTATTTATTAAAGTACTTTGTTTTCGATTTTTGTTTCATTTGCTTATCTGTTATTATTAATTTTACCAAAATAAATTTTACTCGACGTATTGGTTGTCGATTTAATTATAATATTCTCTATTCTTTCGTCGCTATGATAAAGGGTGTTTTTTTAGAGGCGGAGAACTTTAAATTAAAATAAAACACAGAAAAATGTTTTTAATATCCATGAAATTGGCTTTATTTGAAAGATAATTTTATGGCATTACCGTTTGAATATGATTTCGGGCATGTGACCGCCGCGGCTGGAGCGTACATGACGTAATCTGAAGGTCCAATTTTCACACACTCTTCGCAGTAAATCAGGCTGTATTTCGGCAATAACGCGACGAATGTTGGGTTCCAAGTGCTCAATTGTTTCCGGTGCGACTTTAAATATCCCCAAAGAAAATAATCTAATAGCGTCAAATCGCATGAACGAGGTGGCCAGTAAACAGATCTACGAAATAGATCCACGAAATGGATCTGTTAACTGGCCACCTCGTTCGTGCGATTTGACGCTATTAGATTTTTTTTTGGGGATATGTAAATTCGCATGTCTACCCCGATAAACAGGAAACAATTGGGCACAGGTCAATTATATTTGACAATTGAAATCACACGTGGAACTACAATCAGTCAATTGACATTTGGCTATTACAATACCTACTATAGGCGACGTCACAAGATCGTGACGTCATAGGTAACTAACATCGTCTCTAGTTGGCAATGGCAGACCTAGGTCTAGAGCTACTACGTTTGGTCTTCCCATTCGCAATACAACTGTTGAGTTGAGGTATTCTCGAACAAGTTGGACGTAGTGACTTGTGCTCCGTCGTGTTGAAACACCAGTTTGGGGAATATTATCGTCAATATGTAGTGGTTCGACAAGCTTACCAAGTACCCTCTGCGTGTGACAAACAAAACATTTTTTAGGTGGTTATTCATCATCAACTAGGGTTAGGTTCAAATGTATATTTCAATTAGGAAATCTTTTTATTTTCTTTCTTCTCGTTGTTTAAACCGAAATAATCCAGTAATTATGACATGAGCCTACTTTTCTAAATTCAGTCGATGTCATCAAAATACATAGCGGGTATATAAAATTCGCACGAACTCTAATGTTTGGTAAATAATAAACAATAATAATACACTTAATAACAATAAATTTTTATTTTTATTTTTCCAAAACTAAAAGAAAAATCATTACGCAACCAGTGCTAAGATAAATAAATCAATTACATGGAAAAAATGAAGAACTAATGCAAATTTTGTCTGTTTCTCTTCAAAGATAATTTTTGCAGCACTTGTCAGTTTTAGGTTGTCTTTTGCCTCCAGTTGAAATGTTAGATACACTTTTTTAAAAGGGAATCCATGAAAGAGTTTGTTAAACCTTGAAACTTAAACATACCAAGAATATAGACCTTTCTCTTAAATATGTCACAAAATTTGTTCTTACTCTATATCCTTGCACCCTTTTGACATCACCAAAAATTGTACCTAAATAAAAATTTTAAATGAAATAGTTAAATTTGATATTCAATTTGACCACGATTTTATGGATGTACAAATTGGTGTTCGAAATTCTGATAAACTTTACGTACAGTTTTTCATTCAGTGCGCGTAATTTGGTGATAATTAGAGCAAAAGTTGTCTTCTTAACACCAAAAATTGGCAAATTCGATTATTTTTTACAAGCTCACTCTGCACAATTCTTGTAATACTTGGTGGAACAGTTCTGGTACACAGCAACCGCGTGGTGTTCAATATCGTGTTATAAGGAGCATATTTTTTCTAGGACTCTCGCCTTTTTAAATTTCTAATTTTATAGTTTATTTGGTTACCAAAAGACAATAAATATGCTAACGAACGCCTTCCAGGATATGACTGTGTCATTGATGAAGCAGAACAACTCGACGTTTTTCTCACTTTTATAAGAGGCTTTATTAGCAGAAAAGCAAAAAGGCATGCTAAATCAACGTTTACCATGCCACAGGAGAAACCCTTCTACCGATCGAAAGGTAGAAAGAAATATATATAGCGAAGAGTCGTCGCGGTTAAGTGAAGAGAGCGATGGGGGCGGGGGGGGGGGGTGGAAATGCACGCTTACCGCATGGAATGAAAAGAGTAACCTCCGACACGATTGAGATTTTTTGGGTGCTTCTAACTTCAGTAGCTTCGCGGCTCTTTCTGCTAAAGAAAAATGGATGCTTATACATATAAGAGAAGTGTTATCGAAGAGGATCTTGTGGTCGTTGTCCCGTTGGTGTTCGGTGATGGCCGATGATGACACGAGACCCGACTTAAGACAACGATGGTGTTTAGAGATACAGGTATTTACTGAACGTCTTGTTTCACCAATGTACAGAGCATTGCAGCAGCAAGCGAGTCTATATACCCCTTTGTTAACATGGTGATCAATTTCTCCTTCGGCGAAGGGAGAATCTGCAAGCTCTTACTCGAAGATTTGAACATCATTTGATGTTTTACTTTCGGAGAGACTTGACTACGCGACCATTGAATTGATGGACTCGTGTGGATGGAGTTTTGGAAGTTTGGGCGGCTGTAGATGAAGAGAACCATATCGCTAACACAGTAGCCGTCTTCAAAAGGTTTCCGAATATGATTCCATTTGGCGTGGATGCTATCATCTAGAGATATGGAAACATCATGGTGCTGAAGTCAGTTGATGAGAGGTTTTTCTGTTGAGTTATGATAGGAATCAGAATGTAGATATCGGCCAGGGCGAGTGGGTTTGCGTTCAAATGTCCAAGTTTGTCATACATTCAACGAAGGAAGAGAACAGTTTCTTTCCCTCTCCACGGTAAAGTTTATGTCTGGATGTTAACTCCTGAGATGGTTTGGGAAGCGCGTAAAGAAGTTTCTTCGCAAGTAAAATATAAAAATAGTGTTCAAAATTCTAAGCTAGATATCACCGATTTTTCCTTCACCGAAAATTAATTAAATGCCAGGTCATGAAAACGTGTTTACAGAGTTTCCTGGTCGTTTAATGTTGTATACAGAGGTGAAACAGGACGTTCAGTAAAAACCTGTATCTCGGAAGACCAGCTTTATCCCAGATCAAATCTGGTGGCAGCCGCAAATTCCAATTTTTTAGTAGAGATTCGCGCAGCCATGGAGACTTACAAACACCGCAACAATGTCACTAATGATAAACCCAAACGCGACGACTCTGCTCGACTATAAATTTCGCCTTCTTCTTTGCAATTGGTAAAATAGTTTCGCCTCTGGCATGGTTGACACATTGAGTTACTGTGATCTTTTGTTTCACTACTGATGAAACTCGTGTAAATGGGCGAAACTAGTAACTCTGACACTGATTTTCTACGAACTTTAGGAGTTATTTCTAAGATGTTGCACACATCTGCGTAAATTATCAACTTACGTATTTTTCTATACTTCGTGAAGCATCAAATCACTTTATTTCTTATATCGAGAGATAAAAAGCTGATCCTCAGCGAGCTGTGGAAATTCAAACGTATGAATAATATGTTGGTGGCATCGTAAGTCTATGTCAAATTCGAGAAGCAGGTTAGATTTTACGTCAGTTTTGGCACAGACTGTACTAGGCTGCTTTTCACGTGAAATAGACAGGAAGAACCTCAGTCTTGCGTGCCGACCGCAGCGCTTAGGAGGCCGAGATGAACACGATTTCGAAACAGTCCGGTTACGCCAAGATAGAACACCAACGCATTAACCTAACTAGTCCACATACATATTTAGTATAGATGTTATTATTTTTAATACATATCTGGTAGTATTAATAGGAGTCAACAAGTTACTTAAAGTGTTTTTAAAAATCATTTACACCAATAGAAATAGTGGCTTCTTAGTATAGGTGTAGCGTATACAGGGTGCTTGTAGATTTTAGATAGTCCAACACTTCTTCAATAGTAGAGATATCGAAGAAACTTTATTATATTTTAAATGCCAGTATACAATCTACAAATTGACGTAAACCATTTTAAGCCATGGCCTTCTACATTTACGTAGTGATACACGACACTGGTTTTTAAAATAAAACACCTTCTATATTTTTAGATATTTGAAATCAGTTAAAAATGCTTTATAATAGCTTGCATAAATTAACATTTTGAAACTAAGTTTTTTGAAATAAAAAAAAATACCTAAAGTAGGCCATACTTAATTGAAAATCTTTGAAAATCAGACGGCCACGAGAAACTTTTACAGCCAAGTGGAATTTCTTTTACATTTCTTTTTCGATTGTCAATGATTTGCCTACGTTAGGTAAATAAGTTTTGTTAATTAACAAAAAGAATAAGTTTAAGCATTCAATTGAAGCATGGTAACATGAAGCATTTATCGAGCTAATTTAAAAATATACGGCATGTTCTTTTTGGAAAACCAATGTCGTGTATCTCCACCCTGTATATATACAGAAGATATAGAAAAAGCATTGCCATTTCAAAACCTTGTAGGTAATAATTCCTCTTGTAATTGGAAAAAGCCATGAATTGCATTAGAACGCACAAAAAAGCGGGGTTATCTAAAGAATGTGTCCGATTCCGGCCGCCCCCGCCCGTAAATAATTCAGCTGAATTGCCACATTAATAATGTTGCGATAGACGAGAACTATTTCGAAAACTGCGAACTTATAAATTAGCGGACATTATTTACCCGCTAGAAGCTAGAGGCTCGCAGCGACGGCTTTAATTATCAACCTATTTAATTAATATCGAGGTCGTTATGTGCTCCCATTTAATCATTTTATGCTCGAAGCACTCTAGACTGCGATGTCCCTGTCGTTGCCAACTCCAAGAATCCTTTTTAACATCGGGGTGATACCATTTACTTAATGCGTGGCGAAGTACGATCCTTTATCGGGGTCTAACCGAATGCGCATCGCGCACCCTCGAAATGGTCCTTGTCCGCTTTGGAGAATTTCCAACGGTTTTTCCCTGCATTATTGCACGCATTATTGTACATTAGATCTTCCGCATTAGGACTCCTGTCTATTTGAGGAATGCGGAGCAGTACTTTCGGGGACGTTTAGCAATGCAAACTTAGCTAGAACGCTATTAGGGTTCGGTGGGATAAACAAATCAACATGTTGGAGTTCATGAATAACATCGCTGAACATTTGAAATGTAGAGGATGGATTGTGACACGAACAGATTGGCGACCATCTTAACCAAGCAAAAGTTCCGTTGGGAAACTTCAAAAATAAATGGTGGTCCTTGATTACCAATTATTTCAAATAATGTCGCGATTAAATGAGCTTCTTGTATCGTAACGAAAGAAATATAAATAACCTGCACTCCAACTTGAAGGTCAATGTTAATTTGTAAATCTGATGCTAGTTGTTTTTGTTAAAAGCATTCGTTTCGGCCATAGCATTGAAGAGTTTTCCCATAGGATTGATGAGTAAACTAGGCAAGGTTGTATAATTAACATTCATTATGCTGCAGGATCTTAGATACCAAATAAGAAGTAAGTTCACATTTCCACAAATTTACGAAATGTATGTATCTAATACTGGTTACTTAGGCGCTGGAATCGAACGCTGAAATTACAGTAACCGATTTGCAGTTATTAGGCGCTTACGTACGCTTATCGTAGAGGCCTTGCGAGAATGGGGCGCAGCTATAATCAATTAAAATTGTCGCTGTACAAAAAACAAGCTTTCGCTGGGCGCTATGAACGCTAACTAAAATGGCGCGTCTATTATTTCAATGATGAAATAAACAACGTAAGTAAAAAACCGCTACTACTTAGAATGATTTGATTATTATCAACCAAACAAAAAGTTGTATACAATACATATTCTAGTTACAAGTTAGAAGCGAAAACGCATTAAATTGATTTCAACAAGCCATTGCTGTACTCTTGATAGTTTCAACGAAAACAAACGCGACGTTGGAATTGAGAGAGCAACATAGGATGGTTTTTGCCAATAACCGATGGGTTCAAGACGTCGTACAGGAAATATGATAGTAGTAAGAACCTTGCGTTGTTTCCCACTTAGTATCAATCTCTCTAGCAGCTCCATGGGAGTTTTGTGCGACGACCTGGTACATGGCACGTTTATCGTTGGCTGGGCTTGGGGGTCGCCCAGCAACATTAGTTTTATTAAGGAAAAGAGAGCTCAATATCGCGCATAGAACGAGGAAGCGGACAAATGGATTACCCCACTTTAAATCACGTGAAATAATAAATTTACCGCATACCTTTAGGTGTTGATCGGCCTGAAAATTGTCAAATAGTCAATACATAACAGCAACGGATGAGAATAACCAACAAAAAACGGGATAAACAGGATGATAACGGCTTAAAACGGCCGATGTCGTTGCTCAACCTCCACTCTACGTCTTAGTACGAACGAAGTTCCAGTTTAAAATTTAAAAATACCGTAAAATTATCGAAAATAAAAATAGGCAACATCTTTTATACACAGGAGCTTAAAGTGACTTAATTAAGAAATACGGAATAGTGCTTCAGACACGCTTAACATCGTTTATAACGTATGGTACCAACGACGATGCACCATTACATTTTGAAAAAAGAGTGGACAAACGATTTTTTTAACAAATTGATTACTAATGAACGCTGCTTATGTTGTCCAACATGTTTCTTGGATTCAAATCCGGGAGTATTTGTATCTGCGCGACACCAGTTACTGAAAAGAATTCAAAATTATTTTAGTTTCAAGATTTCAATATGATACAACGTATTAAAGCTGAATATTTAAAACATACATTGTAACTTAAACAAAGGCTAATGGGAACTATGTTCATGTAATATTCGCTCTTACCTACCAAAGTTTACCGCCCTGTATCTTGAGTACGAAAGTTTCAGTAACAACAACTCGGATCAATATGTTTTCTATATAAATATTGAGTATTTCTGTTGCCGTGCTATGTGTGCGTTGGGTTGTAACCTTTTAACAGTTGGCGAACCAGATCACCACTGAATATCAAGTTTTATTGTAACCGTTAATTAATTCCAGAATAGTTGCAATGCATTAAGATCGAGACGCTCTAAATTCTGCGGGGAGTGCACATATTTGCAGCAAGTAGATACGTGTCTAAACTTGCGCTTACTTCCAAACAATAACTACCAACTTCCATCAGGAATAATATTATTAGTATCACGCATCACGCCACAATGTCAAAATGTCACAGGCTAGTTGTAAAATGTCAGAAGCCAGATCCCGTATCGAATTTTCACTTCATTTTAATGCCCATGACCATAACGTTGCAACGCTTGTTATGACGCGAATTGTCACGACATTGGGTTGCTGGAACATGAAATTGTCACGACACCTAAATACTTCGACTTTAGATAAGTTTATCAATGCGATTTCCACTAGCTAAATAAGTTTATCAGTACTTGTCTGATTTTGTGTATATTTTAATATTCGTTTCAAAATAAAAAAGCGTCTTGTCGAGGTCTAAACGAAAAATCAGTAACTAGTTTCTCTCGCAAATATTATGTTGCTGCAGAAAATTCGTTGATTCCAATATTCCCATTTTCAATTAAAAATTTGCAGTATTATTGGAAACGTCAATATCGGAAAACTAAATAAAATTATTCAGAATTCGTGTAGGTATCATAGCAATGATTTTAAAAGCTATTTTCAAATTTCCGTCTCAGAATAAACAGTGAAACTATCTCGGTTATAGCAGTAACCTGTGCGAACGTTGCAATTGTTGTTGAATTTCCATTTGCGTTAGACTTATCCTATGATATGTTGCAATGGGGTTGAATTCCTGCAACTGCAATTTAAATTCGTTTAACTTTCTGAATGTATTTGTTCGATATGGAAACGTGCAGATGTAATTTGAGTTTTCTGAATCAAATAGCTAGTCCGTGTTTTAACAATAATCTTATACGCATTTACGTTTTCCCAGCACTCGTAAGGTATTCTATGTTGAGCATCGTTGCCTTCTTTCTTAGACGTTTCGTTTATTTTTGGGCTATTGGGGTAGGTACTGCGGAGATTATCGATTTTTTCTTTGTCTTTAAATAATGCAATATAAATATAAATAATTAGTAAGATGGGCTGCAAAGACTAAGCATAATTAAAAGCTGATCGTTGAATAGCGAAGATTGGAAGTTCGATAACAAAGAAGAAGACTAATTTTGAACGAGTTAGAATTGCACAAAATCTGCTGCAATCGCTGGTCATTCAACTATTAATATATTCGATAAAATAGTTGGAAAAATACTAACTTAAATCAAAAATACAAAGGGCGACAATCTTGAATCGGCTGTTTTATCGAGAGTACAGTAGATTCAGTAGATAATTGGTACAGAGGCCATCAGAACCTGGGCTAGCTGAAACTCTTGGGGACTTGTCACGTGTAAAGATCAGGCGATGGTTCTTAAAGTTAACAAATGAATAAAAAGTGAAGCAACCTATAAAAGGGTACCAGTTGTCAACCACGACAACAACAAAACAGCCTAACTTACTGTCTAAATAAAACTCACTTACCGTATGCAGCCTCTAACTTACACTAGACTATATTAAAACACGAGCAAATATAGGTACAGTCAAATGAAACATAATATACCACTAGTAGGAAACAATAACAAGGCTTCCATGTTCAAACTATGTGAATACATTTGTATAAAACAACAAAATTGAGACAAATATCGTCCTACAAGCTTAAGCATTAAATGGTAAAATTAGTTCAAAATGAGCACATAAATGTGTGTTAAAAATTTGCAGGAGCTACGTCAGGTCAAAGAAAAATAAAATGAACAAAGTTAAATAGTGAAAAGAAGTTACTGAAATTTTGGCACAAAAATTGTTTGTGTTACTAGTTACCAGTTACTAGTTACTAAAACTGCGCAGGTATCAATCATCGAAAAACACATCCTATCTGACACGCAATCTTTCAGGCACTGAAAAGAAACTAATCTCTAACTTCACAAATAAAACGCACGTCTCTCAATAGGCATTCTAAAAACTTATACGCATTATCCAAATAAGATTTAACTACTTTTTGCTGGCAGCCTTAAGCGCTAAAAAAGAACTTTTCCTGGTACTATCTTACCCACAACTCAAAAATCAATATAAAATTTTTAAAATAAAACTAATGCTTTAACGCAGCCATACCATCTGGTTTTCCTGGGGCAGCTCCACCGGGGTACATAGAAGGAAAGAAAACAAAAAAAGGCGGCCAAGTATTCTGGTGGCTGGATCTGCTCACAATCAAGAAAGCTTTGGACAATTTAGAAAACAGTTTCCGCCTATGACGAATGGGAGCGAACTTTGTGACAAAGGCCAAATTCAGCACGCCGGCACCAACAAGTGTAACGAAGCGGGCTTAGTCGTTTTTAATGGGCCTAAATTCAAATCTCATAATTATTACCATTAAGTCAAAGGGAGTGCCGTGAAAAATTAAATTTGCTCGATCCGCATCTCGATAGAAATTACCACGACGCTGGCATCATAAGAACTTGGAAAACTTCTTAGCACCTGACGACTTCAAAATCATACATGGGGATCATATCTCAACAACACGGACCCACAGTCAACGCTGGAACTGCAAAATTTCGCCGTGTCGCTTTTCGAAAACTACCGAATAAAGTTAGCGCCATTCTCAAAACCCATGGAGCCACCAATAAAACGGAGCAGACATGAATTCCGCAAACGGAAAAAAATGAATTTTAGCCATTACACTAAAATCAGATTATATAGTAGAAATGTAAACATACGTATCCGTTTTAAAACATTTTCTGACATTACTCTATGCTTTTTCTCCATTCTTCTCGATTATTCCAGTGTCTATCCCTGAGAGCTCTTGCACTTATTGCTTTGGTGACTTCTTCTTTTCACGTCTTTTTAAGTCTTCCTCTTTGTCTTAAGTATTGTGGCAACCATTTTCATACTTTATTTGGTAATCTTGTATTGTCGATTCGTTGTGCAAGTCCATACCACATCAGCTGTTTTGTCTCCATCTCTTTTATTTATTCTGCTATCCCCATACGGTCTCGAACTTCTTCATTGTTTATTCGCTGTGTGAAGATTTCAAATTTTGTTTTCTTTTCAAGTTCCGTGTTCAAATATGTATATTATTTAGTCACCCAATTGTTTCTCGTGTCCAGTTAATTATTGTTCTAATGTCTGTAATGTCGACTATTATACCCAAATACGTGTATTGTGAACACACCCCAATCCCCTAACCGTCTTCTAATTCGATGGTAAGTGGATCTGCGTCTTTCGTTAGATATATAGGGTCCCAAGTGGTGTAGCTTGAACAAGCGTCCACGTTCGATCAGCAGAGTTAAGCAACGCTGTATCTGGTCAGAACTTGGATGGGAGTTCCACGGCTGCATCTCTCGGCGCCTCGTGGTACGGCTATCACGGAAAAAAGTTGGTCCCGGCGGTCATACAACATCATGACAGTCGTTAGTGGGGTTGGAAGTCCTCATAACTGCACAGCGACGCCTATAATTGGCCTAACGGCTGTTGGCTGAGTGCGAATTAAATAAATAAATTAAATAAATATTTAGTTTTCCTTGTACTTAGACTTAGACCATATTCCTTATACTCTTGTTGTAATTTACGGGCCATATATTCTAGATGTTTACTAATTGATAATTATCGGAAAATTGGAACGTATCTAGATGGGTTCTGTCTAGTTCGATTCACTTTGGTCTACACTTCCTTTTCCATTGTTTTAGATCCTGCGCTACATTATTGACGGGAGATTGTTTGGAAAACTTTTTCTGGCTTTTATTTGTCAAATAGCTGGACTAATTTCTAAATTATCGCAAAACTATGTGGGAACTTTTGAATGCACACTAGCTACAGTTATGACGGCTGGGTTCTGCTACAAAATATTAAGCCAACTAAAATTGCTGAAGTCGATCGCAAGATAATCTGGAATATAAATAACGTAAGGGCTAGATCCAGATCTAGAAGGTTGCGAGAAGAAATAATACAAGTACCGTATAGTATATGATAGAAATAATATACTTTACTTCAACGCAAACAGCTTTAGCGGCTTTAAAACGTTCAGTACGGAGAGTGCACCCAACAAACATATAATATAAAGTAGTGCTACTAGTACTAAACTGATAAGTGTATAAATTCAATTAGAACCAAGTTGAATAGACCAATTATCTTGTTAAAAATTCAGTAATTAATATCATTATCAGTGCAATTAAAGCTCCAATGGAACAACAGCACAATGCAAAACGCATCGTACAAAGGCAAAGAAAAGTTATAAATCTACAAAAGCAAAGGTTACGTTCGAGGAAGCCTGAAGGACTAGAATCGAATACGCTGGCACAGCAATGCAATCTCTGTTAAAAGAAGCAAAAATTAAACTTTACGGAGACTTTGAGGAATTCCTCCTAAGAATTGGAAGTACTACGTCCACGATCCCTTGAAGGTGATCAAAGGTACCTTAAGCCTGGCAGCAACAAACGCCTGCAGTAGGTCAAGGCTGCATAACAAAAGGAGCTTGCTGGGGAGTGAGGTTATAAATTCACGCATCAAGTAAAAGACTACATGAAACTTACCCTAATTTTGGGCTACCTGGACGTTAAATTTCAACATATTAGCGCCGCAGCTTAATTCGATGGAATAAAATTACTACTAAACGGCACTTCCAACCACAATCCACCTTAATGGCGAGTGCAACGGAATCTCAAATTACTAGTACAAGTTGAGCGGAAAAGCTTAAAACTAGGTCATGGAATATGTTGACATCACAGATCACAGCGAAAAACAGAGAGAAAGTACAAAAGTTTGGACCGAGTGTCATTTGTCGCTCAAAACAAACGGCCTTCGGCCAAAGCGCGAAGCGCAATACGGAAAATTCGAATAATTAGCACTAAAGAAGTTTTGACTCAAAACATGGTTATTTAGCTTCCTTGAACATTTACTGCTGTATGTTAGGCATATCATATGCGGATCCTGTTGCATAATAGCTGCTCATAATTGTTTGCCCATTTCTCCATTGGTATTACGCCAAGAAGTGTATTTTCCTTGCGATTTGACTTGATTCTGTTGATTAACCTCCATGTTTGTCTTGATTTTTGACAATCTAGGTATCCTTTAATTTCTTGGCAGTTTTTATCTCACGTATGTTTTTTTTCTGTAGATATAGTTCTTCTGATAACTTTAAAATAATTTTCCTCAATGTGATTACTGATTATACATTTTTTCTGGGGTTTTCTTCGTCTTTTCATCTAATTTATTATCTAATCTTTTTTAGCCTACTAGAACTCTAGGCTCTTCGTAATTTCTTGTAACAGACTGTTTAAGTTGTATTTTTTTTAATGTATGAGGCTTGTTCAACTAAAACCCCTCTTTGATCAAATTATCCTCATAAACAGGTACAATAATCCAGTTGACGTTTTGTAACGTTAATAGTGTTTGAAAGCAACATATTGGCAGGTTTTAGGCATCTCGAGATGATTCTGATTAAAAATGTTGACTTTGAAATGTTTATTGTCGAAAATTCGTCCAAGTTTGATCAACGTACGGTCATACAATTTTTGTGCGCTGAGGATGTGCAGCCATTACAAAATCATACACGAATGCAAACAGTGTATGGAAACGCATATGCTGAGTATCCAACTGTGAAGGAATTATGTCGAAATTTAAAAAATTGAAAAGAGGATGGGTCGTAACCGTGTGCACCGTGTACTGCGCCAACAGAGAACAAAATGGCATGTGTAGAAAGCCTCATTAGAGGAAATGATCGAATTTGAATTAGAAAAATAGAGGGTTTTAGAATGTCCACCATATATTCCAGATCTATAGCTTTATGATTTCCATATACACGTTGGTGAACTCTTGAAAATGTTCGGCGTTTTGAGTCGACGTAGAAGTACAAAACGCTGTGAAAGAATTCTTCAATTAGCAGCCACAAGAATTTTATGAACAGGGTATACGTCGGTGGGCGAAGGAATGAGATAGGTGCCTTACCATTAACGGTCATTATTTGCAATATCTTGTTGAATACATTTTTATGGACTAAAGATGGGTTGTAATTAAACGTACCTCGTATTTCCTCGATATCCTGCAAACTAGTACCATTAGCTATTCTTGATGTTTGATCGATATATGGAAACATAATTCTGGCTCTAACCAAGTAGTGATCTGAATTACACAATACTACCCTACAAACTCTGATATCCCGTAATTTTGTATTTTGTCATACTATGACAATTTAGGTTCGTCATTAGATATAATGTTTCTGCATAACGGTTATATTTACTCTAATCATGTTTGTATCAATTTCTTCCCTATCTTTTATTTTGCTCTGGTGTCGTTTATGAAGCATTATTGCATTATAGATATTTCGCGTTTAGCTTTGGGGGATCTGCTATGAATATGGATATATTTTCCTATCCGTTCGATTCGGTTGGTACTACAACATCCATATTAACTGCATCTAATTTTCAATTTATCAACTGTATATTCATAATCATTTAACGTAGCTTTTATTATTTGGGCAATATAGCTTGTTCTTGGAAAACTTGGTCCAATACTAACAAACTACATTGAAAGCTTAAAGTAGAAAAGTCCTAGCCACAACGAATTAAATGATATCTTAGGTGAATTGTGCCTTCCCGTATGAACACATTCGATTTATACCTTTTAAGTTCCGACGTTGTAGGCCTGTTTTTCAGTTTAAAGGCGTTTTGAACCCAACAAGAAATAGTTTTACTGCAACAAATTTACAATAACTGATTGTCATCAACCGTTTTGATACTTTGTAGAATGTGTGCGTATCCAAATCCCTCGTTTCACACTTATAGTAAAAATATATTACCTATCTCAAAGCAGACATTTGCTAGTATTCTCGAGTAGAACAGACCAATTTATTATTTGACGTTATAACTGTGTTCACATACAATCTTTAGTGAGCGGTGACACTGCCAAGTAAATACATTTAAGTAGAATGTAATGAATTACTAACGTCTCTCGCCGTTTTCAAAGAGGTATGGTTCTAGTGACTAACAGTGACCTTTATTGAAGGTCAGTTTAGCTTTAGCGTGGCACTCAACTGAAATACCCTTTTTACTGAGTCGTGGCTTTAATAATACGTTGTAGCGAGGTTGTATTTCTTGTAGGGATAGATGGTTTGATGCCTTCTAATTTATATATGAAAAAGAGGTGCAGATGCAGATCGCCCTGCACTTCTGATCAGGACAATATGTCACTGGCACCTGCTTCCCGCGTTGGTGGTTAGCGGGGGTGCGTGTTCGTACAGCCTCACACGTCCCTAATGGCTTAGACCCGTAAATTCCATTAAATTTGACAGCAAATAAATCTATTAAAAACGTCGGTTTTGTTGTACCGTTCATGTGCATTAAGCTCTCTCGTGCCTGTGACTGCGCCCTCTAAATTCTTAAAAGGATTGTACGAAAGGTAAACTGGAAGGCAATACTATTAGAACCTCATTATAAATTTTTCAGGATGGACGTTTGTAAGGTTTGTGTAAGCTGTAAGCCCGCATCCCAAAAGCCGAATTGCTTTCCCCCGTCGAGTTTTCCAGCTTATCTGGCGAGGGCATAGCTAAAATAATCGTTATTAAATCGTTCTCTCGACCTTGAGGTTGTCGTGCGAAACAAAGTATTTGATATTTAGTGGGTGAAATGCAAGAGCTTCTAGAACTTTCAGCAGAGCTGGTTCAGGGTTATAAAACCGCCAATTGTATTGTATTAATTGCTTTTACAAATAATCGACTTCTTAATATTGAAAAGCTCTTGTTTATAAGGAAACATGAAAGCTACAAGTGTTAAATATTATTGGTAGAATTAGAAAAATACAAATTTAATTTTATTCCGTGTTTAAGTAACTCCATTATTAGTCGAATTGAAACGAACAAGTAATAAGCAGGTAGCGCCCATCCTTGGAAGTTTAAATATACGTTTGCAGACCACATTATCATTTAGAAATGTGAAATAATTGCAGGTCGGACATAAAAGGCTTCGTCGCTATAGAAAGTAAAACGTTAGCTTGGTAGTACAGTTTAGTATTCGTCAACAATGTGTCTATATTTGTTTGCCAGAAAGTAGGTATACGATGTAAATAGAGATTTATTTTAAACGAACAAGGGATACCTGTTCTGGTATAATAGCAAGAATTGTATGCAGTCTCAATATAGACCGTGTAACTGTGTTAATCACCACTGTATGAAAATACCACCACGTGGTTTTACTTCCGATTTTGTGTTATTTTGATATTTGTCAAAATGTGGATTACGACCGACTGAGCTTATTTCGGAATCAAAATAACCTTTGACCACCAATACGGCTTACCACCATATAGTTTTATTGCCAACTAAAGCGAATTTGTAGAATTTTCACCGAAGTGAATTACCACCGAACGGAAATACCGCTTTCTTTGCAACTTAACAAGTTACGTAAGCGATATGCATTACATCTTACTTCCACTTGCTCATAGGTTACAGTCCGCGCGCCGTAGATTGGCGAACGACAGCTCTACAAGACAAGGCAAGTTTGAGCGTCGTCAGTAGCGAGAGCGAAGAAATGTAAGTCGGTGGTAAACCAAATCGGTGTTATTTTAGTTCGATGGAATTTGATATAGTTGTCAAAAAATTCTTAAAGCGTTAGTAAACTTTGTCGATGGTAGTTCCACATGGGTTAAATTGCAAAACCACATTTAAAATTTTCTAAACCATAGGTACCATGTTTTGAAGTTGTAGCCACCGAGTGGCTAGTAGAAATACATAATCACTAAGTTGTAGGTAAGCTGGTAACTTGGAGCTCGAACTTATTACTCTGCAATCTTTTAACCTAGACAGTTTTAAAACTTTAAACTTTATGATTCGCCCAATAGAATTTTTCATAATTATGTTCTTAAAATTTGGGATTTGACTCCACAAAAGGGAGAAACGAAAACCACTTTCACTGTAACCAATTCCTTCAATCAATCGAAAATCGTATCTGGGAACTGTAAAGTTCTTTAATATTAATATTAGTTTTGAGTCAATCACTTTTACTCACTATTTATTTGCAAATTTAGAATAAATTGTTATCTTTCCCTTTTTTCCTCGTATTAATAGTGAATATTATCTTATTCTAGTGTGACGATTTTGATTTGGGAAGATGTATATTCTCTTATTTTGCCATATTATTTGAATCTAGATAATTTTCGTGTGTGTTGGTAGTAATATCTGCACTAGATTGTTTTTGAATAGCTTTCGAAGCTCCAATGCCACCATTCGGTTTGACTGGTTAAAAAACCTTACAATTGCATCAGACCGCATTATATTCCTTGGTATGTATACACTATTTCTAATTAGGTAATTGATATTTATCTCTTTTATGCCTATATTTGTTCCTCTTAGTTAAATTGATTTTCTGGTGCCGTTGTAACTTCAACCTTGGTTAACTCAATGGAGACATTAGCTGGATCGCTTCCACTCCCTTGAGTCAGTCAAGCACCTTCTTTGTAACCTCAACACATTTAAAACCAGCAACATAACTTTTAGCTATTTCATAGCTGAGGCACAGCTTTTTTAATCGGTCAAACAGTACGGTAGCATCGAACTTAAGCCACCAACATTTGTTTTATACGTCTCCTAAAGATTAAATAGATTATCCACAAACTAAAGTGGCAATGGAAGCTTTGTTTTTATAATTGTTTTAATAGCAAACAAACAAAAGCTATTCAAAAACAGCTTAGTGCAGAGATTAGTGTCAACACACACGAAAATAAGGGTAAACTACGTTTCAGACCACATGGCAAAATAATAGGATATACTTCATTTCAAGTCAAAACCGTTACGCTGCATTCCAAATGTCTGGAGAAAATATGCTCCCCACGTTTGAACGACATCGATGTCGTTTACCGATGTTACCGTTGATCTTTTGGCTCGATGTAGATACTATCCCAATTGCGAACATAATGTAAATTTAAATGACGGAAAATTGCCTAGGCAAATGTGTTTGTAGGACGGGTGTCTACAATTTGAAGGGAAATATGTTTTGATGTTACATCGCAAGGTAGTCATCGTGTTGGAGCTCTCACGATAGCAAACACGATTTGCCCATTTCGATCCCCACAAAAAGTGGAGACAACCTCCCCCCCGCCCTGTAAATAAGAAGATGAAGCTCGTCACCGCTGTACAAATTTCGAGCTATTTCTGAACACATAATACATCTTAAAATATACCAACGGTATGATACGTAGGTTATACATACAACATTATACTGGTGTTGTAAATTCAAACTGAGTCATGTGATTGCTCAAGAAGCGCCACAAAATTCAGAGATAACAATAAAATTACATTAAATATAGTCGACAACCACTTGAGCGAGCGCCTCCTTAATTTATACACATTGCTGGGTCTCCCCGCTGACATTTTGGTGAAGCACTTTAAAATCTAGTACAGGTACTTAAGGCCGAGAGAGTTGAACTCAAGGGTGTTCCAATAGAGATTGAGTTCTTTCAAACAAATCTCGACTAGAGCAGTAGATTCCTATAATAGTTCGGAATGGCTTAGAAACGAATAACTGCGGAAGACCCTCGCTCCCTCGGGCTTCCGGGCTTAGCAAACTTAAAAAGGTCACCGTTAAATCACACGTGATATATCGAGAGATCCAAAAAAAAAAACTGTTCCTCATCGGCCTGTGGAAATTCAACGTATGAATAATATGTTGGTGACACTGTACGTCAATGTCAAATTCGAGGTTATCAGGTTAGGTTTTCCGTCAGTTATGACACAAAATGACGCAAATCCTAACCTGCTAACCTCGAATTTGACATTGACGTACAGTGTCACCAACATATTATTCATACGTTGAATTTCCACAGCCCGCTGAGGAACAGTTTTTTTTTATCTCTCTATATTAATTAAAAGAAACTGAAGCGTGCTATGATTTAAATCCGAGCTTCAATCCGAATGATTACTAACCGCCATTACGACGTCGACCACATCAAACATTTCCTCGCTTACTCTTCTGCGGCAGCCAAAAGCATCGATAACCCCGATTCGTACTACCGAAACTTTTTATGTGTATTTTTCTGCAAGCGTAGAGCACAAGTTTTGTCCCTATTCTCCACATTAGGCGTTCATTTACCGCCTTCCATACATTTTTCAGCAGCTTTGCTTATTTCCACTTGTATTCATTCCCACGACACTCTGTCGCTCTTATTTCATGGACATTTTGAATTGAATGCTTGGCTCAGCGATTTGAAGCACAACGCTACGTTTCAACCAGCAAGTCGTAGCGCGTCGACACACTAGGCAAATTGCTGAAGCCTGAATCCCAATAAACCGTAATCTGAAAACATACACCGTTCATTAATTCCGCAAGCGATTAAAAGGGGAACTGTCTGGATTGAAAGGCAAACCGTGGAAAGACACTTCTCTTTTAAAATTTAAAATGGCAACTTTCAAGTGCTGCCACTGTCCTCACACGCCAATTCTTGTAGCCAATTCCGATTGGGCCAGTCCGACACCGTTCCCTTGTTTGCTTTTTGTAGTCTATTTGTTGCGCAAACAGAGAATCAATTTTTTCTGTTTCGCCCGATCCATCTTGTCTTTCCTCCTCCATCAAACATTTCTGGCATAACAGGATTACCTGACATGCAAATCTAAATCGTTATTCTGAGATGGAAGTTTTGCCCTTACAATGATAGATCTATCTCGGTATCGTAAATATATTAGGGGCAACTTGGCCTGCTGACTGCTGCAATTGTAATCCGGGATATAAATAAAATATAGACCCATACGAAATCGCGATAAGCTCGTCGTGGGCGTCCACAAGAACTTTTTGAACGGCGCACAGTTTTAAACACGCTTTGTAGCCGCGCGCTCAAAGACGAAATTCAAAATCAAATACACTCCAATTAGGCCCGAACGCCTCAGTCGATACCGCAAACTTCGGGGCTTGCTTTTCTTCGCATTTTAAACTCAAGGTAAATAAATTAAAGAGCCGTTACCTCCAGTGACAGTTGCGAGTTATTTGCCAAGCCGCAGTTTTAGCGGATGATTCCGCGGCTGAAATGCGACGTAATAGCTTCCTGTTTAATTACATTTCCCTAAATGCTGAGTGTAACTCGAGCCTTGCAAAAGTGCGTTGCAAAAGCGTTGGAGCGGCAATGCTTCTTTTTAGCCTGCAAATTGGATCTAGCTTATAGTCTGGCTTTGGCAGATCTAGTGGGCTATGGCTGAGCGATTAAGTGCCTCACTAGTTAACGTCTGCTGATGAACTATTGTTTCAAATCCCAGCTAATCTAATCAATGGTCGATCCACCGAATTTCATTTCGACAATGCGAATTCACTTCCGTCTATTAATCACGCAGCTAACGCAAGACTGGCTTACGTAGTGTGTTATCAGGACAGACAAATTTATGGAAAGCGATAGAACTGTCTTCAGCACCTTCGAATAGAAAAAAAATAAGATTAGCAGATTCTAGAAATGTATCCTGATCTAATTCCGTCCATTAATTCATCATTAGATGCAACTTCTTCTAGGTCTCTCTATAAAGATTGCACAGCAACTTCTTCTTCTAACTTTTATATAGGCTCTAAGCTTGTTCAACCCAATTTACGGTGATCTTGCCATCTTCTCGTCGTTCGCCCTCAGGATCTCTTCTCTGTCAACGATTTATTTCAAACTCGACATGCCAAATAGGTTTCCTCAATCCTCTAGATGTGATAGTTCTTTCCTACCATCCTATTGTTATCCAGTCACTTATTGACTACGGCTCGCATTGGTTTCGTATATTTTCGTTTCGGACGCGGTGTATTCATGTTTTATAGCTTTCTTGGGTTCTTACCTCTTCAACTATTTCGGCCACATAATGTTAAACGGTAGTGGACTTTGAGAATATCCTTATATTTTAATGATATTTTATAGAAGGCTTTCTCCAAGCCCACCATCCACATAAAAGCAGGTTTAGTACAGTCTATAACGCTGGATGCTGTCTTGTCCAGGAATTCTGGGTCTGCTAGAGATTGGGAGTGGTTTCTTTCTTCTGCACGTTGTAATTATGAGAAAAATTTTAAAATTAATATTTGTGTGAAATGCGCTGTTTGGAGACTTTTTACTGGTCGATCTTACTTCTTTAGAGAATTCGGGATGTGGGAATTATGCGACCCATGTGGATTTGGGGGTTGCAAAATGGGGAAAACGTTATAACTATCATAAAAACCTTAAAATCAATATTTGTGTGAAATTCATTGTTTGGTGACTTTATACGGGTCGATTGTATTTTTTTTTTAAACTCGGGATGTGGGAGTTTCGCGGCCCAGGTGGATTTGGGAGTTGCAAAATGGGGAAAACGTTATAATTATCAGAAAAACCCTAAAATTAATATTTGTGTAAAATTCGATGTTATACTCTGTTTGGAGACTTTTTATTGGTCGTTTTTATTTTTCAAGAGAATTCGGGATGTGCGAATTTTGCGGCCCAGGTGGATTTTGGGGTTGCAAAATGGGAAAAACGTTATAATTATCAGAAAAACCTTAAAATCAATATTTGTGTGAAATTCGTTGGAAACTTTCTGCTGGTCGATTATATATTTTAAGAGAATTCGATATGGGAATTTTGCGGCCCAGGTGGATTTGGGGGTTGCAAAACCGTTATAATGACCAGAAAAACGTTAAAATTAATAGTTGTGTGAAAATCGCCGTTTGGAGACGATCTACTGGTCAATTATATCTTTTAAGAGAATTCGGGGTGTGGGAATTTTGCGACCCATGTGGATTTGGGAGTGGAAAATATGGAAAACGTTATAATTGTCAGAAAAACCTTAAAATCAATATTTATGTGAAATTCGCTGTTTGGAGACTTTCTCTGGTCGATATTCGGGATGTGGGAGTTTTGCGGCCCAGTTGCATTTGGGGGATGCAAAATGGGGAAAACGTTATAATTATGTGAACACCTGAAGACGGGAGTAGATCAAAACTCCCGAAACGTTGCGTGATTTACACCCTAGACAGTGGAAAAAGTCCGAAAAACATATAATAGACCACTGCCAAAAAATGACATTCAGAGAACGTTATAATTATTAGAGTAGCCTTAAAATCAATATTTGTGTGAAATTCTCTGTTTGGAGACTTTCTACTGATCGATTGTATTTTTTAAAAGAATTCGGGATGTGGGAATTTTGCGGGCTAGCTGAATTTGGGGGTTGGAAAATGAGAAAAACGTTATAATTATTGGAAAAACCTTAAAATCAATATTTGTGTGAATTTCGCTGTTTGGAGATTTTCTGCTGGTCTATTGCATTTTTTAAGGGAATTCAAAATGTGGGAATTTTGCGGCCCAGGTGGATTTGTGAGTTGCTAAATGGGAATCAGAGTCAGAAAAACCTTAAAATCAATATTTGTGTGAAATTCGCTGTTTGGAGATTTTCTACGGGTCGATATTCGGGATGTGGCAGTTTTGCGGCCCAGTTGCATTTGGGTGATGCATAATGGGGAAAACTTTATAATTATAAGAACTTAAAAATCAATATTTGTGTGAAATTTGCTGTTTGGAGATTTTTTACTGGTCGATTGTATTTTTTAAGAGAGTTCTGAATGCGGTTGTGAGGGGGGATTTCGTTATTTTTAAATAAGGAAAATGTGCAGTTTTTTTCTGGCCCTTGTAAAATTGTAAATTTGCAAGTAAATAGTAAATAGTGTGTCGGATTGTATTTTACTCTAACATAAATAATATTACGTGGGATAAGGTCATTGCCGCGCTGCAATTGTTCGCAGAATGGTAGTGGCCACTGGCAGTGTTGGGATGTTAGTGTCAGCTGTTTGTACGAAAACTTAATGCGCGATTGTAATAGAAAAAAATTGATGGAAGCTTTAAAAATATAAATACATTTACATCGTATATTATAAGAACCGATGCCGTCCGTAAGCACTGGCGCGCGCACACGCAGCATGAACGGCCTGCATAATAGCAAGTGGCGTGCGCGCACAAATGGCGAGACCGCATTTGTATTGTTAACGCTGGCAAGGCCGGACGTCGGCTGGCCACCAGCCTAAGCAAGCATTTTTATTGTTAACCGTTTCTTTACGCTGGCAGGGCCAGACGTAGGCTGGCCACGCGTTCTAGTATGCATATATACGGAAAATGCAAAGATACTTAGTTTATTCAACGTGAAAGCTCCCCAAACAACAAATCCTTTTAAAATATATTTATTGAACAATTAACACAAAACTAAAGATACATATCGAATAAACAACTCAAAGGTCTATTCACATCTAATCCCGTTTTCACACTGCCCTGTTCCTCCTAATAAAAGCATCTTCGCTCCAGTTCTTATATTTGCTATTAAAGCACGTTTCATGAGTAAACAAAATAAACTATGAACAATAATATGTTGATCCGCTGATCGGATGGCTTGTAATTCTCAGATCTACTTTAAAACAGTTAATAAATAGTCCAGTCAACGAAGGCCAAAAAAGATCGAATAGGGGAAATAATTCGTGTCGTCGCAAATTTTTGTACAGTGGTAGGGGAGAGTGTCATGAACAACATACTAAAAATCCAGAAAATGTTTTCACGTTTTTCTTGAATAACTCGAAAACCCCGGCTTATAGCGAAAAAGTGTTCATATATAAAATTAACCTGCATGAAATTTTCAACAAAAAAGATCCTATTTATTTTTTCTGTAGGAAGTATAGTTTCCGAGATGCAGGAGATGGAAGGATCGTGGATTATTAAAAATAGTGTTTTAATGGTATAAAATTAATGTTTAATGTTAAATGAACTTCGATCTAATAAAAAAACTACATTAGTTATTATAAACAAACATCTTCAATGTGAACATTTCAAAAATCAACAACTGAATCATCATCGTCAGGATCATCTTGCAGTTCGAGTAACGGTGCACCATTCGTACACGTACCATGGCATGTGCCGCACACCATGAAGCACTGGTGAGCGATTAATCCTCCCCTCGTTTCTATCCCCACTCGGTCGGGGATAGGGGGTTGTTGAGCCATTGCTGTATCTGTAAGTAAGTAGCCAAATCGCTGTAAGTGACAAGAAATAGTGTTGTAAAGAGCATTATATAAAAACAGTAAGTTAATAAAATTAATACACCTGTAAATAAACCCTCAAAGAGTGTTGGTGCGCAGCTCCTGTTGTTGGTGGCAATGAGACGAGGTCTGGTTTTGGCTTCGTTGATACGTTTAAGAATGCAGCATATCGGAGTTTATTCAAATTTTGCTGATCTGCAGTCGCTTGGTACATTTCTAAAAACATCTTCTCACCAGCCTGTGACAATTTGTCTGCTGAACAGCTTAACCATTGCTCCTTTGCTTTTGTTGTAAATGGCGGAGGTGGTGTCACACCCGCTAAAGGCATGGAGAAGTCAGTTGTTGGAGTTTGTTTGTTGTAAACAATTTTGATCCCACCTTGCCCCTGCCAGGCTTCATGTTACTCTCTGGTCGTGCAAAAGAAATGAGTAAAACAATCAAGTCGACATCTTCTCCTATTATTGTGTCAATGTACATTGTATAACCAGGGAGTAATGTATACTTTATGAAGCCTGGCTGGGACAAGGTGAAATCAAAATTGTTTTCAACAAACAAGCTCCAACAACTTCCTTTTGCTGACATGCTCCTTCTCCATGTCTTTAGCTGGTGTGACACCATCTCCGCCATTTACGACAAAAGCAAAGGAGAGATGGTTAAGCTGTTCAGCAAGATTCCCAGGCAAATGAAAACAATATAGGACATCTTTACTAACCCCTCGACACCAGCAGACAAATTGTCACAGGCTGGTGAGAAGATGTTTTTAGAAATGTACCAAGAGACTGCAGATCAGCAAAATCTAAATAAACTCCGGTATGTTAGTATTTACAGGTAGGATTAATTTTATTAACTTACTGTTTTTATATAAAACTTTTTACAACACTATTTCTTGTTACTTACAGCGGTTTGATTACTTACTTACAGATACAGCAATGGCTCAACAACCCCCTATCCCCGACCGAGTGGGGATGGAATCGTGGAGAGGATGGATCGCCTACCAGTGCTCCATGGTGTGCGGCACGTCCCATGGTACGTGTACGAATGGTGCACCGTTACTCGACCTGCAAGATGACCCTGACGATGATGATTCAATTGTTGATTTTTGAAATGTGCACATTCAAGATAAGATATTTGTTTTTAATAAATAATGTAGTGTTTTTGTTAGTTCGAAGTTTATTTAACATTAAACATTAATTTTATACCATTAAAACACTATTTTTAATAATCCACGATTCTTCAATTCCCTGCATCTCGCAAACTATTCTTCCTAGAGAAAAAATTAGTAGAACCTTTTGTTGGAAATTTCATGTAGTTTAACTTTGTATATGAACACTTTTTCGCTAGAAGCCGCGGTTTTCGAGTTATTCAAGAAAAACGTGAACAAATTTCCTTTAAACGCTCCCACACCCCCCGCTCACCCCCTACCGATTTTTAGTATGTTGTTCATATCACTTCCCCCTATCACTGTACAAAAATTTGCGACTACACGAATTATTTCCCCTATTGTTCCTTCGTTGACTGGACTAAAATGTAATAATAAGAAAATAAGAATGACTCATATAAGCAATACATCTTCTAAAGTTGTATAAAAAATGTTGAATGTAATATCGAATTCAACATCTTTATCTAATTTCAAATTAATATTAAAGTGTACAAGATGCTAAAAAGGTTCAAAACTGTAGTACGTATTATTTATTAATGATCTGCTATGCAGTAGAACTTCGCAGTAACGTTTTGTTACGTGGCGTATAATAAAGAATAATAATACAGATGTGAACAATTTTAAAACTTTTTTTTTATTTCTATCCCTTGTAATTTTTTCGGATTTTGGAAATTTTATGCCAGACTTGAAGATTAGCAAAATTCATTTTCAATGCATTAAGGAAGGTTGGTAAATTGCAACTTGTGTAATTTTTTTAAATAGTTACTACCTTATCTATGAGGGTATAACACCGTCATTTTTTGCAACGTTGTATATTGTATATTTTTAAAATACTCATCTAGTCTTTCTATTAATTTCAGTCTGTAGCATTTAGATTTTATAGCACTCGTATTCGGTTTCGTTTCTTTGTATGCGGTTTTTCCCTTTTATATTATTGTCATGTTTTACTTTAATTTAAATCAATAATCAATAATATAAATGTTTGCTGCTATTGATGGTCTACTAATCCCACCTATTCTAATAAGCGATCAATTCGCATTTGGTTTAAATCAGCATAATTTAAATACTTTAAATGGAAATATAGAGTAATAACCAGAAGATATAACATTCTAAACTTAATTTTATCCAGCTGGTAAACTTGACAACAGGAAATAAATGAACATCTTTCGATAAAAGAATATATTAAACCAACATCTTTAAGCGTATAATTTTATATACGTTTGAAAACGACATTGTTATAGCGATATAAATAACTTATACAAACAAAAAATATATAAAAATTATCGTGGCGTTTCGTGTTTCATCAATAGCGTAATAAAACGGCAGGCAGTGGAACACTATACCTATAATTACTAAAAAACCGTATTGTAAAGGGTCTAGTATGAATAATGTATGAAAACCACAAATTGTGTCTTGGAACTACACTGGGCCTTCCTAAAACTGATGAACGTTTTGCCTTTATCAAGTAGCGGCTAGGGTCAATAGCTTTCCATTGCGTTGATAAAATGTACATGAAACTAAAATTTATATATACAGGGGATACGAAAATAATCAATTGTAGAGTAACTATGCCTCTTACTTTAGTTAGATTTAGTCTCCATGCAGCATTAATGCTTGAGAACTAAACTCACAGTTTGTAATTTGAACCTTGAAAAAATGTAAAAGCCACAAACTATGTATTGCTATGGTATTGTAGCCGTTAACTGTAAAATGAACTTAAAAGTAATGCTGAATAATATTGTGCCATTAGTCACATAATGCATGATGGATGCGAGCACAATTTACAGA
Organism: Agriotes lineatus; assembly: GCA_940337035.1. Taxonomy (NCBI): domain Eukaryota; kingdom Metazoa; phylum Arthropoda; class Insecta; order Coleoptera; family Elateridae; genus Agriotes; species Agriotes lineatus. Next base: position 137,760,827 of record OW679198.1, on the reverse strand, counting down.
ATACTTGCACATGAATCACATAAAGAGTCTGTAATTGTAAATGAAAGATAAGACCTTCCTGATGAAACAGATTGTAATTGGTTGATTTGTTTGGTAAAAAATGCAAGTGAGGTTATTTCGAAGCATAAATTTAGCTTCACTAAACATAATGTGAGAATATAATTTAACAAAGTTTGCATTGGACCTAATTATTATTTTACCAAAGTGTTAAATCCTAACCATGATTTTAGTGATTCATGTTCTACCGTGCTAGATAATTGAAATAAAAATTTAACAATTAAACTAAAGGGCAGAATAATAGGCTATTTAATTAACTTGATACCTAATATTTATACCAGCAATTTTTAAGCAGCCACAAAGATATAAACTAATATAAAAAATTATAATAGTACGTTCATTCATTGCAGTATATACTTAGCTTTCCTTTCTTAGCATTATTCGGCTCATAACCCTTTTCGCAGAATTTCGTTCCAACCACGCGAATTTATTTTGGTTCTATAGTTACGCAATCGACGTAGCCCTGATTTCCATAGTGTTTGCAAGCATCTTTCACCAAAGGAATCTAGTGTTCGAAACGGCAGCCGACTATTAGTGTCTGACTACCAGCAGCTCGAACTTTCCATACCCCCATAGTTAAGTAGCGAAGCTCTCGCGAATCATGTTTATACTTGTGTTCTGTTTCCATTCGCCAACGAACTTTCGTTAACTTCGGGTGCGAAAAGCAACTACGCTTATTAGTCTTAGGCTCGTGCATACGAGGATACGTGTACGGTGAAGTCCCCCAGAAACCTAGAGACGCTGTTCGGCATAGGCAAAAGCATTTCGACCAAGAGCTCGAAGATTGCGCGCGAAAGCCTGAGCGCCGAAGACCGGACGAGCCCTTCGCCGGAGGGGCAGCAGTACGAGTGGCGGAAGCTCGTAGGGTCCATCCGGAGGCGCGTGCAGCGCCATGCGTCCACCTCCTCCACGGAGCCCGCCCCCGGGGACGGCCCCGCTCCTGTCCGCAAGAACTCCCTGACGCGCGCCAAGTTCGACGTGTTCAAGTGGGACAAGGGCAAGGATGAGACTGCGGCCGTACTGGAAAAGGGCAAGAAAGAGAGGAAGGGCTCGCTGGAGCGCAGCGAGCCCCTGGAGGCGCAGAAGCCGCTCGCCAAGCAAAAAAGCGTCGGCCTCGAGGCGGCCGCCGCCAAGCCCGAGGGTTTCAAGGCGTTGTGCTTCAAGGACAAGCAGAAGAGCGCGTCGGTGAAGAACATAGACTGTTTGGTCTCGCCCAAGTTGGGCAAACGTAGCTTTATTTTAAACAAAGGTGTTCGAAAGAGTGATCAAAGTAGCGACAAGATGCAGAAAAGCAGTAGCTCTAGTTTTAGGAGTAGCAACGACCAGGCTCGCAAAGCCTCCGGGATCTACCAGAAGCTCAAGGACGACAAGTGCGTCAGCCGCGACGACTTCTTGAAGGCCACTATGAGGATCTTCCTCGTGGTGTCGCCACCTGTTGGAAAAATCCAGGTAAATAAATAGCTGTTATGCCTGTTTTTTGTTTCTAATCGTTTTGCTTGATACATAAATACCCTTAGAAGTAGACAACTTCTTAGCAGCTACAACGCGATATAACATCTCTCTATGGCTTATTTACGTGAATCCCGCAGAATTATACATGGACATCTGTTTTCATGTACTTCTTATCAATAACTATTTTCTATGTTGGCCAAATTTTTAAAATGGCAAACCAGGACCAACAAGAACAACAAACGTCTCTTGGCAATTATTTATTTCATATTCATATTATGTGCAATATAGTAATAGAAGATTGCGTGTTCAGATCATGTCGGGGTTACCATTAATTTTAAACAGTTGAGTGATTAAATATAACTTAACATTTATCGTAAAATCAATAAGAACACACATTCGGTTTGTACTAGATTAAATTTATCCATAATATGCTATTTGCTAACATGGTTACCAGGTAGTTCCAGTTACTTTGTTGTGTCTAGGCGTATTTGTGTGCCTAGAACACAACGGTATACAGTGTTTATGTGGTTAATTATTGTAGCCTGGTTGAATAATAAACGTCCACAATCCCTTTTCCGAAACTCTTTGAGCCGGTTGTGTTTCGCGTTTTAGAATTTTTCGTATCTTATAATCAAACGGTACCGATAACGTCAGATGCTTCCTCTTATTTTTCTCACTGTTACTCGTAGGGGAAACTGCAGTTCTTTTTTTCACATTTTTACACTGAAACTAAACACAGCATCTGTAAAAGCGCCGAGAAACCACTGGCATTTGCTACTTTGGCTCTGACGTAGCGAGTGAGTATGGAGTGGACTATTCGTGCGCCAAACAAGCCTTGTTATGAAGGAATGACTGGCATTTTTTGAATTTTGGATACGAGATTATGACCTGTGCCTCATTTAAGGAAACTTGGTCACTATAACCTTGCCGATGTCAAAATCGTATTTAGAGAATTTTTGTTGGTTCAGTACTAGATTTGACGCTAACGACGCTAAGAATTGAACTCGATTTTGCGCTCAATGCTCAGAGGGTGCTGTTATTTAATTCGTCGTAAATGTTTTTTACAATTTTTAATTATCGGAAAGGCGATGTCTAGGGATACATAAGGATCTTGCTCATTGATAAAAAGGTTTGAAAACTAACAACTATAATAATTAATAATGAATGAGCTGTGAACTATATAAGCAACAACAGAACACCTGCGAGCCGCATATCTTTGAAAAAGATGACTGTTAAATCAAGACACATACTTTAACTTCAATTTGATGACAAGCAGTTGTTAGTGAAAAACGAAGCACTTACGGTCTTTAGCAAGTTTTAACAGTCTAAAACTGCATTAGTTAAAATTATATTTTTTCACTCCCGACATAACTCCAATCAAAGGTGTTGTTGCAATAATTGTGTTCGATATGGTCTATGGCTAATACTAGAAAAATTCGGGTAACCATATAAACCAAAACTTGTTTTTTTAATTTCTCTCCCAATGTCACCCACAATGTAAAGTCATAACTTTGAAGTAGAAGGTAATCAATTTTCAATCAACATTCATGTGATTGTTCAAATTTAACTCAAACTGTTATCACAAATACGCAAATACCTTCTAGATCTAGTTTTTTCAATAAAAATCTCTTACCTTGTTACTTACCTGGGCGCGTAAGTATATTTACCCGCTTAGTAACACTTACGTGCTTAAAAACACTCGTTTAGCAACACTAACTCGCTTAGCAACACTTACGCGTTTATCAACACTGACGCATTTAGCTACACTTACAGTTTTAGCAGCACTTATGCTATTTCCAAAGTTTAGTTTTAATAAATGTTGTTATAGTATTGACTTTACTATGTAAGCCAATATTATAGACTGCTAAATTACTCCTATTCATTCACTTCAAAATACTTTTAAAAAAGTATTTGCTTTAATATTTTAATTTATTTCTTTGACTAGCTCAGGTTATAACAAACATCTTATCTCAGATGGGCACTTGCGTTAGAAAATTCTATCAAAATAATTGTACAAAATGGTTGGTTGTTGGCACGTTATTTCAGAATGATTTTAAATCTTTCAACTGTCACTGCCAACTTCCTAATATGACACTTAGCTGAATTTAAATTTAATTCACCCAAATCAGTTCCAATATGTTGAAAAGAATAAGTATTTTTGTAAGTAATTCATTATTCCACTGTTAATACTAATTAATATTTATTAATTACATACCTTTGGCTATCTTCCCCTTTTAAAATGGATCCAATTCTCCTGTAGAAAAACAGCATACATATAACCAAGCCATTTTGTCACATGTATATGAATCTTCAACCAGGAACCCCACTTCAATTAGAATCCCCAGTGTTACGATGAACCAAACACCGCCAAAGTGTCACGCTACAACTCCAACAGCCACCCAAATCTCCTAGATGGTAGATCCTTTATTACATACAACTGCAAATCCAAGAAGTAATCCTCTTTACAGCAACCAACATGGTATCCAATCCTTCTATTCCATTCCATCAACACCGACCCAAAATGATGAATTTTTACAGCAAGTCCAATGAAAATCCAATTCACAGATGTCCTCACCTCAATTGTGACCCGCACGAACTCGAACCAGCAATCCCCGTTCCAGGTTATAATTAATCCATTAATAAGTATATCCCGGCATACTGATTCAAATTATTTACAGGTGTCTGCGTATTGACAAAAATCCGTATCACAGCTCTTGCAGTCAACCCAGTTAGTACGGATTCATCTCATCTCAATTCATAGTTCTTCCTTTATTAACTTATTAGTCCCCTTATTCTTGTTAAAATATGTCTCAGTTTTAAATTATGAATTATTCCATTTATTATTAATGAATTTTGTCCTTTGTATCCTTATATATCACACCATTAGTACACTTTGATTATGAAAGGGTTTATTTTATAACTTTTTCTTAATACAAAAGAATTATGTTTACATGTTTTAGAATCGAAATCAGTTGTTTGATAATAAATTTTAATATAGCAATCCTCAATTTTTAACATAATCTTTAAAACTAACAACCTGGATTACTTTTTACTACATACAGTACATTTTCCCTTTTCGAACGTTCTTTTTTTACTGTGCTTATAAACCTTATAACGCTGTTCCTGCTGATTTTAAGAGCCTTAGTGTAATTTCGTTTAAAAAACATATGCGCCGTCATCTTTTCGAGAGCCAATAGAGTCGATATAGTTAAAAGTCTAATACAGTTAAATTCCCATGTTAGTGTGTTGCAAGTTGATTATTATTATTATTTTTTTAAATTATGTATTTTGTTTTTTCGCGTTTGCACGACATAGTTTTAATGTTGATAACAAGGTTTGAGTGGGAGATCAGTAGTAGTTTCACTACATTACTGAACTCTGCCTTGTGATTTTCGGTCTAATGTTATACATTTTTAGTTCATTACTATTTTAATTTTTACTCATTTTGCTCAACAATTTTTTTTTAACTGATGTAATATGTAAGTATTTTTATTGTCATTATTATTATTATTTGTTTATGTCTAGACCGATAATAAAAGTTCATTATTATTATTATTATTTTCTTATTTAACAAATTCCAAGTAATTTATTTAAATATTAATTCAGCTTATGACTTTCATATTGTTTCAGACTATCTTATAGTTTGTTCTAATTATTTACCTTCTAATTATAAATTGCTCTCTGTTAACTTCAATAACCATTCAGTTTGAATCCAAAGATAATAATTTTAATAAATTTGTTTACAACATTATTTTGTATAGCTATTCTGTTTTAATTTTTGATTGATTTCACCGTTGTATTTTTAATAATTAGATAGTTTTTTCTATCCAAATCACTTCCTATCTAGTAATTTATTTTTTTAACAATAGATCGGCAGTCCTGGTCTGCAACTATCAGAATATTTTATAGGCTGTTACTTTATTGACCTAGGAGTGTAAGTAACACTTACGTATTTATCAACGCTTACGCACTTAGCAACGTTTACGTGCTTAAAAATACTTAACAGCTGTTGTTCAGTTCTGATAGTTTGAAAATAAATATTGCCATTATTCCGCTTTTTCGGCGACAGGATTGTTACTAAACATAAGCCTAAATTTTCTTTTATTTTTCCGTGCTTAGATCCTTATTTCATAAAAGAAGGTATTCCAGGAATCCGCTTATTTAATTCCACGTGTCTTCTTCTGCCTTTGCCCGCCCCTATCCCCGACTATTTATTAAACGCCTTTGAAATGACTGGTGAACTTCTATAGTGCTCACTAAAACTGAACAGCGCTAGACAAGCGTTTATTACCGAAGTGCCTTGTGTTAATTGATTTCTCTTGGAGAAGTGACATAAATTCAGGAGCAAGTTTTGGGGTTTGCCGTAGACCTAACCGCGGAGGAGCTAATTTTTAGTCTGAATTTTCGGCTGACTTGACTTGCAAGCCATACTTTGCCTCGGGGTTCAAAGTTTCAACAAATTACTTTTATCTTCAACGTTGGACCCAAATGTGAGGCAACTCGGCCTTGCATCCTTCATTTGTAGAAGTGCTTTCAATGGCGGTGGCGAAAGAAGAGTCGTTTAGGTGACGGCATTGAGTTATCAGTGCCAAATTATTCAGCAGTGTGCCAAATGGAAGGATGAGAAGTTCCATCTTTACACGTTCATTACGACCGATGATCCGAACCACGTTTTATTTTCGTAGAGCAGCTTCTCAAGGCGACAATATTTGTATACGTAATTCTGCTGTTTGAAAAAACAGTGCTTAATTTTGACTATTAGTTAGCGAGGGGTTTTTATTGTTTACTTCATAGTTTTAGAAATCAAAGCACGATGTTATGTCAAGCTCTTTAACTTGCTACTCTATCGGGAGTCATAACCTTAAGTTTGATTTATTGCGTCATTAAACTGGACAATACAAATCGATATCAGATTTATATGGTTACCCTCCATTCAAACAATATTTAAAATGGATTTTGCTCTATAACCAGTAATTTTGACCTGCAATTCCAATTCTTTCTAGTTATGAATATTGACATTCATGTGCTCACGAGCACACGCCGTAATCAATTCATAATTCAAACGCTTGTTTGACAATTTCTAGTTTACTGAAGTATATTAAGAGTTAAAGAATATCGTTCCAACCCTACTAAGAAAAAAATACAGATTTAATTATATTATCTGTTAAAAACAACCCGTGTTGTATACTTTGAATATATGAGAGCGACATGTTATCATGCAATCCCATTAAATTTTAATAAGCATGATTAATCTACTTAACTATGTTTTTATATAATTGTGGACAGAAGAATTCTCTACGATACAACGATATAAATGCTCTTAACTAAATTAACTGATTGTTCTTCTGAACCACAGATATGGTGCGTCCGGAGGTATGTGTCAAAACGGAAGCACACTGTCTATCCGTAAAGCTATAACGAAATCGAGGACTTAAAACTAGAAGTCAAACGTTTAGAGAAAACTGACCGCTGAAGCTGTAAATGAGGCTCGAAGAACTTCGAAAAAGATCAGCGCGCCGACATTGCCCACACGCTATTAGTGCGCTAGAATGATAAAGACAAGGCAACAAAACGGCGCTAAAAATAATCGCCAGTAGTTAAAAGAGGTGATTCTTGCCATTATTTACACTAAATTGCAAACAAGTACTATTTTTGTCATATAAAAGATCTTGCAACGATTGGAGTTTGAAGTAGCATTACAGGCGCCTCCACCAAATTTCAAAAAAAAATCTTAATTGTAGATGTACAGTTGCCCACACAACTTTCTTCTAGTTATAATGTGCTCACGCTATGTATTTTAAATTTTTAAATGTGCTTAAAATAACTTTAATGAACTAGTCGTGTCTGCTATGTGTCATGAACTGCGGTATCAATCTCTTCCTCAGACGAAAACCTTCTACTCTGCAAATATCTTGTAAGCCCATAAAATAGCCAAAAGTAGCACATTGCTAAACCAAGGGAGCACGGCAGTTGTTCTATTTCTTTTATATTTTTTCCAATCAAAACCTGCAGTGTTAAAGCAGCCTTATGGGACGATGCATTTTCATAATGTAGCATAATTTCCTTCTCTGACATTCAACTAAACATTTCAAGAAAACATTTTTCAGTGTATCATGTAGCTATAGGTGTCTTTTATTCATCTATCTTAATTGCATTGACTAGACTGGTACTTTTAAAAAATACCTCATGCATAACTTTTTTCATAGCTTACTGCTTCTTGGCCATTGCTGGAGGTTCTTCATCTTCTTGAATTCATACACGACCCTCTTGGCGGGTAGGTATGTCTAAAATGGGAATATAAGTTTCGTCACTCATCAGAATATTGGAAAAAAAATGTTTGTTTGCCATTACTTAGGAGATATAAAGTGTCATGGCCAATTCTGAAACGCTCAGTTTTCCAGGAATCCGAAAGCCAATGCGGCACAAAACGATTGTAATTTTTTTTAAATGTTGGTGATAGTGTATGCTTGTGTTGAGGATCTAATCTTGAGTTGATGCTCTATTACCGCATAAGTAGCTTTATCGCCCTCTTCAATTATTTTCTTAACCTCAGTAACGTTTTTTTCGGTAACGGTCGTAGGAGCATGCTCTGCTCCTTTTTGATGCTGAGCAAAATTCATTTCGAGTTAAAATTCTTTTTACCATGGTAAATTGTAACAAAAGAAGATGCGTATTCACTAAAAGCCGAATGTAAATTCTCTTTGCACTCATAAGCGCTTAAACATCTTTTAAAGTAATAATAAATCATGAGTCGAAAATGATCTTTGGTTAATTTCATTTTTTGACTTTTAATGCCAACTAAACCTTAAATTGCAGATAAAGAGTTACTCTAAATAATACTGTATGTTTTGATTTTCACGGCATAGTAGATTGTCTCATTCTCAATAATTATAGTTTGGCCCTCGTATTATTTTACAACTACAGCATTTAGTACAATTTATATAGATTTTGTAACTAGCACCATAGCAAAAAAAACTCAGCCGTTCTTGGCGAAGCAAACTAATAAATACAAAAATAGTTGGCAACGACGGAAGCCATGATTTCGTCCAATTTATCGATGACATGAAGTTAGTAAGTTAGTAGACTCGTGTAGTAGTACTGCTAGCTTTGCTTTATTTAGCAATGTATTAATAAATGAACCTGAAATGCAAACTTGATATGTGCATTTGGGTATTCGTAGGTGTTCACTTTAAGCTTTAAATATAAACCGAGTGTCTCAGCAGGAACAAATAAACAGCAAACAGGGACGTGCAATTGTTCATCGTTGCTAACAATTTAATTCTGGTAGAATTATGAGCCATTCTTACAGACGCGTTATTTGCTGAACAACTAAATCCACTTCGTTAAATTAATTTCAGTAACTTTCCGAACTACTGTAAAGGAATTACAAGAATATATGACTGGTGCTGGTTTTTTGCAAATGAAGCTTCGCCTCTACAAATTGTACAGCAGGTAGCTTTTAACAGGAAGCTGAAGTTGACGGTTCAAACTTGCCTTTATTGAAATGGAAAACCAAATAAGGAGTAAAATTACGTAATGTGTTACGCTATGATTTTACGAACACTCTCAATCTGCCTTTACTAACCTCCAACTGTCCTGTGGGAGACCGTTCAAGGCCTGGTGGCGGGTGTAATTTCCAACTGACCAAGGCGGATTATTAAAGCTTAATGGTTGGCAAAGAGGGCGTAACAGTATTTTAATGGTCTGCTTTTGTGTTGAAATTAATGATTATGAATCTATAACCACACTGGCTTGTTCTTGTGGACGCAAATTGATAAATTATTCAGGTTGTTAATAAAGAATCATTACGCGCAGTAATGGGCGCGATTTACTCTCAGCTTATTTATTGGTGGTTGCAGTAGCAAACAGATTACAACGCGCAGATAGGCGGATAGTGCCTGTTTGCTTTGGGGAATTAACATCAGTGACAAGATTTAGTTGCCCCGCAAATTAATGGTCGATTCTTTTGTTTTCATCTGATAAAGACAGGTCCTAAGATAGATCCCTGGGGCACTCCTGAAATCTTAAATAAGTTATGTGATAAATGAAAAGAAATTATTTGTTCAAATGTGCATGAATCCCTTAGACTTCATATTTATTTGTAATACAACTGCAACTGGTACATAGTACAATTTTACATTAAACAGTAATTTAGATGCGCTAGGGTTACTTAATAAGCTCTCAATTGCATCTGTTGTGGATGATGTTTCATTGTAAGCTACAGAGGCTGGTTTCGCTTTGGGGAGATTTTAGTTTTATGTTTAGTTGGCATTTGGTGTTTACCGTGTTTATTAGTTTTGGACAATAATCTCGATTGCACATACCGGATTAAAACCAAACGTTGAACCGGTTCCCGGACCTCGATTCCCCAGTCGCTGATAATTCGTCCCGGAGGCCATTTATTTCCCAGGCCATTCGTTATTGCCTGTTTGTGTTGCAGAAAAAGGGTTTGCATTTTTTAATTAAATTAAGTGCGCTTTCAGCTCACTCGTGACCACTATTTCGTGCTCTGTTGTCCTTGTTCGTCGAGTGCTCATTCTAAACAGCGGCGACTCCAGCTAATTGAAAATACATTTCTGAACGACTCTGGAATTATTAAAAATTGTGTTTACAAATACCTTGCCTACGAGCGTAGGTCGCCGTTCATTGTACATACAACGATTTGTAATTTACGAAGGTTGGTTTCTTGTTTGCTTTTGTTTTCAACTGATGTATAGTTACGAGTACTAACTAACACGAGAGAGGCAATGGTAATGCATTTTATGTGTGTTTTTCTAAGTACGAAAAATTTATAATATCATTATTAATTATAACTACAAGATTAAGTCGCTACTACATCACAACAAAACCATTTACTTTTTAGTCTCCTACACTACATCATGGCACAACTGTGGCAAACTCAATCTCTAGGATGAATTATCACGGGACGTAAAGTTTTGAAACTAAAATGTCCCAGAAGCACCCGGCTGCAACTAGCTGGTCGGCAATGAATTTTCTGAATTCAAACATTAGACGAAAGCTTGTATAGTAGAAAAAACAGAAATCTATATTTAAATTTCCTATTGAGATGACAGTAAATTACTGTTTGATGATTGAAATACTTCCATTCAATTGACTTATGGTGCATTTTGATACTCCCAAATAGATCGCCAATGTAACCATTATTTGGCATAAGCTCTTTGATCGTTGATGCCTGTCACACTTGGTCTACGGATTTCTAAACACTTCGATTGAGAGAACGAGAAAACGACGGCTATTGAAGTGTCTGTTTCCAAATAACCGTGTAGCGACTACACTGAGACGAACTGCAGGTTCGACTGCGAACATTTCGGTTTGATTGATCTGAGTTAGCAGCTTGTAATTGATAAGGCATCAGAAGTACTAGCCTCAGAGATAAACTGCCGCAATAACGTAAATTGAAGGATTGTAAGGAATGTTTTTAAAATATGCTGATAAAGTTGATTTATTTTATCACACATACTTATCCCATCAACACATTCCACATTCCAGACGAACTACAATTGCACTCACTCTCTTCATTGTAAGTAAAATGTTGCATAACTAATTAGAAATAGCCCTTAGCTTGAACAAAGACAAACGAATTGTATTCTAAAATAATTATTTTCTCTATGGCAAACTTTACAATTTTCTTTTGCTTCATGTTGTCCGTATGTTTATTTCATCACTGCTTTCCTTTGATCTCTTACTGAACAGCTATATTAGTTTATCTATTGGATAGTGTAATTTATAACGGGAAACGTGGTGTTTCGCTTTCAGATTTCCTTCAACGTTTTTTAAGCTCTTAATTTATACACGCATCTTTAAGGTATAACACATACTAATGAGAACTAGAAAATGATTCTCGAAACAAATTGTCTTGTCATTTCCTATCTCTTGGAAACTGTATCTACTGGATATAGAACTATAGTTACATTGTTCTTGATGTTCTCCGAATGATGTCATTTTTGACAGTGGTCTGTTATGAGATGTTTTATCGGACTTTTTCCACTTTTACCACATGACGTTTCGGGAGTTTTTGGTCTGCTCCCGTCCTTAGGTGAATAAACTTCTGGTTAGCCCTGAAAAGGGCTGATTTTTGTGCGAGACGAAAAAACTAGGAAGACGAAAGAAAGCTTGAAAGAAAACAGCACGGAAAAAGAAGTACTAGAAAATCAAAGTAATTGGCATAAAAAAATTAAAATAATGTATCTCTTGTTCCATGTTTAGTGGAACACTTGTACAAGAAACAGGAAATGACCAGACAATATTTTTCTTGAATCGTTTCCTAGTTCTAATTAGTGTGTTATAGCTCAGAGACGCGTGTATAAGTTACGAGACTAAACAACGGTAGGAACAAACAAATGAAAAAAAAAACGAGGAAGACCAAAGAATGCGTGGAAGAAATTAATTCTATATCCAGTACACCACTTGCCGAAGAGTTAGGAAACGACTATCGACATTATTTGGTTCTTGAATCGTTTGCTAATTCCCATTTGTGTGTACTGCACCTCAAATATGCAAGTAGAAATCATGAGACTAAATAGTGTATAAGAGAAGGCAAAAGAAGAAAATGAAGCAGGTTAAACAAGTATACAGCCGGCGATAAAAGCACTAGAAAATTAAATAAATTCGCCTGAAAAAATAAGGACAATGCATCTCGAGTTTTATATTCAGTAGACCACTTGTCCAAGAGATAGGAAATTACCAGATTTTTTTAGGAATCATTTCCTAGTTTTCATTTGTGTGTGTTATACTTAGGAGGTACGCGTGGAAAACAAGAGACTAAACAACGCTCGAGGGGAGATGAAAGTAGAAAACGAGGAAGACCAAAGAATACTTGGAAGAAAACAGCCACAGAGAGGAAGCATTATCAAATCAAATTGATTCGCCAGGGAAAATAAGAACAATGTATGTAATACTTTATCGGACTTTTTCCATTGTTTCGGGTGTTTACCACATGACGTTTCGGGAGTTTTTGGTCTGCTTCCGATCTCACTAAGGACTGATTTTTGTACGTCTTTTTGACGTACAATCATGTCTACCCCGGGATTTGAATCCGGGACCACTGATCGCTTGTGACTACGAGTTTGTCACTCTTACCACTAGGCCACCAGCATGGCCATATATTTTAGTTATAAATATATGTTACCGGTGTATGAGCAATAGCCTATGCGCAGTATACTATTTCTGTAATTCTCTGTGCAGTAATAGCATCCAAATGGGCTTTATTTATGCCCTAGCCTGGCGAATTGGTTCTTCTGTCAGTGCTATGTATGTAGCTCCTTTTAGCTTCCTACGGAACCTGTTTTCTTCTTTAGATACTATTGATGCGTTATCCCACTGTGTGCGGTGGTATTCGTTCCAGACATATTCTGCGACCTTGGATTTGCTGGTATCGCGTTCTTTGATAAGTGACCTACTGGATATAGAACTCTGGACACATTGTTCTTACTGTATTGTTTTCAAAATTGGTTTGAATTTCTAATGCTTGTTCTCTCTGGTTTATTTCTTCTAAGATTTTTTTGGTGTTTCTCGTTTTCTTATTTCTTCTCCTTTTATACGTTGTTTAGTTTCTTGATTTCTACATTCATCTTCTGAGGTATTCGACACACAAATGAGAACTAAGAAACGATTCAAGAAACAAATTGTCGATGGGGATTTACTAATTCTTGGACAAGTGGTCTACTGGGTACACAACTCTGGATATACTGTTCTTATCTTTTTGCTGAATGACTTTGATTTTTTTAATGCTTTTTCTCTCTGGCTTCGTTCTTGCAAGCGTTCTTTGGCATGCCTCGTTCTCTACTTTCATCTCCTCTTATACGTTGTTTGGCCTCTCGACGTCTACACGCATCTTTGAGGTATAACATAATGAGAACTGGAAAACGACTCAAGAAACAAACTTTCTATTTGTTGCACAAGTGATCTACTGGATATATATGCATTGTTCTTATTTTTTTAACGAATTACTATGACTTGCTAATGTTTCTTCTTTCTGGATGTTTTATGTGTAAGAACACATCGTTTAGTACCTTGATTTCTACATGCATCTCTGTGGTATAACACATTGCCTAGCCATTTCTTATTTCTTAGATAGGAAGTCTACTGGATATATAACTCTAAATACGATTATTACTTTATTTTCAACCTCTGATTTAGTAGAAATAAAAAACCAGAATGAATATAAAATATTTATTGCATAGAAAATGCAGATACATTTCTCAGCTACATTTTTACGTAATCGCCATTTCGATTAAGACGCTTATGAGACCGCGGTGCGAACTTTCTATATGCTCTTCTCAAACAAGGTTGCTTTCTGGTCACTCAACAACCGTTCACGTTGGTTTTCAACATTTTCTGCACCATTCTCGTACACAGCCGTCGCTCAGAGACTGTACTCATCTGATGATGAATTGTGGCTATATTATGCCCTTCAGAGTCTATGACTTCTTGGAGGATGATTTTGATCTTCTAATGCTTGCTACATATGAAAAACAAATGTTTATAAGACCCACATTTCCAGATCATATTCAGTAGCTTTGCCATAAACCGTAGAAACCTTGTAGAGGAAGAAACTGTTTAGTCGCATACAAATTGAATTGTAGACATTCCTATCTATAATATGTTGTTTACCTTTAATATTTACTACGTGGATAATTTCGTTTAGCTAATTCAACTATATTTTTTGAGTGTCTTCGCCCTTTATCTTCTCTGGTCTTTCCATATATAGTTTGTTTGTTAAATGTGTTAGTTATCTTTTCTAAATATTCCAGATTCTTCAGTCTAGATAGTCCCTTGATCTCTTGAAATCTTCTGGTGGTAAAGCTAAGGTCTTTCCACTTTACTAGTGTTCATATCACCGATCCACTTATGCTGGGATAACATCAAGCCAGTAACATCGATATTATTTTCTTTTCAATTAAGCCACTGTTAAACGCCTTGTTAGGACATACATATACTCAATTTTCTTGATTTTCATGTTTGCACTGTTAATTTCAACTATAAAGACAATTTCTTTGAGAAAAAATCAGAAAGCCACATATTTGTGATGCCATTTTCTAACGGAGTTCTTCAACACTTTAGCTTCATATCCATAAAATAGTGAGGAGGAAGTAGCACCTTTCCATTCTCATATCAAGGAAAATGATTCAGTTTCATTTAGATTTAATGGAGACATGGTATGTACTGCTACCTAGTATACATTTTTTTGTCATCATATCACCCACTTCGCTAACATTCCAATTGCTCTGACATGATTACTAGGTATTATGATCTCATGGTTACCATGTTACCAATATCGAATTAAATCACTAAGTTTTTTCGTCGCGTGATACCGCCTAGGATAGAACTCGCCAGTTTAGCTCTTTACCATTCAGTTATCCACTGCGAAATTCATTTATTTATATACATCCATTCATAATGATAAAAGCTGGCACTCTTTGCAACTACACAATTCACAATGAAAACTGGGGGTACATTAAGGCAAGAGCTAAATCCCACATTTTCCACAGCTCCGTGGTGCAGAAACTTTGCACTGACAGTTCCTGCTCTGAATTAAAAACAGAGTCGGAGAAGCATAGCAGATCTTGTTTTGGTTGAACATGTTTGATATATCCTGCAAGCACCGCCCGGGTGAAATTTTGAAAGGAAGGGCGTAGGCTTCGGCTGAAAAATGTTTGCCACGGTTATTATGTTACAGATAAGTGCGCAGGAGGGAGAAATAAATTGCTCGTCGAATTAAAACTGGAATTTATGGTCTCCTCAAGATGTCTTGGCGCTCCAGCAGCTTCCGGAAATTTGGCGTGTGATGGGACGCTCTTGCTCTCAATATTAATAATGCCGTGCCCAAATCCCTCGTAATCGCATTATGTACTACATGTATCATCCGCAGGCTAAACCGCAAACAGATGGGGCCCTGACAGGGCGCCGACAAAAATTGCTCTTGTTTAAATTCGCTGCGGCGAAAAACGGGGCGTCGCAATAATAATTATAAAATGAAATATTATCTTGAGCCGTTAAGCGACGTTACGTCTAAATTTTAAAGCTCTGGCGCAAAGGCTTAACTAGCTTCTTTCGTTTATCTTTAAAATTATAAGGGTCACAGGGCTCTGCGCAGCATTAGTCGCAGGCAGCCTTGGGTTGAAAAATGGCGAATTTGCGGATTTATGTGAGCAGCGGTTTGGGCAATAATTTAATTGCAAATAAGTTTTTGCAAACAAAAAAGATAAAGAGCCCTCATAAAACTGAAATTACCGGCGTTAGTGGTTTATACCTCCTCTAGCTGGTAATCAGGAAAACTCAGAAACCGCAAGGGCTCTTAAGGAAGACTGATAAATATCCTGCAACAACCCACGCTTATAAATTTGATTTGTATAAACTGGTAAACTATTCAATTAACCGTAGAAATGTTAGCAAAAAAGAAAGAAGTATATGATTATAAACATGGTTGCATAAACGTGAATTGGCAATTATTTATTTCTATTAAATATAAAAATCCTGAGTGATCAGCACTTATCTGTACTCGTATTATTGCAGGCATCAACAACAGCTTACTGTAGCATTTAATTTATGCTACTTTATTAAAAATATGAGAAATAGCAAAATTATCAATTTACTTACCTGTATTATATTTATTGCATATTTACGACCTGTTGCTTATGAACAATAAATACATGTTGTAGAAATAAACTAAACTAACTACAAACTTGCCTAAAACAATCAATTGATAGTTCTCTTACATAAAAGATTATCTAACTTACAATTGAGTGATATTTTTCAATGCTACTAATTGTTCTTGACTGATTGCTAATACGTAATACAGACATACAATTTCGTTTCCAAACACCCTGTGAACTTTGTTCTAATATAACACTTTCCCGCTACCTATTATATTATTTTTCTGTGATTCATTAGCTATAATCTCAGTTGTTGTCAGCCAGCAATATCTATAAGCTACGACTTATTCTATATCAGTATGAATGTCAGTAAAATAGATTCTTCTAATATAGTACTCCCCCGTCGTTGTATAATGTGAAGGAGAGTTTCCAGTAATATTATTTCTTTGTGAGTGAATAGTCATAAACCCAACTATTGTCAAACAGCACTATGTGGAAAATACAACTTATTCTATAACACCATGAATATCAGTAAAATAATTTCTCCTAACGTAATGCTTGTATAGTGTGGAGGAGTGTTTCGAGTGGTATTATTTTTATGTGATTGAAATTGCAACTTATCCTTTACCACGCTTTAAAATGGATTATCCGAATATAGTGTTCCCTTATCGTTGTATAGTGTGAAGGAATGTTTCGAATATCATTTTTATGTGATTGAGTACCCAACTGTTGTCATTCAGCAGTATGTGGAAATTGCAACTTATCCTTTACCACTGTGCGTGTCACTAAAATGAATTCTCTGAATATAGTGTTCCCTTGTCGTTGTATAGTGTGAAGGAATGTTTCGAATACCATTTTCATGTGATTGAGTACCCAACTGTTGTCATTCAGCAGTATGTGGAAATTGCATCCTATCCTTTACCAGTGTGTCACTAAAATGGATTATCCGAATATAGTGTTCCCTAGTCGTTATATAGTGTGGAGGAATGTTTCGAATATTATTTTTATGTGATTGAGTACCCAACTGTTATCAGTCAGCAGTATGTGAAAATTGCAACGTATCCTTTACCAGTGTGAGTGTCACTAAAATAGATTATCCGAATATAGTGTTCCCTTGTCGTTGTATAGTGTAAAGGAATGTTTCGAATACCATTTTCATGTGATTGAGTACTCAACTGTTGTCATTCAGCAGTATGTGGAAATTTCAACTTATCCTTTATCAGTGTGAGTGTCACTCAAATGGATTGTCCGAATATAGTGTTCCCTTGTCGTTGTATAGTGTGAAGGAATATTTCGAATACCATTTTCATGTGATTGGGTACCCAACTGTTGTCATTCAGCAGTATGTGGCAATTGCAACTTATTCTTTACCAGTGTGTCACTAAAATGGATTATCTGAATATAGTGCTCCCTTGTCGTTGTATAGTGTGAAGAAATGTTTCGAATACCATTTTCATGTGATTGAGTACCCAACTGTTGTCATTCAGCAGTATGTGGAAATTGAAACTTATTCTTTACCAGTGTGTTACTAAAATGGATTATCCGAATATAGTGTTCCCTTATCGTTGTATAGTGTAAAGGAATGTTTCGAATATCATTTGTATGTGATTGAGTGCCCAACTATTGTCATTCAGCAGTATGTGGAAATTGCAACTTATCCTTTACCACTGTGGGTGTCACTAAAATGAATTCTCTGAATATAGTGTTCCCTTGTCATTGTATAGTGTGAAGAAGCGTTTCGAATACCATTTTGATGTGATTGAGTACCCAACTGTTGTCATTCAGCGGTATGTGGAAATTGCAACTTATTCTTTACCAGTGTGTCACTAAAATGGATTATCCGAATATAGTGTTCCCTTATCGTTGTATAGTGTGGAGGAATTTTTCGAATATCATTTGTATGTGATTAAGTGCCCAACTGTTGTCATTCAACAGTATGTGGAAATTGCAACTTATCCTTTGCCACTGTGGGTGTCACTAAAATGAATTCTCTGAATATAGTGTTTCCTTGTCGTTGTATAGTGTGAAGGAACGTTTCGAATACCATTTTCATGTGATTGAGTACCCAACTGTTGTTATTCAGCAGTATGTGGAAATTGCAACTTATTCTTTACCAGTGTGTCACTAAAATGGATTATCCGAATATAGTGTTCCCTTGTCGTTGTATAGTGTGAAGAAATGTTTCCAATACCATTTTCATGTGATTGAGTACTCAACTGTTGTCATTCAGCAGTATGTGGAAATTGCAACTTATCCTTTACCACTGTGGGTGTCACTAAAATGAATTCTCTAAATATAGTGTTCCATTGTCGTTGTATAGTGTGAATGAACGTTTCGAATATCATTTTTATGAGATGGAGTGCTCAACTGTTGTCATTCAGCAGTATGTGGAAATTGCAACTTATCCTTTACCACTGTGGGTGTCACTAAAATGAATTCTCCGAATATAGTGTTCCCATGTCGTTGTATAGTGTGAAGGAATGTTTCGAATATTATTTTTATGTGATTGAGTGCCCAACTGTTGTCATTCATGAGTATGTGGAAATTGCAACTTATCCTGTACCAGTGTGTGTCACTAAAACGGATTATCCGAATATAGTCTTCCCTTGTCGTTGTATAGTGTGAAGGAATGTTTCGAATGCCATTTTCATGTGACTGAGTACCCAACTGTTATCAGTCATATGTGGAAATTGCAACGTATCCTTTACCAGTGTGAGTGTCACTAAAATGGATTATCCGAATATAGGGTTCCCTTGTCGTTGTATAGTGTGAAGGAATGTTTGGAATACCATTTTCATGTGATTGAGTACTCAACTGTTGTCATTCAGCAGTATGTGGAAATTGTAACTTATTCTTTACCAGAGTATCACTAAAATGGATTATCCGAATATAGTGTTCCCTTGTCGTTACATAGTGTGGAGGAATGTTTAGAATATTCTTTTTATGTGATTGAGTACCCAACTGTTATCGGTCAGCAGTATGTGGAAATTGCAACTTATCCTTTACCAGTGTGAGTGTCACTAAAATGGATTCTCCAAATATAGCGTTCCCCCACCGTTGTATAGTGCGAGGGAAAGTTTCGAAAGATATTATATTTATGTGATTACTCAGCAACCCAACTGGATGGCAACCATATAGAAGTTACGACTTATTTGTTAACATTGTTATTGTGTTTTGCAGTAAAATGTATTATTCACAACTCAAACTGTTGTTATGGAATGCTATCGGTATAAAAGTTGTTTAACAGGAAGAATTGTCCTGCGAACCATTAAATGCTTCATTAACTTGCAAGCTAACGAATATATGTCAACCTTTCTATATACCACATATTACGCAAGGTTGAAAAATGTTTAAAAAATTGTGCCAATTGTATGTTCAGCTGGTTCATTCTTCGACTATTTTGAATAATTCACATACTTCTATAGTTTTTTCCATTGGACTGAAAATTGTATCCTTTTAGATATCAGTTATTAACTTATTAACATAACATTTTTTATGCAAGCGTTTACATCATACTACGTATATATTGATCAAATAAAGAGTTAAATGTCATTCTAAAATAAATAAAATAAATTTTTTTATTTCTATTTGACGTATATACATATACCGTATTGGATACTGGTGCTTTGCTTGTCTGATTAAGACGGTGATACGGCAAATAGATGTTGTTGGCCGTCCTGGTTGTATAAAAATTTATGTTCCCGCATTTAGGCAAAGCGTTAATGTTTTCTCTAACATAGGCAAGACATTGATAAATATCAATTCTCTTACTTTGCTCAACGAAGAGGACAGAGAAACGTGTGACAGCAAACGTACGGAAATCGTAACTCGTAACTAAGTTATAAATAATGAAATATGAATAACACAAGTTTGATAAAGGTTGACTGATAGATTTTTTTAGCTTCTATATTATTTGATAAAAACAAACACTTTAGAGATATTTCTAGAAGTGTTTTGGTGAGAGGATTTCCAGAAGGGTGGGTTTTTCACTGAATGTGAGAATTTGAGCATTCTCCGGGGTGTAAATTCTTGTCTTAGATTTTCAATAAAATGATTGTATTTCTATAAAACCATTTTGATTATTGCAGGCAGTTATTGAATGTATGTTCGCTACTCCTTGCCACTAATATTTATAAACGTTATAAGAAATGGGTGAGGTATTACGATAAATGGATATGGTAGAAGTAATCATCTTATTCAAGGGTACATTTGAATTCTTCTATCAGACTATAAATAGCTATAAAACCAAATTATCTAACGAGGAAGTTCGGCAGAACTTGTCGATTATATAATGTAGCAGCACTTAAGCTTATTTGGCATTATACTAAGGCAAACCCGAATTCATTATCCAAAAACGCCGAGCGGATTTAAACTCGCCCATTTTCTAAATTCCATTACGTCCTTATACATAATCCCCGTATCGATCCCATGCTCTCGCCTATATTTCCTGCAACGACCTTCTCAAGAGCTTTTTTATATCAAGCGCTTTATGTTGCTTATCTCAAGGATTTACTAAGACAAGCGTTAATTAAGAAGTGCTCTTATAACAACCTGCAGATACTCTGCAGCATTTGCTTTTCGCATTCTGCCAGTTGGCTTCAGTATGCAAGAAGTCTATAAATAGGTTCCTCGATGCTATCGCCAGAAATTTCATAAAAATACGCGATAGCGACAGGCCGAAAACGCATGCTTGTGCACGCTTACTCGCATTGTTTGCGTACATTTCAGGATTCGAGTTTCCCATTCACGGAGCTATGTAATTTAAAGCGCTCCTGGGCCACAATTAATTATTTCGTTTTCTAGGCTGGCACAGTTATGCTAATAGAATGGCAAATCGATGCGTTAGCCTTGCTATCTGCGAATCTTCCGTGTTTGTTCTCCGGTGTAATGGATTAATGGGTCGAATTTATGGAGCAAGCGATTTCCAGACATTTGTTCGCCCGTGTCAGAAATATTCCAATTTTCGAATAATTCGCAGCTTTAAAGTGTGTACATTCTCCCGCTAATTCCAACAAGCACGCATTCGTTCGTACACATATGATTAAAGCTTCGCATGCTCGTAAATTAGGAAACGGCTAAATTACATGTTGTTGTAAGCTTCCGAAATTCATAAATATGCAGAGCTGTTCGCGCCTCTAGTTTGCATTCACACTAATTTTAGAACTTGATTGCTTTAGAAATTAAACAATGCAAATTATATTATTGTGAGAAGGGGTGTATTGTACGATACTATGAGGGTCATGGTGATTAATCTCGTATGGTTTATGTTATAAGCACCCGATACAAAGTTTTATTAAAAATATTCTGGGCCTTTTAATTTATCTGGTCATGTGCTTTGCTCGATGAATTAAAAAACTTTTCTAAATATGTTTCAGGTTGATTGATAAATTGAAACACATGTTTTGGAAGCTTGATTAAAATTCAATTTGATATAATCGATACGAAAGTGCAAGTCCAAGCTTTAGAAATCACAATCTGTGTCATTAGGCGTTTAATAAGTAAACCAGAAATTTCCAATAAATGACGTTTTTAGAACTTCAACAAACATGTGTTCTTCAGTTTTACCTAATCCCTTTCCTAACTCCGCTGAATTGAAACAATCAAAAGCAGAACTTTTAGTACTTTTAGTACAGAAATGAAGCTTTCTGAAGTGATGTGGACTTTTAAAGTTATGTTTGCAAGGTTGGAGAAGAAAATATTGTAGCAAAAAACGAAGGTTTAAGAAGATGGAAGAAATTTCTTCCAGGCCTCGGGAGGCTGATAGAGTCCAGACGTCTTATTACAGGACTGTATTTAGGGAAAAACTTTGGCAAAGCCGTTAGCACAAAAACAATATAGCAGGACATATATAATAAGACAAAATCAGTCGAAATGCATAATATGCACACACGCTTCAGCCTTAACAGTGAGGATCGTTGACGAGATGCTCCCACAGAAAGCTTGCTGATCTTTTACCAGAGCGAGGCTTTAAGCAGGCGCCTTTAAAGTCACAAGCGAGCGGTTTGCGTAGCGTCTGCCCTCAGATTGGTGTACATCCGGGTCGTCTAATAGCCTGCAAGCGTACTGTGCTACCTCAAAAATCGGGCGAAGCCTTAGATATGGAAGAAGGAAAAGATTTAATTACAACAGAAATGCTGAACTATGCACGAAAATAATTATAAAACAACTAATAAAGAAAATATGGCTTAAAGCAACAATACCAAGAAGTTGAGATATATGATTACTAAATATAGATCATACGGTTGACTTAAAATTTACAGTAATTAATGAAACCGGTAGTATAATACTATAAAACTGTTCTAGAAAGTATAGATCCACCCTTGTTCATCTTTTCACTTTAAGACAAATCACACTGGTTTAGAGTGTATCTGGGGTTTGATTAACAGTATGTGCGTTTATGTACGTATGTTTACTGATTACTAATCGGAAGTCCGTTTGTATCTACCATATAAAGATTTTTCACAATTCATTAACAAAATATTACAAAGTATTATACGCAAATGTGTACATAACCATAGTTTCTGAAATGGTTTAGTGCTCGTTTTATACCCCTACATTTGTAATAACTATTAAATATGTGTCTCTTTAAACTTGTTTGAGCATGCAGTGACTTGATTGCACAGTCCACTGAACCACGGAGCCTATATAACTGGCACATTTCTTACACGATTGGAGTACTCCTGTAAAAACCGTCATGTGTGTTAGTTTTATTTTAGTATGGCAACCAGAAAGTGCATAAAGGAGACTATTTTCCTTGGTCCCTAAATTAGAAAGACGGTAAATTCAAAACTACTTTAACAGACGTTGAAAAGTGTAATGAAAAACTTCTTCGGAAATTAAAAATTAAGTATTATGAGAAAGTTGCTCAAAATAGGTTCGAAAAGCTTCGCAATATAGGTTGCAATACGAACATGGGAATTCGCTTTTTGTATACCCATCTTGATGTTTCTCAAAAATCTTGGACAAACGAACAAAGAACACGGAACGATATTACATCAAGACATAAAAAGTATCAGGAAAGGTAGAATACCAGCAGGATGGCTTACTACAGCTGGTATTTAAAAAGAGAGAAACCTGGCGCTGTACATAAAAGAAAAACGATTTCAACAGAGATGAAGGTCTGATTAAGGAAAGTTTTAAAATTTTAGTTAATTCATGTGAGTATTTACGCAATTTTTTGATATATAAAAGTGTAATGATATTATATTAATTGTGATGTATCTATATGTGATAGAAAGAAATCGAAGTCATATTTGATATCACAGCAATATATTATTGAATCCCAGCCAACAAATGTAAATTTGTAAACCAGCATAACAGAAAACAATTATGAAGACTTCAAAACAGGGTACAGAATTTATTTAATGGAAGCAGGATGTACATGCAACATGCAATCATGGAGCCCGAATGAGGACCGGAAATAGACGTCCGCTTAGATAATGAGGAAACGAAATGATTGGTGATATGGAAATATAAAATCTGAAAGTTGAAAACTTCAATAGAGAAAGATGTGGGGAACCGGTTACAAAACGGGTAAAGCATATGGTGATGATGATAATTATATTCAGAGCAGGATACAAGATGTTTACAACTGTCGCTACCGGCTTCTCCACTCCTCTCTGTTGTTCCAGCTTCCCTCTTCGAAATGTCTCCTCTCTATTGCCTGATCCACTTCATCCCGTAGTGATCTTCTGAGTCTTCTTTGTCTTTCCCTTCCTAAGGGACTCCAGTCCGTAACTCTGGTTATCCATCTGTCAGGTGGTGCCCTACTGAAATGACCATACCAAAAGAGACATTTTCTTCGATGTAAGTGAGCACCTCTTGCTCTACTGACATTCTTCTTTTTCTTATATCCGCGTTCCGGATTCGAGCTACTCTCGTGACCCTGTTGCACCTTCTCCGGTACTGCATTTCGGTGGCTGTAATTCTGCTCTAGTCTTTTTTATTGTTATCCTGTTCTAGGCTCCGTATATCATAATACTTCTAACTAATTTGTTGAAAATTCGTTTTTTTATGGTTTTCGCGATTGTCGTAATTGTCTTATACAGTCTCTGGTTTGACCTATCTGTTCTTTATATCTTCCGTTGTTGTATCATCTTTGGAAATAGTGGAGCCAAGATATATGAACGTCCTGGTGCCTTAATTTTTTGAGTTTCTGCAACTTTTAGCTCCGGGGTGTCATCCCATCCTGCTGCCATATACTCTGTCTTGGTGAAGTTGATTTCCAGACCGTTTTTCGGGTATTCTTTTGTGAGTTTACGGGCCTGGTCGTCAGCGAAATTTAATGTGTAGAGGTGTTCTTCCCTGAAGGGTATACTCATGCCTTCGCACTTCCGTTTCCAAGGCCTTAGTGTCATTTTCAGGAATATTTTGAACAATGTTGTAAATGCGGAACAGCCTTGCAATTGCCCCTTTGTTGTTTTGAAGTTCTGTTCGACTTCATTATTTATTTTTACTGCCACCGAGTTGTCTTCATATAAATATTTGGTTGCTTGTATTTTCATTCCTTGCATCGACTTTTAGAGTTTCTCTCTTATGATAAGGTCGATGAAGACTAAGTGGACTGGCCTGTTCGTAACTAATTTTTTCGCTATCAGTTGTTGTGCTGTGTATGTATGGTCCAGACACGAACTTCCTGCCGTGAATCCCGCTTGGTCTTCTCCTAGTTTGGCTTTTATATTATCGTCCGGTTTTGTTTGGATCAGTTTTCCGTATAGTCTACCCATAGTTGAAATGAGGCTGATGCCTCTGTAATTTTCGTACTTCTTCCGATCACCTTTTTTAAACATTGATTTTGTCCATTCGATTGGTTTCTTTTCTCCATTGATTGCTCTTTCAACATTCATTGTATCATGCGATGCAATTTTTCGAGGTCATATTTAATCAGTTCGGGGGTTATACCCAGGGTCTGGGGATCGAAAAAAACTCAAAAATCACAAGAGTAAACACCTACTTCCGGTTATGCGATTTTTTTCAAAAGCTTGCTGTCTCATATACATAGTACACAAAACTTACATATGAAGTTTCAACGCCATACCGCTTTTCGTTTTTGAGATATTCTGTTCACAGACAGACACACAGACAGACACACAGACAGACAGACAGACACACAGACCAATGAAAAAAAATATGTTTTTTGGGATCAGGGAACTCTAAAACGTGAAGATCTGTTGAAAACTCAATTTCGAATTTTTGGGGTGAATCCAATACTTCCTTTATCGTAAAAGGAAGTAAAAACAGAGAAAGACTACTGTAGGAGTGGGAAACCGGTTATATAACGGATAAAATGCATGTGATAATGAGGCTGAAGATATTCAGAGAAGACTACAGAATTACTCCTTCAAAGTTCGTGTTTTCAACGAGAGCACATGGCAGTAATGGCATTAACTTAGGAAATATCGCTATTGGTCTGCGTAGTTTTCAAGTGGCTATAGCTTTACACTAAATAAGATAATTATATAAACAAACTGTTGTATTTTTGGTGATAAATTGTATTATTATAATATTGACCGCACCAAAATGACTGGGCAAATATGCGCTGCCGATAAACCCTAGCGGTTAATCCAAGCGCAACACACAATAAGGGCCTGTAACTATTAGTTCCCTGTATTACTTTTCAGTTATTTGCGGAAGTAGGCCATAAGAAGTGGGGCCGTAATAACATACATTCATTATTGTTTAATTTACCAACAATAATTATTGAGATCATTTTCGGTGATATCTAGAGTAAATTACAGGTAAATTTATCGAGATAAGTATCGCTAAGGGACGGGACATTATCGTTAGATAGCAATACTACGCACTGATCTTTCTCTCGGGGTCCAGGCTATTTTGGTCATTGCACGAGCGAGTCTTCTAACGCAATATTTCGGCAAATTCTTGCACATCAAACTTGCTGGAAGTTATTTTCTCAGGTATTCAAGCATTCCTGTCCACAAGCCATTATCCAACGTGTATATTGTTCCAGCCAAACTTTGAGACTTTCTTTGTAATTCGTCTTATTCGGTTCCTAAAACTTTATAATTCACAATTGCGAATTTTTAAATCAATATATTACTGCCGAAGTTAAGTTGATAATTAGGCAAACCACCTTGAACGCTTAAAGGTACGGCGCCTGGGACATATAAAAACCCTCTGAGAACCGATAAGAAATAGAAATTTCCTCGAATGGGACAAATGTTATCTATTGCCGGAAGCAAATAACGACGGAGTCATTTCAGTGCCTTATTGTGATTGCAGCAAAAGCAGAAATGGCGGAAGTACGTTGCAAAACCGTTTTGTATGGTAGCGAAAGGGCTACAACAGTCAATTTGTAAGAGAGTGGTTAAAACAATGATAGGTAACCTTAGAGCTTCCTAATGCAAAAGTAATCGTCCAAATAAAAGCACTACTAGAAGGGTGGATGTTTAAACTTTCTACAAGCGTTTCGTGATAAAAGGTTTCGCATTAAGTTACAGTGAAGTGGGCTCAAATTTATCGAATCATCGCGATTATCAATTCTTTCTGACAATTATTGACTATGGAAGGAACTATTGCAATCTACACTTTTTAAAATAAGTAGTTTCAAAAATCACTGTAAAAATTTAAATTACTTTAAAGCTAAAGTGGAAATATAAACTACGTGACCTTTGAAACGCAAAATTAGTAGAAACATATCTCGGTCTTCGCTAATTCAGCCGTGATATATTTTAAATTATCAACCATCTGCCATATTATTGCTGTCTTAATAATCTCATTTGACTGGCAATATGCCGCGCCTTGGGAAGAAAATTCGGCTAGTGGAGAATATTAGTCTGCAAGGAACTGCCGATAATGAAGACACAATAATCAAATATTGCGATAATTTGAAATTGTCACTCAAGACGTCCCAATTAAATATATTGCAATTTAAGATAAGATTAACGTCAGAAGGGCTGGGGCTATTTTCATCCGAAGTGCTAAGCACCCTGAAAGAGTAATGAACCACTCTAAAGCTTTAACTTCATTAATGTTGTGTGTTGCAAATCCGGCGTGTTGTTGCCTTTGTATGGAATGTTCCGGGGATTAAGCTCAACTTTACCATTTCGGCGGGAGCGTTTTTCCGCAATAATGGTGTTGGTAATTGCAACGGAAATTTTGAATCGGCAATTATTGGCTTTGTTTGCACTTGCTGGAGCCTACAAGATAAAAGCGCTATATTTGGTGTGTTTGAATGCATAATTGAAGACTGTTTAAAATTGGCTTACAGTTTTAACATTTATTAGTTAGTTATATTCTATTTTCAAAACAAGTATGTGCCAAAACTAATATAAAAATGTAAGAAAGACTAGTTCTGTAAAGTCAGCATACACTATACAGGGTGTTTAAAAAATACGTTCGTATATTTTACCCACTTATAGATCTCATCAACACAAACAAAAAAGTCCTAATAAATATGGATCCCGAAAAATGAAAATGCTTTGTTTCTAAGATACAAGGTGTTAAAGTTAAAAATATCAGCCGCCTTTGGAATAAATCATTTAAATCTAAGTGTGCCAAAACATGATCATTAATAAAATAAAGCAGTAAACCTTCAAAGTTTCACTAAAATCGGCTAAGGGATTTTCAGATATTGAAGCATTTTAGTTTTTGTCTTAACAGGTTCAGGGACGAGCAAAAATATGGGCTTCAATTTTTTCTTGAAAACGAAGCGAGATCCTAAAAAATCTCAGAAGACAAAAAAGTTGCATTTTTAGTTGCTTTATTAAAAAAATATATAAAAATTACAAAAAAAAATCGTGGACCCTGTATCTCGAAAACGATGTTCATTAGGACTTTTTTGTTTGTATTGATGAGATCTATAAGTGGATACAATATTCGAATGTATTTTTTAAACACCCTGTATACACAGCTAACGGAAAAAATAACATTTTTATCATCTAATTGCTGTCACATAGGTAAACTTGCTATCTTAACGGAAATACACTGAATTGCATACCTCTGAGACTAGCTTTATTCTTGCTTCAAACATATTATATACACAGATAATGTACAAATAATATACGTAGATCCATCTCTCACTAAACTTTTCATCACGCTGCTATACGTGTCATAAGACTATCCACATAAGTTACCCTACCACATTAAAGAAAACACACTGGGTTCTATAACTTTTAGCAAGCTTGTATTCTTGTTTCAAATATATTGTATACTCAGATACCGGAGAAAATATATAATCTCTCTCTAAAAACTTTTCATCGGTCTGCTGTGGATGTCGTAAGACTATGTCAGTCACATAGGTATGCTAGCTATAGCTATGTTAAAGGAAACTCACTGCATTTTATACCTCGAATACGGATTAATACGAATTAATATTACCGTTTCAAATATATTATATACACACATAACGGAAAAATAGATAGATCTTTCACAAAATATTTCATTGGCCTGCGGTGTATGCCATAAAACTATGTTTATAGGTTACTTGGCACCTGGCCATATTAAAGGCAACACAGTGCGTTCTACAACTCTTAAATCAAATTTTATTATTGTTTCACACATATCATATGTTCAGGGATCGGAAAAAAAAACAGATAATCTTTCTCTCAAAACTTTTGATCAACCCACTATGGGTGTCGTAAGACTATATCAAGGTACCCTTGATATCTTATAGAACACGCACGGGATTTCATAACTCTTAGATGAACTATTACTATTGTTTCCAAACTATTATATACACAAATAACGAAAAAATGAGATAGATCTTTCACAAAGCCTTCCATCAGCCTGCTATGTGTGTGTATCACATATACACTTAGACGAACGTGTATTATTGGTTCAAACATATTACGAGACTTAAATAATGGAAAAAAAGATAATCTCTTTCAAAAATTTGCCCGCTGTGGGTGTCGTAAGACTGTCAATCACATACGTACCCTTGCTATATTAAAGGAAACGCAATACATTTTATAACTCTTAGTCCAAGTTGTATTGTTGTTTCAAATATTATATACACAAATAACGGAAAAATAAATATAGGTCTCATATAAGCTTTAATGGGCCTACAGCGTGTGTCGTAAGACTCTGTCACATAAGACATAAGTCATCCTGCCACATTAAAGAGAACACTCTGGATTCTATAACTCTCAGACGAACTTGTATTATTGTTTCCAACATGTTACATACAAACATACATCCAAATAATGGAAGAAATAGATAATTTCTTTAAATTTTTTTCATCTGCCCGCTGTGGGTGTCGTAAGACTATGTCTATTACATACGTACCCTTGATATATTAAAGGAAACGCAATACATTTTATAACTCTTAGACGAAGTTGTATTATTGTTTAAAATATTATATACATAAATAATGGAAAAATACGCGCCAGCGTGGCTCTGATGGTTAGAGCATCGGACTGCGGCGCGGAATTCTGGAGTTCAAATCCCAGATCGATGCCTGGCGGGCGGCCTACCCAGTCGCTTTAAATAATTGGGAACCTGCGTTCGAAAGAACAAGGGGTAATAATGCGGTTGTCTAATGCGTGGTGCTCACCACATCACCACGTGTCATGAATTTGACACGCGACAGCCGGGTGTGAGAGCGAGGATACGGAAGCTCTAACCTTCCGCCTTGCAGGCCAAGCTCCTTCATGGGGTGTCAGTGCCTCACCATTATTATTATTATAACGGAAAAATAAGTATACTCTCACAAAATCTTTCATCGGCCTGCAGCGTGTGTTGTAAGAGTATGTCACATAAGTCATCCTGCCACATTAAAGAGAACACACTGGATTCTGTAACTCTCAGACGAACTTATATTATTGTTTCAAACATATTACATACATATTAAAGGAAACGCAATAATTTTTTAACTCTTAGACAAAGTTGTATTATGGTTTAAAATATTATATCCACAAGTAACGGAAAAATAAGTATGTATACTCTCACAAAATCTTCGTAAGACTATATAAGTCACATAGGTACATTTGGCTTAAATGAAAGGCACTGGATTTTATAACTCTTACAAGTTATATTACAGCTAGACAATGGCCCCCTGTGTAAAACTGCAAGCTTGCAACCTTGAACAATAATAGCTTCTTTCTGTGAACTGCAAGTCTGCAACCTTGAACGCACGTGGCTTCCTGTCTCACGCTCCCTTTTAGAGATAACGCTTATCTTAGCTGATTAGACATAGTATATATACAAGTAGCCTGCACCTCTAAGATAAGTTCCAGTTAGTTCGTAGCTAGATGTAAGAAATTGTCTGGCAGCTAATCTGTGTGCTTCCAATGTTATATTTCATTGTGAAATAAAAATAAACGTTTTTTAAAAAGTCGTTTCGGCGACCTTTTAATAAAACTTACAGGAACTTGTATAACACACACATAACAAAAGAAAAATGAATACATCTCTCACAAATCTACTCATCAGCCTGCGGTGTGTCGTAAGACTATGTCACATAGGTTACCTTACCATATTAAAGACAACACACTGAGTTCTATAACTCCTAGACGAACTTGTACTACTGTTGTAAACTAAAAAAAGACAATCCATAGCCACAACTACGTCGTAAGTTCTTAAGATGTCATATTATTTACTTCAAAATATGTTAGGTACAATTTTTTACAAACGTTTTTATCAATTTGCTGTTCCCAGCTATAGTATTATAATATGGCCTGGACACAAAATTTTACATGTTTGCAACCTGGTCTCAGGGACTAAAACGCAAGTGAGGTCTTACCCTAAGGCTATAGGCAACCTCAGTGTTTTGGACGAACACAGAACACAGTGGATTGTCGTGTTAAGTTTCAGCATTGTGTTAGAAAACAATTCCACCCTTACAAATAGTTTGCGACGTCAAAAAGAATTAGGAATGAGAGCTAACATTTGTTTCTGCGATTACTTCAATTATTAAGGAAACGCACATAATAACAACAGTTGACTGTGAAGCTCATTTAAGAAAATAGTTATATGAAAATCAGATTTGTTTTTGCAGAAAAATATTTCAGCAACGCTATTGAATTTTACTATTTCTTTTAAACATCAATAAACTAACGTTTTATTTATACAACCCATCAAGCTTATGCCGCCGTTGAGTGCCAGAATGTAGAATTTATACATGGAAAGCTTAATTTTCCCTTTTGTTACTATTTTTTATTGTAATACATTTTTTAGAAAAATTGTCGAATCAAATATTTTTCAATTATATACTATTAAAACTTCGAGCTAGAAATAGAAACCTACGATCACATGTTAATTATTTAAACATCATATCTTTCAAAGCCTTCTATATCGGTTTTTCCAGTTTTAAACGACTTTAATTTCCCCGGAAATTATTAAACATTAAACGGCTCGCTCGTCTAATAAAAAATTAGTTAGAAATTCATGGAAAATCACAGGCAGCAATTAACAAGGCGTTACTGGCATGGCGCAAATGGCAGATTGAAATTATGAAACTGGGATTATATTTTTAACGCAGCGGCCGGCGTGATTAATGACCGTTTAATGATTAGTCGCAAGTGGTAACAGCGCAAGTGAGACCGTTCTAATAGCCTTAATGACATATTTAATTCGATTTTATTATTGGTGAAATATCTCATTTACCAGCCCACCCTTTCCCTGCGTAATGAAAACCCCCGGAAACGGGATGATACAATTCCAACTAACTCTCAACTTCGCTGAAATATTGTTAAAGTTTTCCTAATAAAATTAATAATTAACTTTTGCCGCTGAATAATTATCACAGTGGCTTCAGGAGAACGCCTCCTGATCTGCTAACAACACATGCAAAATGCTTCCCTTTATTTCCCTGTAAGCCTTTTTTAAGCGCCTAATAAATGAAATGAACAACGAGGCTAAATCCGCAATCATCGCTTTTCGCCCAAGCCTTAATTATTCATTTTCGGCCACTTGGAGGCGGATTTATATGAAATTGCTCTCTTAATTAACCAAATTTTTCCCTCTTGCTGAACTTCCAGATTTCCACACCTCAACTGCGTTGAGATTAATTTGCGCATCGGCCGGCATTAATTTTCGTTTATGATTTAAACATGCATGCATGCCGTTAAATATGCAAATCTGGGGTTAGCTTTAACTTGGTTAGATGCGTGTGTAATCTATAGGGACTGGATTCGTTTCCTAACTAGGTAGACAAAATTCTTGAAGTTAAGTTTCAATTTGGTGCAGCATGTATGCAAATGCACATGAATTCATATGCGGGTTTAAGTATTTAAGTTTAATGCATAGTTGATACCATTTGGGTAGATACAAGCTTTCCTTGTTTAAAGCTCTGAAATCGTGATAATTTAATAACACAGACACAACCACCACAACCAAGTAGTAACATTAATCTGTTTCCATTAGTAATTCTGCAATTAGCAATTTAAAAGCAGCTGTTTATGAACGTACCTTTTAGGCCGCTTCTAATTATTTCGCCTCAAACTAATGGAGGCTCGCGGCTAAAACTGAACTTGAAAACGCTAACTAAATAATCTTCGAAGTTGAAATATTTCTTAGTCCCGCGGACAGGATTGGGTGTGAATTCATCGCGGCGCATACACAAATTTAACCGATGTACGCACAGGGACGGACTCACACTTTTATTACACTGCTTAAATCTAAAACAGAAGGAAATACATACAAAAATAAGACTTCGCTTATATCTCATGAGAGCAAACATTACAGGAGAGGTATGGCCCAGGCCCGTTTTGCCAATCGCTAGACGAGTACAACTTATTCTTCTTCTTAGTGTGCCGTACGATGGAGTGAGGCTCAAAACAACATTTTTAATCGCACACCTCATATTTTAAGAAAATGCGTTCCCTGGGCTTCCTTTGCCTTTCGTAGAGTTTACGATCGTGTAAACATGTAGCGTGCTACTTGTAACATTACTAACAAAACTTAATTCTACTTAAATAGTTAGGTAAATTACGAATAACTTAAAAATAAATAAATTATTAAAGTAGTAAATTAGTAAGAACAATAACAAATAGGTAACTAAATGAATATTCTTCTTTAAACTAATCTCAATAACTATTATTTACAAAAAATTTAAAATCTTTAATTCTTGAGATTAATATTATTGAATTTTCTCAATTTTTGCTATTTTTGAGATCTGTTCCAATAAGGCACTTAACGATCGGGTCTGGTATAACATTATTGGCGCTATCAACTAATAAAAATTAAAATGTCGTTGAATATTACAAATATTGCTTGCCTAAATAAAGTTCGTGTTTGTTGTTTGTGACAAAAACTAGATTTGATATTGTTTATTAACGGACCCAACATCTTCGGTATTGTAGAATTACATTTCAGTCAGTTAGTTTAATTGCTAATGTATTTACCTTTTAACCTCACTCGTATCGTTGCTAGTACGTTTCGATGAAACATTCCGCTTGTGCTTTATTTGCACTTACATTAGTTATTCGCCCTGTCTTAAGCTAGAAGGCCTGTCACTGTCCGTTTGCATATTTATTGCTCCTAAGCGATCGTGTATTTCTGGAGAGGAAACGTATAGCCGAAAGCAGTAGCATCATATTAGCCATTTGGAGAACTTACCAATTGGGCACTGACCGCAATATCCATTAAAATGGTCTTTGTTTAGCAGCTCTTCTAGACGTCTAATCAGGACCTGCGTGGGTGAATACGGACATTTCCAGGTGCCCGAGCCGTAGCTTCAGATGTGCTCGACGAGTATTTTTCTTATGTGTGATGTAAAGCTGCTCTACTAGTTAAATAATTGAACTTATAACATCAGTGCGTAACTTTGAAGGCTTCGCCTCATGTTTAGAGTTTCGAATTTATATCCATTAAGTTTATTCGCTCATATATTACTGTATCAAGTGTAACCACCTGGGCTTCACCCTTTCACATATTTAGTATTGCTATGCAAGCTAGTAATATAATTTAGTTGATTGTGGAAAATATGCAGGTACTTGAATAAAGACCCATCGGTTATAAGGAAATAGGTTATATTTGGGAAGGTGTAAAACATTTTAATGACTCAGTCAATGTTACTTGTTCCAAATAACACGAACTGAAATATTTAGTCAGCACTACTACGTAACGTGGTAATTTCGGGATTTTTTACTCAGGCGCGTTACACAGCAATTGCTCCTGTTTAATTTTGAGTAAGCAATGTATCGCAAGCGAGGCTTCTATACCAATGTATGTGTTAGATATAATCCATTCCTTGCAAGATCTGTGATATTTGTTATAAAATTAAATGCTCTCTAGAGTTTCTTTATGACAGTAATTAGGAAGCGTTATTCATATCCTACTTGTCATTACCGCAAAGGTACGAGTTAATATCATTGTATGATATTTGTTAAAGCATGGGTTTTCTTCGTTCTTCGATTGAGTCATTGATTTGATTGAGTAGTAGTGTGAACGTTGCCGGGTGCGGACGTGTGTGAGACTCGTCCAAATCTACAGTGTTAATCTTTGGGCAAGTATTGCCCATTGGGAAATGAAAAAAAAAACCATGGCGGGAAATTGTGGAAAGTGTTTTTCTGAACTAAAAAGAACGGACAAAATATTTCCATGTGCTGTCATGTGCGACAAAAAATTACCATTCAAAATGTGTGAACATTGGCTGTGACGATTATGCGTACATTAAGAGCAAAAAGTGGATGGGTTGGTTTTGTGAGCAGTGCCGATAAGAAAAATCATAATATACGGAGTGTATTAGAGAAATTGAAGGAAGCTTGGAACAGCGTATCTGGAAGATTAAGTGAACAAAACGGGAAACTGAAGGATCAATCACAGAAATTAGTTGAGTTACGGGTCATTATAAATTCGCGCAACGAACAAATACAAACCAGCATTCAACAAGTAATTGAAAAGCAAAATACGGCGGAAATAAGTTATGCTGAAAAACTTAAAACAATTAAGAAACACGATCCAGTTATATTACTAAATCCGAAGAATCAGGAACAAACAAGTACGGACACGCAAACGGAAATAAAAAAATCCATTGATCCTACTGACCTAGAATTTTCAGGACTTCGATATGTTAGCAAATGTGGTATTGTAATAGAGTGTAAAAATAGAGAGGCAGTAAACAAAGTACAAGAAAAGGTAGCAAGCAAACTTGGAGAAAATTATGAAGTAACTATTCCGAAAAAAAGATTACCCAGGATCAAAATAGTTGGACTAAGCAAAAAATTGTCATTTAAAGCCATAGAAGATAAAATAAGAAGTCAAAATAATTATTTAGATGTGCAAGAAGCTGACTTTAAAGTAGTACATGTTAAAGAAAATAAAAGTCAAGCTGGAAGAATATATATTATACGGTGTATGCAGAAGTTAATGCGATGGCGTACAGGTTAATGATGAGAGAAGAAAAATAAACATTAGTTGGGATGGATGCAGAATTTACTATGCAGTAGATTTAATCACAAAGCCAGCGAATGCAGGTCAAACAAAGCTTGCCCAAAATGTTCAGGGGCACATCTATTGAGTGAATGTCGAGCGACAGATAATGACCTAAAATGTGTCAACACATGCAGTGGAAAAATTGAGAATGAAATTAGACACAAATCATCCAGCTTGGAGTGCCGACTGTACAGTTTTTAAACGTAAATTGGAACAAGCTAGAAGCAAAATTGATTTTTTATAGTAGGCGAAAGAAGTTCTGAAATTCTCAAAGTATGTTAAAACATATAGAAGAATTGGAAATTTTAATCTTATGGAGGCGCCCAGCGTTGCTATTCTTAAGTAAAGCTCGCATTACAGATGAGATAGAGGACTGTGAAATACATTTTCCAGGCTGTAGTACAATAAGGTGTAATTCCCAAAGTCGAAAGACCGGGGCCGTAGTTATAGTGTTGAAAAACAATATCGAATTTAGGGTTATATCGAATATCACATATAACAAGAACTTATGGCTACTTTCAATCTGTATAACAAATGGGCTTCATCAAGGCATGTACACGGTAGTGTACCATTTTCCGAGCTCAAGCGATGGTGAATTTTTAATTAAATTTGAAGAATGGTGTGACGAATATGTATCAGACCGCAACAAAAATTTAAGTATAGGTGCTTTTAATATTGACATGTCCAAGGACAGTTTCTATGCGAAACGTTTAACAAATCTAATTCAACATCTAGGCATGAAACAATTAGTTCGCTATTATACAAGGGTGACTGAAACTTCAAACACATTAATAGATTTGGTAATAACTAACATTTCGAATTTAAATGTTGATGTCCTAGATTCACCGAAAATCACTGACCATTCCGGTATAGAGGTCAGATTTCGTAAACAATGCATAACCAGCGAGTTCAAAACGGTGCGTAGGAAATTCTTTGATGACTATTGACAAACCGCTTTATTGAATAAATTGGCTAATTATAATTACGATATGAGTAAAAATGTACACAGTGCAGCTGCAGGCATTGTGCAGTCTTTGCATAATTGCTTAGCTGACCTGATTACGTACCGCATTTGCAAGGTAAAGAATTCTTGCACATGGTGTTCCACAGATTTACAACAATTGCAGAAATATCGGGATACGTTATACAAAAAGGCTAGATTATCGGCAAATGCAAATGATTAGAAACATTATAAAGAAATGAGAAACAAATATAGCAATTTGATTAAAGATAAGAAAAATCGCTACTATGAAAATAAAATTAAAGAAAGCCAAGGCGATTCAAAAAATTATTGGAAAGTTATTATACATATCATTAAAAAGCTGGAAGCAGAATGTACACCGAAAAACATTGTATTCCAAGGAGTAGAAGTAGCCGATTCCAAAGAGATAGCTGAAAATTTTAACCAATACTTCGTAAATAGTATTGTCAACATAAATCGTGATATACTAAACACCGATTTTGAAGAGGCATTTATACCTGAACCTGTTAACATCTTTAAATTTAAGGAGATTTCTGTAATTGATCTTAAGAAAACAATAACGAACATAAAAAGAAAGGGTAGCACAGATGGCATTTCTGTTCAGGTTCTCAGAGATGCATTGCCAATTATAGGAAATCCTCTGGTAAAACTAATAAATGAGTCGTTAAAATTTAAGTAAAATTAGTTAGATTATGCTTATCACACATGTTTCAGTATTTTCATATTTAAGGTAAACCTCAGTAATGCAGTTTGGATTCTGTATACTTATAACTTGTAAAAGTAATTCGGAAACATAGTTTCAGGAAACCAATTAAGGCGGTGTGAACATTTGTTTTCTAAAATTTTTTAATGGACGCAAGGTACCTAAGTTTTTTGAATTTGCAATCCTAACAAAGCTGGTTCGGTGTTATAACTAACGTAGAACTATATTGTTAGTAAGCGCTTACACCTACGTAGGTCATAGGTTTAAATTTACAACTTTATTACTTTTTAATTGTATTATGATTATTTGCTTAGGGGTTTTTGTCATTTAAAGAATATTTCTTTTTGTTGGACCTGGGGCCTATGACCCACTCAAGAGCTAATTAATATGCATATTCCTTAACTGCTACGGTACGTGTCTTGTTACTAACCTGCGGTCTAGCACTTTGCGGATAGGTGATTTTATTGTTACCAGACGATTAATGGCTTGACTGGTTTATGTACCGATCGTTTTTATCCTTTCTATCGCCCAGGTTCGAACCCGAGATCTCTCGAATGAATAGGATCACAGCCCTCTTAACACTGCGCCATCAAGCTTCTTACTATTGTAACTAACTGGATCAGTTCAAGTATTGTGGCACATTCAAAAGAGGTTGGTTCCGAATGAAACAATAACTTCATAACCGACGGGGTAGTGACTGAAGTGAATAGGCATTTAAAAATAAATAAGAAAGTCCTCTCTCCACAGCAGACCACGATCAAGTGAGAAGTTGGTGGTTGCAAACTCCTGTTGGGGAGTTACATGCATGAATGGTTATTCCCGTTCCTATTCCATTCCCGCAATATGCGTCCCTGTCAGCACACGGCGCGACCGACTATTATTAGAATGTATGATTGATTGCAAGCTTAATTATCGCTTTGCTATCCGTGGCTTGGTCCGATCAGCTTAACAGAACCAAACAGATATACCTTCACATGCGGTTGGCTGACACTGACAGTGCAAATGAAACTCTGACCGAAAACAGCGCGAGTGGGCCGTTGTGATCAGCAGTGAAAGTGAATAATGTTATCGGTTGTCATCGTACATATTCAATTCCATTCCTACTGGGGTTGTACGGCCACAAAAAATACAACTAGAACTGACAGCTGCGATTCAGTTCCGACATAAGCTTTTAATGGATAGCCATGATACGTTTATGTAAACCGGCGAGATTAAAGTTTGTACATAACTGTCGCTCATCAGAACTTTTTGGTAGTAAAAGTAACGGGTTTGGGGCTGTAGAGTTGATATAAACGAGCCAAGAATAATCTCTTCTAAACGCGTATCACCTAGGTTCGACTAATACATCTCTTCCTTAATGCCGCACCCAGTTTTCAAAGATGCATCCATTTTTAGTTATTAAAGTATTGAACATTGTTTGTCAAAATATAAATAAAATTTCAGCTTAAACGTCGACTCTGTCCTTGCGTATCTGAAACAAGGGTTGCTCTGATATTTAATTCCTTGTGGGGCTTGTGAATTCTTACAAGCCATCTATGTTTTAATCACTGTTGTTAGATTCCCTTGTAAACAAGAATGCGTTTCTGCTGTTTGTGAACCTCACACTCGTACTTAACAACTAGTCGATCAATTGCACAGCGTAATGACAGGTCACTCTTTACTGAACACCGTTTTCCATTTGAATGCAAAGCTAAATAAACTAGCGAAACTGTACTTCGGTTGCTAATTGTTTAGTTATTTAACACTCTGGGCTTTTTATTCCGACAACCGTGTGTCAAGCCTGACGTGATTAACTAGCCACGGTCTCATTTATCATGCCAACTTTAGACGATGAAATATGAGTACCTATTGACTCCGTAATGAATTTAGTTCAAAAGTTATGAAAAATATTTCCAACTTTGGGAACAGCGGCCTCTATGAATTATTGTCGCACATCCTCAGGTCTTAATTTTGACACTAGAGGTTAGTTTTCTCCGAATGTGAATTTCCATCGTTTTTCATATAGGCAAAAACACTAGAAAACGCAATGGCAGTAATTACGTCGTGTAATTATTGTAGGTTAATTGTGGACTAGTCTAGAAAATGAACACCTACCGGAATCGTTCTAACAAAGCAACAGAACTTTTATGGCTGATGCATAATTAATAATTATTGTGTGGACTGCTTTGTCGCGCTGTTCGCTCGAACTGGTTAGTCTATTTCGGGACAGGAATTGCGCGCAAGATGCAACTTTATCCAGCAGGAGCGCCCAGCTTTCGATGAAACCCTATATTGTGTCGCAAAAATTTGCAAGTGTAATGAACATTGATTAGTACCAGCGGCCGATGGTGTACAAACTACAAAGCAGGCTCTGGAAGAAATGTTTCATTCGAGAGGAAGCTCTATTTATCATCGTTCAACTGATAAAAAACTCATTGCATCTTGTTTACGAATAGAACAGTACATTACTGAAGAGACTATGTTTATTCAAGTATGAGTACTATTTTGTGTTTGTTGATTACTATTAATAACGAAAATTACATGTTTCAAAATCTTGCCTTTAAGTAGATTAAAATATCCCGAGTATTTGAGAACGTCAAATATACTTTTTTAACGTTGAACAATGAACATAACATATTTCCAATCTTCTAGTCTCTAGCGGGATAATTTCAACAACAGTTAACATCGGAGACGCACAGCACAAAGCAAGATGCAACGTACGAGATTAAAGTCAAATTACCACACATATGAAGCAAAGCTGATGTTTGAGAAGCCCTGAATGTATTCAGTTGAATACGCTAGCACTCGGCGCAGCAATATATTTCAAACAAAACGAACCGGGGAAATTTGAAGAATTCGCGCACACCACAAAATTTATAAATTAACAAATAGCTATATGAACAACCAAACAGTCACTCCCTTCGTTGATTGCAGACTCCATGGGTCGATTACCAGCTTCTTGGTAATCGGCAACAGCCCTCGCCACATTATATCAAGGCCACATCACGGGCGGAACTCGCCAATGCCTGAAGCTAAACAACCTAGCATCAAAGAAGTGGGACAACGAATCTGGTCAAACATCAGCTTACAGGAGCAGTTAACTGGATCGTGACAGCATGCGTACGATACGGAACAAGAACACAAGCTCTATACGATATCATAACATCTGGTTACGAAATCAAAGCAGCTCGTTACAGAATAAAAACATCATTGCGGGATCGGATCAGCTAAGAAAGTTAACCATTTCAACAAGAATTAGAAAGTAGGCTAAAATGCACATACTCCACAGATCGAAGTTAGGCTGGTAAAGACAGGGATGTAAGCGCTGACGGATGTCGAGATCAAATGGACAAAATATCGTCAGCGACTAGCGAAGACAAGAAAGTGCGCCTGCTGCAACCTTGAAGACAGAGTGAGGAAACGTAGCGCGGACAATTCAGATAATACACCAAATGAGTCTAGTTTCACAATACGCCGCTTTTTGTCCGTAACAAATTAACTTTCGACAGCTCTTCATTGGTGTAATTTTATGAGGGAAAATGTTCCTTACAGACTCGGCACAGCGATCACTGGTCCCGGGTTCAAACCCTGGGGTAGGCACGAGTGTACGTGAAAAGACGTACAAAAATCAATCCTTTTCTGGACTAACCAGGAACACCTCAGGACGGGAGCAGATCAAAAACTTTCGAAACGTCGTGTGATAAACACCCGAGACAGTAGAAAAAGTCCGATAAAACATATCATAATAGACCACCGCCAAAAATGACATTATTCAGATAACAACCTTACATAGAACTTTAACGATAATAACATCACTAATATTCTTTTTCTTCTAGTAGCCTTTGTTTTTTTTCGCCATTCATTGTTATTTGAGCTCTTGTTTTTTAGAGATTGTCAGTGTTGCTGATGGCCATGTCCTTTTCCATTCTACTACTTTCTTGCTTCATGTATTCCTCATTCTCACCACATAAGCAGTCTGTTTTTATTCCAGTCCAGTAATTTACCTTATGATGTCTTTCATTGCATATTTTTGTCTTAGCCACCCATTTCGAGGTCCTTCAGAGTCATAGAACTTTTACTAAAATAACAAATAACACGAATTCTTCTTCTTGCAGCCTTGTTTCTCTGTTTTACGCCATCACTTGCTATTTCAGTCCTCCTGTTCTTTCGAGGTAGTCAGCATTGTAACCGTTCGTCTGTTTTCTTATTCCAGTACTTTCGTGCTCTATCATTTCTTCATTCTAGCTACATGACCAGCACATTCCCATTTCAATGTAGTAATTTCCTTATGATGTCTTTCACTACAGGTGTTTGTCTTAGCGACTCTTTTCAGAGCTTTCCAGGATTATACTGTAACGCTAGCTCTTGCAGCAAATTTTATTGATACATTAAATGTAATTAACTTTGTACATCGTCTTATCAAGTGTTACATCTATCCGGCGTTTGGTGTTCCGATAACGCGAAGAATCCCGCTATGCGCATAGTCGCGATGAATGGACGACGGCGTCGTTTTGCTCTCTAGTGGAAGCTAGGACAAGTACCCCGATAACGCGACTGAAAAGATATAGACTAAAAAAAGATTGCACTGCCAGTTCAAGTAACTTGAGATTATCCCCCCTTGAGTCCACCAGTTTTGATCCTGTCCTCATCCTTTCTTACCTGGGTCCTCCGATCTGGCAAGCTGTACTGTCTAACGGAGTAGACCTCCAACCCTTACCAGTCCAGGTTTCATCGGAAATGGCAAGCTGAACTGTCAGCCCTGAATCCATAACTTTCCGTACCTGTAAAGGCGAAGTCGCTAGATTTCGATTTTACCTTGGTTGCTGAATTTTCTTGGGAAATCGAATCCTTGAGGTTAATACCCTCGCTTGGTTGCTGAACTGTCTTACAGGGTTAATCGCTTAATGCAAATCCCGACCGCGTAATCCCTAAGCGCAAATACTGGCGCTAGAAACATTTCACTGAGATGCTTTAACCCGCATTTTAATATCTATTAACATACTTGTAATAATTCACGTAAGAACCTGCAAATACTTGGTGGAGCATCCACTCAAAGGCCCATGGTACCGCTACAGCAGCAGGAGAAACCGCCCGCAACATAT
The DNA here is from genome assembly GCA_940337035.1 of Agriotes lineatus. NCBI lineage: Eukaryota > Metazoa > Arthropoda > Insecta > Coleoptera > Elateridae > Agriotes > Agriotes lineatus. The sequence continues at coordinate 137,718,605 of OW679198.1, read as the reverse complement.
CAGCACCTTCACGGCCGGAGCCCTCGCCCGCCAGCGGCCAAAATTGCAGACCGCTCTCGGACTAATCAGAAACGTAAAATTACACTTTTGCGTTATTCTAAGAGCCTCGGATTTACATCATAAGGCAACTTACTTCTGTAAATTCACCACCTCGGAATTCCATGTATTGGTAATCTCAATATTTTACGCATATTCTGGCAGAACGAGGAACGTAAACAAACTCCGACATTTTTACCGCTTCATATCGCGCTCAGTGGCGTCGCCGGCAGGCGCGAGATATGCAGCGCGAAGGCCACAATCCACGAGAAGGCGGAAGACCACAACCTGTGACCCGTACGTGTTAAGGGGGTTGCAGAATAACCAGGAACAACGATACATCCCCAGAGGAGATCATTTAATTGTATTAATGTACAAATCACTTAATTACGAATTTCATCTTATTATACAGGGTGTTCCTAAATAAGTGTCGCAATGGAACACTGTGTGTCATTTTCGAAAAACAGGGTGTCAAAAATTTTTCTCGAGGTTGTCCGCTAATTTAATCTGTGACCTTGCAAGTGGTCGTGTGTTTTTTTATTTCACTAAATTCCTGCTCCATTTCAGGGTGTTTCAGTATCATATAACTTTCTTACGATATCTTCCACTTTCAATCTTTGTCCTAACAACTTAGTAGAGGAACTTTCTGGGTCACTACAGCTATTTTCACGTTCAACCGATAACTGCTCGAGTCCTGTTTTCTCGAGGTCGTCGCCGATCTAGTCTTTGGTCTGTTTTCAGTGGTTTTCATTCGAGTACCTTGTTGTCCCAGTTACTCTTTATTCTCGCCACATAACCAGCCCATTTCAGCCTAGAAATTTGTCTGTAATAATGTCTTTCATATGAATAAATTTGGTAACAGCTGTTTGGATTAATAATAAACAAGTTAGGAGACAATCAGCTAAAAATATATTTGAAAAGCAGCTTGATTAGTTATAAGATAAATAAAAACAAGCATTAGTCAAGTATACAAAAGTACATTTTAATATGTTACGTTTCGCTGCTTTAAAGCAGCTTCTTCAGACAATTTTTTTAAAACATTATAAAAGACATTTCTTTGATGATTTGAAATTTTACATGTAAAAACTTAGAATTAAGAAAGCATGTTAATGTAGGGGTGAAAAAATTTTCTTTCCTCGTTGTAGGTTAAACCATTATAATTTTTGTTTATTAATTATTGAAATTGTCGTATTACAAAAGGGTTAGGAATGTTTTATGTATTATATAAAGAAAAGAGTTCAAATAAGGGTATTGACATATTCACTTTTTGAAAACTGTGGATAAATAAAATTAATTTAATATTATCACATGTCTGCTACACGAATTGAACTATAAAGAGGAGAGTACTTCAAGTCATTAAAACTTAGCAAGTTATTAAAGTATAAAATGTTAAAATTCTGGATATGAGATTATGAAAATAACTCCATAGTAATTAGGAGTATAAATTAGGAAAAATGTATCGTCTTTCATATGATATTTTTGTCTTAGCCACTCATTTCAGAGTCTGTCGGGGTCACTTCGAACTATTTGTCTTTCTATGCCTCTCTAAGTAGCTATAATTTTTTTATTATATCTTTTGTGACATCCCATATTTGGGTTATGTAAGTTACTTGGCATTAAAAGTATTTAGCAACACTTCTGCGTTACTTTTCCAAATGCTACCACATATTTGTCCACACTAAAAAATTAAAATACGAACATTTCATGGTCCAGGCGTTCTTTATTTACATTAATTGTTCCACCTTGTCTGCTTGAAGATATCTTCAGGGTAAATAATTTGGGGATACATTTTTCTAGCTTGAGTATCTATGTAGAATAATCTAATTTTGCTCCTGGCCACAAAACGGGAGACCATCTAATTAACACCAGGTAAGTGTTGTTGGGCATAAGACAACGGGACCGTGTACCCAACGAAGTAATAAGAAGACGCACTAAAGTAGGTAACGCATTGCCACCTTAAAATGAAATTGGGCAGGACAATAAAATGCTTATGTAGCAAGAATGACTCCTTTGTCTAGGTTAATGGTGGAGTTTAGTGATGGAAAAGGTGTGCAAAAGGGTTGTGTTTCCTCTCCCATTATTTTAAATGTTTATGACAGCGTACGCGACGCCTATAATTGGCCTAACGGCTGTTGGCTGAGTACCAAAATAAAATAAAAAAATAAAAAATAAAAATAAAAACTGAAGAATGAATTATAAAACAAAACACTGAAAACTGGGGTGACAGCATGTCAACTATGTGATTAGAACAAAGTATATCGATATACAGATCAGGTGAAAGTCTTCACAAATCTGTCAGCCACCACTCGATACCAAGCAAACGTATAAAATAAGTTCCTCTTGTTTGGTACGGCTGCAATCTCTGGGAGAGTTTTTAATCCGTTAGTTATAGGCCATGTTACTATACTATCAAAGACCCTTTGATAATCGATGAACGCTAGCCATAATGGATTTGATATTAGATACTCTTCTCGGTCTAGGTGTGATCTATAGCCAGTTATTTGGGGTTAAACGATATACAATTACATTACTAAAAAGTTTATAAACATGTGATAAGATGCTGACTGATCTAGTTTCCTAAATCTAACTTGTTCGCTTTCTTGTAGAGTAGTACTCTTAACCTATTTTCTAAACGTTTATTAAGTTAATTTTTAACTGACATTAAATTGATTTTCTAAATTCCTTTTTTATTGTTAATTTTTACAAAACTCTGGTTTGTCCCTTACACAGTCAAGTGCAATAGAAAGGGGTTCTGACGAAAAACTACCACAATATCTTAGATTCAATCGTACTCCGTCAGGCAATACCATCATCAGTCAAAAAGCTAAATCCGGGTCATGAAACTATTAGATTGCGGTATCGATGTGCCACAATCTGCTTCAAACGAGCACCCACGGGGCTTAGGGTTGTTGTGCAAGCTATTAATCGATGCGAGCTAGTTAACTTCACAAACAAAACCTATACCAAATCGATGGCGAGACATATTTCCCAGAAACTTTTTCATTAGGCCTAATTCCATATTGACGGAAACCAAATTAATGTTGACGCATGAAAGCTAACATTAAATTCAGCAAGTGTTGTGTTCTGATGTCAGCTGGTACCAGAACTTACCTGAGGGAGAATTGCTAAGAACCCCGTTGACTAGAAAATTACCGCAGTTCCTTAACTAGGAGGCTTACGTGTCTCGGCATTAAATAATACAGGCCGGCAGCCTAAACAAGAAGAACAGTATATCACCCGAATTATCACCCCGCACTTAATGAGAAACCTGCGACGAAATTTATCGACGTTTGCCCAAATAAATTTCTGTATCGAGTGACCTATTGGGGAGGGATTTTTCATACAATAGCGAAAATGTTAGACACAGTCATCGCGTAAGAAAATAAATTTGAAGGGATAGAATACAAATAAACAGCATGCGATTTGTTAAGTGGATGTCTCTTCGGAGCTTTATCGCTAAGGCACAGTCTAAACACCAGTAAATGCGAAGGGAAAATTTGGAGTTTCCATTAAATCACATAAAATTTTCCCAAGTCCACACTGGTTTTAAATCTGTTAGTTAACGCCTGACTAGTGGAAAGTCATTCTTTATACAGAGTTACTTTGATGAACACATTTCAGAACAATATTTTCTACACGGTTAGTTGTTCCCAATATCGTGTGTAATTGCAGCAATTTTGACTGAATCTGATAGTACAATAGCGGGTACCACCCAGAAAACATCATTAAAGTAAATTGCTTTCTATTAACAGCACAGCCACACATTATGTTAGTACTCACATTTTCATAACGACAATTCCGACGTTGCGTGGGGACATGACGTAGTCAAATATAAACAGTTTTCATAGAAACGCGAACTCAATGTGGCAACTTGCAAAAATTGTACGCATACTTGATCTAGTCACATTTAACCGAAATAAAATACACTTAATAATGCTAGAGAAATTCATGAGTATGTATAATTACAGTAGACGATTGAAATAGTCAATATTCAGAAATGTGAACTTCCAATATAGTGAACATGAAAATTTTTGTATTATGAATATAGAGCTATTCGAAACAGTGAATACCTGTAATTCGAAATAATGAACAATTTTTCTGCTGATGATGCGAGACCATGAAATTGACATTAATTTAGGAGTTTATTTATTTTACAATTTTTATCAGCTACCCAAATTGCAACCAAGCTTGGTTCAGTCCTTCTGTTTTACTTTAGTAGTGTACTAGTTACAGTTAGTACATATCTTAGCTATGTCGTCTGTAAAACGCAAGTTTTTATCATTAAAAGATGAAATAGAAATTCTTGAATATTTAAAAAATGGTGTTACTGTAACTTCATTAACAAATAAATATGGTGTTTCTAAACCATCTGTGCGTTTAAAATAAGGCAAGAAGAGATTTTAGGTGCTGTTGACAATACATTTACGAGACCTGGTAAACGCAAAACGTTACAAAAAAACAACTTACCGCGAATGGAAAAAAAGCTGTATACTTGGTTTACGGCATTATTCAGTGGGCTGAAGAAAATTATATCAACTATTCCGACATGTTAATATTAAGAAACCTAAGAGAAAAAGCTTTACGCGTAGTCTAAAAATAAAATATAAGCAAGTTAAACTGGATTATTTTGTTGAGAAACAAAATATATGCATTGTTCGATTAAGTATGTAGTTATACGATTTTTAAGTTGTTCTTGTAATAATAAATTCTTTTTTTGTAAATTTTTTTTAAAATTATCCTAAATAGTGAACAAATCGAAAAAGTGAACTACCCTGGTTTTTATTAGTTCACTATTTCGATCGTCTACTGCACTTAGATACTACCGGTTGGGCATAAATGTATGTGATCGCAACGCTTTAGAAAGTGGTGAATTCAACTAGTACCTAACCTAAATATCAAATGTCATTCATGTTATCACAACTGATATTCCTAGGTGTCAAAATGATGACAGATTCCTATAATTTCTTATTATAATTAATATATAATGCAAACCAACATTTATAAGCAGCTAATTCCATGGCTACCGGGATCACAGATATTTATGCCCACCCGGCACTATTAGCGGTAAAAAATTTAGTAGTATACACAGTATATCTAAAACACTCGCAGATCTATTTTTTCCTAGAAAGACAACTGGCGCCATCTATCGGTAGATGACCGAGATAGGTATCCTTGTGTCAAACATGTGCATTCGCAACCTGTTTTGTTTTGCATGCTTATAAATCGTCGCGATTTTGTTGTAACCGCAGACAAGGACCTAACAATTTTTTTTAAAACTATTGTAGCTGATGACGAAACATGGTCTACGTGGTGTAACGGTAGCTTTTTTAGCCCATCCATCCGAACCTTAAATTCAAATGGCACGACTCGTACAACTTAGTATTGTATCAGTTATTGCCCTGTTTGTTTACCTTACTAGCTCAGCTCATTATGCATGAAACTCTCTTGAATACCCCAGTAGTAGTTACGAACCATTAGTGTTCTCGGGCTGGAACTGACTTCAAACATACGCACAAGAAACGCCAATTTGTCTACACAAATATATTGACTTTAAAACACACATACAATAGGATTCAATCCGACAATGATTGGCCATTCCTAAGAATCATCAGTCATCACTATATGGGCAATGGAGGCATTTATACAACGGGAGAATAGTGATTTCTGCCACGCGCAATACTATTTAAACAATATTAATATACGCCCAAATAACTGTTTTTAAAAGCATTTAAGTGCTTCGAAATCCGTCATCGGAATTCGTGCATCAAAACCCGTATTCTCAATTCGCATACTTATTATTTGACTAATGAAGCACATTATGTTGTGCTGCGAAAGCTTCCCACAACTGATCGCGAACACTTATCGCGTAACTGCAATCATTTCTCGGAAATTGAAAAGTGAGAACTGAAGCGCAGCCATACCAGCTGAAAAACAAAGCCTCAGTTCTTTGGCGTCACGTCAGCATAGGTAGGTCAAATTCTTGAATGGTGCAATTTATAGAGCCTCTTATCTCGATGCTAACATCAGGCTGCAGCTCTTCATACCCCCATATAGGATTCTTCCTGGTGTCCGTCACCAAACCTTGGACGGTGAAAATTTACCACGCACCCTGGCTGCTAAATGCTGGAATGACGGCTGACGACACGCAACTCTCGGAACGCCTAGAAAACTCCTCTCTACAAGATGAAAATGGCGTTTGCTGGAAGTCAAACGCGGGTTACTTCATATAAACGCATGCAGCAAACTTCAACACTGCGAGGCTCTCTTATTAGCTTCTAATTTAAACTCGCCGCAGGCACAATGCACTAGGAGCAGTTTACCCTTGTGTGGCGTGGGCCAACGCCTTCTGGGTATTGTACATACGAAATTTTGCTCCCCTATTCGCTCACTGCATAGGGTCGGACTTGAACGTTTCGTTATGCTAAATTACAAGACTTACAGCTAATTAAAAATAAGAAAGCATGCAAATGTTAACTGGCTATATGCTTAAACATGAAAATTAACAATCCAGTCAAGAGTGATCAGATACCCGTTCAGTGGTTGAACGCAGGCAAAACAACACCATCAAAAGCTTGTCGACCAATATCAAGTGTGAAGATGATTCTGGTCGCACTCTTCTATTCCCGAGGTCTGATTTTTCTGATATTTATTCCTCCAAGCTATATTGTGAATTAGAACTTTTATTGCGATGTTTTGACGCTACTTCCGAAACTATCGAAGAGGATGTGGCAACTAAAGGTTTTTTGTATTGATTCTGTGAGCATTGTTATGATACGTATACAAGTAAGTTGCTAGCATGGTTTACAGACGTCCTACTCCTTTATTCGAGCTTAGGACCGGCAACAACACTTTAATTCACCCAGTGGTGTTGCGGGTGTTGCAAGATAGAAATAAAAAGAGGGGCGATAGAATAAATCATGACTTTTAACTAACTAGAAATAGCAAGTGAATGAGACTACAAGAGAGTGGTCGAAGAACATATCTGAGAGATATCACTTGGAGAAACAAATATCGTATGAGCAAAAATAAAGGTCATCAAGGCTGCCTTTGGAATTTCAAAGTCATGTGTATTACACGTATAACACCAGCAAATATAAAGCTGCCATTTGACATTTATTATAAAGTAAGGTTATGATCTTCTTTTTCTTCTTTTGTAGGCTTTGAAAATATTTCGTTGCGTTTATTACGGGAAGTCTTGGTCACGGTTATGATCACGTTGCGGTATTCGCCACTGCCAGGCACTGTCACTTTCTGGTGTTATCATACATACGACTTCAAAATTCCAAAGGCATCTTTGCTGAACTTTCATTTTGCTCTTACTGTATATTACGACAGCAAAAAAAAAATAGTTTATAAAGCAATGGTTTGTCATATCATGACATATGCTACTGAAACTAGGCCTAATAGCTCCAATACAAAACCGCTTCTTATAATCTCGGAGGTAAAAACTCTTACATCGATATTAGGCAAAAACAGTTAGATTGAATCTCCATTGTGTGAAATAACAGACAGTAGAGTGGACAGAATGCAGATTCAAACAACGAAATGCACCCTTGTCCAAAATGGACACCATTAGACTAGCCAGATTGCCAGGTGATGGAATATCAGAGGGGAAACGAAATACAGATAGACCTCGAAAGCCTTGGATGGAGAGTTGGGTGTCTTTCTAGTAAGGGACACCGCCGAAGCTGAAAAAGAGGATTTTACCGTCGCGTCGTTCCATTGCGTGTATCAAGTGAGGATACTTCATATTTCTAATAACAATAACTAAACTACTCTCCCACCATTTATCCGAGTTTAATTGCACTCCACACGTAAACTTTTTAATTACAAAAACTAAACTGCCCTCCCGCCCTTTGCCCCTTTAGTTGCGCTTCACCTGTAGTCTTACGAACTTTCCCGTTAACTTTCGAAGCACTCGCTACTATGCTGCTTGCGTCGAGAGCGAAGCGACGTCTTCCAAATCTCTCATCGATTTCACCCCCATTAACACCAAGCACCTCTCAGCCCAACGTTTGTGCTGCGTCTCCATCGGGTACTCGGACAATAAGTGCTCCGCGGTGCCCGAGCCCTCGACGCAGTCGCATGGGCCGTCGTTGGCCTTGCCCATTTGCCTCGCTCACAATCACGCCACATTCGCTTTACCCGAATCTTCTAGAGCTGTAGCGTATTATTGTGTTATATCATTGACAATGCTTTCGTTTTGTCTTCATACATTTTTAGTGATATTAGTTATTTATATTGCTGTTATTGCTGTCGATGCACTTATGTTGCCGGCTAACCTCTTGTGCATGAAAATGCTCAATCGTAGACTGGTGTGGTTTACTCCTTTGTTGTATAACATATGACATGTAGCATTGTGCAGCAATTTCCTATAATGTGAAGCATGGATTGAAACCAGTATTGTTTGTTTAAGTGAAAACTGATTATTTAGTTGTAAATACAAGAAACCGATAGAAAATTGTGTAAAAACAAAACTTCAATTATAACAGCCTGATATTGCAAATCAATGACCAATTGCACCAAGTAGCATAACTTATTTCAAGTTTTATATAACTTCAACATAAAACCACCAGGAAATGGTTATTACATAAATTTACAGTACTGTAAACGAACGGAGGCTATAGCTGATCATTTCATGCGACGGAACGCTAACCCTTATCTGGAAAATGTAGAAACTCGTGCATCGATTTCCAGGTTAATTAGTCGAGCAACTACTGAGAACATCAAATCAGTTATTTCTATTATACACGAAATCAATAGGCATTCAAGGGATAATTAGTTCAGGTTTTTAATTTATTGGCAGCGTATTCAACATTTTTGTAATTAACGAAGTTCTGTCTCGTACTGGGACTGTTTGTCTGCTTGGGCGGTTCGTCCCCATTTATTTTTTATACGCTGAAGCTTGTGTCTTATATCAAGCCCCGAAACTGTGACATGGGTAGAACTGTAATGCTGTAGTAGCCCAATTTAAAGAAATCAGGTTTAGCCTGTAGGATTCAGTTTTGTTGAGGCAGAATCATCTCTATGTGTATATTAACTTAACCAATTTATATTGTACAGTGATACTAAAAAATTCCTACAAATTGAACACAGGCAGAGCTAGAGCTTTAGTTGCATGCACAAGTAATCAAACACAATTAATATACATGTTTTTTTTTAATTTATTATAATTAAATTCATTTGGAATTGAAATACACAGTTAATTTATTATGTAGGATTTATTCTACAACTACCAGCTCTTCACTCTCTGGAATATTACTCTAAATTCCGTATTCATTAACTTAATAATTAAAAAGGTGTTTGTTTGCTGAAGTGTATTTTCGCTCATCTCTGCTACACGACTTTTAAATTATTTTAATGTTTATGTAAATGAATACATCTATTTATTAAGTTCAGAGGTAGGTATCTTAAATTCAAACGCCCACGCTACATTAATTTCATAACATTTTGCTTGCTTTTCTAAGCACCAGCTCTAGTATTCTTCTGTAATTTTCTCCAAGTCTAATGTCAAGCAATTAAAGACAATTCGACGAATACCTTAAAAAATTTCCTGTCAGCTTATCAAACTGGGGTTAAACCATGCACAAGCATTTCAATGTTTGAACTATTTGCGCTAGTGAGAGGAAGAGGGCATTCTTTAGCCACAATGGGGTGGACCGGGTCTTAAACGGAAAATGCTGGTGTTTCCTTACAAAAGTCAAAGTGGTAGAAACGTATAGAAGATGTTTATTATTGATTAGGAAATACCATGGTGCATTGAGCAGGTCCTGACATGGACGACCAATCTCTGAGCTTCGGGAAATGTGAAAATTGGGTACTCTGTGTAAATCTTTCATCTGCTTGCGAGTTTTATAAGCGACTGCATTTGCGTCTTGCAATGAAATCAACATGAAGTAATATAATATGCGTATATTTAACACACAAATTACAAGAAAGTTGTCGAAAGTCTGTTTGAGTCAATTGACTGCCACAAAACGAACCAACGCGCCAAATTGCGTTTAGCCCTTCCAGACGGGATGAGCTCCAAATTTGAGTTCATTAGGCTGACGCTGCGCGGTATCGTACGAGTACTAAGTACTATTTAATGCTTAAATATTGCAATCGAAATGAATTATGGTAAGCTTGCGAAATGACATAAGAGATGAATATTTTTGCGATAAAGCAATAAATAGTGATACCAATTTGAAGTCAGGTGCTGGCTTTCAGCTCGAGACTGTGTTCTAGGCGAAAAAATAGGTTAGAGGGTAACAACTCAGGAATATCGGTGGGAATTTGCTCTCAATCTCCGAAACATGGTGATGGTAGACTGACGATTGCACTGGATGAACAGGAGCAACAGCTCAGGCTGGAGAGATTGATTCGAAGTAATTCGTCAATGAAGTTATTTATATAACTTAATGCCAAGGAAGAACCCAATGCGGCAAAAGCCGTAGGGTTGCCACACGAACCGTTAAAGTCCTTTCATAAGGTAATTTCACATCACGGGTAAAGCCCACTGCCACGGCACGACCTTTACTGTACGCTTTTTTGTCTGTCTCCCTGTACTCTATTCTACTCAAAACCGGCGGCGCGCACTCGGAAATTAGAAACGGGATGAAATGAACATCACAAAGCTCTATTTATTTGGGTTTTATCTTTCATTATTCTAACACCAGCGCGCGCACTGAGAAATCTAAGAAGCTCATAAGTAGTAGCAACACTTCCTCCCTTTCAAATACACCTCAATATTTGTTTACGTCCAATAAATATTTTTCAGTGAGCAGCTTTATTGCAAAATTATATATTGAAGCATGAAAGGGGTTATTTAAATGAAAACATGTATTACTAACTGTAGCTTTCCTGCATGGTACAAATTCTATATGTTTTTCAGGGCTACTTAGTCATTAGATGAGTAGTTATTTATGAATAAACCTTGTCCACACTCTAAAACGGCACAGAGGTCCAGACATACATAGATAAAATTACAAAAGTCTTTTGTTTAATGAGATAAGCAATCTCACTGTTCAGTGGTTTGAGGTTTGATGATTATTTATGCCCGTAGTTTGTTATGGTGCAATGAAGCTTGCAAGTTCGATATCCTTGGTGAGTTATACTTATTTTTAAAATTTCATTATAACAGGTGCTTTTAGTGTATAAAACCTGACAGTTTTGCATAGTAGAAATCAAATAATAACGCTATGAAATACAGTCAAACATGAACAATGCCCCAAGCACAGCTGCATGATTTCAGTAAGGGATTTTCAGCTAAGCCATCGCAAATATTGATTGGGAATTTTCCATTAGTGACTCCTACATTTTAAATTAATTTTCAGGGCATTACGCGACTACCGTGTTCTTTTCCCTGCAATCCGATCTGGAGGAAGTTTCAAATTTATTCTATTGGAGATTGTCAAGGACTTAAATTTTGTTGTAAGCAAGTTTTAATTAAAGCTTCATCAGCACTGTCCGCTTTCCCTGTCATTTCACGAAGAGTTCGCGGGGGTAGCTGGAATTTCCTCGTGGTCATGACAAAATAATATCCTCCACGATTCATTGAAAGCAAGTCACGTGTTAAGCGACCAGGGATTCCGACATCTCGAGCTCAGTAACTTGTTCGTAACTCTGTTTATCGTTACGAGATTTTGACGTGGGTTCCCCATTTGACACATCGCATTCGCATTTTACGTGACATGTGCAGCGGGCAGATCTGCTTCGTAAAAAATACCTCGTCCCTTTGTTAATTGCGACTGGACCACTATCTTCTGACCCTTCATCAAGCATGCAACGCACAGTTTTTCCGAGCCCGCAGCGCAGTTCCACGTTCTTCAGTGTTTGTGGAAATGATTACTTTTGATTCCAAGCTATTGATCTAAACATAACAGGGTTGATATTACGCACTAGTTCATCATTGATTGCTAGCAGCGCCAATCCTAGGCCGCCATTGTGAAAAATAGCCTGGAGATACATTTCCTAATCTAACTCTGTGGAATTAGAACATGTTTCGTGGAAAGCTCGACAGCGATTAAAGTTGCGGAAAGTTTTGACATGGAAAATGCCGCGAGACAACTGTATTGACGATTTTATTAGTAGCTAACTGGAAAGGAAACGTCTGTCTGGATTAATATCACTTTCTTCTTTTACATAGTTTCTCTCAAAGCTGGCCGCGACGAACAGTCCTTGATTCAAACTGGTAGGACCGTTGGCTTTTTATATTTAATTTAAGGCAACTGGCAATCATTTTACTGGAGTTGAATCTTTTTATGCTGGACGCTATTCTTGATATCAAGAATTCTAAAGGCTATAAGATAGGGTTTGCATCCACACAACGGCGTCGTGTTATACTACAAACGCAATTCAAATAAATGCAACAATGGATACGTTGCCCCATAATTTTCAGCCCGTATGTAACCACAAAATTGGATGCAGTCGAGTTAGTTTATGCAAATTTTCGAAATTTATATTGACGACAACGGTGTACATGTATCAAAGTGGAATTAATTAAATGAAAGGAAATAAATGGCACTAGTTAAATATCAAATGGAATGTGCATACGAAACTGTTTCAGCTACATTTCAGAGAATTTTCCAATAGTTGAATTAACTCAGACAGAGCTAGGGCAATTTTTGGTGCTCACAAATAGCATTTTTACAAGTAACTTGTCAAAACGGCAGGGAAGTAGCAGTATCTATGTCCTTGTATGCTATAATACAGACTAAGGAGACACAAAAAGTTGATAAAATGTAATTACTGTATCAAGTATGGCAAACGATCGATTGATTTAATTACTGATTAGTAGCAATAATGGGATATGCATATAACAATAGTGACTCATTGATTAAATTGATTGCTCATTAATTAAAGGGTGCGTGATATTTACATCTATGTACTTGAACTTGTAATAAGTAACATTAACATGTAATAGACACAAAGTGCTACCTAAATAACGTTTGAGTGCCTAGTAGTCAGACGCCACTTTAAAACTGTGAAAGTTTAATTCCCACTTTTCCGGCGTTGGCTATTCTTGGAAAATTGAGCCCCTTCGAGCTTTTGCTCTGCTTTCCGTGGTGGTGTTATTATACATACATCAGGATATCAAGTTACACTAAGAATAATAAACTGATTAAGAATATAAAAACAGAATTTTTAATTCGGAACTATAAATTGTTAAAAAAGAGAATTATTTCACATATCTATACAAACGCATGACAAAGCAATCATGTAGGATCGAATCACGCCTTCCAGTTTCTGATATTTTAAATTAGTTTGGTGTTTGATCTTGAGATTTCAGTACATGGATTTGTTTTTAAGCTAAATATTGCAATGTTATTGCAAAATTTCTTATAAAGTACATATATTATAATACTGCGCCTTAGAACACTTCATTTTGTAATGAACATGCAACCCGGAATCTTTAAATTTAGTTTCAAGTCCCTGCGAAGGATGCTTATTTAAAAATGGCCAAAATTTGCTAAATTTAATTTCAAACTGGTTGCCTCGGGTAAATCTCAGATGCCAGTGTCTGTTCTACTCAATTGTATAAAATACAGGAATAACACAGTGTAGAAATAAATCGCATAATGGTTTTTTAACTAAATGCAAAATAAAAAAATAATATTAGGTACATAAAATACTGTAAAACAACATTCTTTCTGTGTATTAGTTCTGCGTTCTGTTATTTTCGGACTCTCGCCAACCCAAACGACACTTTGGTTTGGTCCGGTTGTTACCCTCTTAAAACAAGGCCGGATGAAGTAGAAATGAGTACTCGTAGGTTCGGATGAGGTAGTTCCGATGTATGTGAATTGGAAACGATAGATCTGAAACAAACCGTATTTGCGTCGGCAAAGATGGCGTTTGTGATTTATATTTTACGGGCGGGAAAATTCAGTAGAATAAAGTGTTTTACGGTATTTGCAACGTTCACAAGGAGTGCATTAAGCCTGACTGGACGTGGTACTCCATTTATGAAAGTTTGGACCACTCGGAATAATATAAACGGGAAATGTTAACCTTTTACAAAGTACGCCTTTAACAACCCGAATCGCCGGTGGACCGCTGGAAGATTTCGGTCTCGGTTCGAACTCACGGCAGGCGGGCTAATTTGGCTGTACTCTGGTAAACAGTGTTTTGGGTTATGGTTATAAAGCGGTTATAGCAATATTAGAGGGGGGAATTAAATGGTACGGCAATTAAACGGGCTTTCTAGTAAGAGGGGGTCTCGTGTAGCTTGAACAAGCGTCCACGTTCGATCAGTAGAGTTAAGCAACGCTCTTTCTGGTCAGAACTTGGATGGGAATTCCACGACTGCATCTCTCGGCGCCTCGTGGTACGACTGCCACGGAAATAGTTGGTCCCAGATGTCATAATAACATCATGAAAGTCGTTAGTGGGATTGGAAGTCCCCATAAAATGTACAGCGACGCCTATAATTGGCCTAACGGCTGTTGGCTGAGTACTAAATAAATAAAATAAATTAAAAAAAAAATAAGATGGGAACCAAATCCACCGGTTCTAGTCAGGTAAAGGAGCAGAGCAAATGGGATACGCCCTGAAGGGGGCTACGGATTCTTCTTGTACACTCTCGTTACCGCGACAATTCTAGAAGGGCTTGGAGAAGGAACTGCGTGGCGTATCGGTTTACGCTAAGTCGGCGTACCGTGTCTAGGATGGCTCTACTGAAAATCCGAGCTCTATGAAGATATGAGTGATGATTGTAACAGTTTTAGATCAATTCAAATTTCTAGAATACTATTTGTGCTTTAGGTAATTTTAATGCGGGGGCTAACGTGACAAGTTCAATCAATGCCATAAATTTTCCACCTATTTGTCACATTTGCCATATTTATCTTTTAAGTGAGTAGGCACTGTTAAGTTGTATCTTGAGTACGGAGTACTAAATAAAAATTTGTGTGTACGTTAAAAGATATATCTATGTATTATCTGTAACCTCATTTACCTTGCAGTGTAGTGGCTGGTGTTTTATACCCTTGCATTTAACGGTACAATGCATAACTTCCCCGGATTAGGGATGCAGAGTTGGAGCGCACCTTTTGTGCTTGCGCAGCAACCATTGCTTGAGGTGTGTGTCTTCGTGATGTGTTGACATTGTTACTCTATCTTTTAGATCTGTGGTTCTGAATAGAATACAGTTCAGTCGATGCCCAACTGTGAAGTGTCTCACCGAGTCCGATTCCAATCGGCAAGGCTGCGGAAAAATCCGGTCCACACGGGATTCGAATCGAGGACTTGCTTTATACAAGCCTACCGCTTTCCCAACTGCACTACGCAGCTTCTTAAAAGATATATTTTATAACTTATTGTTTTTTCATTGATGCGTCACCTTGACAACTAAATCCTGGTGACACAATCATAACAGTAGGTACTTGGTCTTGTTGATTTTTGACAAACGTTTGTTTTGAATATGGGAAATTGCATCTACAATCAGTAGATTGTAAGGGTCAGGTAAGTGCGAACATACTCTCGACTGTATATATTACTGTTGCCAGTAATGTTTATTCGAGGGCCTCATTGTTAAAAACTTAACTGCAGGGGCTTTTATGAAATCCCCAAATTCAGCTATAAAACCACCGATTCAGAGCTAAACACAAGCCACTGGGCAGAACCAAACGATTTTGTGAGCTCGTATTGGCGCAGCAGGGCGCCGTAGTTTAATTTGGGCCCAGTCATAATCTCTGCTAAAACTCAGCTGACGTGACATCCTATTTAAAGCGAAGATAAAACTGACAGCTGGGAATATTTCTCGGTGCTTCATCTATTCGGAAACTTCCTAGTGTTTGCCCGTTTCGGAAGCGCTATCACGTAAGATTCCTCGAGCGATAACGTTCCAGCCTAATTCAGGTACTCCAATTTGTACTGTCTGAGAGAGGTGGTTGGACATATCGGGGCTGAAAATTTGCACCTCTGCGAGTGTTCGAGACATTACCGAGTTCGCGGCTTATTGCCAAAGTTTGTCGGCAAGCTGAAAAACTACCGAAAGGTAAAAATTTGCAGTCGCGCCCGGCTCTTGAAAGTTCTAACAACGAAACTTGCCAAACAGCACAGATGCTTTTAGTATTGTTAAAAATACATTTGCATTACTATTGGAGTACACATAGTATCACGCATGTATCTGCATCCGAATAGTAATAAAAATGTATCTGTATCAAAATATTAATAAAAATGTATCTGTATCCATATATGAATAGCGATATACCTATATCTTCCATTCTTGTAAGACTTCAATGCTACAATGGTTTCAAAATTTGTTGAAATTATAGCAACTTGCCTATTTGCCTCATGAAAGTAATTTTTCTTAATAATCCGGCCAAACTGTAGATGTTAAATGCTTTACTAAAATTGGCAGTATCATTAATTACAGTTTGTATTATTTTACAGAGTCTTAACTAAATATTTAATGGATGGCTGATAAAGTTTTGCTAATTTCAAAATAGTTGTAGAATATTCATACTTTTACAGCTGTTTGTTAATAACATGATACGTTATATCCATTAGGTTTTTTCCATCTATTAATTGCTGTACCGAAATATATTACCATTTGTTGACTTATATCCTACTTCTCTTTTAGCTAACAGTTCATTTTACAAGAGCTACCACAACTAATCTTAACCGATAGCTTGCAGCCAAATGCCCCTTTGATTAATTAAATAGTTTAATATCAATCCAGTTACCTAAATAATAAACAGAAGCAAAAACTACCTCACGAAACAAGTTTTCTTTTTGTTTAGTAGCTGGTGTTACTGATTATGCTTTTGTTCTTGGAAATATCTTTTCTAATATTAAATATTGTAGAGTTTAATTTTCAAAGAGCAGCGCCAAATAAATAAGAACCCTTTTCAGACATATTAGTTTCTTAAATTCCTTGATAATATTATATATTTTTCATATCCTCGCATTTCACCTTATACAATAAGTGTGCAATACGGCAGTTACGCTGAAGTTTGATCCCCACCATTGTGGAGTCACATTGCAACTAGGTGTCTCATACACCGATACGTTTTTATAAACTAATTTTGCATTCTTCTATTGACAGCTAACAATCAGATCTCTCTCGTACTCTACTTACCCCAGGTCGTGGTTAGGCAACTCTCTTGCACCAATTGACCTGGTTTCGTTCTATGCTGAAAGGTTAGATCTAAAAATCTGCTCAAAGGAAAGCCAATTTGTTTATATATCAGCTAACAGCAAACAGATATATTTCCTATTAAATATATAATGCTAAAGAATAGTAGTGTTAAATACTACACCACGAAGTGAGTGTCTATTTCTACTCCGCCTTTATACATTCAAAATATGAAATCACGCGCTAAAAGACTGTCCCGAAACTAACAGCAATATCACTCTATGCGCAGAAAGCTGTTTCTACCACGTACTTATGTTAAAGATCATTAACGCACCCCTCCGGCAGCTATTTCTAACGTAATGCTCAAAGAACACAAGAAAGCGGGTGCTCACGTCTATTGGCGCACAATAAATCACCGATGTCGACGACTATAGTGACTCTTTAATTGTTAATAACCGTATACAATCACCCACCCTGAGTACTAACGAACGCCTGTTACGAACTACCTGCACTTGGGTTCTCGCAGCTCGGCCTAATGATGGGTCCAATATTGCGTCGCTCGATAACGCGGCAGCTTTGTTGTTGACTTCCGGTTTCCAAATCGTCAAACTGCAATATCTTCTGGATCTCGACTCGCTCTGTAAGGTAACCGGCAGCTACATTAACTGTGCCTTCGCTTGCAGTCTCCCAAGAAATTTAGGAATGAAGCTACTTCCCTTTTGAGCCTCCAATTCATACTGGTGCTCTCTGCTAAAATCGACTGCTTCAAATAGTTTTGCGCGGCCAGCCACGCATTTTGGTGTGAAATCCACACAACACATTGGCGCACGTTTAAATCTTACAATGGCCCACTGAACTAAATTATGAACATAAGTATAACAGTAAAGAAGAATTAACACAGGTGTTCAAAGCGGCTGAATATTGAAATGCTATTCTAAATACGCTCAGGCGATCCAGGTCCCATTCCAGTTTCAACAGGCGTGGTTTGTATGTTTTGCTACCAATAATATGTTTTAGTTTCCGCTATTTTATTTACTTAATCTATTCAGCACTTCAGAATGTTGTAGTTTATTTGTTCATCAGCTCATCGACATTCTTCAGCGTTTAACAGTTTCTAAAACTTCTATCGAGCTCATCTGGCGGCCAAAATTTTCCTCTATTCTTTCTTTTATCTCAAGTGCCCATGGGGTTATTCTAATTACGTAGGATTTGTTTTGTTTTGTCTGTTGTTTTGACCAGTTCTTTGAAGATACTTTCACTGCCATATTTTTTTCTCTAGCACTTCTTGTTTTTTCTTGCCTAGTCTAAAATTTGCTCTATTATTTTTCCATTATTTGTGCTACTGATTACTAATGTCGTTATTTTGTACAGTTTTGTGGTTCTAGTTGGTAGTAATTCTCCACGCATACCTCTTGGTTCTGTTGTTTTAGATTTATTCATGATTTTTCTTAGTTGTTCTTCTGCTACTTTGATATGTTTTTCTATAACAATGTGTTAAATTTGTTGGTTTATTTGCAATAATTTTCGGTCTGAAAATATTATGTTCTTTCTTGCCTTTGTATATTTCGTTCTCATACTTCTGTTTATCTTTGTCTAATTTAGCTAATTCAAGTCATATATTTAATTCACAGTTGATCTATTCTAAAAGGCTTTTCTTTCATATATTTCTCTCCAAGTGCTTCCTGTGCTGCCGTAGGTTACACCTTAACATGTAACAAAACTTAAAGTACACACAAATCGCTTGAATGAGCCATATATCAGGTTTTACTCTGAAAACAAAGATGTTTATATCTGAAATCCGATTCGGTATAGACGTATAAGGTGTACATAATTGTTTGTGGGCGCACTCAGTTAATGTGGGACAGAACACAAGCAAACAATGATATAATCGAAAGGTTATATTGAGCATACAATAATCAGCGGTCAACCGATGCTGGCTCGTTATCAAATTATTATTGCTGGAGGGTATTACATTCTGTCATTAATAAATCTTATTAGGCCTGCCGAAATCCAGTCGACTTAAAAAAAGGAGTTAGGTCTTCCCATTGGGAAAGAGCTCCAAACTTGCGCAAGTTAAGCGACTTGCCTAAACCCTCATAAAAACAGTTCACTTTCAATTATAAATCTAAAGAGACAGTAATATTACATCCAACGTATTGGAATTAATTCAGATCTTCTTTATGATTTAGAAAGCTCTGAAATTCCATGTATATTTTTTGTAAATCTAATTACCTGTAGAAGGAAGGTGCCTACATATTTACATACTTACGATGTTTTTAGGTGCAGCATCTATGTACATAATAGTAGAGTCTATGCATTTGGCAATCTAATATGAATACTTACGGAGTTGAGTAAACAGTTTCAAGTTTTCAGTGCAGAGAGTTAAAACCCCCTGGAAATAGAAAGCACACAAAAGTTTCTGGCGCTCGAGTGACACAACGAGGGCGAATGCATTTCAAGCTAGTTTCAATTCCGTTTAATTTGTCAGTCGCGGATCTGCTCGTGTAGGGCGTGTAATAATCGATATGATTGTATTTGCAGTTCGTAGGGGATATAAACGGGTTAGTTTAAGCGCCACCGTATGATGCCGCTTAGCGTGCCTTCAAATCCAATATTGAAATTCTGGAGGCACCCAGGAAATATATTGCTTTGGACAGCGTATCAAGGAAGATCCCTTTTCGCCTGTGTAACAGTTTTAAATTATGAAAACGTATCTTCTTGAAATTACTAGAAATTTTGGTATTAAAATTCTGGCGACTGCAATTTACACACCTATTTAATAAAAATTAAAATTGCAATTTTCAGGATCCGACTATTGTGATTTAAAGGGTTTTCGTGGAATGCTCAACGCCATGGAGCGTTCCATTTAAGTATCAGAGTTAATGCCTTTAGTCGCAATTTTAGAATGTCGATCTAAACTTTATTAGTGTGAAACTGCCCTTAGTACGGCCTGTTCTGCAGGAGAATGGATATTGCTCTTTGGCAATAACACTTTTTGCCCTTGCCGGCACAGCTCCCATGGAACTTGAAACTTGTTTTCTGAGTGCAGCTTGAATTGACGTTCGTGTGCAAACTTATTGCAGAGAAAACTTGCCATCCAAACGTGCTTGGATCAATTATGTTTATTTCCCCAGACCCGAGATTTTAGAATAAAGTTACAGATGTTTTCCAGGGCGCATTAATGTTTTATGCCCTCCAAACTGCTGCAGCTGTAGGAACTATAATTCAATAGTACTTGGAAGACACTCCCTGAAATTGCTTCACAGATAAAATAGTATTTAAGTTACATGTCTTAAAGAATGATTTTCCACTTTTTGTTCACAATTTATATCTGGAAGACTTTTAATTCACATCCACACAGATGTGGATAAGTCTCATTTTGGGTAATTAACTTTCGAGTCAATAAGTTTCTTTTTTAATGGTCAATTTTTCTAACAAAGCCTTTAAAACTGCACTTTATTTTCAGCAACTTTTATGTGATGTGGCCATCGTATGACCCCAGAATCGAGGGGATGCTTCCGATGAATACAGAATACGTGCAGCGAGCAAGCACTTTGGCCTAATGGATCTCATAGCTTAGCGCTTTTTGCCTGATTATTAATTATGCAAAATTTCTTTTAAGCAAGAAGTTTAACGTTCATTTTTTGCGGTAATCTCTTCTTCCAAATAGAAGCGAGGCGAACGGATTTTAATTTTCGACGTAGTAAACTTCAACCGACCTTTTACATCAACAGTTACTCTTAGTAAAACCTTTGATTTTGATTTTTTTAGCATTCAAAATTTGCTTATTTCTTTGCAATAAAATTAAGTTTAAGCTCAAGTTCATGCTGAAAAATTTGAAGGTGTAATAAGATTAATTTAATTATCAATTTAAACAGTTTTAACCACTACGAGCTGTTGGTTTGCTCAAGCTTCTATTATGGAAAAAATATTATGCCAAACAAAATGTTCAAAACAAACTTCCAGGCACATCAGAAAGTTTGAAGGCTACTGATTATGTCGAAATTGTGTCTGCTTTAATGAGGCCTGTGGAATTGATTTTAAATTTTTCACAAAGTAGCAATCAATTAACGTCAAGCACACGATTGAACCGACGGCTAATTACTAAAACTTTATTATATGACAGACAATGGAGATTTTAATCAGCTCTAAAGGAATGCAACTGACATGTAGTCATAGTCATTACAATTAATTAAAATTAATCAATTCGAGAACTAAACCGATCAGAGTTCTGAATATTTGGTATGATATAACCCACCACCTATATCTAGCAATTTCCTACATATCTGTACTAACCACGTTATTAAGGAATCTGGTAGTACACACAGTAAGGTGCTGTAAAATTGATACAATTGGTATCTCTACACGAACACGACACTAAATTATTATTTTGGCGCAGCCACTATTTGCTAAAATGTATTTGTTAACGTTACAAATTGGCCATATATGGGAAGGCTATTAATTATTGTTGCTGAGCTGAGTCATTGCTGGACAAACGTCCGTTTCAGCTTCCAAAATTGGACGTAATTCTGTCACCTGTTACCTGTAAGGGCGACGTGGACCACAAAATATAATTTTAACGATTGGTTAGCACACTTTGTAGTGGAAATTAGATATGAGTTAAAGTTAAACCATGGCAGTAGGATAGACTGAAGAAGTGTTATAGAATGGCCTGCTAAATCTCCAGGGTTACACTTTTTGTGTGTCGTTACTTGAAAATTAAGGTCTTCGGAAAGAAATCCAATGATTTGTCAAACAACTTTTAATAAACTCATTTTTCGATTACACGCATATTGGATATGTTACAGGCAACATGTACGAGTATAATTCAGTAATTTTATATAACGCCTAGCAAAGTTAGGCAGTTTATGAAATGCATCTCTTAAGACTATTTTTCATATATTGCGTAGGCGATATATATATTCCCTAATAAGCTATAGACATATTATCAGATGCGTTTTTAAGGTAAAAATGAACAGTCACTAGCCAATGCATTTAATGGGTGTACGGTAATTCATCACCCTAGCAAAGTTTGTAGGTATTTATGGCAGGTGAACTCATCACCGGCATTAGGCAGCGACCGGTGAACATCGCCCGAGACAGACCAACTCATATAAGGATGCATATAACATACAGTCAAAGGCTGCAACAAACCTAAACAAGCTAGAACGACACACAGCCTAGAAATGAAAATCAGGGATGCTGATTTATTTAACAGAACCTCCAACTTCAAACATAATATACACATTGCCTGCAACTGTGCAACCATTACATAAAATGCCTAGGCATTCCATATAATAACGACAATTGCACCGGAATTATGTTTAATATCGACAAACATGAAATAAACGGACTGGTATTTTAAGCAATTTATGAAATTATATAAACTGCCTAGTCATTATATAAAATGACTGAATTATACAAGCTGCCTCTAACATATGCATATAAAAATACTCAAATATTTTTATCACTACATAATTTTATTCTTGAACTAATATTCTAAATGCTAGTTAAAATTTTCGATCTTTAAATTTGGTAAACTTTTCTGTAACATTTAGTAAATACGTATTGCTGTTTCAGCTATATTAAATAAAATTCCTTTTTACATACCGTTGAGAAAGTATTCCCGAATTCCCGTTAACGGCCGACAGATCCCAAAAAGGGAATAAAGCAATTCCTTTTGAACGTACGGCTTTTTCAACGGCCAACAAAGAGCATCTGCTCGTGCGAAACATTTTCAAATGCAGGCGTTAAAACGGCATTAAACCGTTTACATACTGCCCGTGCGTTTCGGTCGTGGCGTACTGGCTAATTCCATTTCAAATTAAAGAAAGTAATGTAACGCTATGAAAAGCAAATAAAAAGATCGCTTTGGAAAGCCATTTACCCGAGCTCGTCAGGCCACGAAACAGCATTTTAAATTTAAGGGAGCTGTTTGAAACCGTTTCGGGGAACGTGGCAAACACGTAGTAGTCATCCATGTCCAGACGATAAAACAATTTGAGCTTTGCATTTCGGCCAGGATATGATAAGCAATAAATTGCTGCCGCTGCATTGAATCGTCAAAAAATTTGAATTCGGACGAGTGTAATGGCCGATTTGAGGGCTGATTGGAATTAAGCATTTCGCATTTATTTCTAACGCCCATTTGTGTTAAAGCTCCGGTGTGCAATTAACTTTTTCCATTTTATTAAGATAATTCCTGAAGGGATGGCTTTCTAATGTAATTCTAGACATACAGAAGCTTTTAGCGTACCCATTAAGATATAAATAAAATTAATATTTAAGAACGGACAATCGATCGCTAAGAGAAATCTTATCCCAAAGATCCCAACGGGCTCGAAGAACAATACTTACATCTTTTCACGACGAAAGAGTGTTACATATTGTTCTCCAGAATTTCTTCTGCTTTTACTAACATTTACCTAGCACTTCTTCCCATTTATTGCTGCCTCATGTCATTTACACTGTTTTTGATTCGCTGTAACATGTATTTAAACACTTGCACTTTTAATTCTTCTACAGAAAATTTGTCGAGTTCTTCAGATTCCGATCATTCATATGCAAAATTGCTTTTTCTTCTTTTGTGAAGGCGTAGGGTTTGTTCTACTACCAAATGTATAGTCCTATAAGCCTTCATCAGGCGCACACCTGGCAGATCTTGTTCTGATTCATAGCAGCCAAATATTTATCTACTTCTTAAGAACAAGAAATATCCGGGGATACTCGAATTTTAAAGTCCAGTTCGTAAGCACGTGCACGAGTGCCAGTAGATCCGTTCTGAAACTATGAATTACACAGTGTCTTTATTGTTTCTTTTAGCTTTCATGAACTTTATAAAGTTTTCTATATTATTCTGTTACTTACCCGCGGAACAAGTGGCTATACAAGGATCTTTTACAACATTTACAATGAATTCGTTCTCGTTTTAAATACCCCTGCCAGGTAAATGCTTTGATAAAAATAGATGTACCAGGGTAATTTCATCAATACCATACGAATATTGCGTTTCAGCCACTGGCGCTGGCGTGATAAGATTAATTACTCAGACGGCGATAACCAACTATTCCGATTAGCGGCACGTCATCCGCTGAAATACCCGCTTTCGTGCGCGTTTCAGCGGTATAGGTGTCATAAAGCGTTACGTATCAAATATACAGATGCTGGGCAAACGCCATATAAGTAAACCGTAAAGCGAACCGGCGTAGTGGCTGCTATAAAATATCGCTCCAACTTTACATGTATCGAGTTTCGTATTACAGGAAGCGCGCTCAATTTCCTCCACAGGAGAGAACCTCGAGTTTCCGCTTACTTTGATAATTGATTTATAGGGAAGCAATATGGGATATCACCTAATAAATGATATATGAAAACTCCCACAATACTGCGGTCCCATGCGAACCTGCCTGTCGCTCAGGGCACCCGAGTTTATTGTTTTCTCACATTTAGACATTTTTCTTCGTTCCCGCTCTCATCTGCTCTCTGAATTTGTTGATTTACGACCGCTACTCGATATCTATGGAATCGGAGTGCCCCACTTGACGGAAAACAGAAAAACTGCATTCGGGTAGAACATTTCTCATATTTTAGAAATTTTGGATGTCCATATACATTTAGTTGCTTTTCAGGTCGAGCATTTCTCTTAAGTGGAAGGTTTTGGGCTTTTGTATCTACTAAATAAAAACAACATGAGCACCAGTTACCATCAGTGGCAACGATAAACACTACTTACCATTTAAGGCTTCTATCATACGCTAACCTAATCTAATAAAATGAACAGCTATCAGTACGTCGTATGAAAAAAATATCAGAAGTATAGGATAATACGCACATGATACTGGGTTCGACAAACGTAAAACAACCCAGAAGGTTAATGCTGAAATACTTTGTCGCGATACGTCTAACGTCGGGGATTTCAGTTCGACCCAGATCACGTGTTACACTTATTAAGGCTTTACTTGAGAAATTAAAGACTTCAGTAGCTTAAAATATGTTTATTTACAAATTATTCGTCTTGGAAGCGACTGCTCGCTACCGATGTCTGTTCACCAAAATTCCCGCTTACTTAGGCTACTTAGGCCATGAAAACCTGAGGACAAAATCGGCCCCACGCATAATAGCACGTACAAGTCATAATGTTTATTATATAGTTCCGGCCCTCTTTGGCCTGCGAAATTTCTATTACACGTCAGGAACGTACTTCAAAGGACAGATAATTTTCCAAACTCGTTCTTATATAAATACATTTTTTAAGCACTAAGCTATGATTAAATAATATTAATTACTAACGTCCAGTCTCAATATAGTCTAGTGTTTATTATGTTACAGTTAGGATTCCCAACAGCTTACATAAATTCGCCGCGTTTGTAAAACAAAAACAGTCAAAAATTTAAATTTATGAATTATTCATAATAAAATGCGTTGTCAATACAAAATTGTGAAGTGAAATACTATGCGGTTTGAATAAGCAAATAAAATAGTTGAATTCATGGTTCGCCTAAGTGTAAAAAGCGAAGATATCCCTAATTAAAGGAGTCTATTCGACGCTTATCACAGAGGACTTCCGATAACGAAGCGCATTATAGTAGAAATCGTTTTCGATGCGAACTTCTTATCTGAAGGTTTTGAACATCAATTATAGTTCTATTTTCCTAGAAAATAGAGCCTTTTGAGAAATAGTTTTGACTGGGGCTGAGTGGCTGTGTATACATATGTACGTTCTTCGTATAGCAACCATTATTCTTAAAAATGAGGTATAATAGTACAATTTATTGTAGATTCGGTAGAGATGTGGCTCATTAGCTAATTGTGCAACATTTTGCGCCCAATAACAATTATACTAGAAGAAAATCAAAACGATAAGTTGGACAGAATAACAAATCAACTGTTAAATAGAGCTACTGGAAAGCAAATGCGGAAGGCATAGATTAATAGGCCTGATACTAAAGGGAGAAGTGTGTTACAAATTGTTATTCATGGGACGATATAAAGGAAAAGTCCCAAAGGAGTGATGGTGGGAATTTACATGGAGGTTACGATCTTTAAAAACATGTGTTTAAAGTTTTATGGCGATATGTTTTCTAACTATTTCAGTAGTCTAAAACTACGTGTCTGATACCTTACTGTTCAAATTTAAAGGCTCTAAAGTTAAACTGTATAATAACTTCATAATATTGAAAACAGAGACGTGTCCGTGCAAGATTTGTTAAGACATATTTTCGCCTTATGAAAACTAACACCTTGCCGGCTTGTTACGGGAAAAAATCAGGTATGCAAACTAAATTTAAACCACAAAAGTCTGTGTTTCAGCAATTTTCCACCCTCACATATTTCATTACGACGAATGAAATGCGTCATCGATCGCACCCCAACAACAGAATGTTCTAAAAACAAATACTCAATTACAAAGAAAACAAGGGGAAAGCGATGTTAGGTTTCATCGCCGTCGGGCAGGTCGTAATGGATACAATTTTTAATTTTTTTTACCTAGCCGCGATAAGCAGATTGGTGGCATTTGTTTCACGTAAAATGTGTACCTTTTTACCCAACCAAAAAGTTTTAGATTCGCCGAGGGATTGGCACGGTAACGCTTACCTTTGTGCTGGTTTTTCTTAAATGCGATGTGCTCATAATGTTTTTGAAAGGATGCGGGTAATTTGTCTCGGAAAATTAATTGCCTACGGCCGAGGCGTGCGAAACAAATTATCAAGCGTCTAAAAATATCTGCGTTTTCTTTATTTGTTCCTTGAGCTTTATAAATGATTCTTACTTGTGCTGTATTGCGGAGACACGTAAAATTCGTGCATATTTATGATGCCATCTGAATATATACCAAAACAGAGTAAAAGACTTACTCTCCCTCTGTTCTTCAAGAGTGCGATTTAATTGGAGATTATAGGTACATTTGCCTTTTATGTTGAGCACAATTTTGCAACATTTCCCCCGTAGATATTGTTAAGACTCAATAAAAAAACATGGCATCATTTTTTAAAATACCTATAAGATTAGCATACTGAAACCCTCATAACAAGCAACTTATTTCACAAGTTCGTAAAATTAGAGAAAGTTTCGTACTGAAAGTTCCAATAAACTTCATCTTTTTTATTAGTGAAGTTTTCCCTCAGTCTTGTTTTATTAAATCCCTGATTTTACTTCTGGCGCATCTCGAACTAAAGTTACAAATTTCACATTTTCCAAATAAGGACTCTTATGTTTTTAGATGCAGTAAAGACTTTATTCAACGTTTATCAGGTGGTTCCCGTCATTTTATTCTATTAAAAAACGACACCATTAAGATAACACAAAACCCCTCCAGGCTCCCAGCATAAAGAGCTGAAGGGAGCTTAGAAAAATAAATATCTTCTACGTGGAAAGAACCAGGACGTAGTTCCCTGAGCTTAAGCTAAGGGAAAATTATAATCCCTAAGCAAAGTCGCCCTTGGCAGCAACTCCTTATTCTTCGCGGTTTACGACACATTGTTAGATCGGATAGGATAATAAAACAACACAGGATATAAATTTATTTGAAATGATAAAGTGCAGCCCTCAACATTATAGATTACTCCAAAAGATAACTCATTCCAGGTGATTACTCACATAATCTCTGCGCAATTAAATTTCCAAATAAAACCGAAAGTAATAATACAAGCGTCCCACGCTAACGTCAAGCGAAGCGACATTAGCGAAAAGTCATTGTGAGTTTGAAAAACGTGACAAAATTAAATAGGTTTACTCAAACACGTTAAGCTCTCGAGATCTTTCCAGTCGGTCGCGTTTAATTTTATGTCTGCTACTTCAAAGGGCAGGAATATTAAATGCGCCAGAAGATGCCATCCAGTTTCTTGTTTCCAATAAGCTCGGCGTATGTAAGTAGCAAAGCCAGGGCTTTAAATTGCCTTTGAAGCCGAACGTCGTGGAAGTATTTTGAAGGCTGCGTGACAGGCCATACGAAGACCTAGTATCACGGAGAAGGTACCTACTTGGACGCAGCCAGTTTATTAGCTTCGCAGAGAAAGGTGGTAGGTTACTCGGTCAAGCCAACAACTAACAGCGGTTATTATTAAACTTACCTACGCAGGGAAGTGTAAATATAAGCAACACCAGGATATTCGCAGGGTTAACCGAGCTTGTCAATATTTCGCGCCCGCACAGGGGATTTGGTTACAGAATTTGCAATGTCACGACCCTGGATCTCCAAGTCTTTAAAAAGATATTTAGGTTATCAGCTTGGCGGTATTCCGACAGCATAAAAAGTTTTCCTTGTTGTAAATATATCGATTTTCCCTATCTCCCTCTATAGAAACAGAACGGGAGGAACATTCAAAACACCGCATTTTCTCGTATGTCCACTTTTACTCGCGTTGTTTCAGTGAAAAGTCTTATGTGACAAAATATTTTGTGGTTAATTAAAATCACTTAGTTAGGAAGACGCTCGAGCTTTTCAAAAGGAGTGACATTTGAAATAATTATAGCTTGGAATATAGGGGGATTCCGGGATAAAATCGTATAAAATGATGTAATGAGACGGTTCCACGACACTAAATTCCGATCATGGCTTCCAAAAATGTGTGCGATACAAAACTTTGAATTTTACCTTATTTTTGGACCTCTGAAATTGCACACTGAACATACGTGGAACTGCACTGCGCTTTACAAATAAAATCATACAGCAAATCCAAATACTATTAAGTAAACAGGCCCAGCAGCCGACAAGCTAGCCTGCTAAAACACAAGAGAAAACAATATCGATATGCAATTAATCGTACAGAGCGCTGAAGGCGTTAGTGCACTACAAACGGGAATATTCCCAGAAATTTATGTCACAACGGCAACCTTTTATACTAAACATACACAAAATTGTAGCTTACTTAAAATTGACAATAAATAACTAGGGTCCTGAAAGATCTAATGATAACACGATAAATTTACAAACCAAGCTTTGAATTAAAAGTTATAAAATATATGTAAATTTCAAAAGTTTTATAAAATTTCGATATCTCTAGAGATAACTGCAGAATTTGCCGAAACATTTGCACCTTTGCAGTTGACTAGGTGACGCGTGACTATTGTTGTATGCTATTAGAGCAACTATGCTATACTTGTTAAACTAAAATAATAATAGAGGCGTTGGAGTGGGGTTTCATAATCCGTAGAGGTCTCATAAAACTAATATAAATTACAGTGCAGTGAAAGAAGAATATTTGTTGAATTACTTATGAACTATTAACTGTTACACGCAGGTAACTTGGGATTATTTTAATAGTTGTTTTGAAAAAATCACTGTACACATGTTAAATGTAAAGCAATATGCATACGCATTTATTGCAATCACTCAAGAAACTGAAAAGTCAAAGGGTACGTTGATCTTAGTGACGACAATCTCTACTAGATTTTAATCTTTTAAAAAATATTCAGCGTACACCACTGAGTTAAAGGTTTTAGCATTGATTTATTTGCTTAAAAATGTTTCTAATTCAATCTTTCTGGACCTGGACATATGCACTATTAAATAATAAACCATAAATGAGTCTTAGTCGGAATGCATTCCGATCAGGGCAGATTGTAAAAACCAAGAGTGGTGCACAAAATCGCCGCATTCGCCGCCAAAGTTAAGCAATGGCAGCCCCGCAAATGTAGCGAGCTTTTGGCTCGATAACAAAGAAAAATGGGAAACCGGCGAAACTGGTGTCAATCCTACGCCCGATGTAGGATAAGATTTTTTCCAAAGCTTCATTAAAAGAATGCAGAATGGTAGTTCTAAGACTTTCCACGAGCAATCATCGCGAATCTACACGCGATGTCCCGAACGTTTTTTCAGGGATGCTTCAACATGCTGCGATACAAGGCGTCGATGAACGATAGCGGTTCCTGTAAACTCGATCGGAGATCCATATAATTTTGTTCTCTGAATGTCATTTTTTGGCAGTGGTCTATTATAATATACACCCTAGACCTAGACAGTGGAAAAATATCGTTCATATGATATTTTCTCGATATTTCAGGACGTGTTGAATCCGACAATCATTTTAAACTTACTATACCCTTATCGACAACCTGATCGATAAGTAGTTAAAAACTCACCACCAAAGTTGGGCGTTGACGGCGGGCTCGCAAATGCAGCGAGGTCCAGGCTCAAAAACGAAAGTAAAACGTGAAAGTACTCTAGCATATCGACTGCGAAATTGGCGTTCATCCCACTCGAGATATATGGGAAGATTTTCTCCAGAGCTTGATTAGAAGGATGCACAACGGCAGTTCAAAAAATGTTCACGACCAATCAGCGCGAATCTACATGCAGTGTACCATTTCTTTTACGAGATGCATCGATGTACAGGGATGGCTGCGATACAAGGCGTCCATGAACGATAGTGGTTCCTGTAAATTCGATCATAGATCGATATGAAATTTTCGCGATATTTCAGGACGATGTGAGATTCCGAGTTTTAAAATTTTAGTAACCTGCTATTTGGAGATATCAAAGGGGGTACACGCGCATCACAAACACAAAACCTCTTAGCTTGACTGTCCTTGATCAACTCTAAATATGATCGGTTTCCTAACGATTGCTCTACAAATGAAGCTGTTTCATCGATGATTGCTGGTCAAATACTGAGACTGAACTGTCCTCCGTACTGACTTTAGGACCACGGGCTCAACCAAATTAAAATATTAATCCCTTCATCTCATTTGTGCGCTCTAAATGCAATACAATTTCCAAACGGTTCTAACAAAGTGACTAAGATAACAGCAACTGTTCTGCCACTTTACCAATCTTACTTGTACGAGCTTGATTGAAATTATATATTTTTTATCTTTACCATTCTTTAACCAAATTCTATACTTATGTTTCATTATAGCCACGTACCCTATCTTTCTTTTAGCATCTATGTGAGTTATAGATACATCCATATCATCCTAGTTGGTTTTTCTTAATTCCTTCTGCCGCTGTTTAGTTATCCTCTATTTGTGCTGACTACTCGAATGTAATTTTATCCTTTTTTCCACATTTTGCTTGACTTCTTATACAATTTGAGCTGCTATAGTTGTTCAACATTAATTTCTTGGATGGTCGTTCTCTCCTTGTTTATCGCCTTTCTTTAATATTCTTCTTCTTACTTTTCTTACTTTTGTTTTGAACTTTCTAATTGTTTTTACAAACTTAGTTTTTTAGAAGATTGACGTCAAATATACCTTCCACCGCTTTGGCAGTCTGCTTGGTGGCCTCTGTGTTGCCTGACGTCTATCTCTCACTATCTTCACTAGAGGGTGGACTTCCATCTTTGACGCATGCTTATCTGGTTTGTCTTATTCGTATGAGTGTGTCACATCTCTGTCTTATTTCTGCGTTTGGCCCTTATTGACAGACACTCTTGAAGGGTTGGTAACTCGCTCGCCCATCTTAGCTGTTGGATCAGAGTTTGCAGATATTTGAAGACTACGACTTGTTCGATGATGCGGTCATTCATTGCTAACTTACTATTTGTTAATTATTTCGTCTTTTGTAGGTACGCAGCATTCTCTGTAGGTAATCGTATTGCTCTGCTGCTGGTATGATCGTGGCATCATCGGCATTGTTTCTTAACTCCTTTCTTAAAAATTGTGAAGGATGTTTTCTTTTCCCATTCTCATGGGACGAGGGAATTTTTTACAAATTTTAATTGTCTTTCCCCCTCAACTCTCAATTTGTATATTTTCTTGGAGTGTGTTTCGGGTTTGATAAAAGCGGTCTATCGCCTTGGTTTGATGCGAGTTAAATGTGCATATCATCTTAGTCGTTCATCTCAATTCCATCTACCAAAATTTGGATGTTTTGTTTGCTCTTTCTTGTGGCTTTCGTATAATTGAGAACCTTCTTCATTTTCTTCTTCTACCCGCCCTTCATTTCGTTGCAATATTTTTCAGGTGTCATGCCTTAGATATCTTAGTAGTGAGCTTTTTTCTTAACTTCTTAGACGTTTTTCTTCTAATCTTTGTCGCTTCGTTGTTATTTTTTTCCTCTGTAATTCACAGTTCCTTTTTTGTCTTCCTTCGGCTCTCACTTCCTATATTTTCTTGTGTACTGGGACTCCGTTCCTATGCCATAGACGTATAGACATACCATATCATTTATTTTTTACTTGTCAAGTCTTTTTGCTGTTATTTCGGTTTTAACTGGCTATGAGTTCCTGCATTTTCTGGGAGTAATTCGGGTATTATGCGAGTTAGATACCCATGAAGTGAGCAAAAATAAGAAGATAATTTAAAAACCACATAAATCGACAATAAATCACTGTGATTCTAATGTTCTCCGATTAAAGGTAACTATTAGGCGAGTATTTTCAATGTGTAGCAGTATTAACAACGAATGTTAATTGAACTAGGAGCATTCAGTCGTATGTACTAAAACGTCAAACAAGTAGGTCACAGAATGTAATAAATGCCCGAGTAAGCAAAGTTTTTTTTTAAATTAAACATTGAAATGTATACATTTTCGAAGGACCAAATAACTTTATTAACTATAAACTGGCCAAAGGTTGTAGAATTTTAAGGGCAGGAGCACAAGTAAAGACTGAAGTATCGGGCGTGAACAAAAATTCTGGACGCATTTAGGACGTCGTCCAATTTTTAATTTGAGGCGTTGTCAGGAATGCCAGGTATTCAGGGAGCGGTAGTCGCCTTCGATGGACATAATAATATTTGGTTTCATATGCTTCTTTCTCCCTTTATCAGCAGACGAACGAAGCCTTCCAGTTTCACGATTGCAATGAATTTAAGCAACCAAGCTATCTTGCTACAAAGTTGCATCTTCCCATCATCTTTAACAGACGATAATGTATGTGTAACAATTTCTCCCAAAGTCAATTACGCAAAGTACCGTTCAAAATCTAGACTGTCGAGAATCCGGATTACAGATGCACCTGCATTGAGGGAGCCCGAATAAATCTTGCCGCATGAGGCTGTTCAATTACAATGACAGTAATTAATGTTGAAACATAATCGTGTTTATTTACGATCTGCCGTAGCACATAAGGCCGATCTAATTAAGCACTTAAACGCCCATTGTGAATGGGAATTGAAAATCAAAACGTTATTAAAATTCAAAGCAACCTTGTTATTGCAAGTGTTCGGTCGTTGATAAGAGAGCTGTGGAATTGGGTCATAGGAACTGAATGAAACGTACTTTCAGGCATGCCGGTCAAATCACGTCTATGAAATGTCTGCTATTTTGTCTGAAGCTTCAAAATGTCGAATTTAGCACCCATAAAAATATTTGAGGCTTATCTGGCAGCTGTAAACAAGGTTTTGAAATGTATTCCTAAACTGGGTGTTCACAGTGCTATAAAGTCCGATGAATTGGATTAGATAAGAATTGACTAGAAGAAACGAAAATTGGCACCTAAAGTTAATGAAGCATTTGTGGGCTGAGAAAGATTTTGAATAAGTTTGCAGCAAATTGCTAGCAATTTTGTATCCTGTTCTTGGCATATTTTTAGTAAACTTTCAGCAAGCTTCTAGCAAGTTTTTAGTAGCAGTATTGCAAAATCTTGTATTTTCGAACTGCAATGAGTTAAATTTAAGGAAATTATAAGGTTACGCATGCTTGAATGTGTTATAAACATACATTTTGGCACATCGCATCCTTTTGCCAAAAACAGCAAATATTCAATAAATTTACTATTAGTGCATTTGTAGTACATTTTCACTGCTTAGTGTTGTATTTTTATTAACTTTCTGGGAAAATTCAAAGAAGTTTGCAGTAATTATTAGAGAGGTTTCAGTAAATATACAAGAAAAAGATCAGTTAGTTTTCGACAAGTTTTGCAGAAACTGTAAGTTCATTTTGGCAGTTTTCCAGTAACTTTCGCCACATTGTAAGTAAGCTTGCAGTGTGTGTTCAGAATGTCCCCAGTCAAAGTTTTCTTGAATTTTCAGTTATGTTACATATGTTTTCAGTAATTTTGCGGATAAACTGTAACCAATTTTTAGCAAATACCAGTAGAACTTCAGCAAAATTGTAGGGAATTTTTAATCAGGTTTGAGCATTATTTCAAACCCTGCAAATGTAACAGTCAGTAGTTCTCAATCTGACGAAAAATATTGTACGAACGATTAAATGAATAATAATCACGAGAGCATAATTTGGAAAAAATCAGTTTCTGTTATTAAAAACATTTTCATAGACTACGTAGTATTATTTTGCATTAAATTAAATATTTGTATCGTTGGTATAAATAATGATTTTATTGTAATTGCTAAATAATTGATGTTGCATGCAAATATAGAACCTGTAATTGTAAATGCTATCTTAATGTTAATTTCACGAGCCAATATTTTTGTAGGATGTGATTAATACTCCAGAAAATGTATTAGCAATTTAATATGTATTGTTAAAAATTAAATAAGAGAACAATGATAAATAACATAATTAAATAATTTAGAACGAATCAGACGCTGAGAGGAAATTTGCTCTGCACTCAATGTTATACATTCCCAGACCGTTCAAAATCACAGGTGGATATCAGACTGAATATGGTGTCTAAGGTGTTACTGGTGAAAAGTGCACACGGCTAGCTGCAATGGGAATTGAGCTGGGTCTGAAGCT
The DNA here is from genome assembly GCA_940337035.1 of Agriotes lineatus. NCBI lineage: Eukaryota > Metazoa > Arthropoda > Insecta > Coleoptera > Elateridae > Agriotes > Agriotes lineatus. The sequence goes on along the minus strand of OW679198.1, from coordinate 137,683,926 downwards.
GTAAATGCAGGTGTTTGCCTATAAAAGTCGAATCAGTCAAGACATAGAAATGATATTATGATATAATTGGTTTGTAGGCGTCACCCAGTCGATTACACTAACCTGGGGTGCTTTTATGGGAAGCTCCGACTCGGAAAAGCTTTCCCTCAAGACTTTTGACCGTATTTTTGTACTTTTGATGTTTTAACTTCAAAATAGGTGTGCTACACTGCGCTTTACAAATTAAAAGCAACCAGTGATTTAAAATCTCTATATAGCTGAAGGGCGGGGCCGTAACAAACAATGAGTTAGATTTCCAGAAAAGGTTTACCTCGTCGCAGTGGGATCACAGTGGGTTACTGCGCTACTGAGGGAATACGCCCCAAAATTTATTTCATAAATAACAGCTGCTTGGTAATGCACATTCAAAAATTTGCGGCAAGTTAGATATGCCAAATTTTATCATAAGTATAGGGTTTTCCAATAGTGGCGTCAGAACTTTAAAAACTAATTGTAGTCATCTTAGATTGGTTGAACTTTCAATTTTTGTATAGCTGTGTTTAGTCAACTTTGGCAAATCATCACGGAACGTTAAATGTTTTAACACTGTATAGAAACAGTTCGTATTTATTATTAAAATTCTCCTTCTATTCGAGCAACGTTCGGCGCTCTACGTGAAGTTTATGGTTTGTCAGACCACAACTTGCCGAATTTTGCGTAAAGACTGAAGTCTTCTTCTTACAAGATTTAATTCGTCCAGTAACTGAAGCTAAATGAACATTTGCAGAGTTGACAGTTCGCTGATTGGACTCTGGAACAGTTAGAAATCGATTCAGATTTTGGTGAAAAAACTCATATTTAGCGATGAGGCCTATTTTGGTTAAATGAATTCGTCAAAAAGTATATGTCGTTGAAGTGGTATAGCGGCCACGATGATTTGGCAAAGTTGACTAAACACAACCATAAAAAATTGAAGGTTCAACCAATCCAAGATTACTACAATCAGTTTTGAAAGTTCTGGCGCCGCTATTGGACAACCCTTTAGTTGTAATATATTACAAAAATAACGATAAATAACCCGTGGCTAAGGGTGAAATCCCTGGTAGCCAAATGAATATCGGGCGATTATGGGTTTTCGATAACGAATTCGAGATGATTACAAAACAGAAAATCAATAATTTCTTAAATAATCTGGTCAGAAATTTACAACTGATAAAGTGTGCATTCGATTAGATGCGTCATAATTTGTCGGACCGTCATGGTAAAGCTTCAACAAACTACTACCTTTAGGAACAATTCACACACTATATGCAAACATTGCATAATAGCATCTGTTCAAGTTTGAAATTAACTAGCCCATCTTACACCAACGACATCAGACCAGCCATAGCGGTCACTTCACGAGTCTCCTAGCTTGAAAACCAGTACACAACTAAAGAACTGTCCCTCCGAACGTTGAAATTGGCACGACGGGCTAAGCAGAATGAAAAGATATACTTCCTTCTCCTTTCTTGGGCGCGAAACCTCAAATTTGAAACTATCCTAATCAAGGGCAAAGGTGTGCTAATACGAATAGATAACCGCCACTGCATACACTTGCTTTACTGGTTGAAATTATCGTAATAGTTCTCTACTCATTGAACATTCGCGAAAACACTTTTATTACTATCATTTGGTGTTTCGTTGACAGCTGCCAAAAATGCAGATAACATAAACTCAAATTTTTAAAAATTGTGTAATTCCAATGATCCTTCACGTTTAGGATGTCGCCAATCTGAACTTGACCCCAACTGTGGTTGCATTTTGTGAAACTTGCTAGATAGCGGAGAATTCAACTTTGATCCTACCAGGTTTTATTTTTTTGTAACAATAAATGTTGAAATTTAAATGAATTATTCATGTTTAATTAAAAAGTATGCCAATGAATGATAAGTTTTTGCGAGCTCTTTGTATTGTCATTTTACCTCAAATAAACTATGTATTCAACCAATATCTGATACCGTCCGACTGGTCAAAACAATGATATTATTGAAAGTCCTATTATAATGTTGCTGAAACTATGGTTTTTTTCCGAAAGATGGTATTATGTCGAGGCTTTTATCCGAATTCTACATTTTTAAAAACCTCACCGGAGTTGGAGAGTTGTCGCTTAATTAACAATCACTGGTACTGAAAAAGCAATATAAGTAAACATACATATATTAATGTTTCTAATAATACGGAAATGGTAAAAGGAACTTGGTAATGTCCGATTGCTAGTCAGACCGTCAGACATCTTAATCACTTAGCCAATGGCCAATTATGGAGGGTACGGTGATGACGGTCGGTGACGATGAAAACGTGATACACGCAGACACCACACACGTTTATATCACGATGTATCGTGGTTTATATATAACAAGAATAATCTTAAATCTCTAGGTCAAACTCTCTACGGCAAACTAATATCGTATACGCATACGATCCATCTTTAGAAATTAATTAATTACTGAAAATGGCATCTTTAGAATAAGAAAACTATTTAGCTTTTTTTGCCTATTGGCCATACTATTCCTTTGCGATAAAAAATTTTGTGATACTCTGTATTCATTTTTTTTAAGGAAAATATTCACTATAGTTTTATTATTCCGCAGATTTGTAACGACTGTTTGTTACTAAAAGCGACTTCTGGCGCACGAATCAGCCAGTTCTACAAAAAGTCGATTCTGATCAAACAAAGAAAAATTGCAACCGTTTGCACGCGGTGCCCATTCAACCCTAGAAAAGCACTCGCTGGGATCCTATTCCCGGCGAAAAATAAAACTAGCACCGTCGTGTCGCCCGGAACCAAATTTAATGCAGATCTCGGGCTTCCCCGCGTGGCAGCGATCTGCGGAATTGCTTACCGATGTCATCCGCAGATATCGCCTGTAATGCCGATTTTATTTCCTGAATTGTGCAGACGCTTAAAGTAAAATTTGTTCGCAGGTGCGCTCGAAGAGCCTCAACCACCTAGACGAAATCGAGATGAGGCAGTCGGTGGAACCCGCCGCGGACTCGGCCTTGAAAGACTCCAGGTCGGAGCCGGACTGCGCCCGCACCCTGCTGGCGCCCCCTGCGAGGGCCATTCCCACCCCCGAGCCGGCAGTAGCTTCTGCCCCCGATCCCGCTGTGCAGGCTCCCGCCAAGAAGCACGTGCTGTCACGGTCGCAGGTAATTGTGGTTTATATTTTATGTAATTTTATAGCACTTCGAGAACATACAGAGCGTTTATAACCGGTGCTTTGCAAACTAGCTCCCACCTCCTCTATTCCTTGTTATTCTTATCCATCCCAACCTACCTACTTTTAGTATGCCATTCCTCTATTTCGCCACTACTCCTCTACTTCTTATTTGTCCTACAAAATAGCACCAATATGAAACGGAACCGATCTTATAGGGGAAAGTGCTCCTAGCGCCTTTCAAAGTAATCTCCCTCGACTTCTTCACCGTTAACATCGACGAAGTTCCTGAAAGACTGTTCGGCGGTAACATTGCATTAACTGTCTTCTATTTCGTCAAATTCCCTTGTCCTTAGGATCGATTAGAGCTGAGAAAACAGCATGAAGTCCGCTGGAGACAGATTCGGAGAAAAACGACTTCACGATTAACGCAGAATACACAAAGGCATTATCATGTAAAAGGTGTCACTTTGTACCAACTATTGCAATCTACCTTAGAGGGCTCACATAACTCGGACTAGCTCAATCCTCGGCTGCGATATGGATATGATAAACGTGGGATTTTTGTTTACTTCACTTTCGCATAAAGGCTTTAGGTTCACTAAGAAAGAAGTATTGGGCGCCAACAACTTTATTTAAATTGTAAATTTTTCTTATAATATTTATGTACATTCAATCATATAATTCATGGGTCATGTTAATGGTTAATTATGACTTTAATATAATAAAGGTTTATCTACTATGTCAGTTTCTATATGATACTTTATACGGAAATATCGAATTAGAGTACATATTAGTTTGATTTACATTGATTAATCAATCATGAGTTTTATAGAAATGTTTTCTTTCTTTTTCGGAAATTCGGCACCTTTAGGTAAGATAAATTTAAAGAGCTCTTTATACCCTCCTAACTTATTTTTATCTTCAATGACAGCTGGTAAATGATTTACCGGCTAACTTAATTCACATTTCTAAAGTATAAGAAATGCCCATTATTTGACCTGCGGTATAACATTAAACCCCTTTTTTACATTTACAAATATAACCTGTTTTTTCAGCGTCGTTCCTGAAAACGTAATTAAATTTTCTTATTACATTATCTATTGACGGTAGATTGAATTTCATATGCACATTTTAAACTGGTAACTTAACATATTTTGGGTTATGAATGAACTGAATAGTTTATATAATTTTCCTGTGGCTTTAGGACTAACCTAACTAAAAATAAGGCGATCCTACGCTGCTATGAACTGATGTCTTGCCCATCGAGTTGAACTTTACTTAACAGGTAAATGAAGCGGCTTTTCTGGTGAGGAGTTCTTAAACAAGAATTAGTGTTGATCTAACATGGTCTTCCATTTCTGTTAGGCCTTCCAAAAAGGTTTCACTGAGACTCCGGGTGACTCTATCCCACTGAATCATGACGTCCCGTACTCAAAGATAGCAAAGAATAACAGGGCAAGCAAAAATCTAAACCAAAGACATTTTCTATTAGGATATGTACAGATCGCCCAATGTATTTACCTACCAGTTAATTCGTAACTGCTTTTTCTATTAAGAAACTGCCCAATGAATTAATTCTATTTGCCTGAAAAAGTATTACTTTTTAATATAATGTAGAATTATATTAATTACAACCTTACATATGAAAAGTTTCCAATTTTGTATTCTTTTAAGCTGTGATTTAGCTTTAAATTAAGAGCTGGACGCTATGAAGCCTCAATCTGCTTTTTATTCAAAACAAGAAGTGGTTTCCTCTTTTATTTTTAATTTAAAAATTCTCAAATTAACCTTCTACTTAAAATCAAAAAGAACTAAATGAAGATTATGCAACCTGTATTTCTCCTAAGTACTTTAAGTTATCTAACTATCAGGTTTTGTGATCATTCAGATTTACTATATTTTAGTAGCTTGACTTTGGAATGCTACAACTTACCAAAGGTGACCGCACACAACGAATGTGATTCAGTAAACAGCACAAATCCCTTGTGAATGATGCCTTGACTTTCGAAGAAAGTGATCAGTATGGTTTTCAGCGTCGATTTTTGAAGGCCTAATTTCTCCGGTCTGGGAGACGTCGTCGTATTTTGTTTACTGGATCGTATCTATCTATTGAAAGCATCAGGCTTCGGATAATCGGAAAGATCCTCCCGATCGTCACGAAACCGGAAAACACAGGCAGAGTTTGGGCATTTTTGTGTCATCATTTTTGTGATATCCTAACGATTGATGCCTAACGTGTCTCTTTCCGGTAGAGATTGTTCTCTATTGCTTTTTGATTCATTTCTTTTATTTGCGTTAGTTTCCGAGTAAACATAAAATCATGTTTACTGTTGTTAGCTATTTTTTACGATCTTTTATATTAATTCACACTCCAGATTTGGCCATACTGAAACGTCTTTTACTACATACTTATGTGTCGATCTGCCGAAACGTAGGAACTTACCCAATTACCTCCGAAGGAACAAGGCCGCAGCTCTTCTGCGGGACGTCAACACAGGAAGGCCGAATAGCCAATGCTTACCCACGTCCGTTTCCAATTTTTAGTTTTTCAAAGAAGGTATTCATTGCATAGCAGCTGTTTAGCTCTAAAAAGTTTATTAACATTTTCACCTGACCTTTCTTTCTTCCCAAGCCTTGTTTTCCATACAAATTTTATGTTCTGTTTTTTCCTAATTCACATATTTAGAATTAATGTCATCACAATGGTTTTCTCACTAGACCACGCGATTTTTTTATCGAATTATATTTTCGAAATGAGGATCGAGAAATTGGTGAATGAAACTACATCATTCAAGATTGTATCCACGAATTTAGGCAAAAATTCTCTCTTGTATTCGATTTAAAACATTTGTATAATAGGTACTACGCGCTTATTTAAAGGCAGATAGGGAGCATCCACCTACTCAAATGCACAAATTATCAATGTCAGACAGCGGTTAACTGATGAACTAACGAAATCATTATGAATGAGTATGTGAATTGCATATAATTGAAGAGCATGTAGCTTTGTTAAAGCGTTTGCTTTTCCAGTCAACAGATTCGAACTTCACACTTTTGGTGGTCGTCACTCCTGCGAGGGCATTTTCTTTTATCAATGGGATATATTTTCTCAGTAATAACGAAATTAAATCATTTGGTTTGTTAATTACTTTTAATTGTAAAAGTGAATTGTGATACTATATGTGTGAAGAGAACTTCTTCCATTTTAAATACATGGAAATAAGAAATAAAAAATCTAATCCACATAATTTAATAACTCGGGCCACTTGAATGGTCGAGTGGGTTAGTAGTCTGCCGTCTTTTGTATAACTTTTATAATAGCACTTGCAAAGTTAACTAAATGAATATTTGGCAATTTTATAATAGTTATTTATTAGAAGAAACGTGCAAGCAACCCAAACAGCGTACTAAAATAGAAATTAAAGCCGATGAATTTAACCTGCACTTTACAAATGTTGGAAATGCAGTAAGCAGTAGCCTACCACCCACCAACACTGATTTTCAAACGTTTTTAAGGAATGGTACAAATAACCCTGCAAACTCCTTTTACATGACGGAAATATCCGAATCAGATACACAAAAGTATATCTTTAACCTAAAAAATAAAAATACTAAAGACATTAATGGCCTCAACGCAAAAGTAATTAAACATATTAGTGAAGCAATATTGGTACCACTTACTTACACTATAAAGAAATGTATAGCCGATAGTGTGTTCCCAAAAGAACTAAAGTTGGCTAAAGTTTCTGTTATACACAAAAACGGAGAGCGTAGAGATCCTAGCAATTACCGACCAATTTCAATATTACCCGTAATCTCAAAAGTATTTGAGGGCATCATAAAAGATCAATTATTTACATTTTTTACACGACACCACATCCTGAACCAGCAACAATTTGGATACAGGAAAGGAAAGTCAACTACTTTAGCGGTAATAGACATTATCAAAGAAGTGGTGAAAGCTTTTCATGAAAAATATAAAATAGGTTTAACCCAAATTGATCTAAGCAATGCCTTCGATACAGTGGTTCACGAAAATCTGTTAGAAAAAATCCACCATAACGGAGTAAGGGGCCTACCACATTTACTAATCAAAAGTTACTTAGAAGATAGAAGGCAAATCGTGTTCGTTAACCAAGAAACGTCAGAGGAAATGGTATTAAAATCAGGAGTGCCGCAAGGGTCAGTCCTTGGCCCCCTGCTATTTTTAATATATGTCAACGATCTGCCTGTAAACTGTACCACAGGAAAATTAATACTATTTGCGGATGATACTACCATAATTAACACGGCAAAGGACACAACTGCTCTAAACTCAGTTGCTGACAGAAATGTTATTGTCACCCAAGAATAGTTCACTTCAAATGGACTGAAGCTCAATACAGCAAAAACTCAGAGCGTAGTGTTCGACGTGAGGTGTGATGGAAGACACAAAAAGGTGCTAAAATGTCTTGGTTTTCATATAGACAACAATCTCCAGTGGCAATCGCATGTGCAACTGATGACAACAAAATTAGCTACTACACTCTACCAGATAAGAAAATTAGTGCAGCTCACAACTTACTCAGCGGCAAGAAACTTTTATTTTTCAAGTTTCCACAGTGTTCTGCAATATGGAATAATCTTGTGGGGTGCCAGTGCCCACGTTGAACCTGTTTTTGTGTTGCAAAAAGCTGCAGTACGACTAATGGCTCGTGAAAACTATAGAGAACACTGTAGACCGTTATTTATAAAACTGCAAATTTTAACTCTACCTTGTGTTTTAATATTGGAATGTTTGTTATATGTGAAAAACAATGAAAATATGTTTTGTAAGCAATCGGACTGCCATAATTATACTACTAGATATAATAACGATCTAACTATACCAACACACAGGCTGGCCAGAACGCAATGGCAGCCGTTGTTTTACCTAGCTTTAAAACTTTATAACAAAATTCCCACCTCTATTAGACAAATGCCTTTACAAAAATATAAGACTGTTATAAAAAGACATTTATTGAATGCTGCATACTACAATGTTGATGATTTTTTAACTTGTGCAAAATTTTAATATGTATCTGGCATGTATATTTATAATGTGTTGTTTAATGTTACCATTTGTTTTGACCTATGTAAATGCATGTAATGCGTATTAACATGAATAAATATTATTATTATTATTATTATGTATTAAGGGTATAATCAACAGATTATGGCACGAGGAAATGTTTAAAGCGCGACGCGAAGCGGAGAACTTTACATTTTCCGAGATTCGTGATTAGGTACGTGGTACATACAACGATTTGTTTCATTCTGGTTCTCAAAATGAATAAAATTCGTGGATTAAGTATATTGGCTATGGTTTCTATGCAGATTGTTAGTGTTACTGTACTACGTTGTTGGTGCTTGTTATACTACTTAGCAACTGTATGGGACATAAAAGCCATTTTACCCCCGCTATCGAGGGTCAATAAACAAGATTATAGTTCCAAAACTAAATAAATACATTTAACAGTTCCAGTTTTCTGGCAAGAAGTCTTATTATACATATATTTTATTTTTTATAAAGGTTATAATGTTATAACTACTGTTGTGATTAAAATTCCATCCGAATGATAGTATTACGTGGAGGTGCTCCATCCTGTTGGCACCATATTACGAACAAACATGTCACTTGATGTGTGAATAACAATGTAAGATTTACAATTCACATTGTTAAAATATTGGATTATTTATTTTATCCCTAGTTTTCTGTTTTAGACTGCAAACCCAGTTTTTTTTGTCATCTAAAAAATATATTTCTCTTGTAATTAAAAACTCCACACTTTGCTGTTATATTATATAAAAAATAAGTTCATAATTTTGTTTATTTTCAAAATGTCTATTATTTTCTGTTGAAAACCAAACAAACCGATTAGAAACAACTCGCTCAAAATCATCAACTACGTTTATTATGCTAATTTCGTTATTACTGGAATATAAAGTATCACGTTTCCAAAAAGAAATTACTTACAGGTTGGCTACGGAAAATAAAAGTAATATCAACAGCAAGCTTTAGAATTCATTAACGGCCATCACTGCTCTTGTCATAAGTTTATATTGAAAATTTAATTAAGCTGCAATTATAATGGTTTTTACAATAGAACACAAACAAATTTTCCATGGCCAACCCTTACGAATTTCTTTTTGAACACATGGGTGAATATTAAAGTATGGTATCATAATTATTAAGCTAACATTATTATTAATTTTGTCGATATATACTATAAATAAATATCGTTAGGGGTTTTTTCAAATATTTTTCATGAAAAAAACAAGAATATTGAACATAACTGTACTGGTGAGTATCTGCGCTACAAATGTTATTCATTAATCAGTAATTGTAACTATCACAGGCATGTGCTTTTTAACATTTGTTATCCATTCAGCGTAGAATTACAATTCAGTTACATATTTTTCAATAAAAAACACTAATGCCTGCGTTATCAAAATAAGATTTGCTAATAGATGATGAAGATTTTCATTTAAAATATCAGTTATGTTATTTTGATTATTTTTATTTTTTTTATTTTTCTTTTGGAAAAGTTGGTAAACCTTGTATTGATAATAACGCAATTACTAGATCTACTAAATTCTCTGAAAAATTCTGGGTTTTATTAATAAAAAGTATCAACATGCCAAAAGGAGATAATTAATTGGGTGCATAAAATGTTGCCGTGACTCAATTAACAGTATTTATTTAGGACTTTTGGGTAGGACAAACAATAACGCCTGTATTTCATATTTAATATTTACCTGTACATTCGAGAGAGCAAAATATTTGTTGAACATTTCCACGGTTAAATATCTCTTTCATTTAGAAAAATTTGTAAAATTTTAAAATGTTGATGGTACTACAATTACACTCAAAAACAAGATCGAGATGCGAGCCATAGCCCCTAACTTTTTTTCTAACTATAGATTTAGGCTATAAAACACACTGAAAACAAAGATGTTGTATGCCGGGTACGGTAGCTCAGTGTTTAGGCATTCTGGCTAATGATCTATCTGATGGTCGCAAGTTCAAGTCCCGGTCTTGCAAAAGTTTTTAAAAATCCGGATGAAAATGGCTAGGGAATACCATAATCCGGAAGTGATGTAAAGCTGTGGGTCCCATGTTATTACGATCTTATAGCATGTGAAAGATCCCTTGGTATGCTTCAAAAATTCAAAACCTTCCACTCTGTAAGTGCAAATTTGAAATTCAAAATTGTAACCTGTATTGTTTTCTCTAAAGTATCTAGTTCTAGTGGGTGAAGTCTTTCCATTATTCATATAGAGATCTGAAAAATTGTAACAGATGGGGAAACGGTTAAACAATGACCTTAGTCTAACATTATTATTACTTCTTAGTTTCAATTTTACCCTGTAGTAAATTTTTCAAATAGCTGAACAAAACACAAAATATAAAGATCTTGTATAACAAGACAGCTGCTAGTATATTTCATTCCTAAGGTATTCCAGAAGAATTCTAAACTTTTCACTTCTGGTGAGCCACTATTTAAGAGAAAGTGCAAATCTGAATACTCAAATTAAAACCCTCATTCTGTTGTAAATTTTTTATGTTACTAAAGTTTCTGGTTCATTTTTTAAGGCATTCGACTGAGTTCTTCCATTGTGCTTGAAAATTGCAACAATGGTGAAGCAATGAATTGCTGTTGCTTCTGTTTAATCTCTTTATTACCTAATTTAAATGAAGAAGGAAAACGTTTAGCTGATTTTGTACTTAGTAAAATCACTTAGTACAATATTGCATATAGCATTATATCTTTAAATAAAATGAAAATGAAAGTTTGTCATTGCACCATTAAACGGGTTATTTGTTTTTGTTTACGATTATGGAATTTACGAAAAAAATTTCTTTAAATTAAGAAATTATGCATTGTTCGCTTTAGGTTATTATTGGATACTCAAATAGATAGCAAATAATTCACAAACCAACTCCGACGTTTGTTTTCAAGTATTCAAATATTTGCGTGCGTATTTATTGTTAAATAACAGTTTGTATTTTCAACTACATTTTGATCTTTCTAGGCCATTATGTATTATACAAAGACAGTGAAAAAGATGACCACTTAATAATATAGGCAACCCATTTAACACTGTTGACAGCAACGTTTAGAAAATGTAAATATGACAAGTAGCAGTGACGTGCCACATATCAAAGAATTAAGATACTATAGAAAACCACTTTCCCGAAGCGATTCAAGTAATTTAGCTCTGAATGTAGCTGTTGTTAATGTAATGCTAATCAGGTGATGTAAGTTAAAAAATAATGCATCGTGAGAATTCAAAATTACACCACTCGTGTCAATGCTCAACTATGCCAAGTCGGCGCTTGCATGCAACATTAAAGCATTAAATTCTTTAAATCCTCCAGTGTTACTGATCGCATGGGCTTCAATCATTTATCATAAGTTAAAGGCTTTTTCATCTGAATTGATAAATGAAGAGTGCACATTAATATAGAAGTATAAAATGTATTGCAAGGGGCCTTCGCTAAAAAGCGGAAACGCAGGCGCACAAGTTAAAAAATCGTATCCTAACAATTAGTTCAATACAATCATTGTATCATTAGAATTCTTTTTTTGTCAGTAGGTAAAAACGTAGGCGACACAAAGCATTCGTAAGAAAAATTTAATTAAATATTTTAGAACTGTTGATAGAGATTACGTAAATGAGGAAAATAATTCCCTGTAAACGGATGTAATATCTGCATTAATAAAAAGTGTGAACTTTCACATTACTACACAGTAAATGCAGTTTTGTTGATAATTTCAATTGAGAAGTTATTTTAACTTGACTGTTTTTCAAATATCTGTTGTTGCAACTCTTAATTTTCATTGCCCTGAATGAAAAAGTTATATCACTTCGTTAATTGTAGAAATTTGTTGAATTTGCGATTGTGATTACAATTTACTTATCACTCCTTAATTGTTTTTATCTTGTTCTTTACTGTTATTTCGCCTAGATTTTTCATATTAGAATTGTTGCTATTTCTGGCTTTTTATTTTTATTTCATACTTTTGATATTTTTACTATATAAAAACGATCACTGCAACAAGTTAAATGTGAAGTCTAGTAGCTCAGCGGAAGCATTTATATTTTCGTTTGCTCGCCGAACATCAAAATACGTGTAGGATTGCAGGTACCAAAAGAGTACTACATGAGTAATGTTTTACGTTTTGTTTAAATCAGGTGCTGTATGTTTCCAGCCTAACACAGTATATGATACCTCAAATAATGAACAAATAAAATAGCAAAACATCTTAATTTTACCTGTGAAGCATTAATAATTGGTCAAGTTATAAGAATTCTTGGAACAAAGGCAGTGCAGATCCGCGGAAGGTACATTAAATAAAACAAGGCCAAACAAAGCCTGAACTATTCGCCAAAGGCATTCACGATACATTAACTTCGTTGTAATTCACCGATACGTGTTTAGATCATGCACAATTCAAAACAGCTCAAATCGTTACATTTAGCTGTTATAGCAGAACAGCATTGTTCAGCAAATGTGTCTTACGACGGCGATTTAGCAGCCAGCGAAATTTATTCGTATAGGAAGAAACGAGCAGTGTTCAAAGGCAGGTGCGAGTGAGATGGGATACTGCCCAAGCCTTCTAAGTAATTCGAATTTGCAGTGCATCGCAAAATGATTTCAAAGGGTACGTCAAAGACATTCTAAGAATACCCACTAGTCTTGCATTTTTAATCAGACGCTGCACAAACCACTTTTTGATGGGATGAAACGGGACGTGCCCATAAGCACGAATACTTAAAAACAGCAAGATCGGCTAGCTAGAAGCATAATAGCGCTTTAGCATAACGATTTCACCTAATAATAAAGTATGATGAAAAATTATTTTCATCTAGTATGGCTATAGAATACTTCCTAATGTATGGATGTAACTACGTTTACACTTAAATGTCAAACTTGACATTTGATTTTTAAATGAGTTATAGTTGCATTCATAAATTAGGAACTATTCCATCGCCATACTAGATTAAAATAATTTTTGATTATACTATATATTGGACATACCAACATCTTGATTTGATATATTTGAATGGAATTATTACGCTACTAAATTAAGTGAACCACTATACTTACTAATAGTTTTATACCCTCGTTAGGACAGCATCCGCAGTGGGTAGTAGCTAAACCCTCTTATCTAGAACTTTATGGACCTCTAAAAGCATATAAGAGCTTTATAGGTTGAGAGCGTAAAATGCATACTAAAAATTGTATGTACATACTCGTACATAAAAATGAACTGCCTGCAATAAATTCCATAATGAATGAGGCACATAATTTTATAAGAAAGCCGAGAAACTTTTCACTAGAAATTGTCACTAATTTTATTGAGGATTGGAGCAAGAGATGGACAGGTAGTTCGACCAGACTTTCATCTTGCATTGCACTTATACTAACTAGCTGCAATAGAACAAATCCTAATAACAAATGTAGATATTTCTCTGTTTTTGTTCAAATTGTGCTTCAAAACCAATTATGATTTTTTTTCTTTGTGGTTAGAACGGCTTATCTGGTCTATGTAACTGTTACGTAAACTTTTAGTTTGATATTCTTCATTTGTCAGACGATTACAGTTTCGATGTGAACATTAGTATGAAGATTCTTGTTTACCATTTGCTTTGAGTGCTTGTCATATTTTTTGAGTTTACCTAAATATTTGTACATTTTTCAGAACTTTAGTCATTTATTCAGTTTTAGAATAAGCTTATATCTACTATAAATTGGTCTTTTTGTTGAAAAATAAGGATATTAAAAAAACGTAATTTTGTTCTAACTTCATTTATTTTAAACCTGCAACTGTAGATGTTAACCGACAGCATTATAACAGTAGATTAAGGCACAAATCGGTAGATCTACTGTTAAAACGTCAGACCTGGCAACACTGTTTCCCCACGCTAACTTGAGTCCACACGAGAGCTCGACGAATTCCAAAGCCCCTCTCCACGTGTATAAAAATGCAATGACTGCGTCGATTCTTAAGGTGACCTAACAATATGGCAACTTAGCTGTCGAAATATGTTGTTGCAAAAGAAAAAAGTGAGAAGAAAAAGGTATCTACATCCACAAAGGTGGTTTAATTTTTTCTTCTTTGATGCTTGTTAAATTTTGCAGAAATTTTAGACAAGCAGCCATGGTTAGAATAAAGCTTAAAAACAAGGTGTTTAAAATGTAATTTACTGCTTTACGCCATATTCTCAAATTGCTTATAATTGCTTTCTTCTCGGTCAGTTCGTCAGTTGTAAATGGCTAGAGTGGATTGTTGTATCTAAATCGTAACATGACTTTTAGTCTTAGTTGCAGTTTCCAGTAAAGGGTCACAATTTAGCTGTTGAAATATGTATTTGTGGAGACGGTAAACGGGTTTGCAAAACAATATTCTTGATAACCATATATTGCAGGTGGTTAAACTTCTCATTTTATTTTGTAATAACATAATTTTCTTAGTTTTTATATTGAGATATTACTTTTGAACATTTACTTTCAATGAAATGTGCTTCGCCTCATCATCCTTGTTCTATTGTCGTTGACAAATACGAGTATTTTAGTAAAAAGGCAGTCATTTATATAAAAGTCAAAACAAACTATCTAAATTTGTTCCAAGTTGTAATTAATTATTTATAGATATGAAAGTCGAAAATTTGATCTCTAATGTGAAGCTTTTCCAAACGAACTCTTAAGAATTACAATGCAGTTTTATAATAGTATATTACGGAACAAGTTTAGAAAAGTGATGTTTTACTGAACAAGTATGGCTGATTTGAGTACTCGCTGACGCCCGTACTTAAACTCCATACGAGTTCAGTAAAACTACTTTCCTAACACATTCCGTATACTATTTTATCGCATTTCATAATAAATGTGAAACATTAAGTTTCAACATGAAAGTAACACTAAATCTGTCAGGTCATTTTGTATTTTAATTAGCCACCTAGGCTTTAGGGCAGCGTGCCCGTATGTTAAACCCTTTTAGTTACTTATTTCGCTTCATCGCCTAATTCCATAATAATGATTTTGCACATATTTGGCCTCAAGCGCAGTATTTCTCGTCATCCGGGGCACCCCTTTGTTGGTACTTTGACAGTCGGGTGTTAACGCTCGCAGGATTTCCGAACCTTCTAGAGTTTACGCTGTTGGTGTGACTGCGAGGCCTCGCGCTGTCTTTGTCACCGGAACTTATTTGTTTTATTGGGCGCATCGCCATTGGCTGTCGAGAGTCACGTGGTAACGCCGTTTTGGCTCACGCCACTTTCGGGGGTCCTAACGCTTCTTGCGGGGGATTCAACCCAGAGCCGTCGATCTAAGAGGTCGGATAGTGTGTGTGTTCGTGCGGCGCTCCCGCCCTTGGCGGGGGCGTCCGCCTTTTCCCGTCTCGTGCTGCTTCAGCAAGTGTTTTATAAACTGTTTCGCCTTATGCGAGAGTGGCAGTTCAACTCAGGCGATTGAACAAGGGAGGTGTGTGTGTGTCGTTAGCGGCGATCTTATTACGCCAAGGCGTAGGTGTGATGGAATTCCATGCCCGGTTCTACGTCGTCACGTAAGGGAGTGTTCCCCTTAGCTCGTTGTGCGAGGATTCCGTTGAGGTAGGACGTCACTTGGGCTAGTTTGGCCGTCGTAGCGGCGTTTGTTGAAGCGCCAACCTTTGTCGCCATTTTGGGCGCATCCAGACCATTCACACGTCAGCCGTTTTAGCGGCGAATGAATTGCCACAGGCAACCTGTTTTCCGCCAGCTGGACCGCATGCCGATCTCTTGGGCCGCCACCAATAAAATTAAGGTATTTGTAACCATTGAATCATACTAACTTCTCGTGCGCGATAAGGGCACAGCTCATGTGAATAATTGCTGAACTCTTGGCATACGTGCTGTAAGGCGGCAACGCCAGTTTGGTCGCGGTAAAATTGCATGTGCGCGAACTTGATGTGAAATCTTGTGCACCGTTAAAAACGTACCCTTCGCATCTTAAATTGTTGTCGCGAAGTGGCGTCGCTCGCTCATTTTTGATCTAATCACTTCACTCACTTGGGATTTGCTGTGTTTGCCCAAATCATCATGTGAGCATTCTTATGAACAAACGTTCCCTTTGTGGGACTCATATGTCAAACTGCTTTTGATTTTGTACAGTTATGGGTGTTGTTTAGTAACAGTAGTGCTCCCATCAGCTGATGCTTATTTATAAAAATTAACGCAATGTTTGCGGCACGCTTTGCTGCCCCAATGTAAGAATCGAATAATAGACGCTTATCTAATTAAGAGACGCTTTATTCTTGGTCGCTTTGTGCATGTTCTGTTTCAGCGTGCGTCCATCATTGAGGAGATAAATGTACGGTGGAGCCAGTGAGATCAGAGCGTGCAGGTAAGCTTGGTGGTGACATTGCCGTGGCTGAAAGAGCCCCACTTCATGATCTAAGTATTTTTGCCATCACGAAATCGTTGTGTGAGTTTATAATTCACGAGTACCCCTATCGACGGAGTGTCTTGAATACTTCGCCCCCCGTCTAACCGCCCAGGCCCGGTTATTCGGGTTAAGACAGGCTTGGTGGCGCCCTCTTTATTTTACCGTTATTTACCGACCCTCTGGCCGTTACCCTTAGGTAATCTCGTTAAGAACCCGCCCAACTCCACTGAAAGTCTAGCCGGCTTATCTTGTTGCGGCTGGGTAGCGGCCTAGGAGAACTTTCGTCCCGATTTCGTCCATTACGGCACGCGCCGGCCGTTTCGTTTATGTCTGAGCCGGTGCGGTGTCGTAAAGTCAGTTTAAGACCGTAACAAATCCCAAAACATAACCAAGCTGCGCAGAACTCGTTTTTATGTACAGCTCCCGCATGGTAACCTTAGAAAAAGTTTCACTTCGCGCATCAATACGATACAGTGTAGAAGTAAGTGTACACTCCGAGTTAAAAGCACAGATCTTCGAAAGCGCTTATAATATACTTTATAAATAATTTAATCTACAATAGTTCTTGGAAATAAAACAATTGGACCAACATTATTTGCAGAAAACAAGCCTATATAAGAATAGTACAGTTGAAAGACGCAAGGGTCAGCTTTTAGGGTGAATGTACAGCAGTGACGCACCAGCGAATAGTGATCTTGAAAGCAGCCGAAGTACACGATATGATGCGATTGCACCCGAGAACTGACTGCGTGAAATTTCTAAGGTTACGATGCGGGAGCTGTACTGAAACGCAATAAGCAGCTCCAGTTGATATTACGCGTTTGGCAGTACTGAAGTGCATTGTTGGTGGCACTGTAAGTCTATGTCAAATTCGAGGTTAGCAGGTTAGGTCTTGCATCAGTCTGTGCCAACACTTCGAATATGACGTAGACCTACAGTGCCACATACACATGAGTATTGTCAAACGTAAAACGAATCGCCGTTGCTATGCTGTAATGGTTGTTAAGATGCAAAATACCACTTTCCTCAACGATTTTGAATATAGACATGTAGTGCATTACCATATCCAATGCTTTAAAGGCTATTTACTACTTGCGAATTTCAATCTTTTTAGGCGCATATTCACCTTCTCAATATTCATGTCAGAGAAGCATCCAAACCTAACGCATGGAAAAACTTGAAAGGAGCTCGGCTCGTGTAATTTCCACAAAGGTTAAAATTAAATTCGAGTGGGTGTTACATGACAGTAAACGACTTAATATGCTGCAAACTAAGTACGCCGCTGTTCAGTGTAAAATATACTCGCTGTACCGTTTTTGCAAAGCAGTGCAAATGGCGTTACCCCATTTTCAGAAAGGCGAGAATTTTTTATTAATTTATCTTCGGCTGTACTGGTTTTAACTGTATTGCGGGTCGCCCCATTGGTCATGTTCCCAGTAAATAACAGTTTTTGTTTGTATTTTGATACTCAGCCAACAGCCGTTAAGCCAATTATAGGCGTTGAATCTGTTATTGCAGACTTTTGGATTGCCTGAAATAACACGTCGAAATTCCAAATTAAAATTCTGAATGCAGTCAAATCGAACGGCTCTGAACAGTCTGTAAAATCTATAAACATTAGCATTGATAACAGAACCTGTTAAGTAGGTTAAGGAAAAATAGCATCTCTAAATCCCGGAACGAAAAAGTGGTATTTAAATCCCATACGTCGACCACTCACTTTCTCTTCGTCACCGTCTTCTGCCGCGCAATAAATAGTGGGGCACGATCCCTAGGTCACCCTTTTCCGTACTTCTACGACTTTTATTCGAAATTTACCAACTCGTGAGAGTATGGATCTTTAAATTCGATTAAGAGTTTTGTGCTGCTGTAGAAGTTTCAAGTTCTTGGTATTCGAATTAGTTGTACTAAAGTATCGATGTTACTGAATATTTAACGCTTTGAAATAACATTTTTAAGGTGGAACGTAAATAAATAACGAAAAAACTGTAGAGAGAGGACATAAATTATGAAAGAAATTATCATACTTTTTAGTAAAGTGATGCCAAAAGCAAACACATTACACAAAATGTGCTCCGCCAAGTTCTTCAGTCAGAGGTTAGCTTTAGAACTTTTATGGTAGAAATCGATAAAAAGCTAACCTCTGATTGACGAACGTGGTGCTCTCTTTTATACATCTGGTTTTGCATGTAACTTTCTCAATTGTCTTAGGTCTATTGAATTTTGAGCAGTAATTGCAATTCATTTTGAACCTTGAATTGATCGATTTGATTCAATTTCCAAGGCTTTCTTCTTTTTCTTGCATCATCCTCTCTTTTTCTTAAGAGTTTGGGTTTTTTATATTCTTAACTGCGGTCGTCAGTCTTTTCATATATTGTTGATTCCATTTTTTTAGTTTATCTATTGTACATACTCCTCCTGTTCACTTTTTGATCTTGCCTTGTAACGATGTGTGAGGTTTAGACACTTTAAATTAAACCAAACGTCTCGCAGGACTTAGTATTTCAATAATTATTTGCCCTTTGTGTTGACCTAGCTAGCTCAGTAAACATGGAACTCTAAAATACCCCATTTCGTAGATGTGAAGTGTCAATATTTGCCAGAACAGAAAGTTGGTTCCCCCGGCAACGGCATAGTGTTTTCTGATTGAAACTAACTTCAAACACTGCACAATAAAAGTCAATTTGTTTACACAATCTATTGACTTCAAAACGTATATAAAACCAGAAATCAAATTTTTAAAAATCAAGGAAAACCAGGATTAACTTAAAGAAAAACCTACGTGCGAGACTATTCACATGTACGTTACAAAGCATATATAAACAAAAAAAACGCAAACATCACAATGTCTTGGAGCCAGCCCTGCTCGCGCGAAAACTGAGTGCTATTTGCACATTATTTCACGTTCACAGTAGCTTATCAAAACTGAACGCAACCCTTATCGCGTTTTGACTGTAAACATTTTCCGGTATAAAATTTACATTGAACTGATGCATGTTCTCGGATGACGTGATGCATAGAAAGCTAACACACCCGATGCTGGGAAACTCCCGATTGCTGACAGGCCCTACGGGACTGCTAAATTAGCACTTCCCAAAATGTACGCCTCGGACTGATTCACAGATATGCTCCCTTTGTCTATGGTAACATTGCTTTCGCTTGATTTACAAACGATATTCGCTGCACTTTAAACTAGTGCGCAACAAACTATTTACTGCAGGCTGCACGCCGCTTTTATTTAATTTGACTTAGGGCAATTTACTCACAACGTATTCTGGAGTAGCAGATACTTGCAGCCCCCAACTGGAACTGAGCTGCGACTACTGTTGACCTTAAAAGCGTCAGCGATAAATGCTTTCAAATGCGTTGAAATTCCCTTTCGTCCTGCGGATGGGCGTGGACTTGCATTGCTCGCCACACACGTGAAATTAAACTTTAAATTTCGTTCACCGCCCGGCTTCGCGTACATTTGATTTTATTAAATACAATTCTACAATATAATTTACAAGAAAACACAACTCCGCTATCTTTTAAGTATGAAAGTAAGCATAACAGACAAGATATATCAACTGGTTCGTTTCAGTCTCCACAATTCGCTTTGTCAACTTCTACTCCTTCATACGATGGACATGTCCTAAAAGTAACTAACATTTCCTCTTAAATTTTCCTTTTCGATTTCCAGACTTTTTCTTCACTTTTCTGCGCTCATTGCTTTCCGTATTGATTATCTTCAAGTTTTTAAAATCTTTCTCTCTTTTTTTCTTTCCAACGATAGTCATTCCATGACAGATCTAAATAGCCTTCCCTCTGAAAGTTTCCTGACATGTCCGTACCAGAAAAAATTTTCTTTGTTTATATCGTCAATTATAGCTTTTTTGCATTTGTATCATTTTCTCTACTATACCCAGTTGAGACATTGTTTTTGCTATAGATTTTCTGTGCTCATTGCTTTCCGCTTTTATTCTCTCTAAGTTCTTTTGTATCTTGCTTTCTTTCTTATCTCCAGTGATATCCATTCTATGAAAGCTTTAAGTAGCTATCCCTATGACATTTTCTAGACACGCCCGTAACAAAAAAGTTCTCTTGCTTAAATCGTCCATTATAGTCCTTTATATTTCCATAATTTTCCATAGTTCATATCTTTTGTCGGCGCTTTCCGATTACCATACTTTTTCTTTACTATATCCGGTTAAGAAAATGTTCTTCCTGTAGATTTCTTGCTTTCATTGCTTTCCGTATTTCACGTTTTTCTCTCCTTATTTTCGCTGACGACAACCATTTCATCGCTGTTTTTAGTATTCTGCCATCTGTCATTTTCCTGGCATGTCCATATCAAGAAGAGTTTTTCTGTGTATATTGGTCTATTATGGTCCTTTACACTTCTATCGTTTGCCATAGTTTCTAGTATCTACCGGCAATTTCCGAAGTCCAAATCCTTGCTACACTTCTTGTAGATTCTTGCACTTATTACTTTCTACATTTCTTCTCAAAACGTTCTTTCCCTTTCTTCCCTTTTTCTTCTCTCTAACGATAACCATTCCGTGGTTGCTTTTGGTAGCCTTTTGTGATTTTCCTAGCAAGTCCGTACTAGGATAGTTTTTCTTGCTTAGATTCATTATGGTCTTTTACATTTCCATCGTTTTCTATGGTTTAGAAAGTTTGTCAGCGCTTTCCGATTTCAACACCTTTTCTTGAGTATATCCAGTTGAGGCATTGGTCTTCGTGTAGTCTTCTTCCGCTCATGGCTTTCTGCGTTCATTCTCCCCTAGTTCTTCTAAATCTTCTCTCTTTCTTTCCTCCAATAATATCCATTCTGTGACAGCTTTAAGCAACCTTCCCTCTGATATTTTCCTGACACGTTAGTACCAAAAACTTTTTTTTTGTTTAGATTGTCCATCACGGTCCTTTACATATCCATTATTTTCCATATTTTACAGCGTCTGTCGGCACTTTCCAATTTCCAAACTATTTCTCCACTGTAATCGGTTGAGGAATGGTTTGTCCTGTAGATTTTGTGCGCTAATTGCTGCACGCAATCATTCTCCCCAACTTCTTCTGAATATTTCTCTCTTCCTTCTCTCCAATCATATCAATTCCATGACAGCTTATGGCCCTTTACATTTCCATTGTTTTCCATAGTTTATAGCGTCTGTTGAAGCTTTCCGATTTTCAAAATTTTCCTCCACTTTATCCAGCTGATGCAGTGTACTTTCAGTAGATTTCTGGCGTTCATTGTTTTCTGAATTCTTTTTCCTAAGTTTTTCTGGGTCTTTATCTCCTTCTTCTTTCCGATGATTACCTCTGGCACTTTTCTAGCATGTCCGTACCAAGAAAGTCTTTTTGTTTATGTCGATGATGGTCCTTTGCATTGCAATCATTTCCCACAGTTTATAGCGTCTGTCGACGCTTCCGATTTCCAGCTCTTTTCTGCACTATATTCGTTGGAGAAAGTGTTTTTCTTATTGATTTTCTGCGTTAATTGCTTTTCACACCCTTGCTCCTTCTCTTCTGATTTTTTTGCTCTTTCTTCTTTATAATATCCATTCCATGACAGCTTCTGCTAGCTTTCCCTCTGCCAATTTCCTGGAATATCCATTCCGAAAAAGTGTATATTGTTGATTATTGTCCTGTACACTTACATAATTTTCTACAGTTTATAGCATTTGTTGGCGCTTTCCTTCAGACTTT
>OW679198.1:137292708-137661503 GCA_940337035.1 Agriotes lineatus | reverse complement strand
GGTTCAAATAGCGTTTGTAGATGCTACTAATACTCTTTTATATAATTTTCAAGCTGTAGAAAACACTACAAGACCATTTAGAATTATTTTGTACATTTTAATTTCCTTTCATTTCGTATCATATTCAAACTAATTCAAGTGGGTCAAATAGCGTTTCTAGATGCTATTAATACTCTTTTATATAATTTTCAAGCTGTAGAAAACACTGCAAGACCATTTAGAATTATTTTGTACATTTTAATTTTCTTTCATTTTGTATCATATTCAAACTTATTCAAACGTGTCAAATAGCGTTTGTAGATGCTATAAATATTCGTTTATATAATTTTCAAGCTGTATGAAGCACTCCAAGACCATTAGAATTATTTTGTACATTTTAATTTTCGTTCATTTCGTATCATATTCAAACTAATTGAAATGGGTCAAGTAGCGTTTGTAGATGCTATTAGTACTCTTTTATATAATTTTCAAGCTGTAGAAAACACTGCAAGACCATTTAGAATTATTTTGTACATTTTAATTTCCTTTCATTTCTTATTATATTCAAACTAATTCAAGCGGTTCAAATAGCGTTTGTAGATGCTATTATTACTCTTTTATATAATTTTAAAGCTGTAGGAAACACTGCAAGTCCATTTAGAATTATTTTGTACATTTTAATTTTCTTTCATTTCGTATCATATTCAAACTTATTCTAACGTGTCAAGTAGCGTTTGTAGATGCTATTAATACTCTTTTATATAAATTTCAAGCTGTATGAAACACTCCCAGACCATTAAAATTATTTTGTACATTTTAATTTTCTTTCATTTCGTATCATATTCAAACTAATTCAAACGTGTCAAGTAGCGTTTGTAGATGCTATTAATACTCTTTTATATAAATTTCAAGCTGTATGAAAAACTCCCAGACCATTAAAATTATTTTGTACATTTTAATTTTCTTTCATTTTGTATCATATTCAAACAAATTCAAAAGGTTCAAATAGCGTTTGTAGATGCTACTAATACTCTTTTATATAATTTTCAAGCTGTAGAAAACACTGCTAGACCATTTAGAATTATTTTGTACATTTTAATTTTCTTTCATTTTGTATCATATTCAAACTTATTCAAACGTGTCAAATAGCGTTTGTAGATGCTATAAATATTCGTTTATATAATTTTCAAAATGTATGAAGCAGAACAAGACCATTAGAATTATTTTGTACATTTTAATTTTCTTTCATTTTGTATCATATTCAAACTTATTCAAACGTGTCAAATAGCGTTTGTAGATGCTATAAATATTCGTTTATATAATTTTCAAGCTGTATGAAGCAGAACAAGACCATTAGAATTATTTTGTACATTTTAATTTTCTTTCATTTCGTATCATATTCAAACTAATTGAAATGGGTCAAGTAGCGTTTGTAGATGCTATTAGTACTCTTTTAAAAAAATTTTAAGCTGTAGAAAACACTGCAAGACCATTTAGAATTATTTTGTACATTTTAATTTTCTTTCATTTTGTATCATATTCAAACAAATTCAAACGGTTCAAATAGCATTTGTAGATGCTACTAATACTCTGTTATCTAATTTTCAAGCTGTAGGAAACACTGCAAGACCATTTAGAATTATTTTGTACATTTTAATTTTCTTTCATTTCGTATCATATTCAAACTTAATCAAACGTGTCAAGTAGCGTTTGTAGATGCTATTAATACTCTTTTATATAAATTTCAAGCTGTATGAAACACTCGCAGTCCATTAAAATTATTTTGTACATTTTAATTTTCTTTCATTTCGTATCATATTCAAACTAATTAAAACGGTTCAAGTAGCGTTTGTAGATGCTATAAATACTCTTTTATATAATTTTTAAGCTGTAGGAAACACTGCAAAACCATTTAGAATTATTCTGTACATTTTAATTTTCTTTCATTTTGTATCATATTCAAACTAATTCAAATAGTTAAAATGGCGTTTGTAGATGCTATTAATACTTTTTTATATAATTTTCAAGCTGTAGAAAACACTGCACGACCATTTAGAATTATTTTGTACATTTTAATTTTCTTTCATTTCGTATCATATTCAAACTTAATCAAACGTGTCAAGTAGCGTTTGTAGATGCTATTAATACTCTTTTATATAAATTTCAAGCTGTATGAAACACTCCCAGACCATTAAAATTATTTTGTACATTTTAATTTTCTTTCATTTCGTATCATATTCAAACTTAATCAAACGTGTCAAGTAGCGTTTGTAGATGCTATAAATATTCGTTTATATAATTTTCAAGCTGTATGAAGCACTCCAAGACCATTAGAATTATTTTGTACATTTTAATTTTCGTTCATTTCGTATCATATTCAAACTAATTGAAATGGGTCAAGTAGCGTTTGTAGATGCTATTAGTACTCTTTTATATAATTTTCAAGCTGTAGAAAACACTGCAAGACCATTTAGAATTATTTTGTACATTTTAATTTCCTTTCATTTCTTATTATATTCAAACTAATTCAAGCGGTTCAAATAGCGTTTGTAGATGCTATTATTACTCTTTTATATAATTTTAAAGCTGTAGGAAACACTGCAAGTCCATTTAGAATTATTTTGTACATTTTAATTTTCTTTCATTTCGTATCATATTCAAACTTATTCTAACGTGTCAAGTAGCGTTTGTAGATGCTATTAATACTCTTTTATATAAATTTCAAGCTGTATGAAACACTCCCAGACCATTAAAATTATTTTGTACATTTTAATTTTCTTTCATTTCGTATCATATTCAAACTAATTCAAACGTGTCAAGTAGCGTTTGTAGATGCTATTAATACTCTTTTATATAAATTTCAAGCTGTATGAAAAACTCCCAGACCATTAAAATTATTTTGTACATTTTAATTTTCTTTCATTTTGTATCATATTCAAACAAATTCAAAAGGTTCAAATAGCGTTTGTAGATGCTACTAATACTCTTTTATATAATTTTCAAGCTGTAGAAAACACTGCTAGACCATTTAGAATTATTTTGTACATTTTAATTTTCTTTCATTTTGTATCATATTCAAACTTATTCAAACGTGTCAAATAGCGTTTGTAGATGCTATAAATATTCGTTTATATAATTTTCAAAATGTATGAAGCAGAACAAGACCATTAGAATTATTTTGTACATTTTAATTTTCTTTCATTTTGTATCATATTCAAACTTATTCAAACGTGTCAAATAGCGTTTGTAGATGCTATAAATATTCGTTTATATAATTTTCAAGCTGTATGAAGCAGAACAAGACCATTAGAATTATTTTGTACATTTTAATTTTCTTTCATTTCGTATCATATTCAAACTAATTGAAATGGGTCAAGTAGCGTTTGTAGATGCTATTAGTACTCTTTTAAAAAAATTTTAAGCTGTAGAAAACACTGCAAGACCATTTAGAATTATTTTGTACATTTTAATTTTCTTTCATTTTGTATCATATTCAAACAAATTCAAACGGTTCAAATAGCATTTGTAGATGCTACTAATACTCTGTTATCTAATTTTAAAGCTGTAGGAAACACTGCAAGACCATTTAGAATTATTTTGTACATTTTAATTTTCTTTCATTTCGTATCATATTCAAACTTAATCAAACGTGTCAAGTAGCGTTTGTAGATGCTATTAATACTCTTTTATATAAATTTCAAGCTGTATGAAACACTCGCAGTCCATTAAAATTATTTTGTACATTTTAATTTTCTTTCATTTCGTATCATATTCAAACTAATTAAAACGGTTCAAGTAGCGTTTGTAGATGCTATAAATACTCTTTTATATAATTTTTAAGCTGTAGGAAACACTGCAAAACCATTTAGAATTATTCTGTACATTTTAATTTTCTTTCATTTTGTATCATATTCAAACTAATTCAAATAGTTAAAATGGCGTTTGTAGATGCTATTAATACTTTTTTATATAATTTTCAAGCTGTAGAAAACACTGCACGACCATTTAGAATTATTTTGTACATTTTAATTTTCTTTCATTTCGTATCATATTCAAACTTATTCAAACGTGTCAAGTAGCGTTTGTAGATGCTATTAATACTCTTTTATATAAATTTCAAGCTGTATGAAACACTCCCAGACCATTAAAATTATTTTGTACATTTTAATTTTCTTTCATTTCGTATCATATTCAAACTTAATCAAACGTGTCAAGTAGCGTTTGTAGATGCTATTAATACTCTTTTATATAAATTTCAAGCTGTATGAAACACTCCCAGACCATTAAAATTATTTTGTACATTTTAATTTTCTTTCATTTCGTATCATATTCAAACTTAATCAAACGTGTCAAGTAGCGTTTGTAGATGCTATTAATACTCTTTTATATAAATTTCAAGCTGTATGAAACACTCGCAGTCCATTAAAATTATTTTGTACATTTTAATTTTGTTTCATTTCGTATCATATTCAAACTAATTAAAACGGTTCAAGTAGCGTTTGTAGATGCTATAAATACTCTTTTATATAATTTTTAAGTGGTAGGAAACACTGCAAAACCATTTAGAATTATTCTGTACATTTTAATTTTCTTTCATTTTGTATCATATTCAAACTAATTCAAATAGTTAAAATGGCGTTTGTAGATGCTATTAATACTTTTTTATATAATTTTCAAGCTGTAGACAACACTGCACGACCATTTAGAATTATTTTGTACATTTTAATTTTCTTTCATTTCGTATCATATTCAAACTTATTCAAACGTGTCAAGTAGCGTTTGTAGATGCTATTAATACTCTTTTATATAAATTTCAAGCTGTATGAAACACTCCCAGACCATTAAAATTATTTTGTACATTTTAATTTTCTTTCATTTCGTATCATATTCAAACTAATTCAAACGGTTCAAGTAGCGTTTGTAGATGCTATAAATACTCTTTTATATAATTTTCAAGCTGTAGGAAACACTGCAAGACTATTTAGAATTATTTTGTGCATTTTAATTTTCTTTCATTTCGTATCATATTCAAACTAATTAAAACGGTTCAAGTAGCGTTTGTAGATGCTATAAATACTCTTTTATATAATTTTTAAGTTGTAGGAAACACTGCAAAACCATTTAGAATTATTCTGTACATTTTAATTTTCTTTCATTTTGTATCATATTCAAACTAATTCAAATAGTTAAAATGGCGTTTGTAGATGCTATTAATACTTTTTTATATAATTTTCAAGCTGTAGAAAATACTCCAAGTCCATTTAGAATTATTTTGTACATTTTAATTTTCTTTCATTTTGTATCATATTCAAACTAATTCAAATAGTTAAAATGGCGTTTGTAGATGCTATTAATACTTTTTTATATAATTTTCAAGCTGTAGAAAATACTCCAAGACCATTAAAATTATTTTGTACATTTTAATTTTCTTTTATTTTGTATCATATTCAAACTAATTCAAACGGTTCTAATAGCGTTTGTAGATGCTATAAATACTCTTTTATATAATTTTCATTACTGTAGGACATACTCCAAGACCATTTAGAATTATTTTGTACATTTTAATTTTATTTCATTTCGTATCATGTTGAATCTAATTCAAACGGTTCAAATAGCGTTTGTAGATGCTACTAATACTCTTTTATATAATTTTCAAGCTGTAGAAAACACTACAAGACCATTTAGAATTATTTTGTACATTTTAATTTTATTTCATTTCGTATCATGTTGAATCTAATTCAAACGGTTCAAATAGCGTTTGTAGATGCTACTAATACTCTTTTATATAATTTTCAAGCTGTAGGAAATACTCCAAGACCATTTAGAATTATTTTGTACATTTTAATTTTATTTCATTTCGTATCATGTTGAATCTAATTCAAACGGTTCAAATTGCGTTTGTAGATGCTACTAATACTCTTTTATACAATTTTCAAGCTGTAGAAAACACTACAAGACCATTTAGAATTATTTTGTACATTTTAATTTCCTTTCATTTCGTATCATATTCAAACTAATTCAAGTGGGTCAAATAGCGTTTCTAGATGCCATTAATACTCTTTTATATAATTTTCAAGCTGTAGAAAACACTGCAAGACCATTTAGAATTATTTTGTACATTTTAATTTCCTTTCATTTCGTATCATATTCAAACTAATTCAAACGGTTCAAATAGCGTTTGTAGATGCTATTAATACTCTTTTATATAATTTTCAAGCTGTAGGAAACACTGCAAGACCATTTAGAATTATTTTGTACATTTTAATTTTATTTCATTTCGTATCATGTTGAATCTAATTCAAACGGTTCAAATAGCGTTTGTAGATGCTACTAATACTCTTTTATATAATTTTCAAGCTGTAGAAAACACTACAAGACCATTTAGAATTATTTTGTACATTTTAATTTCCTTTCATTTCTTATTATATTCAAACTAATTCAAGCGGTTCAAATAGCGTTTGTAGATGCTATTATTACTCTTTTATATAATTTTAAAGCTGTAGGAAACACTGCAAGACCATTTAGAATTATTTTGTACATTTTAATTTTCTTTCATTTCGTATCATATTCAAACTTATTCTAACGTGTCAAGTAGCGTTTGTAGATGCTATTAATACTCTTTTATATAAATTTCAAGCTGTATGAAACACTCCCAGACCATTAAAATTATTTTGTACATTTTAATTTTCTTTCATTTCGTATCATATTCAAACTAATTCAAACGTGTCAAGTAGCGTTTGTAGATGCTATTAGTACTCTTTTATATAATTTTCAAGCTGTAGAAAACACTGCAAGACCATTTAGAATTATTTTGTACATTTTAATTTCCTTTCATTTCTTATTATATTCAAACTAATTCAAGCGGTTCAAATAGCGTTTGTAGATGCTATTATTACTCTTTTATATAATTTTAAAGCTGTAGGAAACACTGCAAGACCATTTAGAATTATTTTGTACATTTTAATTTTCTTTCATTTCGTATCATATTCAAACTTATTCTAACGTGTCAAGTAGCGTTTGTAGATGCTATTAATACTCTTTTATATAAATTTCAAGCTGTATGAAACACTCCCAGACCATTAAAATTATTTTGTACATTTTAATTTTCTTTCATTTCGTATCATATTCAAACTAATTCAAACGTGTCAAGTAGCGTTTGTAGATGCTATTAATACTCTTTTATATAAATTTCAAGCTGTATGAAACACTCCCAGACCATTAAAATTATTTTGTACATTTTAATTTTCTTTCATTTTGTATCATATTCAAACAAATTCAAACGGTTCAAATAGCGTTTGTAGATGCTACTAATACTCTTTTATATAATTTTCAAGCTGTAGAAAACACTGCTAGACCATTTAGAATTATTTTGTACATTTTAATTTTCTTTCATTTTGTATCATATTCAAACTTATTCAAACGTGTCAAATAGCGTTTGTAGATGCTATAAATATTCGTTTATATAATTTTCAAAATGTATGAAGCAGAACAAGACCATTAGAATTATTTTGTACATTTTAATTTTCTTTCATTTTGTATCATATTCAAACTTATTCAAACGTGTCAAATAGCGTTTGTAGATGCTATAAATATTCGTTTATATAATTTTCAAGCTGTATGAAGCAGAACAAGACCATTAGAATTATTTTGTACATTTTAATTTTCTTTCATTTCGTATCATATTCAAACTAATTGAAATGGGTCAAGTAGCGTTTGTAGATGCTATTAGTACTCTTTTAAAAAAATTTTAAGCTGTAGAAAACACTGCAAGACCATTTAGAATTATTTTGTACATTTTAATTTTCTTTCATTTTGTATCATATTCAAACAAATTCAAACGGTTCAAATAGCATTTGTAGATGCTACTAATACTCTGTTATCTAATTTTAAAGCTGTAGGAAACACTGCAAGACCATTTAGAATTATTTTGTACATTTTAATTTTCTTTCATTTCGTATCATATTCAAACTTAATCAAACGTGTCAAGTAGCGTTTGTAGATGCTATTAATACTCTTTTATATAAATTTCAAGCTGTATGAAACACTCGCAGTCCATTAAAATTATTTTGTACATTTTAATTTTCTTTCATTTCGTATCATATTCAAACTAATTAAAACGGTTCAAGTAGCGTTTGTAGATGCTATAAATACTCTTTTATATAATTTTTAAGCTGTAGGAAACACTGCAAAACCATTTAGAATTATTCTGTACATTTTAATTTTCTTTCATTTTGTATCATATTCAAACTAATTCAAATAGTTAAAATGGCGTTTGTAGATGCTATTAATACTTTTTTATATAATTTTTAAGCTGTAGAAAACACTGCACGACCATTTAGAATTATTTTGTACATTTTAATTTTCTTTCATTTCGTATCATATTCAAACTTATTCAAACGTGTCAAGTAGCGTTTGTAGATGCTATTAATACTCTTTTATATAAATTTCAAGCTGTATGAAACACTCCCAGACCATTAAAATTATTTTGTACATTTTAATTTTCTTTCATTTCGTATCATATTCAAACTTAATCAAACGTGTCAAGTAGCGTTTGTAGATGCTATTAATACTCTTTTATATAAATTTCAAGCTGTATGAAACACTCCCAGACCATTAAAATTATTTTGTACATTTTAATTTTCTTTCATTTCGTATCATATTCAAACTTAATCAAACGTGTCAAGTAGCGTTTGTAGATGCTATTAATACTCTTTTATATAAATTTCAAGCTGTATGAAACACTCGCAGTCCATTAAAATTATTTTGTACATTTTAATTTTCTTTCATTTCGTATCATATTCAAACTAATTAAAACGGTTCAAGTAGCGTTTGTAGATGCTATAAATACTCTTTTATATAATTTTTAAGTTGTAGGAAACACTGCAAAACCATTTAGAATTATTCTGTACATTTTAATTTTCTTTCATTTTGTATCATATTCAAACCAATTCAAATAGTTAAAATGGCGTTTGTAGATGCTATTAATACTTTTTTATATAATTTTCAAGCTGTAGAAAACACTGCACGACCATTTAGAATTATTTTGTACATTTTAATTTTCTTTCATTTCGTATCATATTCAAACTTATTCAAACGTGTCAAGTAGCGTTTGTAGATGCTATTAATACTCTTTTATATAAATTTCAAGCTGTATGAAACACTCCCAGACCATTAAAATTATTTTGTACATTTTAATTTTCTTTCATTTCGTATCATATTCAAACTAATTCAAACGGTTCAAGTAGCGTTTGTAGATGCTAAAAATACTCTTTTATATAATTTTCAAGCTGTAGGAAACACTGCAAGACTATTTAGAATTATTTTGTACATTTTAATTTTCTTTCATTTCGTATCATATTCAAACTAATTAAAACGGTTCAAGTAGCGTTTGTAGATGCTATAAATACTCTTTTATATAATTTTTAAGTTGTAGGAAACACTGCAAAACCATTTAGAATTATTCTGTACATTTTAATTTTCTTTCATTTTGTATCATATTCAAACTAATTCAAATAGTTAAAATGGCGTTTGTAGATGCTATTAATACTTTTTTATATAATTTTCAAGCTGTAGAAAATACTCCAAGACCATTTAGAATTATTTTGTACATTTTAATTTTCTTTCATTTTGTATCATATTCAAACTAATTCAAATAGTTAAAATGGCGTTTGTAGATGCTATTAATACTTTTTTATATAATTTTCAAGCTGTAGAAAATACTCCAAGACCATTAAAATTATTTTGTACATTTTAATTTTCTTTCATTTTGTATCATATTCAAACTAATTCAAACGGTTCTAATAGCGTTTGTAGATGCTATAAATACTCTTTTATATAATTTTCAAGCTGTAGGACATACTCCAAGACCATTTAGAATTATTTTGTACATTTTAATTTTATTTCATTTCGTATCATGTTGAATCTAATTCAAACGGTTCAAATAGCGTTTGTAGATGCTACTAATACTCTTTTATATAATTTTCAAGCTGTAGAAAACACTACAAGACCATTTAGAATTATTTTGTACATTTTAATTTTATTTCATTTCGTATCATGTTGAATCTAATTCAAACGGTTCAAATAGCGTTTGTAGATGCTACTAATACTCTTTTATATAATTTTCAAGCTGTAGGAAATACTCCAAGACCATTTAGAATTATTTTGTACATTTTAATTTTATTTCATTTCGTATCATGTTGAATCTAATTCAAACGGTTCAAATTGCGTTTGTAGATGCTACTAATACTCTTTTATATAATTTTCAAGCTGTAGAAAACACTACAAGACCATTTAGAATTATTTTGTACATTTTAATTTCCTTTCATTTCGTATCATATTCAAACTAATTCAAGTGGGTCAAATAGCGTTTCTAGATGCCATTAATACTCTTTTATATAATTTTCAAGCTGTAGAAAACACTGCAAGACCATTTAGAATTATTTTGTACATTTTAATTTCCTTTCATTTCGTATCATATTCAAACTAATTCAAACGGTTCAAATAGCGTTTGTAGATGCTATTAATACTCTTTTATATAATTTTCAAGCTGTAGGAAACTCTGCAAGACCATTTAGAATTATTTTGTACATTTTAATTTTATTTCATTTCGTATCATGTTGAATCTAATTCAAACGGTTCAAATAGCGTTTGTAGATGCTACTAATACTCTTTTATATAATTTTCAAGCTGTAGAAAACACTACAAGACCATTTAGAATTATTTTGTACATTTTAATTTCCTTTCATTTCGTATCATATTCAAACTAATTCAAGTGGGTCAAATAGCGTTTCTAGATGCTATTAATACTCTCTTATATAATTTTCAAGCTGTAGAAAACACTGCAAGACCATTTAGAATTATTTTGTACATTTTAATTTCCTTTCATTTCGTATCATATTCAAACTAATTCAAACGGTTCAAATAGCGTTTCTAGATGCTATTAATACTCTTTTATATAATTTTCAAGCTGTAGGAAACACTGCAAGACCATTTAGAATTATTTTGTACATTTTAATTTTCTTTCATTTCGTATCATATTCAAACTTATTCAAACGTGTCAAGTAGCGTTTGTAGATGCTATTAATACTCTTTTATATAAATTTCAAGCTGTATGAAACACTCCCAGATCATTAAAATTATTTTGTACATTTTAATTTTCTTTCATTTCGTATCATATTCAAACTAATTCAAACGGTTCAAGTAGCGTTTGTAGATGCTATAAATACTCTTTTATATAATTTTCAAGCTGTAGGAAACACTGCAAGACTATTTAGAATTATTTTGTGCATTTTAATTTTCTTTCATTTCGTATCATATTCAATCTAATGCAAATAGTTCAGGTAGCGTTTGTAAATGCTATTAATACTCTTTTATATAATTTTCAAGCTGTAGGAAACACTGCAAGACTATTTAGAATTATTTTGTACATTTTAATTTTCTTTAATTTTGTATCATATTGAAACTAATTCAAATAGTTCATGTAGCGTTTGTAGATGCTACTAATACTCTTTTATATTGTTTTCAAGCTGTAGAAAACACTACAAGACCATTTAGAATTATTTTGTACATTTTAATTTTCTTTTATTTTGTATCATATTCAAACTTATTCAAACGTGTCAAATAGCGTTTGTAGATGCTATAAGTATTTGTTTATATAATTTTCAAGCTGAATGAAGCACTCCAAGAGAATTAGAATTATTTTGTACATTTTAATTTCCTTTCATTTCGTATCATATTCAAACTAATTAAAACGGTTCAAGTAGCGTTTGTAGATGCTATTAATACTCTTTTATATAAATTTCAAGCTGTATGAAACACTCGCAGTCCATTAAAATTATTTTGTACATTTTAATTTTCTTTCATTTCGTATCATATTCAAACTAATTAAAACGGTTCAAGTAGCGTTTGTAGATGCTATAAATACTCTTTTATATAATTTTTAAGCTGTAGGAAACACTGCAAAACCATTTAGAATTATTCTGTACATTTTAATTTTCTTTCATTTTGTATCATATTCAAAGTAATTCAAATAGTTCAAATGGCGTTTGTAGATGCTATTAAAACTTTTTTATATAATTTTCAAGCTGTAGAAAACACTGCACGACCATTTAGAATTATTTTGTACATTTTAATTTTCTTTCATTTTGTATCATATTCAAACTTATTCAAACGTGTCAAATAGCGTTAGTAGATGCTATAAATACTTGTTTATATAAATTTCAAGCTGTATGAAACACTCCAAGACCATTTAGAATTATTTTGTACATTTTAATTTTATTTCATTTCGTATCATGTTGAATCTAATTCAAACGGTTCAAATAGCGTTTGTAGATGCTACTAATACTCTTTTATATAATTTTCAAGCTGTAGAAAACACTACAAGACCATTTAGAATTATTTTGTACATTTTAATTTCCTTTCATTTCGTATCATATTCAAACTAATTCAAGTGGGTCAAATAGCGTTTCTAGATGCTATTAATACTCTTTTATATAATTTTCAAGCTGTAGAAAACACTGCAAGACCATTTAGAATTATTTTGTACATTTTAATTTTCTTTCATTTTGTATCATATTCAAACTTATTCAAACGTGTCAAATAGCGTTTGTAGATGCTATAAATATTCGTTTATATAATTTTCAAGCTGTATGAAGCACTCCAAGACCATTAGAATTATTTTGTACATTTTAATTTTCTTTCATTTCGTATCATATTCAAACTAATTGAAATGGGTCAAGTAGCGTTTGTAGATGCTATTAGTACTCTTTTATATAATTTTCAAGCTGTAGAAAACACTGCAAGACCATTTAGAATTATTTTGTACATTTTAATTTCCTTTCATTTCGTATTATATTCAAACTAATTCAAACGGTTCAAATAGCGTTTGTAGATGCTATTATTACTCTTTTATATAATTTTAAAGCTGTAGGAAACACTGCAAGACCATTTAGAATTATTTTGTACATTTTAATTTTCTTTCATTTCGTATCATATTCAAACTTATTCAAACGTGTCAAGTAGCGTTTGTAGATGCTATTAATACTCTTTTATATAAATTTCAAGCTGTATGAAACACTCCCAGACCATTAAAATTATTTTGTACATTTTAATTTTTTTTCATTTCGTATCATATTCAAACTAATTCAAACGGTTCAAGTAGCGTTTGTAGATGCTATAAATACTCTTTTATATAATTTTCAAGCTGTAGGAAACACTGCAAGACTATTTAGAATTATTTTGTGCATTTTAATTTTCTTTCATTTCGTATCATATTCAATCTAATGCAAATAGTTCAGGTAGCGTTTGTAAATGCTATTAATACTCTTTTATATAATTTTCAAGCTGTAGGAAACACTGCAAGACTATTTAGAATTATTTTGTACATTTTAATTTTCTTTAATTTTGTATCATATTGAAACTAATTCAAATAGTTCAGGTAGCGTTTGTAGATGCTATTAATACTCTTTTATATAATTTTCAAGCTGTAGAAAACACTGCAAGACCATTTAGAATTATTTTGTACATTTTAATTTTCTTTCATTTTGTATCATATTCAAACTTATTCAAACCTGTCAAATAGCGTTTGTAGATGCTACAAATATTTGTTTATATAATTTTCAAACTGTATGAAGCACTCCAAGACCATTAGAATTATTTTGTACATTTTAATTTTCTTTCATTTCGTATCATATTCAAACTACTGAAATGGGTCAAGTAGCGTTTGTAGATGCTATTAATACTCTTTTATATAATTTTCAAGCTGTAGAAAACACTGCAAGACCATTTAGAATTATTTTGTACATTTTAATTTTCTTTCATTTCGTATCATATTCAAACTAATGAAATGGGTCAAGTAGCGTTTGTAGATGCTATTAATACTCTTTTATATAATTTTCAAGCTGTAGAAAACACTGCAAGACCATTTAGAATTATTTTGTACATTTTAATTTTCTTTCATTTCGTATCATATTCAAACTAATGAAATGGGTCAAGTAGCGTTTGTAGATGCTATTAATACTCTTTTATATAATTTTCAAGCTGTAGAAAACACTGCAAGACCATTTAGAATTATTTTGTACATTTTAATTTTCTTTCATTTTGTATCATATTCAAACTTATTCAAACCTGTCAAATAGCGTTTGTAGATGCTATAAGTATTTGTTTATATAATTTTCAAGCTGAATGAAGCACTCCAAGAGCATTAGAATTATTTTGTACATTTTAATTTCCTTTCATTTCGTATCATATTCAAACTAATTCAAATGGGTCAAATAGCGTTTGTAGATGCTATTAATACTCTTTTATATAAATTTCAAGCTGTATGAAACACTCCCAGACAATTAAAATTATTTTGTACATTTTAATTTTCTTTCATTTTGTATCATATTCAAACTAATTCGAAAGGTTCGAATAGCGTTTGTAGATGCTATAAATACTCTTTTATATAATTTTCAAGCTGTAGGAAACACTCCAAGACCATTTAGAATTATTTTGTGCATTTTAATTTTCTTTCATTTCGTATCATGTTGAATCTAATTCAAACGGTTCAAATAGCGTCTGCAGATGCTACTAATACTCTTTTATATAGTTTTCAAGCTGTAGAAAGCACTACAAGACCATTTAGAATTATTTTGTACATTTTAATTTTCATTCATTTTGTATCATATTCAAACTTATTCAAACGTGTCAAATAGCGTCTGTAGATGCTATTAATACTCTTTTATATAAATTTCAAGCTGTATGAAACACTCCCAGACAATTAAAATTATTTTGTACATTTTAATTTTCTTTCATTTTGTATCATATTCAAACTAATTCAAAAGGTTCGAATAGCGTTTGTAGATGCTATAAATACTCTTTTATATAATTTTCAAGCTATAGGAAACACTCCAAGACCATTTAGAATTATTTTGTGCATTTTAATTTTCTTTCATTTCGTATCATGTTGAATCTAATTCAAACGGTTCAAATAGCGTCTGAAGATACTCTTTTATATAGTTTTCAAGCTGTAGAAAACACTGCAAGACCATTTAGAATTATTTTGTACATTTTAATTTTCTTTCATTTTGTATCATATTCAAACTTATTCAAACGTGTCAAATAGCGTTTGTAGATGCTATAAATATTCGTTTATATAATTTTCAAGCTGTATGAAGCACTCCAAGACCATTAGAATTATTTTGTACATTTTAATTTTCTTTCATTTCGTATCATATTCAAACTAATTGAAATGGGTCAAGTAGCGTTTGTAGATGCTATTAGTACTCTTTTATATAATTTTCAAGCTGTAGAAAACACTGCAAGACCATTTAGAATTATTTTGTACATTTTAATTTCCTTTCATTTCGTATTATATTCAAACTAATTCAAACGGTTCAAATAGCGTTTGTAGATGCTATTATTACTCTTTTATATAATTTTAAAGCTGTAGGAAACACTGCAAGACCATTTAGAATTATTTTGTACATTTTAATTTTCTTTCATTTCGTATCATATTCAAACTTATTCAAACGTGTCAAGTAGCGTTTGTAGATGCTATTAATACTCTTTTATATAAATTTCAAGCTGTATGAAACACTCCCAGACCATTAAAATTATTTTGTACATTTTAATTTTCTTTCATTTCGTATCATATTCAAACTAATTCAAACGGTTCAAGTAGCGTTTGTAGATGCTATAAATACTCTTTTATATAATTTTCAAACTGTAGGAAACACTGCAAGACTATTTAGAATTATTTTGTGCATTTTAATTTTCTTTCATTTCGTATCATATTCAATCTAATGCAAATAGTTCAGGTAGCGTTTGTAAATGCTATTAATACTCTTTTATATAATTTTCAAGCTGTAGGAAACACTGCAAGACTATTTAGAATTATTTTGTACATTTTAATTTTCTTTAATTTTGTATCATATTGAAACTAATTCAAATAGTTCAGGTAGCGTTTGTAGATGCTATTAATACTCTTTTATATAATTTTCAAGCTGTAGAAAACACTGCAAGACCATTTAGAATTATTTTGTACATTTTAATTTTCTTTCATTTTGTATCATATTCAAACTTATTCAAACCTGTCAAATAGTGTTTGTAGATGCTACAAATATTTGTTTATATAATTTTCAAACTGTATGAAGCACTCCAAGACCATTAGAATTATTTTGTACATTTTAATTTTCTTTCATTTCGTATCATATTCAAACTACTGAAATGGGTCAAGTAGCGTTTGTAGATGCTATTAATACTCTTTTATATAATTTTCAAGCTGTAGAAAACACTGCAAGACCATTTAGAATTATTTTGTACATTTTAATTTTCTTTCATTTCGTATCATATTCAAACTAATGAAATGGGTCAAGTAGCGTTTGTAGATGCTATTAATACTCTTTTATATAATTTTCAAGCTGTAGAAAACACTGCAAGACCATTTAGAATTATTTTGTACATTTTAATTTTCTTTCATTTCGTATTATATTCAAACTAATGAAATGGGTCAAGTAGCGTTTGTAGATGCTATTAATACTCTTTTATATAATTTTCAAGCTGTAGAAAACACTGCAAGACCATTTAGAATTATTTTGTACATTTTAATTTTCTTTCATTTTGTATCATATTCAAACTTATTCAAACCTGTCAAATAGCGTTTGTAGATGCTATAAGTATTTGTTTATATAATTTTCAAGCTGAATGAAGCACTCCAAGAGCATTAGAATTATTTTGTACATTTTAATTTCCTTTCATTTCGTATCATATTCAAACTAATTCAAATGGGTCAAATAGCGTTTGTAGATGCTATTAATACTCTTTTATATAAATTTCAAGCTGTATGCAACACTCCCAGACAATTAAAATTAGTTTGTACATTTCAATTTTCTTTCATTTTGTATCATATTCAAACTAATTCGAAAGGTTCGAATAGCGTTTGTAGATGCTATAAATACTCTTTTATATAATTTTCAAGCTGTAGGAAACACTCCAAGACCATTTAGAATTATTTTGTGCATTTTAATTTTCTTTCATTTCGTATCATGTTGAATCTAATTCAAACGGTTCAAATAGCGTCTGCAGATGCTACTAATACTCTTTTATATAGTTTTCAAGCTGTAGAAAGCACTACAAGACCATTTAGAATTATTTTGTACATTTTAATTTTCATTCATTTTGTATCATATTCAAACTTATTCAAACGTGTCAAATAGCGTCTGTAGAT
Organism: Agriotes lineatus; assembly: GCA_940337035.1. Taxonomy (NCBI): domain Eukaryota; kingdom Metazoa; phylum Arthropoda; class Insecta; order Coleoptera; family Elateridae; genus Agriotes; species Agriotes lineatus. Next base: position 137,644,318 of record OW679198.1, on the reverse strand, counting down.
GCTATTAATACTCTTTTATATAAATTTCAAGCTGTATGAAACACTCCCAGACAATTAAAATTATTTTGTACATTTTAATTTTCTTTCATTTTGTATCATATTCAAACTAACTCAAAAGGTTCGAATAGCGTTTGTAGATGCTATAAATACTCTTTTATATAATTTTCAAGCTATAGGAAACACTCCAAGACCATTTAGAATTATTTTGTGCATTTTAATTTTCTTTCATTTCGTATCATGTTGAATCTAATTCAAACGGTTCAAATAGCGTCTGTAGATACTCTTTTATATAGTTTTCAAGCTGTAGAAAACACTGCACAACCATTTAGAATTATTTTGTACATTTTAATTTTTTTTCATTTTGTATCATATTCAAACTTATTCAAACGTGTCAAATAGCGTTTGTAGATGCTATAAATACTTGTTTATATAAATTTCAAGCTGTATGAAACACTCCAAGACCATTAAAATTATTTTGTACATTTTAATTTTCTTTCATTTTGTATCATATTCAAACTAATTAAAACGGTTCAAGTAGCGTTTGTAGATGCTATTATTACTCTTTTATATAAATTTCAAGCTGTATGAAACACTCGCAGTCCATTAAAATTATTTTGTACATTTTAATTTTCTTTCATTTCGAATCATATTCAAACTAATTAAAACGGTTCAAGTAGCGTTTGTAGATGCTATAAATACTCTTTTATATAATTTTTAAGCTGTAGGAAACACTGCAAAACCATTTAGAATTATTCTGTACATTTTAATTTTCTTTCACTTTGTATCATATTCAAACTAATTCAAATAGTTCAAATGGCGTTTATAGATGCTATTAATACTTTTTTATATAATTTTCAAGCTGTAGAAAACACTGCACGACCATTTAGAATTATTTTGTACATTTTAATTTTCTTTCATTTTGTATCATATTCAAACTTATTCAAACGTGTCAAATAGCGTTAGTAGATGCTATAAATACTTGTTTATATAAATTTCAAGCTGTATGAAACACTCCAAGACCATTAAAATTATTTTGTACATTTTAATTTTCTTTCATTTTGTATCATATTCAAACTAATTCAAACGGTTCTAATAGCGTTTGTAGATGCTATAAATACTCTTTTATATAATTTTCAAGCTGTAGGAAATACTCCAAGACCATTTAGAATTATTGTGTACATTTTAATTTTATTTCATTTCGTATCATGTTGAATCTAATTGAAACGGTTCAAATAGCGTTTGTAGATGCTACTAATACTCTTTTATATAATTTTCAAGCTGTAGAAAACACTACAAGACCATTTAGAATTATTTTGTACATTTTAATTACCTTTCATTTCGTATCATATTCAAACTAATTCAAGTGGGTCAAATAGCGTTTCTAGATGCTATTAATACTCTTTTATATAATTTTCAAGCTGTAGAAAACACTGCAAGACCATTTAGAATTATTTTGTACATTTTAATTTTCTTTCATTTTGTATCATATTCAAACTTATTCAAACGTGTCAAATAGCGTTTGTAGATGCTATAAATATTCGTTTATATAATTTTCAAGCTGTATGAAGCACTCCAAGACCATTAGAATTATTTTGTACATTTTAATTTTCTTTCATTTCGTATCATATTCAAACTAATTGAAATGGGTCAAGTAGCGTTTGTAGATGCTATTAGTACTCTTTTATATAATTTTCAAGCTGTAGAAAACACTGCAAGACCATTTAGAATTATTTTGTACATTTTAATTTCCTTTCATTTCGTATTATATTCAAACTAATTCAAACGGTTCAAATAGCGTTTGTAGATGCTATTATTACTCTTTTATATAATTTTAAAGCTGTAGGAAACACTGCAAGACCATTTAGAATTATTTTGTACATTTTAATTTTCTTTCATTTCGTATCATATTCAAACTTATTCAAACGTGTCAAGTAGCGTTTGTAGATGCTATTAATACTCTTTTATATAAATTTCAAGCTGTATGAAACACTCCCAGACCATTAAAATTATTTTGTACATTTTAATTTTCTTTCATTTCGTATCATATTCAAACTAATTCAAACGGTTCAAGTAGCGTTTGTAGATGCTATAAATACTCTTTTATATAATTTTCAACCTGTAGGAAACACTGCAAGACTATTTAGAATTATTTTGTGCATTTTAATTTTCTTTCATTTCGTATCATATTCAATCTAATGCAAATAGTTCAGGTAGCGTTTGTAAATGCTATTAATACTCTTTTATATAATTTTCAAGCTGTAGGAAACATTGCAAGACTATTTAGAATTATTTTGTACATTTTAATTTTCTTTAATTTTGTATCATATTGAAACTAATTCAAATAGTTCAGGTAGCGTTTGTAGATGCTATTAATACTCTTTTATATAATTTTCAAGCTGTAGAAAACACTGCAAGACCATTTAGAATTATTTTGTACATTTTAATTTTCTTTCATTTTGTATCATATTCAAACTTATTCAAACGTGTCAAATAGCGTTTGTAGATGCTATAAGTATTTGTTTATATAATTTTCAAGCTGAATGAAGCACTCCAAGAGCATTAGAATTATTTTGTACATTTTAATTTCCTTTCATTTCGTATCATATTCAAACTAATTCAAATGGGTCAAATAGCGTTTGTAGATGCTATTAATACTCTTTTATATAAATTTCAAGCTGTATGAAACACTCCCAGACAATTAAAATTATTTTGTACATTTTAATTTTCTTTCATTTTGTATCATATTCAAACTAATTCAAAAGGTTCGAATAGCGTTTGTAGATGCTATAAATACTCTTTTATATAATTTTCAAGCTGTAGGAAACACTCCAAGACCATTTAGAATTATTTTGTGCATTTTAATTTTCTTTCATTTCGTATCATGTTGAATCTAATTCAAACGGTTCAAATAGCGTCTGTAGATACTCTTTTATATAGTTTTCAAGCTGTAGAAAACACTGCACAACCATTTAGAATTACTTTGTACATTTTAATTTTTTTCATTTTGTATCATATTCAAACTTATTCAAACGTGTCAAATAGCGTTTGTAGATGCTATAAATACTTGTTTATATAAATTTCAAGCTGTATGAAGCACTCCAAGACCATTAAAATTATTTTGTACATTTTAATTTTCTTTCATTTTGTATCATATTCAAACTAATTCAAACGGTTCTAATAGCGTTTGTAGATGCTATAAATACTTTTTTATATAATTTTCAAGCTGTAGAAAATACTCCAAGACCATTTAGAATTATTTTGTACATTTTAATTTTCTTTCATTTCGTATCATGTTGAATCTAATTCAAACGGTTCAAATAGCGTTTGTAGATGCTACTAATACTCTTTGATATACTTTTCAAGCTGTAGAAAACACTACAAGACCATTTAGAATTATTTTGTACATTTTAATTTCCTTTCATTTCGTATCATATTCAAACTAATTCAAGTGGGTCAAATAGCGTTTCTAGATGCTATTAATACTCTTTTATATAATTTTCAAGCTGTAGAAAACACTGCAAGCCCATTTAGAATTATTTTGTACATTTTAATTTTCTTTCATTTTGTATCATATTCAAACTTATTCAAACGTGTCAAATAGCGTTTGTAGATGCTATAAATATTCGTTTATATAATTTTCAAGCTGTATGAAGCACTCCAAGACCATTAGAATTATTTTGTACATTTTAATTTTCTTTCATTTCGTATCATATTCAAACTAATTGAAATGGGTGAAGTAGCATTTGTAGATGCTATTAGTACTCTTTTGTATAATTTTCAAGCTGTAGAAAACACTGCAAGACTATTTAGAATTATTTTGTACATTTTAATTTCCTTTCATTTCGTATCATATTCAAACTAATTTAAACGGTTCAAATAGCGTTTGTAGATGCTATTATTACTCTTTTATATAATTTTAAAGCTGTAGGAAACACTGCAAGACCATTTAGAATTATTTTGTACATTTTAATTTTCTTTCATTTCGTATCATATTCAAACTTATTCAAAAGTGTCAAGTAGCGTTTGTAGATGCTATTAATACTCTTTTATATAAATTTCAAGCTGTATGAAACACTCCCAGACCATTAAAATTATTTTGTACATTTTAATTTTCTTTCATTTCGTATCATATTCAAACTAATTTAGACGGTTCAAATAGCGTTTGTAGATGCTATTATTACTCTTTTATATAATTTTAAAGCTGTAGGAAACACTGCAAGACCATTTAGAATTATTTTGTACATTTTAATTTTATTTCATTTCGTATCATATTCAAACTTATTCAAACGGTTCAAGTAGCGTTTGTAGATGCTATTATTACTCTTTTATATAATTTTAAAGCTGTAGGAAACACTGCAAGACCATTTAGAATTATTTTGTACATTTTAATTTCCTTTCATTTCGTATCATATTCAAACTAATTTAAACGGTTCAAATAGCGTTTGTAGATGCTATTATTACTCTTTTATATAATTTTAAAGCTGTAGGAAACACTGCAAGACCATTTAGAATTATTTTGTACATTTTAATTTTCTTTCATTTCGTATCATATTCAAACTTATTCAAACGGTTCAAGTAGCGTTTGTAGATACTATAAATACTCTTTTATATAATTTTCAAGCTGTATGAAGCACTCCAAGACCATTAGAATTATTTTGTACATTTTATTTTTTTTTCATTTCGTATCATATTCAAACTAATGAAATGGGTCAAGTAGCGTTTGTAGATGCTATTAATACTCTTTTATATAATTTTCAAGCTGTAGAAAACACTGCAAGACCATTTAGAATTATTTTGTACATTTTAATTTTCTTTCATTTTGTATCATATTCAAGCTTATTCAAACGTGTCCAATAGCGTTTGTAGATGCTACAAATATTCGTTTATATAATTTTCAAACTGTATGAAGCACTCCAAAACCATTAGAATTATTTTGTACATTTTAATTTTCTTTCATTTCGTATCATATTCAAACTAATGAAATGGGTCAAGTAGCGTTTGTAGATGCTATTAATACTCTTTTATATAATTTTCAAGCTGTAGAAAACACTGCAAGACCATTTAGAATTATTTTGTACATTTTAATTTTCTTTCATTTTGTATCATATTCAAACTTATTCAAACGTGTCAAATAGCGTTTGTAGATGCTATAAGTATTTGTTTATATAATTTTCAAGCTGAATGAAGCACTCCAAGAGAATTAGAATTATTTTGTACATTTTAATTTCCTTTCATTTCGTATCATATTCAAACTAATTCAAATGGGTCAAATAGCGTTTGTAGATGCTATAAATACTCTTTTATATAAATTTCAAGCTGTATGAAACACTCCCAGACAATTAAAATTATTTTGTACATTTTAATTTTCTTTCATTTTGTATCATATTCAAACTAATTCAAAAGGTTCGAATAGCGTTTGTAGATGCTATAAATACTCTTTTATATAATTTTCAAGCTGTAGGAAACACTCCAAGACCATTAGAATTATTTTGTACATTTTAATTTTCTTTCATTTCGTATCATATTCAAACTAATTGAAATGGGACAAGTAGCGTTTGTAGATGCTATTAGTACTCTTTTATATAATTTTCAAGCTGTGGAAAACACTGCAAGACCATTTAGAATTATTTTGTACATTTTAATTTTCTTTCATTTCGTATCATATTCAAACTAATTCAAATGGTTCAAATAACGTTTGTAGATGCTATTAATACTCTTTTATATAATTTTTAAACTGTAGAAAACACTGCACGACCATTTAGAATTATTTTGTCTATTTTAATTTTCTTTCATTTTGTATCATATTCAAACTCATTCAAAAGTGTCAAATAGCGTTTGTAGTTGCTATAAATATTCGTTTATATAATTTTCAAGCTGTATGAAGCAGTCCAAGACCATTTAGAATTATTTTGTACATTTTAATATTCTTTCATTTTGTATCATATTCAAAAAAATTCAAACGGTTCAAATAGCGTTTGTAGATGCTACTAATACTCTTTTATATAATTTTCAAGCTGTAGAAAACACTGCTAGACCATTTAGAATTATTTTGTACATTTTAATTTTCTTTCATTTTGTATCATATTCAAACTTATTCAAACGTGTCAAATAGCGTTTGTAGATGCTATAAATATTCGTTTATATAATTTTCAAAATGTATGAAGCACTCCAAGACATTTAGAATTATTTTGTACATTTTAATTTTCTTTCATTTTGTATCATATTCAAACAAATTCAAACGGTTCAAATAGCGTTTGTAGATGCTACTAATACTCTTTTATATAATTTTAAAGCTGTAGGAAACACTGCAAGACCATTTAGAATTATTTTGTACATTTTAATTTTCTTTCATTTTGTATCATATTCAAACTTATTCAAAAGTGTCAAATAGCGTTTGTAGATGCTATAAATATTCGTTTATATAATTTTCAAGCTGTATGAAGCAGAACAAGACCATTAGAATTATTTTGTACATTTTAATTTTCTTTCATTTCGTATCATATTCAAACTAATTGAAATGGGTCAAGTAGCGTTTGTAGATGCTATTAGTACTCTTTTATAAAATTTTTAAGCTGTAGAAAACACTGCAAGACCATTTAGAATTATTTTGTACATTTTAATTTTCTTTCATTTTGTATCATATTCAAACAAATTCAAACGGTTCAAATAGCATTTGTAGATGCTACTAATACTCTGTTATCTAATTTTAAAGCTGTAGGAAACACTGCAAGACCATTTAGAATTATTTTGTACATTTTAATTTTCTTTCATTTCGTATCATATTCAAACTTAATCAAACGTGTCAAGTAGCGTTTGTAGATGCTATTAATACTCTTTTATATAAATTTCAAGCTGTATGAAACACTCGCAGTCCATTAAAATTATTTTGTACATTTTAATTTTCTTTCATTTCGTATCATATTCAAACTAATTAAAACGGTTCAAGTAGCGTTTGTAGATGCTATAAATACTCTTTTATATAATTTTTAAGTTGTAGGAAACACTGCAAAACCATTTAGAATTATTCTGTACATTTTAATTTTCTTTCATTTTGTATCATATTCAAACTAATTCAAATAGTTAAAATGGCGTTTGTAGATGCTATTAATACTTTTTTATATAATTTTCAAGCTGTAGAAAACACTGCACGACCATTTAGAATTATTTTGTACATTTTAATTTTCTTTCATTTTGTATCATATTCAAACTTATTCAAACGTGTCAAATAGCGTTAGTAGATGCTATAAATACTTGTTTATATAAATTTCAAGCTGTATGAAACACTCCAAGACCATTAAAATTATTTTGTACATTTTAATTTTCTTTCATTTTGTATCATATTCAAACGGTTCTAATAGCGTTTGTAGATGCTATAAATACTCTTTTATATAATTTTCAAGCTGTAGGACATATTCCAAGACCATTTAGAATTATTTTGTACATTTTAATTTTATTTCATTTCGTATCATGTTGAATCTAATTCAAACGGTTCAAATAGCGTTTGTAGATGCTACTAATACTCTTTTATATAATTTTCAAGCTGTAGAAAACACTACAAGACCATTTAGAATTATTTTGTACATTTTAATTTTATTTCATTTCGTATCATGTTGAATCTAATTCAAACGGTTCAAATAGCGTTTGTAGATGCTACTAATACTCTTTTATATAATTTTCAAGCTGTAGGAAATACTCCAAGACCATTTAGAATTATTTTGTACATTTTAATTTTATTTCATTTCGTATCATGTTGAATCTAATTCAAACGGTTCAAATAGCGTTTGTAGATGCTACTAATACTCTTTTATATAATTTTCAAGCTGTAGAAAACACTACAAGACCATTTAGAATTATTTTGTACATTTTAATTTCCTTTCATTTCGTATCATATTCAAACTAATTCAAGTGGGTCAAATAGCGTTTCTAGATGCCATTAATACTCTTTTATATAATTTTCAAGCTGTAGAAAACACTGCAAGACCATTTAGAATTATTTTGTACATTTTAATTTCCTTTCATTTCGTATCATATTCAAACTAATTCAAACGGTTCAAATAGCGTTTGTAGATGCTATTAATACTCTTTTATATAATTTTCAAGCTGTAGGAAACACTGCAAGACCATTTAGAATTATTTTGTACATTTTAATTTTATTTCATTTCGTATCATGTTGAATCTAATTCAAACGGTTCAAATAGCGTTTGTAGATGCTACTAATACTCTTTTATATAATTTTCAAGCTGTAGAAAACACTACAAGACCATTTAGAATTATTTTGTACATTTTAATTTCCTTTCATTTCGTATCATATTCAAACTAATTCAAGTGGGTCAAATAGCGTTTCTAGATGCTATTAATACTCTTTTATATAATTTTCAAGCTGTAGAAAACACTGCAAGACCATTTAGAATTATTTTGTACATTTTAATTTCCTTTCATTTCGTATCATATTCAAACTAATTCAAACGGTTCAAATAGCGTTTCTTGATGCTATTAATACTCTTTTATATAATTTTCAAGCTGTAGGAAACACTGCAAGACCATTTAGAATTATTTTGTACATTTTAATTTTCTTTCATTTCGTATCATATTCAAACTTATTCAAACGTGTCAAGTAGCGTTTGTAGATGCTATTAATACTCTTTTATATAAATTTTAAGCTGTATGAAACACTCCCAGATCATTAAAATTATTTTGTACATTTTAATTTTCTTTCATTTCGTATCATATTCAAACTAATTCAAACGGTTCAAGTAGCGTTTGTAGATGCTATAAATACTCTTTTATATAATTTTCAAGCTGTAGGAAACACTGCAAGACTATTTAGAATTATTTTCTGCATTTTAATTTTCTTTCATTTCGTATCATATTCAATCTAATGCAAATAGTTCAGGTAGCGTTTGTAAATGCTATTAATACTCTTTTATATAATTTTCAAGCTGTAGGAAACACTGCAAGACTATTTAGAATTATTTTGTACATTTTAATTTTCTTTAATTTTGTATCATATTGAAACTAATTCAAATAGTTCAGGTAGCGTTTGTAGATGCTACTAATACTCTTTTATATAGTTTTCAAGCTGTAGAAAACACTACAAGACCATTTAGAATTATTTTGTACATTTTAATTTTCTTTTATTTTGTATCATATTCAAACTTATTCAAACGTGTCAAATAGCGTTTGTAGATGCTATAAGTATTTGTTTATATAATTTTCAAGCTGAATGAAGCACTCCAAGAGAATTAGAATTATTTTGTACATTTTAATTTCCTTTCATTTCGTATCATATTCAAACTAATTAAAACGGTTCAAATAGCGTTTGTAGATGCTATTAATACTCTTTTATATAAATTTCAAGCTGTATGAAACACTCGCAGTCCAGTAAAATTATTTTGTACATTTTAATTTTCTTTCATTTCGTATCATATTCAAACTAATTAAAACGGTTCAAGTAGCGTTTGTAGATGCTATAAATACTCTTTTATATAATTTTTAAGCTGTAGGAAACACTGCAAAACCATTTAGAATTATTCTGTACATTTTAATTTTCTTTCACTTTGTATCATATTCAAACTAATTCAAATAGTTCAAATGGCGTTTGTAGATGCTATTAATACTTTTTTATATAATTTTCAAGCTGTAGAAAACACTGCACGACCATTTAGAATTATTTTGTACATTTTAATTTTCTTTCATTTTGTATCATATTCAAACTTATTCAAACGTGTCAAATAGCGTTAGTAGATGCTATAAATACTTGTTTATATAAATTTCAAGCTGTATGAAACACTCCAAGACCATTTAGAATTATTTTGTACATTTTAATTTTATTTCATTTCGTATCATGTTGAATCTAATTCAAACGGTTCAAATAGCGTTTGTAGATGCTACTAATACTCTTTTATATAATTTTCAAGCTGTAGAAAACACTACAAGACCATTTAGAATTATTTTGTACATTTTAATTTCCTTTCATTTCGTATCATATTCAAACTAATTCAAGTGGGTCAAATAGCGTTTCTAGATGCTATTAATACTCTTTTATATAATTTTCAAGCTGTAGAAAACACTGCAAGACCATTTAGAATTATTTTGTACATTTTAATTTTCTTTCATTTTGTATCATATTCAAACTTATTCAAACGTGTCAAATAGCGTTTGTAGATGCTATAAATATTCGTTTATATAATTTTCAAGCTGTATGAAGCACTCCAAGACCATTAGAATTATTTTGTACATTTTAATTTTCTTTCATTTCGTATCATATTCAAACTAATTGAAATGGGTCAAGTAGCGTTTGTAGATGCTATTAGTACTCTTTTATATAATTTTCAAGCTGTAGAAAACACTGCAAGACCATTTAGAATTATTTTGTACATTTTAATTTCCTTTCATTTCGTATTATATTCAAACTAATTCAAACGGTTCAAATAGCGTTTGTAGATGCTATTATTACTCTTTTATATAATTTTAAAGCTGTAGGAAACACTGCAAGACCATTTAGAATTATTTTGTACATTTTAATTTTCTTTCATTTCGTATCATATTCAAACTTATTCAAACGTGTCAAGTAGCGTTTGTAGATGCTATTAATACTCTTTTATATAAATTTCAAGCTGTATGAAACACTCCCAGACCATTAAAATTATTTTGTACATTTTAATTTTCTTTCATTTCGTATCATATTCAAACTAATTCAAACGGTTCAAGTAGCGTTTGTAGATGCTATAAATACTCTTTTATATAATTTTCAAGCTGTAGGAAACACTGCAAGACTATTTAGAATTATTTTGTGCATTTTAATTTTCTTTCATTTCGTATCATATTCAAACTAATTAAAACGGTTCAAGTAGCGTTTGTAGATGCTATAAATACTCTTTTATATAATTTTTAAGTTGTAGGAAACACTGCAAAACCATTTAAAATTATTCTGTACATTTTAATTTTCTTTCATTTTGTATCATATTCAAACTAATTCAAATAGTTAAAATGTAGTTAAAATGGCGTTTGTAGATGCTATTAATACTTTTTTATATAATTTTCAAGCTGTAGAAAACACTGCACGACCATTTAGAATTATTTTGTACATTTTAATTTTCTTTCATTTTGTATCATATTCAAACTTATTCAAACGTGTCAAATAGCGTTAGTAGATGCTATAAATACTTGTTTATATAAATTTCAAGCTGTATGAAACACTCCAAGACCATTAAAATTATTTTGTACATTTTAATTTTCTTTCATTTTGTATCATATTCAAACTAATTCAAACGGTTCTAATAGCGTTTGTAGATGCTATAAATACTCTTTTATATAATTTTCAAGCTGTAGGACATACTCCAAGACCATTTAGAATTATTTTGTACATTTTAATTTTATTTCATTTCGTAGCATGTTGAATCTAATTCAAACGGTTCAAATAGCGTTTGTAGATGCTACTAATACTCTTTTATATAATTTTCAAGCTGTAGAAAACACTACAAGACCATTTAGAATTATTTTGTACATTTTAATTTTATTTCATTTCGTATCATGTTGAATCTAATTCAAACGGTTCAAATAGCGTTTGTAGATGCTACTAATACTCTTTTATATAATTTTCAAGCTGTAGGAAATACTCCAAGACCATTTAGAATTATTTTGTACATTTTAATTTTATTTCATTTCGTATCATGTTGAATCTAATTCAAACGGTTCAAATAGCGTTTGTAGATGCTACTAATACTCTTTTATATAATTTTCAAGCTGTAGAAAACACTACAAGACCATTTAGAATTATTTTGTACATTTTAATTTCCTTTCATTTCGTATCATATTCAAACTAATTCAAGTGGGTCAAATAGCGTTTCTAGATGCCATTAATACTCTTTTATATAATTTTCAAGCTGTAGAAAACACTGCAAGACCATTTAGAATTATTTTGTACATTTTAATTTCCTTTCATTTCGTATCATATTCAAACTAATTCAAACGGCTCAAATAGCGTTTGTAGATGCTATTAATACTCTTTTATATAATTATCAAGCTGTAGGAAACACTCCAAGACCATTTAGAATTATTTTGTACATTTTAATTTTATTTCATTTCGTATCATGTTGAATCTAATTCAAACGGTTCAAATAGCGTTTGTAGATGCTACTAATACTCTTTTATATAATTTTCAAGCTGTAGAAAACACTACAAGACCATTTAGAATTATTTTGTACATTTTAATTTCCTTTCATTTCGTATCATATTCAAACTAATTCAAGTGGGTCAAATAGCGTTTCTAGATGCTATTAATACTCTTTTATATAATTTTCAAGCTGTAGAAAACACTGCAAGACCATTTAGAATTATTTTGTACATTTTAATTTCCTTTCATTTCGTATCATATTCAAACTAATTCAAACGGTTCAAATAGCGTTTCTAGATGCTATTAATACTCTTTTATATAATTTTCAAGCTGTAGGAAACACTGCAAGACCATTTAGAATTATTTTGTACATTTTAATTTTCTTTCATTTCGTATCATATTCAAACTTATTCAAACGTGTCAAGTAGCGTTTGTAGATGCTATTAATACTCTTTTATATAAATTTCAAGCTGTATGAAACACTCCCAGATCATTAAAATTATTTTGTACATTTTAATTTTCTTTCATTTCGTATCATATTCAAACTAATTCAAACGGTTCAAGTAGCGTTTGTAGATGCTATAAATACTCTTTTATATAATTTTCAAGCTGTAGGAAACACTGCAAGACTATTTAGAATTATTTTGTGCATTTTAATTTTCTTTCATTTCGTATCATATTCAATCTAATGCAAATAGTTCAGGTAGCGTTTGTAAATGCTATTAATACTCTTTTATATAATTTTCAAGCTGTAGAAAACACTGCAAGACTATTTAGAATTATTTTGTACATTTTAATTTTCTTTAATTTTGTATCATATTGAAACTAATTCAAATAGTTCATGTAGCGTTTGTAGATGCTACTAATACTCTTTTATATAGTTTTCAAGCTGTAGAAAACACTACAAGACCATTTAGAATTATTTTGTACATTTTAATTTTCTTTTATTTTGTATCATATTCAAACTTATTCAAACGTGTCAAATAGCGTTTGTAGCTGCTATAAGTATTTGTTTATATAATTTTCAAGCTGAATGAAGCACTCCAAGAGAATTAGAATTATTTTGTACATTTTAATTTCCTTTCATTTCGTATCATATTCAAACTAATTAAAACGGTTCAAGTAGCGTTTGTAGATGCTATTAATACTCTTTTATATAAATTTCAAGCTGTATGAAACACTCGCAGTCCATTAAAATTATTTTGTACATTTTAATTTTCTTTCATTTCGTATCATATTCAAACTAATTAAAACGGTTCAAGTAGCGTTTGTAGATGCTATAAATACTCTTTTATATAATTTTTAAGCTGTAGGAAACACTGCAAAACCATTTAGAATTATTCTGTACATTTTAATTTTCTTTCATTTTGTATCATATTCAAACTAATTCAAATAGTTCAAATGGCGTTTGTAGATGCTATTAATACTTTTTTATATAATTTTCAAGCTGTAGAAAACACTGCACGACCATTTAGAATTATTTTGTACATTTTAATTTTCTTTCATTTCGTATCATATTCAAACTTATTCAAACGTGTCAAGTAGCGTTTGTAGATGCTATTAATACTCTTTTATATAAATTTCAAGCTGTATGAAACACTCCCAGATCATTAAAATTATTTTGTACATTTTAATTTTCTTTCATTTCGTATCATATTCAAACTAATTCAAACGGTTCAAGTAGCGTTTGTAGATGCTATAAATACTCTTTTATATAATTTTCAAGCTGTAGGAAACACTGCAAGACTATTTAGAATTATTTTGTGCATTTTAATTTTCTTTCATTTCGTATCATATTCAATCTAATGGTAATAGTTCAGGTAGCGTTTGTAAATGCTATTAATACTCTTTTATATAATTTTCAAGCTGTAGGAAACACTGCAAGACTATTTAGAATTATTTTGTACATTTTAATTTTCTTTAATTTTGTATCATATTGAAACTAATTCAAATAGTTCATGTAGCGTTTGTAGATGCTACTAATACTCTTTTATATAGTTTTCAAGCTGTAGAAAACACTACAAGACCATTTAGAATTATTTTGTACATTTTAATTTTCTTTTATTTTGTATCATATTCAAACTTATTCAAACGTGTCAAATAGCGTTTGTAGATGCTATAAGTATTTGTTTATATAATTTTCAAGCTGAATGGAGCACTCCAAGAGAATTAGAATTATTTTGTACATTTTAATTTCCTTTCATTTCGTATCATATTCAAACTAATTCAAACGGTTCAAGTAGCGTTTGTAGATGCTATTAATACTCTTTTATATAAATTTCTAGCTGTATGAAACACTCGCAGTCCATTAAAATTATTTTGTACATTTTAATTTTCTTTCATTTCGTATCATATTCAAACTAATTAAAACGGTTCAAGTAGCGTTTGTAGATGCTATAAATACTCTTTTATATAATTTTTAAGCTGTAGGAAACACTGCAAAACCATTTAGAATTATTCTGTACATTTTAATTTTCTTTCATTTTGTATCATATTCAAACTAATTCAAATAGTTCAAATGGCGTTTGTAGATGCTATTAATACTTTTTTATATAATTTTCAAGCTGTAGAAAACACTGCACGACCATTTAGAATTATTTTGTACATTTTAATTTTCTTTCATTTTGTATCATATTCAAACTTATTCAAACGTGTCAAATAGCGTTAGTAGATGCTATAAATACTTGTTTATATAAATTTCAAGCTGTATGAAACACTCCAAGACCATTTAGATTTATTTTGTACATTTTAATTTTATTTAGTTTCGTATCATGTTGAATCTAATTCAAACGGTTCAAATAGTGTTTGTAGATGCTGCTAATACTCTTTTATATAATTTTCAAGCTGTAGAAAACACTACAAGACCATTTAGAATTATTTTGTACATTTTAATTTCCTTTCATTTCGTATCATATTCAAACTAATTCAAGTGGGTCAAATAGCGTTTCTAGATGCTATTAATACTCTTTTATATAATTTTCAAGCTGTAGAAAACACTGCAAGACCATTTAGAATTATTTTGTACATTTTAATTTTCTTTCATTTTGTATCATATTCAAACTTATTCAAACGTGTCAAATAGCGTTTGTAGATGCTATAAATATTCGTTTATATAATTTTCAAGCTGTATGAAGCACTCCAAGACCATTAGAATTATTTTGTACATTTTAATTTTCTTTCATTTCGTATCATATTCAAACTAATTGAAATGGGTCAAGTAGCGTTTGTAGATGCTATTAGTACTCTTTTATATAATTTTCAAGCTGTAGAAAGCACTGCAAGACCATTTAAAATTATTTTGTACATTTTAATTTCCTTTCATTTCGTATTATATTCAAACTAATTCAAACGGTTCAAATAGCGTTTGTAGATGCTATTATTATTCTTTTATATAATTTTAAAGCTGTAGGAAACACTGCAAGACCATTTAGAATTATTTTGTACATTTTAATTTTCTTTCATTTCGTATCATATTCAAACTTATTCAAACGGGTCAAGTAGCGTTTGTAGATGCTATTAATACTCTTTTATATAAATTTCAAGCTGTATGAAACACTCCCAGACCATTAAAATTATTTTGTACATTTTAATTTTCTTTCATTTCGTATCATATTCAAACTAATTCAAACGGTTCAAGTAGCGTTTGTAGATGCTATAAATACTCTTTTATATAATTTTCAAGCTGTAGGAAACACTGCAAGACTATTTAGAATTATTTTGTGTATTTTAATTTTCTTTCATTTCGTATCATATTCAATCTAATGCAAATAGTTCAGGTAGCGTTTGTAAATGCTATTAATACTCTTTTATATCATTTTCAAGCTGTAGGAAACACTGCAAGACTATTTAGAATTATTTTGTACATTTTAATTTTCTTTAATTTTGTATCATATTGAAACTAATTCAAATAGTTCAGGTAGCGTTTGTAGATGCTATTAATACTCTTTTATATAATTTTCAAGCTGTAGAAAACACTGCAAGACCATTTAGAATTATTTTATACATTTTAATTTTCTTTCATTTTGTATCATATTCAAACTTATTCAAACGTGTCAAATAGCGTTTGTAGATGCTACAAATATTCGTTTATATAATTTTCAAACTGTATGAAGCACTCCAAGACCATTAGAATTATTTTGTACATTTTAATTGTCTTTCATTTCGTATCATATTCAAACTAATGAAATGGGTCAAGTAGCGTTTGTAGATGCTATTAATGCTCTTTTATATAATTTTCAAGCTGTAGAAAACACTGCAAGACCATTTAGAATTATTTTGTACATTTTAATTTTCTTTCATTTTGTATCATATTCAAACTTATTCAAACCTGTCAAATAGCGTTTGTAGATGCTATAAGTATTTGTTTATATAATTTTCAAGCTGAATGAAGCACTCCAAGAGCATTAGAATTATTTTGTACATTTTAATTTCCTTTCATTTCGTATCATATTCAAACTAATTCAAATGGGTCAAATAGCGTTTGTAGATGCTATTAATACTCTTTTATATAAATTTCAAGCTGTATGAAACACTCCCAGACAATTAAAATTATTTTGTACATTTTAATTTTCTTTCATTTTGTATCATATTCAAACTAATTCAAAAGGTTCGAATAGCGTTTGTAGATGCTATAAATACTCTTTTATATAATTTTCAAGCTGTAGGAAACACTCCAAGACCATTTAGAATTATTTTGTGCATTTTATTTTTCTTTCATTTCGTATCATGTTGAATCTAATTCAAACGGTTCAAATAGCGTCTGCAGATGCTACTAATACTCTTTTATATAGTTTTCAAGCTGTAGAAAGCACTACAAGACCATTTAGAATTATTTTGTACATTTTAATTTTCATTCATTTTGTATCATATTCAAACTTATTCAAACGTGTCAAATAGCGTCTGTAGATGCTATTAATACTCTTTTATATAAATTTCAAGCTGTATGAAACACTCCCAGACAATTAAAATTATTTTGTACATTTTAATTTTCTTTCATTTTGTATCATATTCAAACTAATTCAAAAGGTTCGAATAGCGTTTGTAGATGCTATAAATACTCTTTTATATAATTTTCAAGCTGTAGGAAACACTCCAAGACCATTTAGAATTATTTTGTGCATTTTAATTTTCTTTCATTTCGTATCATGTTGAATCTAATTCAAACGGTTCAAATAGCGTCTGTAGATACTCTTTTATATAGTTTTCAAGCTGTAGAAAACACTGCACAACCATTTAGAATTATTTTGTACATTTTAATTTTTTTTTTTTGTATCATATTCAAACTTATTCAAACATGTCAAATAGCGTTTGTAGATGCTATAAATACTTGTTTATATAAATTTCAAGCTGTATGAAACACTCCAAGACCATTTAAATTATTTTGTACATTTTAATTTTCTTTCATTTTGTATCATATTCAAACTAATTAAAACGGTTCAAGTAGCGTTTGTAGATGCTATGAATACTCTTTTATATAAATTTCAAGCTGTATGAAACACTGCAAAACCATTTAGAATTATTCTGTACATTTTAATTTTCTTTCATTTTGTATCATATTCAAACTAATTCAAATAGTTCAAATGGCGTTTGTAGATGCTATTAATACTTTTTTATATAATTTTCAAGCTGTAGAAAACACTGCACGACCATTTAGAATTATTTTGTACATTTTAATTTTCTTTCATTTTGTATCATATTCAAACTTATTCAAACGTGTCAAATAGCGTTAGTAGATGCTATAAATACTTGTTTATATAAATTTCAAGCTGTATGAAACACTCCAAGACCATTAAAATTATTTTGTACATTTTAATTTTCTTTCATTTCGTATCATATTCAAACTAATTAAAACGGTTCAAGTAGCGTTTGTAGATGCTATAAATACTCTTTTATATAATTTTTAAGCTGTAGGAAACACTGCAAAACCATTTAGAATTATTCTGTACATTTTAATTTTCTTTCATTTTGTATCATATTCAAACTAATTCAAATAGTTCAAATGGCGTTTGTAGATGCTATTAATACTTTTTTATATAATTTTCAAGCTGTAGAAAACACTGCACGACCATTTAGAATTATTTTGTACATTTTAATTTTCTTTCATTTTGTATCATATTCAAACTTATTCAAACGTGTCAAATAGCGTTAGTAGATGCTATAAATACTTGTTTATATAAATTTCAAGCTGTATGAAACACTCCAAGACCATTAAAATTATTTTGTACATTTTAATTTTCTTTCATTTTGTATCATATTCAAACTAATTCAAACGGTTCTAATAGCGTTTGTAGATGCTATAAATACTCTTTTATATAATTTTCAAGCTGTAGGAAATATTCCAAGACCATTTAGAATTATTTTGTACATTTTAATTTTATTTCATTTCGTATCATGTTGAATCTAATTGAAACGGTTCAAATAGCGTTTGTAGATGCTACTAATACTCTTTTATATAATTTTCAAGCTGTAGAAAACACTACAAGACCATTTAGAATTATTTTGTACATTTTAATTTCCTTTCATTTCGTATCATATTCAAACTAATTCAAGTGGGTCAAATAGCGTTTCTAGATGCTATTAATACTCTTTTATATAATTTTCAAGCTGTAGAAAACACTGCAAGACCATTTAGAATTATTTTGTACATTTTAATTTTCTTTCATTTTGTATCATATTCAAACTTATTCAAACGTGTCAAAGAGCGTTTGTAGATGCTATAAATATTCGTTTATATAATTTTCAAGCTGTATGAAGCACTCCAAGACCATTAGAATTATTTTGTACATTTTAATTTTCTTTCATTTCGTATCATATTCAAACTAATTGAAATGGGTCAAGTAGCGTTTGTAGATGCTATTAGTACTCTTTTATATAATTTTCAAGCTGTAGAAAACACTGCAAGACCATTTAGAATTATTTTGTACATTTTAATTTCCTTTCATTTCGTATTATATTCAAACTAATTCAAACGGTTCAAATAGCGTTTGTAGATGCTATTATTACTCTTTTATATAATTTTAAAGCTGTAGGAAACACTGCAAGACCATTTAGAATTGTTTTGTATATTTTAATTTTCTTTCATTTCGTATCATATTCAAACTTATTCAAACGTGTCAAGTAGCGTTTGTAGATGCTATTAATACTCTTTTATATAAATTTCAAGCTGTATGAAACACTCCCAGACCATTAAAATTATTTTGTACATTTTAATTTTCTTTCATTTCGTATCATATTCAAACTAATTCAAACGGTTCAAGTAGCGTTTGTAGATGCTATAAATACTCTTTTATATAATTTTTAAGCTGTAGGAAACACTGCAAGACTATTTAGAATTATTTTATGCATTTTAATTTTCTTTCATTTCGTATCATATTCAATCTAATGCAAATAGTTCAGGTAGCGTTTGTAAATGCTATTAATACTCTTTTATATAATTTTCAAGCTGTAGGAAACACTGCAAGACTATTTAGAATTATTTTGTACATTTTAATTTTCTTTAATTTTGTATCATATTGAAACTAATTCAAATAGTTCAGGTAGCGTTTGTAGATGCTATTAATACTCTTTTATATAATTTTCAAGCTGTAGAAAACACTGCAAGACCATTTAGAATTATTTTGTACATTTTAATTTTCTTTCATTTTGTATCATATTCAAACTTATTCAAACGTGTCAAATAGCGTTTGTAGATGCTACAAATATTCGTTTATATAATTTTCAAACTGTATGAAGCACTCCAAGACCATTAGAATTATTTTGTACATTTTAATTTTCTTTCATTTCGTATCATATTCAAACTAATGAAATGGGTCAAGTAGCGTTTGTAGATGCTATTAATACTCTATTATATAATTTTCAAGCTGTAGAAAACACTGCAAGACCATTTAGAATTATTTTGTACATTTTAATTTTCTTTCATTTTGTATCATATTCAAAATTATTCAAACGTGTCAAATAGCGTTTGTAGATGCTATAAGTATTTGTTTATATAATTTTCAAGCTGAATGAAGCACTCCAAGAGCATTAGAATTATTTTGTACATTTTAATTTCCTTTCATTTCGTATCATATTCAAACTAATTCAAATGGGTCAAATAGCGTTTGTAGATGCTATTAATACTCTTTTATATAAATTTCAAGCTGTATGAAACACTCCCAGACAATTAAAATTATTTTGTACATTTTAATTTTCTTTAAATTTGTATCATATTCAAACTAATTCAAAAGGTTCGAATAGCGTTTGTAGATGCTATAAATACTCTTTTATATAATTTTCAAGCTGTAGGAAACACTCCAAGACCATTTAGAATTATTTTGTGCATTTTAATTTTCTTTCATTTCGTATCATGTTGAATCTAATTCAAACGGTTCAAATAGCGTCTGCAGATGCTACTAATACTCTTTTATATAGTTTTCAAGCTGTAGAAAGCACTACAAGACCATTTAGAATTATTTTGTACATTTTAATTTTCATTCATTTTTATCATATTCAAACTTATTCAAACGTGTCAAATAGCGTCTGTAGATGCTATTAATACTCTTTTATATAAATTTCAAGCTGTATGAAACACTCCCAGACAATTAAAATTATTTTGTACATTTTAATTTTCTTTCATTTTGTATCATATTCAAACTAATTCAAAAGGTTCGAATAGCGTTTGTAGATGCTATAAATACTCTTTTATATAATTTTCAAGCTGTAGGAAACACTCCAAGACCATTTAGAATTATTTTGTGCATTTTAATTTTCTTTCATTTCGTATCATGTTGAATCTAATTCAAACGGTTCAAATAGCGTCTGTAGATACTCTTCTATATAGTTTTCAAGCTGTAGAAAACACTGCACAACCATTTAGAATTATTTTGTACATTTTAATTTTTTTTCATTTTGTATCATATTCAAACTTATTCAAACGTGTCAAATAGCGTTTGTAGATGCTATAAATACTTGTTTATATAAATTTCAAGCTGTATGAAACACTCCAAGACCATTAAAATTATTTTGTACATTTTAATTTTCTTTCATTTTGTATCATATTCAAACTAATTCAAACGGTTCTAATAGCGTTTGTAGATGCTATAAATACTTTTTTATATAATTTTCAAGCTGTAGAAAATACTCCAAGACCATTTAGAATTATTTTGTACATTTTAATTTTCTTTCATTTCGTATCATGTTGAATCTAATTCAAACGGTTCAAATAGCGTTTGTAGATGCTACTAATACTCTTTGATATACTTTTCAAGCTGTAGAAAACACTACAAGACCATTTAGAATTATTTTGTGCATTTTAATTTCCTTTCATTTCGTATCATATTCAAACTAATTCAAGTGGGTCAAATAGCGTTTCTAGATGCTATTAATACTCTTTTATATAATTTTCAAGCTGTAGAAAACACTGCAAGCCTATTTAGAATTATTTTGTACATTTTAATTTTCTTTCATTTTGTATCATATTCAAACTTATTCGAACGTGTCAAATAGCGTTTGTAGATGCTATAAATATTTGTTTATATAATTTTCAAGCTGTATGAAGCACTCCAAGACCATTAGAATTATTTTGTACATTTTAATTTTCTTTCATTTCGTATCATATTCAAACTAATTGAAATGGGTGAAGTAGCATTTGTAGATGCTATTAGTACTCTTTTGTATAATTTTCAAGCTGTAGAAAACACTGCAAGACCATTTAGAATTATTTTGTACATTTTAATTTCCTTTCATTTCGTATCATATTCAAACTAATTTAAACGGTTCAAATAGCGTTTGTAGATGCTATTATTACTCTTTTATATAATTTTAAAGCTGTAGGAAACACTGCAAGACCATTTAGAATTATTTTGTACATTTTAATTATCTTTCATTTCGTATCATATTCAAACTTATTCAAACGTGTCAAGTAGCGTTTGTAGATGCTATTAATACTCTTTTATATAAATTTCAAGCTGTATGAAACACTCCCAGACCATTAAAATTATTTTGTACATTTTAATTTTCTTTCATTTCGTATCATATTCAAACTAATTTAGACGGTTCAAATAGCGTTTGTAGATGCTATTATTACTCTTTTATATAATTTTAAAGCTGTAGGAAACACTGCAAGACCATTTAGAATTATTTTGTACATTTTAATTTTATTTCATTTCGTATCATATTCAAACTTATTCAAACGGTTCAAGTAGCGTTTGTAGATGCTATTATTACTCTTTTATATAATTTTAAAGCTGTAGGAAACACTGCAAGACCATTTAGAATTATTTTGTACATTTTAATTTCCTTTCATTTCGTATCATATTCATACTAATTTAAACGGTTCAAATAGCGTTTGTAGATGCTATTATTACTCTTTTATATAATTTTAAAGCTGTAGGAAACACTGCAAGACCATTTAGAATTATTTTGTACATTTTAATTTTCTTTCATTTCGTATCATATTCAAACTTATTCAAACGGTTCAAGTAGCGTTTGTAGATACTATAAATACTCTTTTATATAATTTTCAAGCTGTATGAAGCACTCCAAGACCATTAGAATTATTTTGTACATTTTATTTTTTTTCATTTTGTATCATATTCAAACTAATGAAATGGGTCAAGTAGCGTTTGTAGATGCTATTAATACTCTTTTACATAATTTTCAAGCTGTAGAAAACATTGCAAGACCATTTAGAATTATTTTGTACATTTTAATTTTCTTTCATTTTGTATCATATTCAAACTTATTCAAACGTGTCAAATAGCGTTTGTAGATGTTATAAGTATTTGTTTATATAATTTTCAAGCTGAATGAAGCACTCCAAGAGCATTAGAATTATTTTGTACATTTTAATTTCCTTTCATTTCGTATCATATTCAAACTAATTCAAATGGGTCAAATAGCGTTTCTAGATGCTATTAATACTCTTTTATATAAATTTCAAGCTGTAGGAAACACTCCACGACCATTTAGAATTATTTTGTGCATTTTAATTTTCTTTCATTTCGTATCATGTTGAATCTAATTCAAACGGTTCAAATAGCGTCTGTAGATGCTACTAATACTCTTTTATATAGTTTTCAAGCTGTAGAAAACACTACAAGACCATTTAGAATTATTTTGTACATTTTAATTTTCATTCATTTTGTATCATATTCAAACTTATTCAAACGTGTCAAATAGCGTTTGTAGATGCTATAAGTATTTGTTTATATAATTTTCAAGCTGTATGAAACACTCAAAGAGCATTAGAATTATTTTGTACATTTTAATTTCGTTTCATTTCGTATCATATTCAAACTAATTCAAATGGGTCAAATAGCGTTTGTAGATGCTATAAGTATTTGTTTATATAATTTTCAAGTTGTATGAAGCAGTCCAAGACCATTAGAATTATTTTGTACATTTTAATTTTCGTTCATTTCGTATCATATTCAAACTAATTGAAATGGGACAAGTAGCGTTTGTAGATGCTATTAGTACTCTTTTATATAATTTTCAAGCTGTAGAAAACACTGCAAGACCGTTTAGAATTATTTTGTACATTTTAATTTTCTTTCATTTTGTATCATATTCAAACAAATTCAAACGGTTCAAATAGCGTTTGTAGATGCTACTAATACTCTGTTATATAATTTTAAAGCTGTAGGAAACACTGCAAGACCATTTAGAATTATTTTGTACATTTTAATTTTCTTTCATTTCGTATCATATTCAAACTTATTCAAACGTGTCAAGTAGCGTTTGTAGATGCTATTAATACTCTTTTATATAAATTTCAAGCTATATGAAACACTCCCAGTCCATTAAAATTATTTTGTACATTTTAATTTTCTTTCATTTCGTATCATATTCAAACTAATTAAAACGGTTCAAGTAGCGTTTGTAGATGCTATAAATACTCTTTTATATAATTTTAAAGCTGTAGGAAACACTGCAAAACCATTTAGAATTATTCTGTACATTTTAATTTTCTTTCATTTTGTATCATATTCAAACTAATTCAAATAGTTCAAATAGCGTTTGTAGATGCTATTAATACTTTTGTATATAATTTTCAAGCTGTAGAAAACACTGCACGACCATTTAGAATTATTTTGTACATTTTAATTTTCTTTTATTTTGTATCATATTCAAACTTATTCAAACGTGTCAAATAGCGTTAGTAGATGCTATAAATACTTGTTTATATAAATTTCAAGCTGTATGAAACACTCCAAGACCATTAAAATTATTTTGTACATTTTAATTTTCTTTCATTTTGTAACATATTCAAACTAATTCAAACGGTTCTAATAGCGTTTGTAGATGCTATAAATACTCTTTTATATAATTTTCAAGCTGTAGGAAATACTCCAAGACCATTTAGAATTATTTTGTACATTTTAATTTTCTTTCAATTCGTATCATGTTGAATCTAATTCAAACGGTTCAAATAGCGTTTGTAGATGCTACTAATACTCTTTTATATAATTTTCAAGCTGTAGAAAACACTGCAAGATCATTTAGAATTATTTTGTACATTTTCATTTTCTTTCATTTCGTATCATATTCAATCTAATTCAAGTGGGTCAAATAGCGTTTCTAGATGCTACTAATACTCTTTTATATAATTTTCAAACTGTAGAAAACACTGCAAGACCATTTAGAATTATTTTGTACATTTTAATTTTCTTTCATTTTGTATCATATTCAAACTTATTCAAACGTGTCAAATAGCGTTTGTAGATGCTATAAATATTCGTTTATATAATTTTCAAGCTGTATGAATCACTCCAAGACCATTAGAATTATTTTGTACATTTTAATTTTCTTTCATTTCGTATCATATTCAAACTGATTGAAATGGGTCAAGTAGCGTTTCTAGATGCTACTAATACTCTTTTATATAATTTTCAAACTGTAGAAAACACTGCAAGACCATTTAGAATTATTTTGTACATTTTAATTTCCTTTCATTTCGTATCATATTCAAACTAATTCAAACGGTTCAAATAGCGTTTGTAGATGCTATTATTACTCTTTTAAAAAAATTTAAAGCTGTAGGAAACACTGCAAGACCATTTAGAATTATTTTGTACATTTTAATTTTCTTTCATTTCGTATCATATTCAAACTTATTCAAACGTGTCAAGTAGCGTTTGTAGATGCTATTAATACTCTTTTCTATATAATTTCAAGCTGTATGAAACACTCCCAGACCATTACAATTATTTTGTACATTTTAATTTTCTTTCATTTCGTATCATATTCAAACTAATTCAAACGGTTCAAGTAGCATTTGTAGATGCTATAAATACTCTTTTATATAATTTTCAAGCTGTAGGAAACACTGCAAGACTATTTAGAATTATTTTGTGCATTTTAATTTTCTTTCATTTCGTATCATATTCAATCTAATGCAAATAGTTCAGGTAGCGTTTCTAGATGCTATTAATACTCTTTTATATAATTTTCAAGCTGTAGGAAACACTGCAAGACTATTTAGAATTATTTTGTACATTTTAATTTTCTTTAATTTTGTATCATATTCAAACTAATTCAAATAGTTCAGGTAGCGTTTGTAGATGCTATTAATACTCTTTTATATAATTTTCAAGCTGTAGAAAACACTGCAAGACCATTTAGAATTATTTTGTACATTTTAATTTTCTTTCATTTTGTATCATATTCAAACTTATTCAAACTTGGTAAATAGCGTTTGTAGATGCTACAAATATTCGTTTATATAATTTTCAAGCTGTAGGAAACACTGCAAGTCTATTTAGAATTATTTTGTGCATTTTAATTTTCTTTCATTTCGTATCATATTCAATCTAATGCAAATAGTTCAGGTAGCGTTTGTAGATGCTATTAATACTCTTTTATATAATTTTCAAGCTGTAGGAAACACTGCAAGACTATTTAGAATTATTTTGTACATTTTAATTTTCTTTAATTTTGTATCATATTCAAACTAATTCAAATAGTTCAGGTAGCGTTTGTAGATGCTATTAATACTCTTTTATATAATTTTCAAGCTGTAGGAAACACTGCAAGACTATTTAGAATTATTTTGTACATTTTAATTTTCTTTAATTTTGTATCATATTCAAACTAATTCAAATAGTTCAGGTAGCGTTTGTAGATGCTATTAATACTCTTTTATATAATTTTCAAGCTGTAGAAAACACTGCAAGACCATTAGAATTATTTTGTACATTTTAATTTTCTTTCATTTCGTATCATATTCAAACTAATGAAATGGGTCAAGTAGCGTTTGTAGATGCTATTAATACTCTTTTATATAATTTTCAAGCTGTAGAAAACACTGCAAGACCATTTAGAATTATTTTGTACATTTTAATTTTCTTTCATTTTGTATCATATTCAAACTTATTCAAACGTGTCAAATATCGTTTGTAGATGCTATAAGTATTTGTTTATATAATTTTCAAGCTGAATGAAGCACTCCAAGAGCATTAGAATTATTTTGTACATTTTAATTTCCTTTCATTTCGTATCATATTCAAACTAATTCAAATGGGTCAAATAGCGTTTGTAGATGCTATAAATACTCTTTTATATAAATTTCAAGCTGTATGAAACACTCCCAAACAATTAAAATTATTTTGTACATTTTAATTTTCTTTCATTTTGTATCATATTCAAACTAATTCAAAAGGTTCGAATAGCGTTTGTAGATGCTATAAATACTCTTTTATATAATTTTCAAGCTGTAGGAAACACTCCAAGACCATTTAGAATTATAATGTGCATTTTAATTTTCTTTCATTTCGTATCATGTTGAATCTAATTCAAACGGTTCAAATAGCGTCTTTAGATGCTACTAATACTCTTTTATATAGTTTTCAAGCTGTAGAAAACACTACAAGACCATTTAGAATTATTTTGTACATTTTAATTTTCATTCATTTTTTATCATATTCAAACTTATTCAAACGTGTCAAATAGCGTTTGTAGATGCTATAAGTATTTGTTTATGTAATTTTCAAGCTGTTTGAAGCAGTCCAAGACCATTTAGAATTATTTTGTACATTTTAATTTTCTTTCATTTCGTATCATATTCAAACTAATTCAAATGGTTCAAATAGCGTTTGTAGATGCTATTAATACTCTTTTATATAATTTTCAAGCTGTAGAAAACACTGCAAGACCATTTAGAATTATTTTGTCCATTTTAATTTTTTTTCATTTTGTATCATTTTCAAACTTATTCAAATGGGTCAAATAGCGTTTGTAGATGCTATAAATATTCGTTTATATAATTTTCAAGCTGTATAAAGCAGTCCAATACCATTTAGAATTATTTTGTACATTTTAATTTTCTTTCATTTTGTATCATATTCAAACTTATTCAAACGTGTCAAATAGCGTTTGTAGATGCTATAAGTATTTGTTTATATAATTTTCAAGCTGAATGAAGCACTCCAAGAGCATTAGAATTATTTTGTACATTTTAATTTCCTTTCATTTCGTATCATATTCAAACTAATTCAAATGGGTCAAATAGCGTTTGTAGATGCTATTAATACTCTTTTATATAAATTTCAAGCTGTAGGAAACACTCCAAGACCATTTAGAATTATTTTGTGCATTTTAATTTTCTTTCATTTCGTATCATGTTGAATCTAATTCAAACGGTTCAAATAGCGTCTGTAGATGCTACTAATACTCTTTTATATAGTTTTCAAGCTGTAGAAAACACTACAGACCATTTAGAATTATTTTGTACATTTTAATTTTCATTCATTTTGTATCATATTCAAACTTATTCAAACGTGTCAAATAGCGTTTGTAGATGCTATAAGTATTTGTTTATATAATTTTCAAGCTGTATGAAGCAGTCCAAACCATTAGAATTATTTTGTACATTTTAATTTTCGTTCATTTCGTATCATATTCAAACTAATTGAAATGGGACAAGTAGCGTTTGTAGATGCTATTAGTACTCTTTTATATAATTTTCAAGCTGTAGAAAACACTGCAAGACCATTTAGAATTATTTTGTACATTTTAATTTCCTTTCATTTCGTATCATATTCAAACTAATTCAAATGGGTCAAATAGCGTTTGTAGATGCTATTAATACTCTTTTATATAAATTTCAAGCTGTAGGAAACACTGCAAGACCATTTAGAATTATTTTGTGCATTTTAATTTTCTTTCATTTCGTATCATGTTGAATCTAATTCAAACGGTTCAAATAGCGTCTGTAGATGCTACTAATACTCTTTTATATAGTTTTCAAGCTGTAGAAAACACTACAAGACCATTTAGAATTATTTTGTATATTTTAATTTTCATTCATTTTGTATCATATTCAAACTTATTCAAACGTGTCAAATAGCGTTTGTAGATGCTATAAGTATTTGTTTATATAATTTTCAAGCTGTATGAAGCAGTCCAAGACCATTAGAATTATTTTGTACATTTTAATTTTCGTTCATTTCGTATCATATTCAAACTAATTGAAATGGGACAAGTAGCGTTTGTAGATGCTATTAGTACTCTTTTATATAATTTTCAAGCTGTAGAAAACACTGCAAGACCATTTAGAATTATTTTGTACATTTTAATTTTCTTTCATTTCGTATCATATTCAAACTAATTCAAATGGTTCAAATAGCGTTTGTAGATGCTATTAATACTCTTTTATATAATTTTCAAGCTGTAGAAAACACTGCAAGACCATTTAGAATTATTTTGTCCATTTTAATTTTCTTTCATTTTGTATCATATTCAAACTTATTCAAAAGTGTCAAATAGCGTTTGTAGATGCTATAAATATTCGTTTATATAATTTTCAAGCTGTATGAAGCAGTCCAAGACCATTTAGAATTATTTTGTACATTTTAATTTTCTTTCATTTCGTATCATATTCAAACAAATTCAAACGGTTCAAATAGCGTTTCTAGATGCTACTAATACTCTTTTATATAATTTTCAAGCTGTAGAAAACACTGCACGACCATTTAGAATTATTTTGTACATTTTAATTTTCTTTCATTTTGTATCATATTCAAACTTATTCAAACGTGTCAAATAGCGTTTGTAGATGCTATAAATATTAGTTTATATAATTTTCAAAATGTATGAAGCACTCCAAGACCATTTAGAATTATTTTGTACATTTTAATTTTCTTTCATTTTGTATCATATTCAAACAAATTCAAACGGTTCAAATAGCGTCTGTAGATGCTACTAAGACTCTTTTATATAATTTTAAAGCTGCAGGAAACACTGCAAAACCATTTACATTTATTCTGTACATTTTAATTTTCTTTCATTTTGTATCATATTCAAACTAATTCAAATAGTTCAAATAGCGTTTGTAGATGCTATTAATACTCTTTTATATAATTTTCAAGCTGTAGAAAACACTGCACGACCATTTAGAATTATTTTGTACATTTTAATTTTCTTTCATTTTGTATCATATTCAAACTTATTCAAACGTGTCAAATAGCGTTTGTAAATGCTATAAATACTTGTTTATATAAATTTCAAGCTGTATGAAACACTCCAAGACCATTAAAATTATTTTGTACATTTTAATTTTCTTTCATTTTGTATCATATTCAAACTAATTCAAACGGTTCAAATAGCGTTTGTAGATGCTACTAATACTCTTTTATATAATTTTCAAGCTGTAGAAAACACTACAAGACCATTTAGAATTATTTTGTACATTTTAATTTCCTTTCATTTCGTATCATATTCAAACTAATTCAAGTGGGTCAAATAGCGTTTCTAGATGCTATTAATACTCTTTTATATAATTTTCAAGCTGTAGAAAACACTGCAAGACCATTTAGAATTATTTTGTACATTTTAATTTTCTTTCATTTTGTATCATATTCAAACTTATTCAAACGTGTCAAATAGCGTTTGTAGATGCTATAAATATTCGTTTATATAATTTTCAAGCTGTATGAAGCACTCCAAGACCATTAGAATTATTTTGTACATTTTAATTTTCTTTCATTTCGTATCATATTCAAACTAATTGAAATGGGTCAAGTAGCGTTTGTAGATGCTATTAGTACTCTTTTATATAATTTTCAAGCTGTAGAAAACACTGCAAGACCATTTAGTATTATTTTGTACATTTTAATTTCCTTTCATTTCGTATCATATTCAAACTAATTCAAACGGTTCAAATAGCGTTTGTAGATGCTATTATTACTCTTTTATATAATTTTAAAGCTGTAGGAAACACTGCAAGACCATTTAGAATTATTTTGTACATTTTAATTTTCTTTCATTTCGTATCATATTCAAACTTATTCAAACGTGTCAAGTAGCGTTTGTAGATACTATTAATACTCTTTTATATAAATTTCAAGCTGTATGAAACACTCCCAGACCATTAAAATTATTTTGTACATTTTAATTTTCTTTCATTTCGTATCATATTCAAACTAATTCAAACGGTTCAAGTAGCGTTTGTATATGCTATAAATACTCTTTTATATAATTTTCAAGCTGTAGGAAACACTGCAAGACTATTTAGAATTATTTTGTACATTTTACTTTTCTTTCATTTCGTATCATATTCAAACTAATTCAAATAGTTCAAATAGCGTTTGTAGATGCTATTAATACTCTTTTATATAATTTTAAAGCTGTAGAAAACAGTGCAAGACCATTTAGAATTATTCTGTACATTTTAATTTTCTTTCATTTTGTATCATATTCAAACTAATTCAAATAGTTCAAATAGCGTTTGTAGATGCTATTATTACTCTTTTATATAATTTTCAAGCTGTAGAAAACACTGCAAGACCATTTAGAATTATTTTGTACATTTTAATTTTCTTTCATTTTGTATCATATTCAAACTAATTCAAACGTGTCAAATAGCGTTTGTAGATGCTATAAATACTTGTTTATATAAATTTCAAGCTGTATGAAACACTCCAAGACCATTAAAATTATTTTGGACATTTTAATTTTCTTTTATTTCGTATCATATTCAAACTAAATCAAACGGTTCAAATAGCGTTTGTAGATGCTATTAATACTCTTTTATATAATTTTCAAGCTGTAGAAAACACTGCAAGACCATTTAGAATTATTTTGTACATTTTAATTTTCTTTCATTTTGTATCATATTCAAACTTATTCAAACGTGTCAAATAGCGTTTGTAGATGCTATAAATATTCGTTTATATAATTTTCAAAATGTATGAAGCACTCCAAGACCATTACAATTATTTTGTACATTTTAATTTTCTTTCATTTCGTATCATATTCAAACTAATTGAAATTGGTCAAGTAGCGTTTGTAGATGCTATTAATACTCTTTTATATAATTTTCAAGCTGTAGAAAACACTGCAAGACCATTTAGAATTTTTTTGTACATTTTAATTTTCTTTCATTTTGTATCATATTCAAACTTATTCAAACGTGTCAAATAGCGTTTGTAGATGCTATAAGTATTTGTTTATATAATTTTCAAGCTGTATGAAGCACTCCAAGAGCATTAGAATTATTTTGTACATTTTAATTTCCTTTCATTTCGTATCATATTCAAACTAATTCAAATGGGTCAAGTAGCGTTTGTAGATGCTATTAATACTATTTTATATAAATTTCAAGCTGTATGAAACACTCCCAGACCATTAAAATTATTATGTACATTTTAATTTCCTTTCATTTCGTATCATATTCAAACTAATTCAAATGGGTCAAATAGCGTTTCTAGATGCTATTAATACTCTTTTATATAATTTTCAAGCTGTAGAAAACACTGCAAGACCATTTAGAATTATTTTGTACATTTTAATTTTCTTTTATTTCGTATCATATTCAAACTAATTCAAATGGTTCAGATAGCGTTTGTAGATGCTATTAATACTCTTTTATATAATTTTCAAGCTGTAGAAAACACTGCAAGACTATTTAGAATTATTTTGTACATTTTAATTTTCTTTTATTTCGTATCATATTCAAACTAATTCAAATGGTTCAGATAGCGGTTCTAGATGCAATTAATACTCTTTTATATAAATTTCAAGCTGTACGAAACACTCTCAGACCATTAAAATTATTTTGTACATTTTAATTTTCTTTCATTTTGTATCATATTCAAACTTATTCAAACGTGTCAAATAGCGTTTGTAGATGCTATATATATTCGTTTATATAAATTTCAAGCTGTATGAAGCACTCCAAGACCATTAGAATTGTTTTGTACATTTTAATTTTCTTTCATTTCGTATCATATTCAAACTAATTCAAATGGGTCAAGTAGCGTTTGTAGATGCTATTAATACTCTTTTATATAATTTTCAAGCTGTAGAAAACACTGCAAGACCATTTAGAATTATTTTGTACATTTTAATTTTCTTTCATTTTGTATCATATTCAAACTTATTCAACGTGTCAAATAGCGTTTGTAGATGCTATAAATATTCGTTTATATAATTTTCAAGCTGTATGAAGCACTCCAAGACCATTAGAATTATTTTGTACATTTTAATTTTCTTTCATTTCGTATCATTTTCAAACTAATTGAAATGGGTCAACTAGCGTTTGTAGATGCTATTAGTACTCTTTTATAGAATTTTTAAGCTGTAGAAAACACTGCAAGACCATTTAGAATTATTTTGTACATTTTAATTTTCTTTCATTTCGTATCATATTAAACGTAATTCAAACGGTTCAAATAGCGTTTGTAGATGCTATTAATACTCTTTTATATAATTTTAAAGTTGTAGGAAACACTGGAAGACCATTTAGAATTATTTTGTACATTTTAATTTTCTTTCATTCCGTATCATATTCAAACTTATTCAAACGTGTCAAGTAGGGTTTGTAGATGCTATTAATACTCTTTTATATAAATTTCAAGCTGTATGAAATACTCCCAGACCATTAAAATTATTTTGTACTTTCTAATTTTCTTTCATTTCGTATCATATTCAAACTAATTCAAACGGTTCAAGTAACGTTGTAGATGCTATAAATACTCTTTTATATAATTTGAAAGCTGTAGGAAACACTGCAAAACCATTTAGAATTATTCTGTACATTTTAATTTTCTTTCATTTTGTATCATATTCAAACTAATTCAAATAGTACAAATAGCGTTTGTAGATGCTATTAATACTCTTTTATATAATTTTCAAGCTGTAGAAAACACTGGAAACCCATTTAGAATTATTCTGTACATTTTAATTTTCTTTCATTTTGTATCATATTCAAACTAATACAAATAGTTCAAATAGCGTTTGTAGATGCTATTAATACTCTTTTATATAAATTTCAAGCTGTAGAAAACACTGCAAGACCATTTAGAATTATTTTGTACATTTTAATTTTCTTTTATTTTGTAACATATTCAAACTTATTCAAACGTGTCAAATAGCGTTTGTAGATGCTATAAATACTCTTTTATATAATTTTCAAGCTGTAGGAAACACTCCAAGACCATTTAGAATTATTTTGTACATTTTAATTTTCTTTCATTTCGTATCATGTTTAATCTAATTGAAACGGTTCAAATAGCGTTTGTAGATGCTACTAATACTCTTTTATATAATTTTCAAGCTGTAGAAAACACTACAAGACCATTTAGAGTCATTTTGTACATTTTAATTTTCTTTCATTTTGTATCATATTCAAACGTGTCAAATAGCGTTTGTAGATGCTATTAGTACTCTTTTATATAATTTTCAAGCTGTAGAAAACACTGCAAGACCATTTAGAATTATTTTGTACATTTTAATTTCCTTTCATTTCGTATCATATTCAAACTAATTCAAACGGTTCAAATAGCGTTTGTAGATGCTATTATTACTCTTTTATATAATTTTAAAGCTGTAGGAAACACTGCAAGACCATTTAGAATTATTTTGTACATTTTAATTTTCTTTCATTCGTATCATATTCAAACTTATTCAAACGTGTCAAGTAGCGTTTGTAGATGCTATTAATACTCTTTTATATAAATTTCAAGCTGTATGAAACACTCCCAGACCATTAAAATTATTTTGTACATTTTAATCTTCTTTCATTTCGTATCATATTCAAACTAATTCAAACGGTTCAAGTAGCTTTTGTATATGCTATAAATACTCTTTTATATAATTTTCAAGCTGTAGGAAACACTGCAAGACTATTTAGAATTATTTTGTACATTTTACTTTTCTTTCATTTCGTATCATATTCAATCTAATTCAAACAGTTCAAATAGCGTTTGTAGATGCTATTAATACTCTTTTATATAATTTTCAAGCTTTAGAAAACACTGCAAGACCATTTAGAATTATTCTGTACATTTTAATTTTCTTTCATTTTGTATCATATTCAAACTAATTCAAATAGTTCAAATAGCGTTTGTAGATGCTATTTTTACTCTTTTATATAATTTTCAAGCTGTAGAAAACACTGCAAGACCATTTAGAATTATTTTGTACATTTTAATTTTCTTTCATTTTGTATCATATTCAAACTAATTCAAATAGTTCAAATAGCGTTTGTAGATGCTATTATTACTCTTTTATATAATTTTCAAGCTGTAGAAAACACTGCAAGACCATTTAGAATTATTTTGTTCATTTTAATTTTCTTTTATTTCGTATCATATTCAAACTAAATCAAACGGTTCAAATAGCATTTGTAGATGCTATTAATACTCTTTTATATAATTTTCAAGCTGTAGAAAACACTGCAAGACTATTTAGAATTATTTTGTACATTTTAATTTTCTTTCATTTTGTATCATATTCAAACTTATTCAAACGTGTCAAATAGCGTTTGTAGATGCTATAAATATTCGTTTATATAATTTTCAAAATGTATGAAGCACTCCAAGACCATTAGAATTATTTTGTACATTTTAATTTTCTTTCATTTCGTATCAAATTCAAACTAATTGAAATGGGTCAAGTAGCGTTTGTAGATGCTATTAATACTCTTTTATATAATTTTCAAGCTGTAGAAAACACTGCAAGACCATTTAGAATTTTTTTGTACATTTTAATTTTCTTTCATTTTGTATCATATTCAAACTTATTCAAACGTGTCAAATAGCGTTTGTAGATGCTATAAGTATTTGTTTATATAATTTTCTAGCTGTATGAAGCACTCCAAGAGCATTAGAATTATTTTGTACATTTTAATTTCCTTTCATTTCGTATCATATTCAAACTAATCCAAATGGGTCAAATAGCGTTTGTAGATGCTATTAATACTCTTTTATATAAATTTCAAGCTGTATGAAACACTCCCAGACCATTAAAATTACTATGTACATTTTAATTTTCTTTCATTTCGTATCATATTAAAACTAGTTGAAATGGGTCAAGTAGCGTTTGTAGATGCTATTAATACTCTTTTATATAATTTTGAAGCTATAGAAAACACTGCGAGACCATTTAGAATTATTTTGTACATTTTAATTTTCTTTCATTTTGTATCATATTCAAACTTATTCAAACGTGTCAAATAGTGTTTGTAGATGCTATAAGTATTTGTTTATATAATTTTCAAGCTGTACGAAG
Organism: Agriotes lineatus; assembly: GCA_940337035.1. Taxonomy (NCBI): domain Eukaryota; kingdom Metazoa; phylum Arthropoda; class Insecta; order Coleoptera; family Elateridae; genus Agriotes; species Agriotes lineatus. Next base: position 137,608,716 of record OW679198.1, on the reverse strand, counting down.
CACTCCAAGACCATTAGAATTATTTTGTACATTTTAATTTCCTTTTATTTCGTATCATATTCAAACTAATTCAAATGGGTCAAATAGCGTTTCTAGATGCTATTAATACTCTTTTATATAATATTCAAGCTGTAGAAAACACTGCAAGACCATTTAGAATTATTTTGTACATTTTAATTTTCTTTCATTTCGTATCATATTCAAACTAATTCAAATGGTTCAAATAGCGTTTGTAGATGCTATTAATACTCTTTTATATAATTTTCAAGCTGTAGAAAACACTGCAAGACCATTTAGAATTATTTTGTACATTTTAATTTTCTTTCATTTTGTATCATATTCAAACTTATTCAAACGTGTCAAATAGCGTTTGTAGATGCCATTGCTATTCGTTTGTATAATTTTCAAGCTGTATGAAGCACTCCAAGACCATTAGAATTATTTTGTACATTTCAATTTTCTTTCATTTCGTATCATATTCAAACTAATTGAAATGGGTCAAGTAGCGTTTGTAGATGCAATTAATACTCTTTTATGTAAATTTCAAGCTGTACGAAACACTCCCAGACCATTAAAATTATTTTGTACATTTTAATTTTCTTTCATTTTGTATCATATTCAAACTTATTCAAACGTGTCAAATAGCGTTTGTAGATGCTATATATATTCGTTTATATAAATTTCAAGCTGTATGAAGCACTCCAAGACCATTAGAATTGTTTTGTACATTTAAATTTTCTTTCATTTCGTATCATATTCAAACTAATTGAAATGGGTCAAGTAGCGTTTGTAGATGCTATTAATACTCTTTTATATAATTTTCAAGCTGTAGAAAACACTGCAAGACCATTTAGAATTATTTTGTACATTTTAATTTTCTTTCATTTCGTATCATATTCAAACTAATTCAAATGGGTCAAATAGCGTTTGTAGATGCTATTAATACTCTTTTATATAATTTTCAAGCTGTAGAAAACACTGCAAAACCATTTAGAATTATTCTGTACATTTTAATTTTCTTTCATTTTGTATCATATTCAAACTAATACAAATAGTTCAAATAGCGTTTGTATGCGTATGCTATTAATACTCTTTTATATAAATTTCAAGCTGCAGAAAACACTGCAAGAACATTTGGAATTATTTTGTACATTTTAATTTTCTTTCATTTCGTATCATGTTGAATCTAATTCAAACGGTTCAAATAGCGTTTGTAGATGCTACTAATACTCTTTTATATAATTTTCAAGCTGTAGAAAACACTACAAGACCATTTAGAATTATTTTGTACCTTTTAATTTTCTTTCATTTTGTATCATATTCAAACGTGTCAAATAGCGTTTGTAGATGCTATAAGTATTTGTTTATATAAGTTTCAAGCTGTATGAAGCACTCCAAGAGCATTAGAATTATTTTGTACATTTTAATTTCCTTTCATTTCGTATCATATTCAAACTAATTCAAATGGGTCAAATAGCGTTTGTAGATGCTACTAATACTCTTTTATATAATTTTCAAGCTGTATGAAACACTGCAAAACCATTTAGAATTATTCTGTACATTTTAATTTTCTTTCATTTTGTATCATATTCAAACTAATTCAAATAGTTCAAATAGCGTTTGTAGATGCTATTAATACTCTTTTATATAATTTCAAGCTGTAGAAAACACTACAAGACCATTTAGAATTATTTTGTTCCTTTTAATTTTCTTTCATTTTGTATCATTATCAAACGTGTCAAATAGCGTTTGTAGATGCTATAAGTATTTGTTTATATAATTTTCAAGCTGTATGAAGCACTCCAAGAGCACAAGAATTATTTTGTACATTTTAATTTCCTTTCATTTCGTATCATATTCAAACTAATACAAATAGTTTAACTAGCGTTTGTATGCGTATGCTATTAATACTCTTTTATATAAATTTCAAGCTGTAGAAAACACTGCAAGACCATTTAGAATTATTTTGTACATTTTAATTTTCTTTCATTTCGTATCATATTCAAACTAATTCAAATGGGTCAAATAGCGTTTGTAGATGCTATTAATACTCTTTTAATAAATTTTCAAGCTGTAGAAAACACTGCAAAACCATTTAGAATTATTCTGTACATTTTAATTTTCTTTCATTTTGTATCATATTCAAACTAATACAAATAGTTCAAATAGCGTTTGTATGCGTATGCTATTAATACTCTTTTATATAAATTTCAAGCTGTAGAAAACACTGCAAGACTATTTAGAATTATTTTGTACATTTTAATTTTCTTTCATTTCGTATCATGTTCAATCTAATTCAAACGGTTCAAATAGCGTTTGTAGATGCTACTAATACTCTTTTATATAATTTTCAAGCTGTAGAAAACACTACAAGACCATTTAGAATTATTTTGTACCTTTTAATTTTCTTTCATTTTGTATTATATTCAAACGTGTCAAATAGCGTTTGTAGATGCTATAAGTATTTTTTATATAATTTTAAAGCTGTATGAAGCACTCCAAGAGCACAAGAATTATTTTGTACATTTTAATTTCCTTTCATTTCGTATCATATTCAAACTAATTCAAATGGGTCAAATAGCGTTTCTAGATGCTATTAATACTCTTTTATATAATTTTCAAGCTGTATGAAGCACTCCAAGAGCATTAGAATTATTTTGTACATTTTAATTTCCTTTCATTTCGTATCATATTCAAACTAATTCAAATGGGTCAAATAGCGTTTGTAGATGCTATTAATACTCTTTTATATAAATTTCAAGCTGTATGAAACACTCTCAGACCATTAAAATTATTTTGTACATTTTAATTTTCTTTCATTTCGTATCATATTTAAACTAATTCAAATGGTTCAAATAGCGTTTGTAGATGCTATTAATACTCTTTTATATAATTTTCAAGCTGTAGAAAACACTGCAAAACCATTTAGAATTATTCTGTACATTTTAATTTTCTTTCATTTTGTATCATATTCAAACTTATTCAAACGTGTCAAATAGCGTTTGTAGCTGCTATAAATATTCGTTTTTATAATTTTCAAGCTGTATGAAGCACTCCAAGACCATTAGAATTATTTTGTACATTTTAATTTTCTTTCATTTCGTATTATATTCAAACTAATTGAAATGGGTCAAGTAGCGTTTGTAGATGCTATTAGTACTCTTTTATATAATTTTCAAGCTGTAGAAAACACTGCAAGACCATTTAGAATTATTTTGTACATTTTAATTTTCTTTCATTTCGTATCATATTCAAACTTATTCAAACGTGTCAAGTAGCGTTTGTAGATGCTATTAATACTCTGTTATATAATTTTAAAACTGTAGGAAACACTGCAAGACCATTTAGAGTTATTTTGTACATTTTAATTTTCTTTCATTTCGTATCATATTCAAACTTATTCAAACGTGTCAAATAGCGTTTGTAGATGCTATAACTATTCGTTTATATAATTGTCAAGCTGTATGAAGCACTCCAAGACCATTAGAATTATTTTGTACATTTTAATTTTTTTTCATTTCGTATCATATTCAAACTAATTCAAACGGTTCAAATAGCGTTTGTAGATGCTATTAATACTCTGTTATATAATTTTAAAGCTGTAGGAAACACTGCAAGACCATTTAGAATTATTTTGTACATTTTAATTTTCTTTCATTTCGTATCGTATTCAAACTAATTCAAACGGTTCAAGTAGCGTTTGTAGATGCTATAAATACTCTTTTATATAATTTTAAAGCTGTAGGAAACACTGCACAACCATTTAGAATTATTCTGTACATTTTAATTTTCTTTCATTTTGTATCATATTCAAACTAATTCAAATAGTTCAAATAGCGTTTGTAGATGCTATTAATACTCTTTTATATAATTTTCAAGCTGTAGAAAACACTGCAAAACCATTTAGAATTATTCTGTACATTTTAATTTTCTTTCATTTTGTATCATATTCAAACTTATTCAAATAGTTCAAATAGCGTTTGTAGATGCTATTAATACTCTTTTATATAATTTTCAAGCTGTAGAAAACACTGCAAGACCATTTAGAATTATTTTGTACATTTTAATTTTCTTTCATTTTGTATCATAGTCAAACTTATTCAAACGTGTCAAATAGCGTTTGTAGATGCTATAAGTATTTGTTTATATAATTTTCAAGCTGTATGAAGCACTCCAAGAGCACAAGAATTCTTTTGTACATTTTAATTTCCTTTCATTTCGTATCATATTCAAACTAATTCAAATGGGTCAAATAGCGTTTCTAGATGCTACTAATACTCTTTTATATAATTTTCAAGCTGCAGAAAACACTGCAAGACCATTTAGAATTATTTTGTACATTTTAATTTCCTTTCATTTCGTATCATATTCAAACTAATTCAAATGGGTCAAATAGCGTTTGTAGATGCTATTAATACTCTTTTATATAATTTTCAAGCTGTAGAAAACACTGCAAAACCATTTAGAATTATTTTGTACATTTTAATTTTCTTTCATTTTGTATCATATTCAAACTAATACAAATAGTTCAAATAGCGTTTGTAGATGCTATTAATACTCTTTTATATAAATTTCAAGCTGTAGAAAACACTGCAAGACCATTTAGAATTATTTTGTACATTTTAATTTTCTTTCATTTCGTATCATGTTGAATCTAATTCAAATGGTTCAAATAGCGTTTGTAGATGCTACTAATACTCTTTTATATAATTTTCAAGCTGTAGAAAACACTACAAGACCATTTAGAATTATTTTGTACCTTTTAATTTTCTTTCATTTTGTATCATATTCAAACGTCTCAAATAGCGTTTGTAGATGCTATAAGTATTTGTTTATATAATTTTCAAGCTGTATGAAGCACTCCAAGAGCACAAGAATTATTTTGTACATTTTAATTTCCTTTCATTTCGTATCATATTCAAACTAATTCAAATGGGTCAAATAGCGTTTCTAGATGCTATTAATACTCTTTTATATAATTTTCAAGCTGTAGAAAACACTGCAAAACCATTTAGAATTATTCTGTACATTTTAATTTTCTTTCATTTTGTATCATATTCAAACTTATTCAAACGTGTCAAATAGCGTTTGTAGATGCTATAAATATTCGTTTTTATAATTTTCAAGCTGTATGAAGCACTCCAAGACCATTAGAATTATTTTGTACATTTTAATTTTCTTTCATTTCGTATTATATTCAAACTAATTGAAATGGGTCAAGTAGCGTTTGTAGATGCTATTAGTACTCTTTTATATAATTTTCAAGCTGTAGAAAACACTGCAAGACCATTTAGAATTATTTTGTACATTTTAATTTTCTTTCATTTCGTATCATATTCAAACTTATTCAAACGTGTCAAGTAGCGTTTGTAGATGCTATTAATACTCTGTTATATAATTTTAAAACTGTAGGAAACACTGCAAGACCATTTAGAATTATTTTGTACATTTTAATTTTCTTTCATTTCGTATCATATTCAAACTTATTCAAACGTGTCAAATAGCGTTTGTAGATGCTATAACTATTCGTTTATATAATTTTCAAGCTGTATGAAGCACTCCAAGACCATTAGAATTATTTTGTACATTTTAATTTTCTTTCATTTCGTATCATATTCAAACTAATTCAAACGGTTCAAATAGCGTTTGTAGATGCTATTAATACTCTGTTATATAATTTTAAAGCTGTAGGAAACACTGCAAGATCATTTAGAATTATTTTGTACATTTTAATTTTCTTTCATTTCGTATCATATTCAAACTAATTCAAACGGTTCAAGTAGCGTTTGTAGATGCTATTAATACTCTTTTATATAATTTTCAAGCTGTAGAAAACACTGCAAAACCATTTAGAATTATTCTGTACATTTTAGTTTTCTTTCATTTTGTATCATATTCAAACTAATACAAATAGTTCAAATAGCGTTTGTAGATGCTATTAATACTCTTTTATATAATTTTCAAGCTTTAGAAAACACTGCAAAACCATTTAGAATTATTCTGTACATTTTAATTTTCTTTCATTTTGTATCATATTCAAACTAATTCAAATAGTTCAAATAGCGTTTGTAGATGCTATTAATACTCTTTTATATAATTTTCAAGCTGTAGAAAACACTGCAAGACCATTTAGAATTATTTTGTACATTTTAATTTTCTTTCATTTTGTATCATAGTCAAACTTATTCAAACGTGTCAAATAGCGTTTGTAGATGCTATAAGTATTTGTTTATATAATTTTCAAGCTGTATGAAGCACTCCAAGAGCACAAGAATTCTTTTGTACATTTTAATTTCCTTTCATTTCGTATCATATTCAAACTAATTCAAATGGGTCAAATAGCGTTTCTAGATGCTACTAATACTCTTTTATATAATTTTCAAGCTGCAGAAAACACTGCAAGACCATTTAGAATTATTTTGTACATTTTAATTTCCTTTCATTTCGTATCATATTCAAACTAATTCAAATGGGTCAAATAGCGTTTGTAGATGCTATTAATACTCTTTTATATAATTTTCAAGCTGTAGAAAACACTGCAAAACCATTTAGAATTATTTTGTACATTTTAATTTTCTTTCATTTTGTATCATATTCAAACTAATACAAATAGTTCAAATAGCGTTTGTAGATGCTATTAATACTCTTTTATATAAATTTCAAGCTGTAGAAAACACTGCAAGACCATTTAGAATTATTTTGTACATTTTAATTTTCTTTCATTTCGTATCATGTTGAATCTAATTCAAATGGTTCAAATAGCGTTTGTAGATGCTACTTATACTCTTTTATATAATTTTCAAGCTGTAGAAAACACTACAAGACCATTTAGAATTATTTTGTACCTTTTAATTTTCTTTCATTTTGTATCATATTCAATCGTCTCAAATAGCGTTTGTAGATGCTATAAGTATTTGTTTATATAATTTTCAAGCTGTATGAAGCACTCCAAAAGCACAAGAATTATTTTGTACATTTTAATTTCCTTTCATTTCGTATCATATTCAAACTAATTCAAATGGGTCAAATAGCGTTTCTAGATGCTATTAATACTCTTTTATATAATTTTCAAGCTGTAGAAAACACTGCAAGACCATTTAGAATTATTTTGTACATTTTAATTTTCTTTCATTTTGTATCATATTCAAACTTATTCAAACGTGTCAAATAGCGTTTGTAGATGCTATAAGTATTTGTTTATATAATTTTCAAGCTGTATAAAGCACTCCAAGAGCATTAGAATTATTTTGTACATTTTAATTTCCTTTCATTTCGTATCATATTCAAACTAATTCAAATGGGTCAAATAGCGTTTCTAGATGCTATTAATACTCTTTTATATAATTTTCAAGCTGTAGAACACTGCAAGACCATTTAGAATTATTTTGTACATTTTAATTTTCTTTCATTTCGTATCATATTCAAACTAATTCAAATGGTTCAAATAGCGTTTGTAGATGCTATTAATACTCTTTTATATAATTTTCAAGCTGTAGAACACTGCAAGACCATTTAGAATTATTTTGTACATTTTAATTTTCTTTCATTTTATATCATTATCAAACGTGTCAAATAGCGTTTGTAGATGCTATAAGCATTTGTTTATATAATTTTCAAGCTGTATGAAGCACTCCAAGAGCACAAGAATTATTTTGTTCATTTTAATTTCCTTTCATTTCGTATCATATTCAAACTAATTCAAATGGGCCAAATAGCGTTTCTAGATGCTATTATACTCTTTTATATTATTTTCAAGCTGCAGAAAACACTGCAAGACCATTTAGAATTATTTTGTACATTTTAATTTCCTTTCATTTCGTATCATATTCAAACTAATTCAAATGGGTCAAATAGCGTTTGTAGATGCTATTAATACTCTTTTATATAATTTTCAAGCTGTAGAAGACACTGCAAAACCATTTAGAATTATTTTGTACATTTTAATTTTCTTTCATTTTGTATCATATTCAAACTAATACAAATAGTTCAAATAGCGTTTGTAGATGCTATTAATACTCTTTTATATAAATTTCAAGCTGTAGAAAACACTGCAAGACCATTTAGAATTATTTTGTACATTTTAATTTCCTTTCATTTCGTATCATATTCAAACTAATTCAAATGGGTCAAATAGCGTTTGTAGATGCTATTAATACTCTTTTATATAATTTTCAAGCTGTAGAAAACACTGCAAGACCATTTAGAATTATTTTGTACATTTTAATTTTCTTTCATTTCGTATCATGTTGAATCTAATTCAAATGGTTCAAATAGCGTTTGTAGATGCTACTTATACTCTTTTATATAATTTTCAAGCTGTAGAAAACACTACAAGACCATTTAGAATTATTTTGTACCTTTTAATTTTCTTTCATTTTGTATCATATTCAAACGTCTCAAATAGCGTTTGTAGATGCTGTAAGTATTTGTTTATATAATTTTCAAGCTGTATGAAGCACTCCAAAAGCACAAGAATTATTTTGTACATTTTAATTTCCTTTCATTTCGTATCATATTCAAACTAATTCAAATGGGTCAAATAGCGTTTTTAGATGCTATTAATACTCTTTTGTATAATTTTCAAGCTGTAGAAAACACTGCAAGACCATTTAGAATTATTTTGTACATTTTAATTTTCTTTCATTTTGTATCATATTCAAACTTATTCAAACGTGTCAAATAGCGTTTGTAGATGCTATAAGTATTTGTTTATATAATTTTCAAGCTGTATAAAGCACTCCAAGAGCATTAGAATTATTTTGTACATTTTAATTTCCTTTCATTTCGTATCATATTCAAACTAATTCAAATGGGTCAAATAGCGTTTCTAGATGCTATTAATACTCTTTTATATAATTTTCAAGCTGTAGAACACTGCAAGACCATTTAGAATTATTTTGTACATTTTAATTTTCTTTCATTTCGTATCATATTCAAACTAATTCAAATGGTTCAAATAGCGTTTGTAGATGCTATTAATACTCTTTTATATAATTTTCAAGCTGTAGAACACTGCAAGACCATTTAGAATTATTTTGTACATTTTAATTTTCTTTCATTTTATATCATTATCAAACGTGTCAAATAGCGTTTGTAGATGCTATAAGCAATTGTTTATATAATTTTCAAGCTGTATGAAGCACTCCAAGAGCACAAGAATTATTTTGTTCATTTTAATTTCCTTTCATTTCGTTTCATATTCAAACTAATTCAAATGGGCCAAATAGCGTTTCTAGATGCTATTATACTCTTTTATATAATTTTCAAGCTGCAGAAAACACTGCAAGACCATTTACAATTATTTTGTGCATTTTAATTTTCTTTCATTTTGTATCATATTCAAACTAATACAAATAGTTCAAATAGCGTTTGTATGCGTATGCTATTAATACTCTTTTATATAAATTTCAAGTTGTAGAAAACACTGCAAGACCATTTAGAATTATTTTGTACATTTTAATTTTCTTTCATTTCGTATCATATTCAAACTAATTCAAATGGGTCAAATAGCGTTTGTAGATGCTATTAATACTCTTTTATATAATTTTCAAGCTGTAGAAAACACTGCAAAACCATTTAGAATTATTCTGTACATTTTAGTTTTCTTTCATTTTGTATCATATTCAAACTAATACAAATAGTTCAAATAGCGTTTGTATGCGTATGCTATTAATACTCTTTTATATAAATTTCAAGCTGTAGAAAACACTGCAAGACCATTTAGAATTATTTTGTACATTTTAATTTTCTTTCATTTCGTATCATGTTGAATCTAATTCAAACGGTTCAAATAGCGTTTGTAGATGCTACTAATACTCTTTTATATAATTTTCAAGCTGTAGAAAACACTACAAGACCATTTAGAATTATTTTGTACCTTTTAATTTTCTTTCATTTTGTATTATATTCAAACGTGTCAAATAGCGTTTGTAGATGCTATAAGTATTTGTTTATATAATTTTCAAGCTCCAAGAGCACAAGAATTATTTTGTACATTTTAATTTCCTTTCATTTCGTATCATATTCAAACTAATTCAAATGGGTCAAATAGCGTTTCTAGATGCTATTAATACTCTTTTATATAATTTTCAAACTGTATGAAGCACTCCAAGAGCATTAGAATTATTTTGTACATTTTAATTTCCTTTCATTTCGTATCATATTCAAACTAATTCAAATGGGTCAAATAGCGTTTGTAGATGCTATTAATACTCTTTTATATAAATTTCAAGCTGTATGAAACACTCTCAGACCATTAAAATTATTTTGTACATTTTAATTTTCTTTCATTTCGTATCATATTCAAACTAATTCAAATGGTTCAAATAGCGTTTGTAGATGCTATTAATACTCTTTTATATAATTTTCAAGCTGTAGAACACTGCAAGACCATTTAGAATTATTTTGTACATTTTAATTTTTTTTTATTTTGTATCATTATCAAACGTGTCAAATAGCGTTTGTAGATGCTATAAGTATTTGTTTATATAATTTTCAAGCTGTATGAAGCACTCCAAGAGCACAAGAATTATTTTGTTCATTTTAATTTCCTTTCATTTCGTATCATATTCAAACTAATTCAAATGGGCCAAATAGCGTTTCTAGATGCTATTATACTCTTTTATATAATTTTCAAGCTGTAGAAAACACTGCAAGACCATTTAGAATTATTTTGTGCATTTTAATTTTCTTTCATTTTGTATCATATTCAAACTAATACAAATAGTTCAAATAGCGTTTGTATGCGTATGCTATTAATACTCTTTTATATAAATTTCAAGCTGTAGAAAACACTGCAAGACCATTTAGAATTATTTTGTACATTTTAATTTTCTTTCATTTCGTATCATATTCAAACTAATTCAAATGGGTCAAATAGCGTTTGTAGATGCTATTAATACTCTTTTATATAATTTTCAAGCTGTAGAAAACACTGCAAAACCATTTAGAATTATTCTGTACATTTTAGTTTTCTTTCATTTTGTATCATATTCAAACTAATACAAATAGTTCAAATAGCGTTTGTATGCGTATGCTATTAATACTCTTTTATATAAATTTCAAGCTGTAGAAAACACTGCAAGACCATTTAGAATTATTTTGTACCTTTTAATTTTCTTTCATTTTGTATTATATTCAAACGTGTCAAATAGCGTTTGTAGATGCTATAAGTATTTGTTTATATAATTTTCAAGCTCCAAGAGCACAAGAATTATTTTGTACATTTTAATTTCCTTTCATTTCGTATCATATTCAAACTAATTCAAATGGGTCAAATAGCGTTTCTAGATGCTATTAATACTCTTTTATATAATTTTCAAGCTGTATGAAGCACTCCAAGAGCATTAGAATTATTTTGTACATTTTAATTTCCTTTCATTTCGTATCATATTCAAACTAATTCAAATGGGTCAAATAGCGTTTGTAGATGCTATTAATACTCTTTTATATAAATTTCAAGCTGTATGAAACACTCTCAGACCATTAAAATTATTTTGTACATTTTAATTTTCTTTTATTTCGTATCATATTCAAACTAATTCAAATGGTTCAAATAGCGTTTGTAGATGCTATTAATACTCTTTTATATAATTTTCCAGCTGTAGAAAACACTGCAAAACCATTTAGAATTATTCTGTACATTTTAATTTTCTTTCATTTTGTATCATATTCAAACTTATTCAAACGTGTCAAATAGCGTTTGTAGATGCTATAAATATTCGTTTTTATAATTTTCAAGCTGTATGAAGCACTCCAAGACCATTAGAATTATTTTGTACATTTTAATTTTCTTTCATTTCGTATCATATTCAAACTAATTGAAATGGGTCAAGTAGCGTTTGTAGATGCTATTAGTACTCTTTTATATAATTTTCAAGCTGTAGAAAACACTGCAAGACCATTTAGAATTATTTTGTACATTTTAATTTTCTTTCATTTCGTATCATATTCAAACTTATTCAAACGTGTCAAGTAGCGTTTGTAGATGCTATTAATACTCTGTTATATAATTTTAAAGCTGTAGGAAACACTGCAAGACCATTTAGAATTATTTTGTACATTTTAATTTTCTTTCATTTCGTATCATATTCAAACTTATTCAAACGTGTCAAATAGCGTTTGTAGATGCTATAACTATTCGTTTATATAATTTTCAAGCTGTATGAAGCACTCCAAGACCATTAGAATTATTTTGTACATTTTAATTTTCTTTCATTTCGTATCATATTCAAACTAATTCAAACGGTTCAAGTAGCGTTTGTAGATGCTATAAATACTCTTTTATATAATTTTAAAGCTGTAGGAAACACTGCAAAACCATTTAGAGTTATTCTGTACATTTTAATTTTCTTTCATTTTGTATCATATTCAAACTAATTCAAATAGTTCAAATAGCGCTTGTAGATGCTATTAATACTCTTTTATATAATTTTCAAGCTGTAGAAAACACTGCAAAACCATTTAGAATTATTCTGTACATTTTAATTTTCTTTCATTTTGTATCATATTCAAACTAATTCAAATAGTTCAAATAGCGTTTGTAGATGCTATTAATACTCTTTTATATAATTTTCAAGCTGTAGAAAATACTGCAAGACCATTTAGAATTATTTTGTACATTTTAATTTTCTTTCATTTTGTATCATATTCAAACTTATTCAAACGTGTCAAATAGCGTTTGTAGATGCTATAAGTATTTGTTTATATAATTTTCAAGCTGTATGAAGCACTCCAAGAGCATTAGAATTATTTTGTACATTTTAATTTCCTTTCATTTTGTATCATATTCAAACGAATTCAAATGGGTCAAATAGCGTTTCTAGATGCTATTAATACTCTTTTATATAATTTTCAAGCTGTAGAAAACACTGCAAGACCATTTAGAATTATTTTGTACATTTTAATTTTCTTTCATTTCGTATCATATTCAAACTAATTCAAATGGTTCAAATAGCGTTTGTAGATGCTATTAATAGTCTTTTATATAATTTTCAAGCAGTTGAACACTGCAAGACCATTTAGAATTATTTTGTACATTTTAATTTTCTTTCATTTTGTATCATATTCAAACGTGTCAAATAGCGTTTGTAGATGCTATAAGTATTTGTTTATATAATTTTCAAGCTGTATGAAGCACTCCAAGAGCACAAGAATTATTTTGTACATTTTAATTTCCTTTCATTTCGTATCATATTCAAACTAATTCAAATGGGTCAAATAGCGTTTCTAGATGCTATTAATACTCTTTTATATAATTTTCAAGCTGCAGAAAACACTGCAAGACCATTTAGAATTATTTTGTACATTTTAATTTTCTTTCATTTCGTATCATATTTAAACTAATTCAAATGGGTCAAATAGCGTTTGTAGATGCTATTAATACTCTTTTATATATTTAATTTTCAAGCTGTAGAAAACACTGCAAAACCATTTAGAATTATTTTGTACATTTTAATTTTCTTTCATTTTGTATCATATTCAAACTAATACAAATAGTTCAAATAGCGTTTGTAGATGCTATTAATACTCTTTTATATAAATTTCAAGCTGTAGAAAACACTGCAAGACCATTTAGAATTATTTTGTACATTTTAATTTTCTTTCATTTCGTATCATGTTGAATCTAATTCAAACGGTTCAAATAGCGTTTGTAGATGCTACTAATACTCTTTTATATAATTTTCAAGCTGTAGAAAACACTACAAGACCATTTAGAATTATTTTGTACCTTTTAATTTTCTTTCATTTTGTATCATATTCAAACGTCTCAAATAGCGTTTGTAGATGCTATAAGTATTTGTTTATATAATTTTCAAGCTGTATGAAGCACTCCAAGAGCACAAGAATTATTTTGTACATTTTAATTTCCTTTCATTTCGTATCATATTCAAACTAATTCAAATGGGTCAAATAGCGTTTCTAGATGCTATTAATACTCTTTTATATAATTTTCAAGCTGTAGAAAACACTGCAAGACCATTTAGAATTATTTTGTACATTTTAATTTTCTTTCATTTTGTATCATATTCAAACTTATTCAAACGTGTCAACTAGCGTTTGTAGATGCTATAAGTATTTGTTTATATAATTTTCAAGCTGTATGAAGCACTCCAAGAGCATTAGAATTATTTTGTACATTTTAATTTCCTTTCATTTCGTATCATATTCAAACTAATTCAAATCGGTCAAATAGCGTTTCTAGATGCTATTAATACTCTTTTATATAATTTTCAAGCTGTAGAAAACACTGCAAGACCATTTAGAATTATTTTGTACATTTTAATTTTCTTTCATTTCGTATCATATTCAAACTAATTCAAATGGTTCAAATAGCGTTTGTAGATGCTATTAATACTCTTTTATATAATTTTCAAGCTGTAGAACACTGCAAGACCATTTAGAATTATTTTGTACATTTTAATTTTCTTTTATTTTGTATCATATTCAAACTTATTCAAACGTGTCAAATAGCGTTTGTAGATGCTATAAATATTCGTTTATATAATTTTCAAGCTGTATGAAGCACTCCAAGACCATTAGAATTATTTTGTACATTTTAATTTTCTTTCATTTCGTATCATATTCAAACTAATTGAAATGGGTCAAGTAGCGTTTGTAGATGCTATTAGTACTCTTTTATATAATTTTCAAGCTCTAGAAAACACTGCAAGACCATTTAGAATTATTTTGTACATTTTAATTTTCTTTTATTTCGTATCATATTCAAACTAATTCAAACGGTTCAAATAGCGTTTGTAGATGCTATTATTACTCTTTTTTATAATTTTAAAGCTGTAGGAAACACTGCAAGACCATTTAGAATTATTTTGTACATTTTATTTTTCTTTCATTTCGTATCATATTCAAACTTATTCAAACGTGTCAAGTAGCGTTTGTAGATGCTATTAATACTCTTTTATATAAATTTCAAGCTGTATGAAACACTCCCAGACCATTAAAATTATTTTGTACATTTTAATTTTCTTTCATTTCGTATCATATTCAGACTAATTCAAACGGTTCAAGTAGCGTTTGTAGATGCTATAAATACTCTTTTATATAATTTTCAAGCTGTTGGAAACACTGCAAGACTATTTAGAATTATTTTGTACATTTTAATTTTCTTTCATTTCGTATCATATTCAATCTAATTCAAACGGTTCAAATAGCGTTTGTAAATGCTATTAATACTCTTTTATATAATTTTAAAGCTGTAGGAAACACTGCAAAACCATTTAGAATTATTTTGTACATTTTAATTTTCTTTCATTTTGTATCATATTCAATCTAATTCAAATAGTTCAAATAGCGTTTGTAGATGCTATTAATACTCTTTTATATAATTTTCAAGTTGTAGAAAACACTGCAAGACCATTTAGAATTATTTTGTACATTTTAATTTTCTTTCATTTTGTATCATATTCAAACTTATTCAACGTGTCAAATAGCGTTTGTAGAAGCTATAAATATTCGTTTATATAATTTTCAAGCTGTATGAAGCACTCCAAGACCATTAGAATTATTTTGTACATTTTAATTTTCTTTCATTTCGTATCATTTTCAAACTAATTGAAATGGGTCAAGTAGCGTTTGTAGATGCTATTAGTATTCTTTTATAGAATTTTCAAGCTGTAGAAAACACTGCAAGACCATTTAGAATTATTTTGTACAATTTAATTTTCTTTCATTTCGTATCATATTAAAACTAATTCAAACGGTTCAAATAGCGTTTGTAGATGCTATTAATACTTTTTTATATAATTTTAAAGTTGTAGGAAACACTGCAAGACAATTTAGAATTATTTTGTACATTTTAATTTTCTTTCATTTCGTATCATATTCAAACGTGTCAAGTGGCGTTTGTAGATGCTATTAATACTCTTTTATATAAATTTCAAGCTGTATGAAACACTCCCAGACCATTATAGTACTTTATGTAACTAGTCCTCAAAGCAAGGCTTTAGGGGACGAGTCGTAATGTTTCCGGACGAGGCGGAGCGAAGCGCAGCCGAGTCCGTAATATGAAGATGAGTCCTCTAAAGCCATTTGAGGACGTGTTGCATACAACGTTTTTTTTGTATTAGCTCTCCAAACATTATAATATGAAGTTTCAATTACCATTAACGTGGCATTATATTAGGAGGCCGCGCGAAGCTGGTTACTTTGGAAACTGTTTAGGATCCTCAAAATGGCCATTTAGAGGCCTTGTACTTAAAGTCGTCATGGCAACTAATGTTTGAGTCCGCTAAAATGTTGCCATGACGAATTTAAGTACAAGGCCTCTAAATGGCCATTTTGAGGATCCTAGACAGTTTCCAAAGTAACCAGTTTGGGGAGCGAATACAAAAAAAATTATTTTGTACATTTTAATTTTCTTTCATTTCGTATCATATTCAAACTAATTCAAACGGTTCAAGTAGCGTTTGTAGATGCTATTAATACTCTTTTATATAATTTTCAAGCTGTAGAAAACACTGCAAAACCATTTAGAATTATTCTGTACATTTTAATTTTCTTTCATTTTGTATCATATTCAAACTAATTCAAATAGTTCAAATAGCGTTTGTAGATGCTATTAATACTCTTTTATATAATTTTCAAGCTGTAGAAAACACTGCAAGACCATTTAGAATTATTTTGTACATTTTAATTTTCTTTTATTTTGTATCATATTCAAACTTATTCAAACGTGTCAAATAGCGTTTGTAGATGCTATATATTGTTATGATACATGATATGGACAGAGATTATAATAAAGGAATGTTGAAAATTGAACGAGTAAATTTGAACAGTTACAGAAATTGAGTCTAAATAGATAAAATAAAAAATTTAACATTAATTGATGAAGATCAACTTTGATTGCATTATTCATTGGGATTCATAAAATACTGGTAGGCTGATTTGAATGCATTGAAATAAATAATTAACGAAATAAAAAAATTCAAACTAAGGTTACATCGACAATTGTGTTTGTTAAGAAAATTATGTATTGTTAGTATTATTTTAAATTAATTAAATAGTGTGCATAAATAATCGTTACTAGTATATAAAAAAAAGTTGTTTATAAAACAGTTACCAAATAAGTACTCATAAAGGCAGTTGTAAAAAAATTTATGGAAAATTAAATATTAAAAATTAATGGGAATAACTGCAATAATTATTTATTTAATATGGTATTATTAATAGTAAGATTAAAAGCAAAGAAAAACAGTTATTGAAATATTGGTAAACAAAAATAATCATCATCGATTGAAAGTGGATTTATTGCATTGAACTACAAGTGATTGGAAGTAATTTCATATTGATTATGTGAAGAATTGGATCGATACTTGGAATATTAAGTTTGAGCTGTCAGCGTACCTGAAAATAATTGGACAAAGTTAATAGTTGAAAATAACAGAAGGAGAGAAACTTACCTGGACAAATAGATCGTGTGATAGCAGGATTGTGGTCTGCAGCAGTAAATAGGACGAGGTTTTGGAGGCAGTTGAGTTGGTTGGATGTGAGCGAGTGAGCAGAATAGTAACGGGAATTGGATTGATGGTACAGGCATACAACAGGAACTGGTGGCTGTGGTGATTGGACTAGAGGAAGCGGTAGCTGCTGAAAAAAAGTGTTCTTTTCAGTAACTTACAGGGCTAAAGGTAGGAGCTGGTTGTGACGTCTGACATTGGCAGCTGCAGGAGGTTGGAGCTTGCATCAGTTTATAGGACCAAGGAAGGATTAGCTGTTGGAGGTTTTGAAGGTGTTACCTGTTCGAGAAGGCTGTTGGTGGTGAGTGTTGTGCGTGGTGAGGACGTAAGTAACAGAAACAGGTTTGTTAAAATAAGTTTAGATTGAAGTTTTGAATACTGTCAAATGTTGAAAGTAATTAACGGAAAGTGAAGCAAAAATTATCTAGAAAAGTCAACAAATTTTAAATGTCAAATGTAAAAGCATAGTTGTCAGTACACCTTAGTGTGAAGAGTTTGAAAAGTAAATTTTGACATTCAAATATAACGCTAATATTAGGTTATAATATTTCATTGCAATATTAGATAGCATGCTAGATTCGATGAACCCAGCCCAATGAGATAAGAGGTCTTGATTATATTAAATATTATTAAAAATATAACAGAATTATTTTGAAGGCATAGTTTCCTTAAATAGGGGCTATAGCAATATATTCGTTTATATAATTTTCAAGCTGTATGAAACACTCCCAGACCATTAAAATTATTTTGTACATTTTCATTTTCTTTCATTTCGTATCATATTCAAACTAATTCAAACGGTTCAAGTACCTAGCGTTTGTAGATGCTATAAATACTCTTTTATATAATTTTCAAGCTGTAGGAAACACTGCAAGACCATTTAGAATTATTTTGTACATTTTAATTTTCTTTCATTTCGTATCATGTTGAATCTAATTCGAACGGTTCAAATTGCGTTTGTAGATGCTATTAGTTCTCTTTTATATAATTTTCAAGCTGTAGAAAACACTGCAAGACCATTTAGAATTATTTTGTACATTTTAATTTTCTTTCATTTTGTATCATATTCAAACTTATTCAAACGTGTCAAATAGCGTTTGTAGATGCTATAAATATTCGTTTATATAATTTTCAAGCTGTATGAAGCACTCCAAGACCATTAGAATTATTTTGTACATTTTAATTTTCTTTCATTTCGTATCATATTCAAACTAATTCAAATTGGTCAAATAGCGTTTGTAGATGCTATTAATACTCTTTTATATAATTTTCAAGCTGTAGGAAACACTGCAAGACCATTTAGAATTATTTTCTACATTTTAATTTTCTTTCATTTCGTATCATATTCCACCTTATTCAAACGTGTCAAATAGCGTTTGTAGATGTTATAAATACTCGTTTATATAAATTTCAAGCTGTATGAAGCACTCCAAGAGCATTAGAATTGTTTTGTACATTTTAATTTCCATTCATTTCGTATCATATTCAAACTAATTCAAATGGGCTAAATAGCGTTTCTAGATCCTATTAATACTCTTTTATATAATTTTCAAGCTGTAGAAAACACTGCAAGACCATTTAGAATTATTTTGTACATTTTAATTTTCTTTCATTTCGTATCATATTCAAACTAATTCAAATGGTTCAAATGGCGTTTGTAGATGCTATTAATACTCTTTTATATAATTTTTAAGCTGTAGAAAACACTGCAAGACCATTTAGAATTATTTTGTACATTTTAATTTTCTTTCATTTTGTATCATATTCAAACTTATTCAAACCTGTCAAATAGCGTTTGTAGATGCTATAAATATTCGTTTATATAATTTTCAAGCTGTATGAAGCACTCCAAGACCATTAGAATTATTTTGTACATTTTAATTTTCTTTCATTTTGTATCATATTCAAACTAATTGAAATGGGTCAAGTAGCGTTTGTAGATGCTATTAATACTCTTTTATATAATTTTCAAGCTGTAGAAAACGCTGCAAAACCATTTAGAATTATTTTGTACATTTTAATTTTCTTTCATTTCGTATCATATTCAAACTAATTCAAACGGTTCAAATAGCGTTTGTAGATGCCATTAATACTCTTTTATATAATTTTAAAACTGTAGGAAACACTGCAAGACCATTTAGAATTATTTTGTACATTTTAATTTTCTTTCATTTCGTATCATATTCAAACTTATTCAAACGTGTCAAGTAGCGTTTGTAGATGCTATTTATACTCTTTTATATAAATTTCAAGCTGTATGAAACACTCCAAGACCATTAAAATTATTTTGTACATTTTAATTTTCTTTCATTTCGTATCATATTCAAACTAATTCAAACGGTTCAAATAGCGTTTGTAGATGCTATAAATACTCTTTTATATAATTTTAAAGCTGTAGGAAACACTGCAAGACCATTTAGAATTATTTTGTACATTTTAATTTTCTTTCATTTCGTATCATATTCAAACTTATTCAAACGTGTCAAGTAGCGTTTGTAGATGCTATTAATACTCTTTTATATAAATTTCAAGCTGTATGAAACACTCCCAGACCATTAAAATTATTTTGTACATTTTAATTTTCTTTCATTTCGTATCATATTCAAACGGTTCAAGTAGCGTTTGTAGATGCTATAAATACTCTTTTAAGTAATTTTTAAGCTGTAGGAAACACTGCAAGACCATTTAGAATTATTTTGTACATTTAAATTTTCTTTCATTTCGTATCATATTCAATCTAATTCAAACGGTTCAAATAGCGTTTGTAGATGCTATTAATACTCTTTTATATAAATTTCAAGCTGTATGTAACATTCCCAGACCATTAAAATTATTTTATTTATTTATTTATTTATTTATTTATTGGGACCCAAACAGGTTGTAAACCTAGTTACATGGATCCTGATTATATTGTACAACTAACTAACAACACACCGTAGTAAAAAATAAACAAGGAAAGTAAATATTGATAGTGAACAGTAGCTGCATCCACACCAGCAACTGCCACAAACATAATTTTTATTTGAATAATAATAACTTACAGAGACCAAGGTTCGACCAAACAAGCTCACAGCCGGAGACAATGGGAGACAAGAAATTGGTGGAGACGCAAATTAAAGCTTTTTTTAAAAAAGATGTTCAATAAATTCAAATAAGACCAAATAGAGTTAATTATAGGAATAGTGAACAGTAAGACTCTTGATAAATTTTTTATATGGCAAAACCAAGTCTAAATCATTTAATAGGCATAATTCATTAAGTAATCTCAACATAATTAAAAACGGCGAGTTAAATGTATACGATACTTTAGGTATATAAAATAAGGACGCAGCCCTTGTGTCCCTTCCAGGAATTCTTAACGTCATATTTGTACATTTTAATTTTCTTTCATTTCGTATCATATTCAATCTAAACGCTGCAAGACCATTTAGAATTATTTTGTACATTTTAATTTTCTTTCATTTCGTATCATATTCAATCTAATTCAAACGGTTCAAATAGCGTTTGTAGATGCTATTAATACGCTTTTATATAATTTTCAAGCTGTAGAAAACACTGCAAGACCATTTAGAATTATTTTGTACATTTTAAATTTCTTTCATTTCGTATCATATTCAAACTAATTCAAACGGTTCAAATAGCGTTTGTAGATGCTATTAATACTCTTTTATATAATTTTAAAGCTGTAGGAAACAATGCAAGACCATTTAAAATTATTTTGTACATTTTAATTTTCTTTCATTTCGCATCATGTTGAATCTAATTCAAACGGTTCAAATAGCGTTTGTAGATGCTATAAATATTCGTTTATATAATTTTCAAGCTGTATGAAGCACTCCAAGACCATTAGAATTATTTTGTACATTTTAATTTTCTTTCACTTCGTATCATATTCAAACTAATTCAAACGGGTCAATTAGCGTTTGTAGATGCTATTAATACTCTTTTATATAATTTTCAAGCTGTAGAAAACACTGCAGGACCATTTAGAATTATTTTGTACATTTTAATTTTCTTTCATTTCGTATCATATTGAAACTATTTCAAACGGTTCAAATAGCGTTTGTAGATGCTATTAATACTCTTTTATATAATTTTAAAGTGGTAGGAAACACTGCAAGACCATTTAGAATTATTTTGTACATTTTAATTTTCTTTCATTTCGTATCATATTCAAACTTATTCAAACGTGTCAAATAGCGTTTGTAGATGCTATAAATACTCGTTTATATAATTTTCAATCTGTAGGAAACACTGCAAGACCATTTAGAATTATTTTGTACATTTTAATTTTCTTTCATTTTGTATCATATTCAAACTTATTCAAACGTGTCAAATAGCGTTTGTAGATGCTATAAATACTTGTTTATATAAATTTCAAGCTGTATGAAACACTCCAAGACCATTAAAATTATTTTGTACATTTTAATTTTCTTTCATTTCGTATCATGTTGAATCTAATTCAAACGGTTCAAATAGCGTTTGTAGATGCTATAAATACTCTATTATATAATATTTAATGGTCCGATATTGAAGACGTTTCAATAGTCCAACTTATGGATATAAAGCGAAAGCTACCATTACCCATGAAACAAAGCAGAGGAACAATAACTTTTGATGTTAATTTTGTCAGTTATAACCTGACATAACTTTTTGGTTGCTTCTCAAAGTATAGTTCATGTTTTATCATCTTGTTTTTATAAAATGTGCAATTGTTAGATTCACAATTAATGTTTATGTTTGTTACACTTCCACAATTTTCTTGTATTTAGTTCACAAATAATTACTTAATAACACTGATTTATAATTCAATAAATGTATGTTTATTTTTAAAATTTACTGATGATTCTTTTCATTACTGCACTGCTGGACTATACTCGCAAAACTGCCTTGTTATTATATTAATGGCTATACGTAAAATTATCGCGTTATTAAAATTTCCAAAAATATTCCCTACACAACAAAACTTGGTATTTTAACGTATTTACCTCAAATACATTATACCTAATGCAAGTTTTAGGGCAGTTGGAAGTCGGTCGCGCATTTACCCCAGTAGGTTGGGAGAAATGCGCCCCCTTGCCACAGAAAAAAAAATTATTAAAAAAACCAAGTAGTAAATATTTTCCAATAAAGGTAATTTATTAGAGCTATTATCTACATGTATGGGTACTCTTGCAATTAAAATTTTAGCTTGATATTGTGAACAATATGATTATTGTACTTAAACAAATAGGAATTTTACCATTTTGGGGGTGCATTTACCCCAACTGACCCTATATATTATCAAATTGTTATTATTTTATTAGTTAGCATGACTCGGACATTATTTTTCCACCATTTACTTTTTGCTTATTCCATAGCATCTATTATTTGTTATTTGAATATTTAAGCTTTACAATTAATAAAAATTAATACCTACCTAAACATTTTTAGCCAATCGTTTTAAGTTCAAAAAATCAAAACAGTATTCTTTGCGTAATTTAGGCCATGTAGCCTAAATTGCTTACTTTAGGTTTTTACTGACTTGGCATTTTTGTGGCCTGAATAAGGAGCCTATTTTAACTTTTTTAACGGCCTAAAATCCGCGCCCTAGTTATGACAAATCATTTGTCATTTTCGTAAAATTAAGTAGAAATTCCAGATGTAATCTGTATCGGAATGTAAATATCTTTGAAAAATAATTTTTTGGGCTTTAACGGGAGATTGTTCACATAAAATGAGGCGATTATTGCATTTCTTGTAGCGATAACCCATGATCTTATAATCTTATATAATGTTGTACGACCATGAGTCAAGTTTAATTCTTATGTAGCGTATAGATGTCAATCATCAATGGTAAAATGTTCATTATTGTGATGAAATAAATAAATGTTTCTTTGTAGTTCCTCCTTTAAAAATACCTTGTAGTAATCGTCAACATTTGTAAATTTTCTGCCACCTTTTTGTGCGTCTTCTAAATCTGCCCCATTTTCAAATTTTGTAAAAATGTCCTTCACTTGAGTTACACTGATCTAAGAAAGGAGATGTAGGATTGGAAAAGTGGTTATCTATAATATAATTTTCCTTAATGTGTGTCTGTGGCACAAAATAAAATCTCACGTTCCGGCTTCACAGATGTTTACATTTGTTTAGGTTTTGTTTTTCTTATCTTAGCGCTCGGCTCGGAGCTTGACCTTTTGCGTATCCTATTTCACGTCCGCGCCGATTCAAGACTCACAGCGCATAGCGCGCGGTTTGCTTGTAAAGGATAAAATGTAGAAATTCTTACTGAATATATATATGCAGCCTTTTCAAAAATGGTATATTTATTTGAGGGCTATAATTTTCTGCCGTTCTAAGCAGTATTTGCATACAGCTTCTTTCTCTCTCTTCGATAATAAACTTCGTTGGTACTTCTGTTCATCCATTTCTCTAAAGATTATGAATTATAAAACGTCACTTGAATAAATAATTTAAGTGTCAAAGTGAAAACAATTTAAAGGTGCGCCAATCTCAAATCTAGAAATTGTTAATAGCCTAATAGGGATTTTCATATTAACCAACACATTGGGACTTTTATGTCACGTGAGTTAAGTGAATGGTTTATAAATATGTAACAAAAAATTTGGGAAAAAGTTTGATTATGTAGATTTAATTCAAATTAAATTTTATTCAAAAATCGCTTAAAATATGCTGATCTTACATCCAAGATGACATTATTAACAGCACTATATAATAGCAAGCGTTCCATTATTTTCAATGGTCCGCAATTTTGTCATCACGTGTCGCATAAGCTCTTGGACAGAATTTAATACATCAATTTCATAACCTTATAATTCTTGATATGTTTTGCCTGAAGAATATTGGGTGGGTTGTCATGTTTTGGTATAAATGAAACATTGTGCTAATTCAGTCAATCTCTCGTGGTTTTCGCATAATGGCAAAAAGCCAACTCTGGCCAAAATATTATTTCATTAGCAGCATGTGTATTTTGGGCACTTACATCTTTTGAGAGTTTAAAGGATTACGATGCAATTCTCCATGCACAATCATGTATGAAACATGAAAATGTCGACCGAACCACCAAATTGGTGTTTTTACGCTATCTTTAGCTCTTCTTACCATTATGTCGACAACCCGTGCAGACATCTTTTAGGGCTTTGACTTTTAGGCAAACACAAGGAATTCCTTGTTCGCATTCTCGTATAGTTCGATAAATTATTGAAACTAACCCATTTTGGTCTCTGAAGATGTTGACAATATCGCTCTTAGGCATTCGCCCAACCAATTGATAAATAGCAAGGCGGTCTAAATTGTTCTAGACCATGACACTGGCTCTGTTATCAGATTGTGTGCTAGGCCGTTCCAAGACACACTGAGTTTTGTTTGTTTGAAATATATTTTACATTTAAAACTATTTTGACAAGGCAGTTCATATAAGTTACAAAAATGCATTTGAAGTGTATGTTGCGTACCAAGCTGCAAGTCAACTTACGCTTCATCAGTTGCTCCATATGTTAGCAAGTTCAAGTTTCCATCTAATGGAATGGTGGCAGAAAAATGGACAGAAATTTTACATTTAGAGAACTGGCGGATTGGAACGGCTAATGTTGTGTGTGAAAACTGAAAAGAACTTTAAAAGAGCGAATATAAAGGGTAATAAGATGAAGAGACTTGTTCTGACTGCAATATTGCTAGCTTCCAGGCAAGTTATTTTGAAGAAATTACTGTTTTAGTTAGTCAAAATTAGTAGCAATGGAGAATTAGGTACCTACCTACCCATTAGGAATTGTTTTTAAATCGTATATTACGGTGAAGTGACACACTACGATGTAAATAGTAGTGATTTTATAGATTTTATCTACGACAGTGTGTAAAATTGCCTTTTAGTTGGCAGTTTTAAGTTTGTAAAACGACTGTTTAATAACACGTTTTCATTAGTTTACGTTGTCAGTAGTAACGTATTTAAAAGATTTCATTAGGCAGGTTGTGAGTAGCAACGTGTTTTAAAATTTTTAAAACACCCAAAATTACGACCGGTTGCTGGTAATCCTAATTTACATTTAATTTTTTTTTTCATATTTACCGTGTTTTCTAGATTCTATCGTAGATAAAATATTGTACGATACACTTGCGTAAAGCATCTTTAGTCACTCGAGGGGCTTAAAACGCTCGCTCACTCGCGTTTTAACTCTACGCCACTCGTGCCTAAAGGGTAGCTTTACGCACTTGTATCGTAAATTACTAATTTTTCAACTGGCATGTATCGCAATGACAGGTATAGCGTATAGTGCACTGACAGATTGTTCATTTAGTGACCAAAACTAGTAATTTTTGGTTAAAGGTTGGCGCAGCCGTGTTGCCAGATTGTGGTAGGCCCATATATAAGTATTAGATATATGGGTAGGCCACATATATCTAATACTTACTGTTCCGTCAACGTATGTCAAACCTTTTGCTGTTTAAGTTTATGATGTGACGGCCACCTTACTGAGAACAAATATATATAAATATTTGAACAATAATCTGGTGGTCCAGTTTTTTGTTTGTGTGTGACAGAAGAAAATTTGTCAATTTGGGTGTTGTGTGCACGAATTTGTCACAGGAAGAAAAGAAGTTTTTTTGAAGAGCCTAGCTGCCGAGTTGATACCGAAAACACCAGGTAAGGTTGGCTTGTTAACTTAGTAGACAGATTTAGCAAAAGGTCCTTCGAATTTGTATAGTAATTTTGATCTTAGATTGAATCATTTTTGGTCCTTCGAGCCGGATAGAACGGTCCGTTGGATTAACAAACTAGTTACAGTTCACTGAGAAAATAACGTTTGCATAGAGTTGTTTTACGGTGTTTTGGTATATTTAAATATTTATTTTGCATTTAGTGATAAAGGTCGTTGCAACCTTATATTACCTGCGTTTGTTATTATTTTTGCCTGCTCATTATTTTTGTGTATTTGTTGCTGCTTTGTATTCTTTGAATTTTATTGAACAGTACAACTTGTACTTTGTGTTGACAAATTTTTGATTAGATACAGCTAGAGTTTAATTGTCTATAATTATGGCGCCAAAGAAGGAAACATTTTTAGCTAGACAAATTGCAATTACGCAAATTGAGGAAATCTTTGAATTAGCAAGTGAGGCAAGTGTTAACGAGAATTTGCGATTTTTATTTAAAGTAAAATATAGGACTTTAGATACATTGTACAAAGAGTTTAAAGATTTGCATTTAAAAGTTATTACCCAGACCAATGACTCAGATTTGCTAGCACAAGAGATTATTCGGAAACAAGTTGAAAATCAATATTTTGAATCGTGTGTACATTTTGAATCAATTTTCCCCCCAGTGTTAGAAGCACCTGTGCTTGAAGCAAAGTCAACTGAGTTTGAAAAGTCATGTTTAAATGTTAATCTACCTAAATTAGAACTTAGAAAGTATTCTGGTGATCTGCTCTCTTGGCAATCATTCATAAGTCTCTATGACAGTTTAGTACACAACCAAAGACAGCTTTCGGAAATTGAAAAGTTTCAATATTTATTGCTTTCTCTAGATGGAGAACCTCTTTCTTTAGTGAAGTCTATTCCTTTAACTCCGGAAAACTATCAGTTAGCTTATAAAACAGTCATAGAGAGATATTCAAATAAGCGTATGTTAGCTAGCAGTCACTGGCATATTTTGAAAAATTATCGTCCTTTGACCTCCGAAAACTCGAAAGAATTACGTTGTCTTGTGGATACATTTTCTCAAAATTTTGCCATTTTAGATACTTTGGGTTTTGACATATTAGCTTGGGATTTTATTGTTGTCGATTTGTTAGAAGACAAATTACCTCCTGCAATTCGTAGACGTTTCGAGCTACATGGTGATGCAATGGAAATTCCTACCTATTCACATTTGAAGGATTTCCTATTAAAACAGTGCGTTGCTCTAGAAACTATTGCTACCTCGAAGGTATCAACCAATATTTCATCAGGTTTCAAATCATCTCGTATAGGAGACTCGGTTGGTAAACCTCATTTTCCACAACAATCTAAAGGTTCATATTTTAAACCTAATTCTTTACTTGTACAAACTGCTTCCTCCAGTGGTTCACAAAAGTTAGTTTCGAGATCTCGTGTAGGGTGTAACATTTGTCAGGGAGATCATTTAGTATATCGTTGTTCTCAGTTTATGTCCATGACACCTAGGAATCGTCATGCTGCTGTAAAACGTGCTCGTTTGTGTTTTAATTGTTTGAAAGATTCTCATGGTGTGGCTTCGTGTCCATCTCAAGTTTCTTGCTCTAGTTGTGCGAAAAGGCATCATACGTTGTTACATTTTATCATTAATAGTGGTGATTCTCGAACTGAAACGCAAACTACTTCTTCGAATTCGTCTGATAGTCCTGTGGTACATGTGGGTACTAGTGTGCTACATACTCAGATAGGTAAAACTGTATTATTGTCTACAGTTATTTTGGAAATTTTAGATGTGAATGGTCAACCTCACCGTGTGAGAGGCTTGTGTGATCCTGGTTCAATAGCAAGTTTTATGACCGACAATTGTGCTCGTAGACTTCATTTACCTCGTGTTCGTTCTTCAATTCCTATTGCAGGATTAGGACAGATGTCTACTAGATCTTCTCTAGGTGTATCTCGTTGTTTGATTAGACCTCTTGGCTCTTCGCAACTGCCATTACCTTTGGATGTTATTATTCTTCCTACAATTTGTTCTGATATGCCTTCCGCTACCTTATCTCCTTTAAATATAGTTCATTTGAAACCATTTCAATTGGCAGATCCTACCTGGAACCAACCTGGTGCTGTGGATATTTTGTTGGGTGCAGACATTTATTCTTCAATTGTGCTTCCGGGTATTGAGCAAAATGGTGATAGTTCTCTCATTGGTATTCATACAATTTTTGGGGTAATGTTAGTTGGACCGGCTTCCACTTCAATGTTGCCTCAGCCAGTGCAATCTTTCTTTGCGGCAATTGATACTCCTTGTTCAGATGATACTTTAAAATCATTCTGGAAACTTGAGAAAGTTCCTGAAAAGATTTCTATTTCTCCAGAAGAACACCAGGCGGAAATTCATTTTCAGAAAACTTATTTTAGAACTCCCGAGGGTCGTTTCGGGGTCTCTCTCCATTCAAATCTGATGAACCTATTTTTCACAAATCTTTAGATATAGCTCAACGCAGGCTTTTTACTCTTGAGCGTAAATTTGATTTTAATCCTGTACTTCGAAAAGAATATGTAGAATTTATGATTAAGATTATTTAGATTCCGGTCACATGTCTCTTCTTGATGTACTTCCTAAAGGTTTAAACTCTTATGTTATTCCTCATCATTGTGTGTTCAAAACTGAAAATAATGTTTCGAAGATACGTGTAGTTTTTAACGCTTCGGCCAAAGATGAGAATGGAACTTCGCTCAATGATTCGCTGTTGATAGGCCCTAAGCTTCAGAATGACATTGCTGCCATTCTTCTTAAATTTCGTGTATATTCATTCGTTTTTACGTGTGACGTTCGGCAAATGTATCGCCAGATTTTAATTGCCGAGGATCAAAGGCGTTATCAGTTAATATGTTGGAGATTTTCTCGTACAGAACCTGTGAAAATTTATCAGCTTAACACAGTGACGTATGGGGTTTCTTCGGCTCCATTTCTCGCTATTCGTACCATGTTGCAATTGGCGGACGAAGGACGACAGCTTTTTCCCTTGGCTTCTCAAGCTATTGACAATAATTTGTATGTCGATGATCTTGTTTGTGGTGCTAATTCGATAGAAGATGCAGTTGAACTTCAAAGACAAGTTTTAGGATTATGTAGTTCAGGATGTTTTGAATTACGCAAATGGTCAAGCAACCATTCTTCTCTGTTAGAAACCATCCCTGATGAATATTGTTCGAAACATAGTTTATCTTTTGACCTTGAAAAGGATACTTTTACTAAAGTTCTTGGCCTTCATTGGCAATCCTTGATAGATTCGTTTTCCTTTGTTGTGAAATCTCGTGAGTAGTGTTGTACTAAGCGTTCGATTTTATCGGAATTAGCTAGTATTTATGACCCCCTTGGGTTCTTGTGTCCCGTTATATTCTTTGCGAAACGTCTCATACAGGTGTTATAGATTTTAGGTGTTGGATGGGATGATGCTCTTCCCCTAGAAATTGTGAACAAGTGGCGGCAATATAAGGATCAATTACCATGTATTGCTTAGGTGCAAATCCCTCGAGCTGTAGTGCCAGATCATAAGTCTGTATTATGTCAGCTTCATTCTTTTTGCGATGCCTCAGAGCAAGGCTACGCCAGTGTAGTGTATCTTCGTTGTGCATACCCAGATGGTAGAGTCATCGTTTCGTTACTTTGTGCCAAATCAAAGGTTGCACCTTTGAAGACTTTGTCGATCCCTCGCCTTGAGTTATGTGCTGCGGTGTTGTTATCTTCTCTTGTAGTATGGGTGAGAAATACGCTTCAACACCTTATTACCATAGATAGTATTTTTGCTTGGTCTGACTCCACAATTGTTTTAAATTGGATTCGATCTTCTCCGCATCGGTGGAAAACCTTTGTGTCAAATAGAGTGAGCCTCATTCAAGAACGGCTTCCGCCGGAATGTTGGCATCACATACGTTCGTTTGAGAATTCCGCCGACGCAGCATCTCGGGGTCTCCTCCCAAAAGAATTTATGGCGTTTCCCTCATGGTGGGCGGGACCTGCGTGGCTTCGTTTAGCTTCTACTGATTGGTCTCTAGAGGATTCTAATAAAAAAGTAGTATATGAAAATAGTGACTTAGAAGAAAGGAAAATTGTTTTGATAGGTCAAATTGTTTCAAACGCTATTGATTCGTTGTTCACGCGTATTTCATCTCTTCGTAAAATACAGGGTGTTATTGCTTATTGTTTGCGTTTCGTTAGAAATACTAGATGTTCTGACAAAATTTTGAGACCTTTATCTCAAAAGGAACTTCATGAAGCTCTCTTATGTTTGGTAAAAGTAATCCAAGAGCAATTCTTTGCACAAGAAATTTCGGCTCTTCGTCGTGGTAAGAAACTTCCCAAGACATTTATGAAATTAGCCCCCTTTTTAGATGAAAAAGGTACTCTACGTGTTAGAGGTAGACTATCTCAATCAGAATTAGCATTTGAAGCTAAACATCCAGCGTTACTTCCTTCTTCTCATGTTCTCTCAAAACTATTGATTTTACAAATTCATTATCAAAACTTACATTCTGGCGTAAACACCACTCACTATTTGCTACAGCAAAAATTTTGGATTCTTGGTGCCCGTAGCCGTATTCGTAGTTGTTTATCAAAATGCTATCGTTGTTTTAGATTTAGACCTAATAGTTTTGTATACCCTATGGGCGATTTACCTAAATTTCGGGTTTCTCAAGCAAAACCCTTTTCTCATGTTGGTGTGTATTTTGGAGGTCCATTTTCAATTGTTACAAGACGCACTAGGGGTGCAAAAGCTTCAAAAGCTTATTTGTGTTTATTTGTATGCTTATCAGTAAAAGCAGTCCATTTGGAAGTAGTGTCAGATTTAACTACTGATGCCTTTTTAGCTTGTTTACGTCGTTTTATTGCTCGTCGGGGTAGGTGCTCAGACATCTACAGCGACCGTGGCACTAATTTTATTGGAGCGAGCCACCAATTAAAAGACTGTTTGAAAATGGCCGCTGAGAGCGAAGCCATCACGTGGCATTTTAACCCACCTTCTGCACCACATTTTGGAGGAATTTGGGAGAGTGGTATAAAAGTAGTTAAAACTCACTTATACAGAGTCATTGGTGCCCAAATATTAACTTTTGAAGAGTTGTTAACTTTAGTGACCCAAATTGAAGCTTTATTGAATTCCCGTCCGTTATGCAGCCTAAGTGCTGACCCCAATGATCTTAGCTCGTTAACGCCTGGTCATTTCCTAACGCTAGAGCCTCTCACTGCTCCTCCAAATTCAGAACTGTCTCATCTTCCCATTAATAGACTTTCTCGTTGGCAATTAATACAAAGCATGCAACAGAGTTTTTGGTCCCGTTGGAACAATGAATACATGCATCAATTGTATCAAAAATCTAAGTGGTATAAAACTCACACCTTCCAAAATTTAGACATAGGAACACTTGTTCTTATTAAAAACGAGCTGACCCCTTCCCTTGTTTGGGGACTGGGCAGAATAATTAGTATCCATCCGGGAAATGATGGAATTTGCAGAGTTGCAACAATCAAAACTACGCAGGGGGTAATGCAGCGTCCTTGTACTAAATTGTGCCCTCTACCGTCGCAATAATGGTACTTTTAGTTTTTTCTTAATAAGTGTTCGTAGTCGTTTTTAAAAAAAATTGTAAAAAAAAAGCTTGTGTAGACCTTATTTTTGGTGGGCGGTATGTTCCGTCAACGTATGTCAAACCTTTTGCTGTTTAAGTTTATGATGTGACGGCCACCTTACTGAGAACAAATATATATAAATATTTGAACAATAATCTGGTGGTCCAGTTTTTTGTTTGTGTGTGACAGAAGAAAATTTGTCAATTTGGGTGTTGTGTGCACGAATTTGTCACAGGAAGAAAAGAAGTTTTTTTGAAGAGCCTAGCTGCCGAGTTGATGCCGAAAACACCAGGTAAGGTTGGCTTGTTAACTTAGTAGACAGATTTAGCAAAAGGTCCTTCGAATTTGTATAGTAATTTTGATCTTAGATTGAATCACTTACTATATTGCTAGCGGCTATGAGTGGGAAACTCATCAAGGAAGTGAGACAGACAACCAACTCTTCAATGTATAATGATGAGCTGTGTGCAAGCGCGGCGGCGTCGTCCGGCCAATGGGGAAGTGGGCAAGTTTAAAATTCGCTTCTAAAGGCGGAGTTCGAATTCTCACGCATGCGCACGAGACGTGTTATACTCTAAGTGAGACTATGTCGGCGCCGTAATGTATTCTGACGTTTCCAGGCCGCACTAGCAATATATGTGTATTATATATATGGTAGGCCATTCCAAAGGTCACTTTATAGGCTTAGTGTCATGGCCTGGTACAATATAGACCACCTTGTAAACAGAGCTGGGCAAATTACTTTTAAAAAGTAATTAATTACTGATTACCAATTACCGCCCAATGTGGTAATTTAATTACAAGAGATTCAATTACTCACAGGAAATAGTAATTCAATTACCAATTACTTAGTAATTGTAATTCTACAACATCAATTACTTTTTCAATTACTTTCAATAAAAATTATTGTCATATAGTTGTATCAAAGAGCATATATGCTCTTTGGTTGTATTTAGTAGAATTTTCTTGCAAGTTGCAACTATCATTAGTGTCGTGTCGATTCGTAATCGTTTTTTAAAAATGCTTAATTTGTATGTTTTGTTAACTATAGTAACCTAATACTTTATCACTCTTGAAGGTTTTTTGATAATTAAATCTTCTAGCTACATGCACCGTTCACCAAAACCAAAAGTTTTTAGTTTGTTTTGATGTAAGATGTAAGTAAATAAATAAATTCAAGGATAACAATTATACAGGGTGTTCAAAAAAATGGGACACCGATTTGGCATAGATTCCTTAGGTTATAATAAACCGATTAAACCTAATATACTTTAGTACAAAGTCCCTTAAGTAAGAAGGTATAGGGACTTGGAAGTTCAAATCTATAAATTTTTTTATATTAGTTTCCACATAAGTTATCACAGAAGTTTAACTTTTTATTACTAATGCGGATTTAGTTGCCGAGGCCCGAAGGGCCAAAGCAAATAAACCACACAAAGATTGAAATTTAACTTCCAGTGCCCAGGGATACACTGTTTTTTTAAATCGAGAAATCGCGAAGTTACAACATTTTAACCAACTTTTATAGGTTACATTGACGTCGATTGACGTTTATCTATCGCCCAGCCGCCTACAAAAAGTTGTAAAGCAATGGTTACTTCACTGCCGATTTCTCGTACTAGTATTTTATTTGACGATTTCGACGGTCTTCCTCTTCACTGAAAATTAAAAAAAAGAGGATATGAAGAAGAAGAAATGTCGAATTTAATTTTGGCTAGATTTTGTAATGATATTAGAAAAAATAGCACGCTGAATATGTTATACAAGTGATTTTTCCATGTTCGTGATAAATTAATCCACTCCCTTTGCATCACTCGCTCGTAAATTAATCGTTAAAAAACTTTCACTTTTCTTAACTTGTAGAACAATCTATTATTAAATAAGCTTAACATGAGGCTGAATGACGAAAATATGTAACTTAACTAAGTATACAGGGTGGAGCATTGGATTTCTTAAGTGTTTGACAGCAAATTTCTATTTAGATTTTGTAGAAGAACGATCCAATTGGCGCAACTTGAGCATTTTTTGTTGGCTCTGTTCGAAAATACTTTTTTTACCCCTTTATACGAAAGTGACATTTTCTGTTTTGGTTTGGGTCCCTGCTTGGTTTCCAATGGCAGTGGGAGGGAATATAATACATTGACTGCCGTTGCCACGGGAGACAATGCGATTATTATTAATAATAAATCAACTAGCCTCCTGGTTTTCATATTTAAATATTTTTGAATGCAGCTGAATACAAGAGATAGTCTCATCATAAAATGTAAAAGTGTTGTATGTATAACTCTGGACTAAAACGGCATTTCATCCCTTGCATGATTACAATAAATTGATTAGGTACTGTTCTCGCAAACTCTGAAGAACTAAACTACATCTGCGGGAGGGAATGATACATTTTCCGCTCTAGTAATACAAATAGTTATTAAAAATGTATTAGGTAACTTCTGAAATTTTAAAACAAAATATCAATTTGATGTTGATCAGGGACCGTTGAAAGTTGACAGATGACTGATAAACCTAGTTGAAAAGGGCTGATTGAAATAAGAATTTGTACTTTAGATACAAAAACAAAAGACATTTGCTGAAGCACGTAACAATGAAGTCTTTTTTACATTCAAGTGACCTTTATACTATGTGTTCAAAAAGAAATTACATAAAGGTTGAATATGGCAATTTTTAGAATTTTCAATCGCGATATCAGGGTATAATATAAACTTATGACAGCAGCAACAGTGATTATGTTAATGAATTCTAAATCTTGCTGTTGCCAATACTTTTATATTCCATGGCCAACCCTTAAGTAATTTCTTTTTGAACACACCGAATAAGAAAATTACTGTGAACGCTGGACAATTAAATTGCTCAGGTTGTTTTCATATTTTTACTTCAAATTTCAAAATGTTATTAACATCCTTAATAATAACTATTGATTTTAAGTTTAGGGCAATCAAATATCTGAAATTACGTAAATTGGGTCACTATACACTGTTCTTTTAAAAAACTAAATGGAATTTTGTGTAAAATCACTAAGAAGCCAATATTTGAATGTCTCGTAATTAGCAAGGGGGTTTTTAATAATAATCGAAGCTAACATGCTGCAGCAGTTACAAGGCAAGAAAGCGAAAAAAATGGATAATTTACAAAATGTTCAATGCAAGAATGCTGTAAACTTATGCGGCGGCGTTATAAAATTACCATACGCCATAATGCATTTTTGAGTCAACCAGACATGGATTTTTCAATTAGGTACATTTTATATATGTGTTTTCCGCTGTTTAAATGTTGTTATCGGATTTTGTCCGTTTAATTCAATTCCTCACTCAAAAACGTAATTTTCTGGACTTAACGTCTGTTACACTTGCACGGATCGTTTAAAACAAACAAATTGAAATGAATAAATAATCATTATGAACCAATATCGTCTAATGAAGTTATTTAATAGTATATTATGGGACAAGTGGTTGAAATAAAATTTCAACGTTGAGAGTGGTTTTTTTCAACGAGCTAAGCGAGTTGAAAAAAGTAACTCGAGACGTTGAAATTTTATCAGCCACGAGTTACATATACTATTTTTTCTACTCATGACATTGAAATCAGTCATTTTGACATTGATTCCTGTGGTTGAAATTGCATTTCAACCACTAGAGATTGAAATGCTCGGACTACCGGGATTTCAAACTGACATTCAATTGGTGACAAGAGAAATGTCACTTTATGTTTATTTTTTCTAAAGTGCATTAACTTGTTAAAATAAGTGAAAATTCGTAGAAAAAATTATTATTTTACAGTAGGTATTGTAATCTGTAATGTACACTTACCGCAAATATTCTTATAGCGTCTTACACTTAGCGTCTCTCACAATAAATATTAGTGTCACTTTTACAAGCTAGAGATATACTAATGCTCGTGGATGTGCCATACAAAATGCAGAAGTTGCTGTTATTCGACTCGTCAGAGGAAATCATTAATTAGGCTTATATTGCGTGGGGAAACCCTGCGATTTGCTTAATATGTAACATAATAAGACCTTATCTTATTTATGCGTTCTGGAGATTTAGCACCCTATCGAGGTCAGTAATTCAGTAATTCAAATACCACAAAATCATTCAATTACCTCGAGTAATTTCAATTACCACAAGTAATTCAAATACCTATAAAGTAATTTAAATACTTTAGAGTAATTTAATTACACGAAAGTAATTGAGTAGTTGAATGCAGTAATTAATTACTTTTAAAAAGTAATTTTCAAGTACTTTCTAACAAAGATGGCAATTCCCAATTACAATTACGGCATTTTGAAAAGTAATTCAATTCCAAGGCAAATAAACAAAAAGGAATTTAATTAGTAATTTAATTAAAAAGTAAATAATTACTGCCCAGCTCTGCTTGTAAATAGTCGTTCAGATTTTAAGTTTGTAAGACATTTTGATCAATGTAATTGCAAAATTTGTATTATTATCATAAATTCTGATATCCATAGATTTTTGTTTCCAATAGCAACTTTATAATGCATCTTTTAATATTTCTCCAGCTTTAAAAGAATTCTCAACATTTTTGTTACATACGTTAGTCATACCGCACATCAAATAAAATAATTTTCAAAGACTTTCGAGTTAAAACTGCTAAGTTACCATTCAGTTCTGACCTAGCACCTTCCGATTACTTTCTAGTTCACCCATTAAACGATAAAAATGTGTGGTGTGCAATTTGGAACTCTCGAAGATACTGTGAAAAGCTTCAAAAACCTTGTTTCTCAAGTGATTCAAAAATTGTGGAATTTATGTTTTGAAAATTGGTTTTACCGAATGCGTAAATGTTGAGTTTAGGACGGAATATTTTGAGAAAATAATAAAAACAAATTTTGGTTACTAAAAACTTTGTTTTATTAGACTGCAGACATTTAGGGGACTGCCCTCGTATAACGGCATCAAAGAACAAGCAAATAAATTTATGCGAAAAAGTTATGCATGTACGTAAATTCATGTCTTCATACATAGGTATTGACGGTGGTTGGTTGGGGCGCCTGGCCCTCCCCAGCCAAAAATCCTAGTTACGCCAATGTAGTACATCCTTCTAAAGTAATATACTATTTTTGGGTTCAGGAGACTAAAACGTGAAGATCTGTTGAAAACTCAATTTCGAACTTTTGGGGGAATCCAATAGGTACTTCCTTTATCGGAAAAGGAAGTAAAAATTAATGTTGCTCATTATTATCGATAATAATAGTTACTTGTTCGTATTTTAATGTTTCGTTTTTAGGCAAACCCACTAAAAAAAATCCGTCTTAAGAGCTGAATGCAGCCATACCATAATGTAGAAACAAATTAATGTCATTTTCCAACAATACCACCATCAAGTAAAAATAATCCCCAGATGGATATTCACCTTGCAGCCTCAGTTATGAAATGGCGGCTAGGATTTGTTGTCAAAGGCTTTGTGTGTGGATTTAAATAAAAATTGACAGCAACTCGTAAAAAGCGACTCACTTTTATGAATGACACTTTTCGTATCAGGACTTTATGAGCTTTCTAATCCATATGAGAGTGCAATCCATTTCAAAGATGGGTTAAATGTATTTCGCTGGGTTTTTTTGCCGCGGCTTTGTTGTGTAAGTGAGACTTTCTGTTGAAATGTAGCTGCAGACTGCCAAACCTGGGATTCGTGCATGCGTAATGGAAATAGACGCATCGCCCGATAAGACCCTGGATAGCTCTCACCATGTCCCCTCAAGCGACGAAGCACCATCGCAGGATGCTGTGCACTGCAATGCCAAAGTAGATACCATGGACAATCCGCCAGAATGTTCTCATGACAAGAAAGAACACAACAAGCACCACGCCAACAGCAAGAAAGTCATAAAACATGCACTTCGACAACAAGCAAAGCGAAGGCGCAAGAACACCACGATAGCCGCCGGCAACCCGGCAGCAGTCCCTCGCATCGTCGTGAAGCCGCTGCCTCCGCAGCCTATTGAAGAAGTGCCCCCGACAGTGCCTCTCGTGAGACCCCAACAGACCACCATGAGGGAGGTGCTGGCCTCGATCCCTGGCTTCAACATCAAGCCCCGCAAACGCACCAACAAGAAGCTGTCCACGGCAGCGCAGCTGGAGCAGACCAAGGAAGGCTGCATAGATCTGGAGACCCCCGACTCAATCCTTGTAAATACAAACCTTCGTTCCTTACTGAACAAGTACACATTCGCAGTGCTCCCCGCTTTGTACCAGCACAAGCTAGTGCAACTGTTGCCTGCGGTGGACAGGCCTCCCGTAACAGGTTCAACGGATGTCGCGACTCGCCTCAGCGCGTCGGGCCTAAATAACGAATTCTTCGCCCGGGCATGCCTTGAGTGGCAGGAGCGGCTAGCGGAGGGGGAGTTCACACCTGAGAACCAGCAGAAGTTGAAGTCAGAAGCGGACAAGGAGCGCAGCCGGTTGGACCCATGGAAGCTGAAGCATTTTGAGCCTATATGGGGCGAGCGAATTCAAGGAGGGGAGACGATAGCAGTGAAGGAGCCGAGCCCCTCGCGACCTCCCATCAAAACCACCATAAAGTTAAGACCAACTACTTCGATAAGCAATAATAAGAATAAGCCAGCGCCTTTTATTAAACGTTTAAGGACTGTCGGTGCCGTGACGAGGTCTTGTACTAGTTATAAGGTAGAATTAGAAGCCTCCAACCAGTTGGAAACAATCACCAGGTCGCCCATCCCCGACCTGCTGCCAATTAAGACGCATAAGTCGCAAATGCAGAAGTCTAAGGACGTTCCCCAGCCAAAGCCTGCCCCGAGTCGTGTTGTGCATGAGCCGGAGCTCCCCGAATCTAAGGAAAGTAACCCCGAAGTGCAGGAGACACAACCCATAGTTAATATTAGTGATACAATAATGCAAACAAATGAAGAGACAATCATTAGCTGTAGAGAGAACAATAATAAAGTCGATAAGCGGCGGAGATCGCTTAGCTCCGAGCCGGAGCAGCGGTCTCCGAAGCGACGAACACCAAGCCCTGTAGAAACTAATGCACAAGCTGATGATACTCCCGTAGTTGAAGAAAAAATTGAGACTGATAGTGTGGACGTGGCTGCACCGACAGCCGACGCAGCACCTAGCAATGTAGAAGATAACGAACGGATTGAAGAGCCGATGGAAACGTGCAATGAAAATATAACGGAGGAACAAGAAACGGATGACCAGCCTTGTGAAAGCATTCCTGTTAGTGAGCCTTGTAAACAAGAAGAAGAGGAAGTAGAAGATAAGCCGTGTGAAACGTACGAAGCCATCAAGGAGGAAACAAATGAAACTCTGATTGAAAACACCTCTGAAAGCAGTACTCCAGAAGAACAAAATGATGCCAACCACGAAATAACTGTTGAACAACCATCTGCCGAGGAAGTGGACGTGGATGTAGATATAGACGTCAATGTCGACGAAAGCAAAACCTCAGATAAGGCCAGTTCTGCCGAAAGCTCGCCGCAGCCTTCCCCACAACTGCAGGTAAAGGAAGATCAAGAACTAGAGGAGACGGGAAGCCAAGTTGACGATAATATCAAATTGGAAGTGCAGATGGACTCGCCAGAAGAAGTGCAGGTGGATTCGCCAGAAGAAGCGCAGCCTGAGAATAGCCAGCAGGAGTTCCCCGAAGCAAGCGAAGTGCCCAAGCTGGAGAACGTACAGGCAGATCAAGACGACCTGGCCGATTCTTTCCCGATCTTGCCCAACTCTTTGATCTTGCAGCAGGAAGCGATTGTTCTGGAGAAGACAGTCTGTCCTGAGAACTGTGGCAGCGAGGTCTGCATGGAGGACTCGGCGGAGAAGTTAGAGGCCAGTGTAGAGGAGTCGGACTTAGTGCGGGACATTTCGGAAGACGATGACGCCAATGAAGATCGATTTATTGACGCCGAGAATTATGTTCTGGAATCGGGTCAGATCGAGGTTGCTACTCCACCGAAAGCGGATAAGGAGGGTGAAGTAGTGCCAGACCTTCACACGGCACTTTTTGCTACTGCTGCTGCTAGGGGTAAGCGTCTGTTATTTCTATTATTGTTTTAGAAAAACAGCAGAAGCAGGCATAAACTATTTAGCACATACTAATATTCATTTTTCAAATAAAAAATTACAATTGATCTGCTAAGCAACCTCAGAACACTTTGAGTTGCTCCAGAAGTTAAACAAATTTTTGACTTTTTAATAAAATAGTATTTTTACATTTTTAGAATCGCGATCGAATTAGTTTACTGCAGATTTGACATGCAAACTGTATTGTATGTGTTTTTATCGGAACCAGGATATTGGCATTAATTTTCCTTTTATTTTTCCACCTTTGAAATGAACTAATTTTTCTCTCGATTAATGCAAGGTCCGGTAACGACGGGCAGGGAGGGAGATATTTCTAAAACTATTAGAATTACATAAATATCGTGTACCTATATAAAAGTTGTAGGTACGACGGTGTTGCACATTAGTAAAATAGTTTTGATTATACAGGGTGGCTCAAAAAACTGTGGCGATAAAACTGACTTTTTTAAATTAAATATTTTGTTTTGAAATACATACATGCATACATAATTCGGTTCTCTTCTATCTTTTGGCGTCGAGGGATGCTGCTCTAAGGGTTGAGTTTTTTTGTTTTTGGCCATCTCTTTTGCTCTCGAAGTGTTGACCAAGTTACTCCTCTTCCCTATTTTCTTTTTCATGTATTTCTGGTTCTTTCTCTGCGTCTTTTGTTGTCTGTGCCCATTTCCCATATCTTCTTTACAGTTCTGTCATCCTTCATTCTTACAAGATGTCCAAACAGCGCAATTGTGTTTTCTCTATATAGGTAAACGGTGATTTTACTTTTAGTGTAAGGCCACACTTGCTCTTTAATCACTGTGACACGAAACATGTAAAATTTTCTGTCCAGGTTCTATTGCAATACTACATAGGAAACAATCTGTCCTGATGCTGGCAAAACGCTCTTCAAAGCGTTTTCAACAATGGTTGCAAACGTGGCCAGCTACATTAGAATTTATGGAACACACCATTGTGACCTGGTCGCAGCGACTAAAATGCAGACATGGTCTTACTCTTAGACTCTCTCTAATATCGTTTTTAATTTTGTCCTTGTAACTCCTTCTATTCTCCTTACGATGCGCATCTCACATGCTTACAATTAGTGATCGGCCGATACCGATATAAATATCGGTGTATCGGCAATATCGGCAAATTTAAGATCAACCATTTTATTAATTATTTGTATGTAAAAACTTATTTTTAACATTTTTATTAATAAAACTACAAAAAATTTTCTAACATATTATTTTTATTAATTTTATATTATTTACACATTATGTGAAAGATTAAATAAGGTATAATAATATGGTGGTCATTAAAAACAACCTTTTAACCAAACTAGACAAGTATTATCCATTATTTATGTAAAAATAAAATAACCGCTGGAGTTACACGATGGAAAATACAAGTAAATAAACTGCTCAACTACAGGTCTAAAGAGTAGCTTCAGAATGTGTAGTTCAAAACGTGACCACCGAAGTTCTGTAGATGGCGCCAAGTGGACAAGCCGCCACTGTGCTACAATGCTTGGAAATTTTGCAAAGTGGAAAATCGCCACCTTTCGCCAAAACCAAATAGCGCATGAAGGTGCTCGGGACCTTAGCAACAACTTTGCCCTCTTTCAAAATTTCGATATCTGTAGCCGTTCGAAAGTTACAGGCGATCCAGACAGACAGACGGACGGACAGACAGACGGACGGACGGACAAAACGTTCGCATAAGTACGCTGAAGCTACTAATAACTATTAACATTAAAGAAGAAATAAAATAAATTAATAATCAAAGTTTAACTTCTTTAAATTGCGGTGCAAAAATATCAAACTTTTGCCACGCTCAGGTGTCAATTTGTTTCTTTTGTTACAATAAATATTTCCTGCATCAGAAAAAATCTGCTCGCTAAAAACACTTGCAGCTGGAGCAGACAAAAAAATGTCTGCCAGATTATTTAGTAACGGCATATCTTTTTTATTAAAGTTCCACCATTCAAATGGAGATTCGTCTCTAGGAATTACAGATGTTGCAACGTAGAGGCTAATTTCTTTTTCTAGTTTTTGTTCTTTAGGTTCTATAGTTTTCCTTTAACAGGGAATAAATTTAATATTGAAACAGATAATTCAGCAATTTCGTTTTTTGAAAAATAAAACTTTCCATAATGACAGGTTATATAGATGGGCAATGTATTTACAACAATATGAATTTGATATTAAACATAGGCCAGGAAAGTTAAATGTAGTAGCAGATTTCTTAAGTAGAAAGGATGTACCTAATTATGATAAACCAAAACAAATTTTAATAGGAATTGAGCAAATTTATGAAGAAGGAAGGTTATCAAAACAAGAGATATTAATCAAGCAGATAGCAGAAGAAGTTGAAGAATTAAAAACGTTAGTATTACAAAGTCAAGATAATAATTATAAAGGGTATTAAATTAAAGAAAATTTATTGGTAAAGGTTATAGAAAATAAGGAATTGGCAGTTTTAAGCAAACGAGACATGTTAGAAATTGTTGAGGAAATTCATACAATATTTGGACATTGTGGGACAAGAAAAACTTGGTTAATGTTTTG
This sequence comes from Agriotes lineatus, assembly GCA_940337035.1. Lineage (NCBI taxonomy): Eukaryota > Metazoa > Arthropoda > Insecta > Coleoptera > Elateridae > Agriotes > Agriotes lineatus. The sequence continues at coordinate 137,566,343 of OW679198.1, read as the reverse complement.
GGAATGTTTTTATACTAAAAATGATATTAAATTAATTAAACAATTAATTCAAACTTGCCAGATTTGTCAATTTTAAGAATCAAAATATTGTTAAAAGTATTAGGGTAAACGAACCAATGGAACTGGTAGCTATTGATTACTTATCAAATTTAGTTATAGGACAATATGGGTACAAGCATATTCTGATTATGGTAGATGCATTTTCAAAATTTATAAAATTATTCCCAGCGAAAAACTGTAATACTAAACATGTGATTAAGTCAATTGGAAATTTTGAAGAACAAGTAGGTAAACCAAGAAAGATTTTGGCAGATAATGCAACATATTTTAGAAATGCAAGATTATTTAATAATTTAGATAAAAAGGGAATAAAGATTGGTTTTTGTAGTATAAGACATCTTTAAAGTAATATTGCAGAAAGGTACATTAAAGAGGTGATTAAATATTTAAGAATACTTACACATGAGCATCATAATAAATGGGTACAATATTTAACAGATGCGGAAAGTTTTATAAACAATGTCCCAAATACAACGACAGATTAGTCCAATTACTTTATGTAAACAGATAACTCCAGCTAGACCGTGGAGAAAAGAACAAAGTAACGTTGAAGTAATACAGTATTAGAAAGAGTTAGAAGAAGATTGAAAATAATTCACTACAGATATGAAACGAAGCAAAATAAGAAGATATTAAAACGGGTAAAATTTGAAATAGGGGACATAGTAATTGTAAAGAAACTCCGAGTAGCAAACAGGAAGGAAAAAAAGTGTGCAAAACTGTTGTATGCGTATGAAGGGCCTTATAAAATACATCAAATATTTAATAATAATAGCGCTTATGAAGAGATGAAAGAATAAGAGGAAGATTTCATATATCAATGATCTATCCATACAAAACGTAAATTAATGAGAATATAAAGGTTGTTGTTTGTTGGAAAGGTTAAATAGTTTGTTTCTATGGTAATTTGTAAATAGATAGATGTAAATAGATATTAATTGTTATAAAGGTGGATACAAGGATACTGGGTTGGATTGAATTAAGAAAAGAAATTTGAAATAAAAACCAGTTTATTTAAATATTTTTCTTAATTGAGGAATTATGTTATGATACATGAGGCAGTGTAATTAATTTAAATAAAGAAATATTTGAAGCAAATAAGCTTGGAAGAATGATATAATTAAATCTTGATGGGTGTTAAATTCCAAACATTATTAATAAATTTAATTGAGACAATGAGAGAAGAGATCTTGATTTGGTGAACCACCTGAGATAAGAGAACTTGATTTATTTTTATTAAAGAATTATTATTGAATTTGAAAGGGCATCACATTAATAAAAGTATAGCTTTATATAGCCACATCATAATAATATATACAGATATACAAAAATCAATTACTTAGACTTGTTGATATGGTTGGATAGATAATTAAAAGACCTTTCAAGGGAGGTATTGCGTGACCCACATTTCTATTTTAAAAAAAATCATCGATGACGTCATCATGCTCACACAGATGACGTCACAAATAAAAAGAAAATGTGAAGGAACGTGCGTTTAAAAGTAAAAATTGACGGGTTTCAGGATTTTTCTGTAAAGCCATCGATTTACGAAATAATGATATTTATTCCTTTCATTTGCATCGTACTGTATATTCTGAATCTTTGTTAGCCACTTATCGGCCATCCTGAGCATAAGCCTTTCCTGTGTGCCCATCTTAGACGTGGCCTTCCCCTTTCTCTCGATGTTTCTTGGGGTCCCCAATAAGTCAATATTGTTGTCCATTTGTTGTTTGTGTCTCGTACCATATGACCCGCCCACTTCAGTTTCGCTATCCTTCCTATGACATCTGTTGTTCCAGCATTTCTGATTTTATCTCTCAAAGGAATCCCCTACATTCTTCTGTCCATGGCTCTTTGCATAACTTGCAGGCAATTTGCACTCTTCTGAATAAGAGCCATGGTTTCAAGCCTATATGTGGTTACTGGTAAAACACAGGTATCAAATACTTCACGTTTGAAGTAATGGGAATTTCTTTGTTTTTTAATATGTGGTTTAGTTTTCCGAAAGAAGCCAATTCAACGAGTTATTTCTAGAGTCTGTTGTGTCCCAGGTATATAAATTCGTTTACATTCTCGATGGTATATCTGTCTACACTAATATGGATATTTTCTTTACTCATAATTTTTGTTTTATTTAAGCTCATTTTGAGTCCGATCTTTAGGGCAGCTTGATTTAGTTCTTTAATCATTATTTTTAGCTCGTCGATGTTAGAGGAAATTCAGATTGTATCATCTGTGAAGCGCAAATGATTCAGACACACCCATCAATTTTTACTACTTTTTTTATACCAGAGAAAACTTTTAAAACATCTTCCAGAGCGAGGGTGAAGAGTTTTGGTGAATTGTATCACTCTGCCGAATTTCTCTGCTTACTTTTATTTTCTGTTTTCAGGTCGTTGTTAAGTTTTACTTGGAGAGTAGCATTCTTATAGATGTTTTCAATAATCTTGGAATATCTGAAGTCTACTGTTGCACTCTGTAATGATTTAAGTATTGCCCAAGTTTCAACGCTTTCAAATGCCTTTTGAAAGTATAAATACAAAATTAATAGGAATGTTATATTCGATATTTTCGATAAGAGGATTTGTATCTCTACAAATTCTTTATATCCTGAATAGCTTGTTTATTATAATCATGTCTGGATTGGACATCATTATAGTTTGAATTTTTGTAATTGGTTAGTCTTGTCTTTGATTGCTTTTTTAGTTGAACTGTTGTTTTCTTCAGTTTGGGTTTTTAGTAGAGCGAGCAATTTGATTGTTTAATTCTAGAACTGTCTGGTAGAGTTCTTTATGCTTTTTTGCTTCGCCTTGTACAGTTTTATTTCACTTTTCACTGGGTTTATAGCTGACTGCATTTTTGCTATTGCATTGCGCAATAATTGTGAAATTTGTTTGCAGCTCTGCTTACATTCATTTGCTTCTGTATATTCTACTGTGTCTCTTTTGTTCTCTTTACTTAACTGCAGTCTTTGTTGCAATGGTTGTTTTGTTTGTCACTCAATTTACTTTTCTTCATTGTGTCTTTTTTGCATGTTTGGTTGCTGTGTCTATCATTACACGTACAATTTCTTCATTTACTGGACTTACAAATAAATAAATAAATAAATATTGTCTTTATTTTTCTTTTCAACTACAAGCATAAAATAAAATAAAATTGAAAATTACAAAAAAAGGAAAATTGCAAGGCGAAGTTCGGTTCGATGGTAATGCCATCGTCCGGTCTACCACTTAAACCTTGAAATAAATGTAAAAAAATATTCAAAATTGATAACCGTAATGAAGTATGACAATAAAAAAACAAGATTAATGAACATATACATGTTTTATAAATTAAAAAGAAATTCATTCCATCAAAACATTCCCATAGATAGCACTGATAACTGCTCCACTAAATTGATTGACTCTTCAATAGAAGGCAATACATACGCTTTTTAAATAATTGAGGTTTCAAGCTTTTGAATTCGAAAGGAACAGAGTTATATAATTTATAAATATTATACGTAAAAGATCTCTGAAAGATAGCTGTTTTGTATATATCTTCTTGCTATCCCTTGCATTTGTTTAGTTTTTTTCTTTAACTTTTCGTAATATATTTCGGAATTTTCCTTCAATTCAAGAATAATTCTAGTACTATTGATTTTCGATTTTTCATTTGTGTATTCTGACATTATATTCTTCATGTATGTAATCTTGTTCGGTACTTTGTTGGTTTATAGTTATTTCTCATTGTACTTGTTCCACAACTCATTGCTTTTGTTTTATAGGATATGAATGAGCTATTCAGGTTTTACGCCTCTTTTCCTGTATGGTTATCGCTTTTAACCCTTTTCTTTTTGTTTTATAGAGCTTCATATATTGCTTTTTGTTTTCATTTTCTTAAGTTATCCCATTCTTTGGTGACGTCTGTTATAGTTACTCGTAAATGTTCTTTCAATCTACTGCTTTATGAACGCTAGCAGACAGCACCTCCCCTTCTTATCAACTTGTATATTTTGTATGTTTTTGTTATGCGAATCATTCTTCTTAACTACTTTATTTTTGTTACTTGTACTTTACTTTCTTCTCTCATTGACAGTGCGCGTCAATATCGGTCTATATACTGCTTTCTATACATTCATCTAGTTCTTGTCTTGTACTTTCTGCTACTGCTAGTGCTGGATAATCAAACTGATGAACTTCGTATTCCTTCTCTTTGTATTAGATGTTGGCTGTTTTTTCTTTTTCTGATGTTCTAATCTTGTGCTAACCTGGCTGGGCAATATCAGGGTGTTCGGACTGTGTTAGAACAAAACTTCATAGCACGATTTGTCTTATGTTTATCACAAAATTTCAGTAACCAGTAAACTTAGTATTTCTTGCTACTACTCTTGTTAGTTAGTGCATTGAGGGGTGCAAAATATTGCCTGGTTGCTGCCCTTTGCATTTTTCCATGATGCTTATTAATTCTTCACAAATTTTGTCTTTACTTTTTAGTTTTTCATCTTAATTGGTACCATAGACAATTTCTCTTTTTTCTCAGCTCCCAGCCTTTTATACCTTTCCCTTTTTAAGTATTTTGTATTGTCATTTCTATTATTGTCAAATATTTTTCCTGCTTCTTTGAGCTCTTCTGATTATTTTTTCTCGTTTAGGAATTCATACTTTTATTTTTGCTGTTATCTAATGAATCTTTTTTTTTTGTTTGCTTGTTTGCTATATCTTGTTTCTCTTATTCTCATTAGTTTTTTAGCTTTTTCATGTCCCTCCCCTCATTCCTCGCTATTCCAGCTATGTTTTTCATCGTTAATAATTATTTTTTGGTACCCTTTATTTATTAAACTCCACTTAATTTTTATTCTTTTGCTGTATTTTTAATTTTCCTCTCTTCTTTGGTCAGGTCATTGTTTTAAAAATACTAGGACGTCTTTTAGGGGATATTGGGGAATTGTTTCTGGTGTCCCATTTTTGGATTATCATAACAGGTTTCTCCACTTTTCCGACAATTTCGAGTGTTTGCATTATTATTGTGTTTATTTGCAATTCTCTCTTTTTCCTTTCATTTTGCATGTTAATTTATTTTACTAGTCTTTTTTTTTGCTCTTCCTCCATTATTTTTTTTCTTTTTCCCCCTCTTTGTTTCATTAGTTTTTTGTTGTCTTGTTACTTTTAGTTCTTCTGTCTTTAGTGCTTCTATTTTTTTGCTATGTCTCTTTAAGCTCCATTTCATTCTGATGACTTTCTTCTTCTTTCTTTTAACCCTTGTACCCTTAGGGTGTTGGGAAGCGTTCTGTAATCCATCTCCTCCATTTATTTCTATTTCATGCTATTTTTTGTATTTGTTCAAGTATGGTATCATGCTTCTTTGCTATACCTTCAATTATTTTTATCAGCGTTTTTCGAAGTCATTCTGGTGTTTTCTTATGTGTTGTTTTGGGTTGTAGATTTTTTGTTACTCTGTTGGGTTCCATTGTAATGATATGTGCTTGCCAATTAAGTTGTTTTTTTTTTCTGCTTTTGCCAATATTCTGTCTTGTTTGAGCTTATTGTATATTGTTGTGTTTCTCCATGTGTTTAATTTTGTTACTCCTTGTATTTTTCTTAGGTATTTCAATTCTATTGCTGTTAGTTTCTTTTTATGTTCTGGTAGCATCGGGATTGTTTCTATGTATACAGGGTGTAGAAATGCTTTACGCACCATAGGGATTTCAATGGTAATTTTTTCATATGGAAATATTTGCTTCCCTAATTATTTTAGAGCAAACTTGTATGGAAGTTTTTTGTAGAAAAAAAAATTTTGTATCCATTTGTGCCAGCATTTGTCATTTTACATTTCGGAAAACCTAAAATTTAAAGAAATAAAATTGCAATTTTTAGATAAATTATTGAAACATCTCAAAGCATCAACAAATTAGTTTGCTGTTTATTTGTTTGCATCTATCAAATGTAGCTGCAACCATGGCACTTATTGCACCTGATCTGCTTCCAGCATACCACCACTTCACAATTTGCACTGATTTTTGAAAAAATTATAATTCTAGTTTATTTCATTATTAGGTTTTCTGACGTAAAATGACAAAAATTATGGCATAAATGAATGCAGAATTGTTTGCTCTACAAAAAACCTATTTACAAGTTTGCTCTAAAATAATAGGGAAGCAAATATTGTCATATGAAAAAATTACCATTGAAATCACTATGGTGCATAAAGCATTTCTACACTCTGTATAGTATTGTTGGTGTTACTACTGTGTTGTATATTTGGTGTTTCCTGTTTCCTATTTGTCTTTTTCCAAGAATTGCTCTGTTAATTGCGTAGTAAATGTGTTCGGTTATTAAAGTTTTGTTTGCTATTTTGGTTCTGTCCTGCCGTCGTTACTAATGATGGATCCTAGATATGCAAACGTTGATACTTCATCTAATTTTCTTTCTTTACATGTAAACTGATAGGTGTTGCCTTCCTTTTTTTTTAATATGCATTACTTTTGTTTTGCTTTCGTTTATCTTCGTTTCCATTTCCTTTATTTCTGTTGTACAAATGTCAATTAGCTTTTTCATTTTTGTTCTGTGTCTGCTATCAGTACAATATCACCCGCGTACATTAACACTTCTATTTTTATAGGCATCAAGTTCTTATACTCTGTGATTGTCTTGGGAGTCTTGTTTTTGCAGTTTTTCATCTCTCGATCCATAAATGAACTGGACCACCCATAAAAATTGTATTGTTACATTACGTCACAAAACTATATACAGATTGTTCGAAATCCATTTGAAACATAGGAAATTAGTGAGTGCGACAAGGAAGACATAAACAAAATGAGTAGCAGGACAAAGGTAGAATGTAATTTTTAAACTAAAATTAAGTCAATGATACAAACGCTTCTGTCCAATATTTTATCTGTCATTAAGAGTATAAAGTGAGGTTTAAATAATTAAAATAATTAGGTGTATAATAAACAATAGTATATTTAAACCTCACGAAAGTCAATTTCCGCCTCTGACGTGGTTCACACGTTGAGTTACTGTGTTGTTTTTGCTTTTTCCTCTTGATGAAGCCCCTTACAAAAGTGGGCGAAATGTTGAGTTCTTCGATCTCAATCATGACACGGTCCAATCCCGGAAGTCGTTTGTTACTTAATGACAATGGCCGTGAAAGCCTGAAAAATCATCTAATCTGTATAACAGTTTTTGTTTTATAGTATACTCATATTATATATATACACAGCACTAGCAGGCTTATTAGCCTATGGCTTTGATAGCATGCTTCCATGCTTTCCTGTCTTTAGTTTTAGTTTTCCAATCTGTTATTCCCATCGCATTTATATCTTCTTGCACGTCGGTCTTCCTTTCTTATTTCTTCCTTCTGCTTCCTTCTCTAGACTTTTTCGTACTGGGTCATCTTCGTTCATTCTACTTATGTGTCCCAACCATCGTAGTCGGCTTTGTTTAATAACTGCAATTAAACTTGGCTCACGGAATAAATCTTCGATTTCTTGGTTAGTTCTCCTTCTCCATTCTTCGTTCACCTTTACTTCTCCAAATATTCTTCTTAGTATTCTTCTTTCCCATATACTTACGTATTTTCGTATACCTTTGTGATCACGCACGTTTCCGCACCAAACATTACTACTGGTCTTATTACTGATTTGTATAGTCTGATTTTTGTTTTTATTTATTTGGATGGACATATTCTGGTTTACTTCTTGTGTTTTGTTCTTAAGTATCGTATATTTGGTTTTATGTTCATTTATTTCCAGACCAGCCTGCCTTGCTTGTTCTTCGATGTTTATGAAGATTCTTTTTAACTCTTCTTTTGTTCTAGCTAAGACTACTATGTCATCAGCATAGGCTAGAATTTGATAGGGCCCTGTTATAATATTTTGCTTCGTGTTTACATTAGTTTCTTTTAGTATATTTTCTAACACTATATTGAAAATTGTTGTGGATAAGGGATCCCCTTGTTTTAGCCTTGAGTTACTTTGGAATTCACTGGATAATATTTGTTTAAATTTAACTGCATTCATTGTGATTTTTAGGGTCATTTTAACTAGGTTTATTAAATCTTCCGAGATTTCTAAGTTTTCCAGCGCCTTAAATATTTCCGGTTTTTTTAATTAGTCATAAGCCTGTCTAAAGTCTATAATAGTGCATGTATAAGGATATTTTTCTTATTACATTTTTGATGACTGTTGTATGATAAAGATCTGATCAATTACGGATTTCCCTTCTCTAAAGCCAGCTTGATAGCTCCCAATTTTGTGCTCCGATTCTTGTTTTAGTCTTTTATTTATCAAATGTGCCAATATTTTGTAATCCACATTAAACAGTGATATTGGTCTATAGTTTGATACCCTATTTCTGGCACCTTTTTTGTAAATTGGGCATATAATTGTTTTAGTCCATTCAGTTGGAATTGTTTTTGTTTCCCATATCTTTTTTTTAAGCATATTTAATTTCACTATTCTCAAATATTAACTAACGCATTAACAAAATCATATTAATAAAATACAAAAATATAAAACTATAAAAAAAACTATATTTTAAAAAAATCAGAGGAAACACTAAAAAGGAAATTAATAGTTTTTTGAGTCTCCTCGGAACGTTAAAAAATTTTTGGCAACAATTTGGCATACTTTGTATGCAATATGCTTTCAACATTTGGCCAAAATTAAAAATTTTCAAATGATATTTTATTAATGGATTTAGTTTTTTTTAAACCAAATTATGAAAAGAAATGCATTTTATAATGGCATAATCCTGAAAAGTTACAAAAAATGCCATGACTGTCCTTTTGGAAAATATTTTTAAAAAATTGCACCAATATACAGGGTGTTCCATAAATAAACCGACAAACTTTTAGGAGTGGTAGGGGACATAAAAACAAACATTTTTTGATTAGTAACATTTGTCCGAAAACGCTTCGTTTTCGAGATACACGGTGTTAAAATTCAGCTTCAGCCGATTTTAATGAAATTTTCACAGTTTGTTGGTAACTTTATGAGGCATCTTTTGGATCTATTACAGCTGATACAGTAACTCCAGGGGCGTGCTCACGGGGCAACCTGTTGGTGTTTTTGCCTAGAAAAATAACATCCAATGGTTTTTTTTTGCAATGTTTAAACTTGTTTAAGATAAAGCAACTAAAAACATAACTTTTTTTACTTGAGGGTTTTGCAAATCTTGCTTCGTTTTCTTGGAAAAAAATTTAAACCATTATTTTTTACAAACTTTAACACCCTGTATCTTGAAAAGGAAGCGTTTTTGGAAATATGTTTATCAAGCAAAAAATGTTTGTTTTGATGTCTCCTACTACCCCTAAAAGTTTGTCGGTATATTTATGGAACACCCTGTATGGAAATGGTCCAGTTGTTGAGCAGTATATAATAAGGGCTTAGGGAATCGATCTGTTTCAGCCTCCGTACCATATTGAAAGGTTTCGTTTTTGTTCTATTTATCAGTACAATTCCTGTGACACTCTTTTATATACTTTCAATTGCTTTCCTCAGTTTTATTATTACTTGCAGCTGTTTTAAGCTATCCCAAATTTTGTTTGTATTTATAGTGTCAAATAGGGCTTTCAGATCCATAAATGTTAGAAATAATTGTTTGATTCTATTTTATCTTCAATTAGTTTTCTTATAACACCCTGAATCCCACTTGTTCATCTTCTATTTTATTTCTTATTTCCTCGCGTAATTATCGTTCCAATGCTATTGGTGCAAGGCATATTGCTCTATAATTTACGCGTTCATTTCTTTTGCTTTTTTGTGTATAGGGATTATCGTGTTTCTTTCCCAATCATCTGGTATGCTATTCTCCATCCACATTTTTTTTAGTATGTCTGTCATCCATTTAGTTAGTTTTGTTCCTCCCCATTCTATCAGCTCCGGTGCTATTCCGTAAGGTCCACTTGCTTTATCAACTCGTTGGACCAACTCGTATTTTTTTTATTACTTTTCTAACTTTACTGTATGTTATTTGTTCATTTCCTCTTACTCCTTCCTGGATTTGATGTGTTTGTTTTGTAAATTTGTTTTCATAATATTTCCTCTATACTTCTATGTTTTCTTTTATGTCTACACTTATTTTTCCCATGTGATCTTTCACTAATTTTAATAGTTTTGTTTCTCTTTGTTTTTAGTAATTGAACTACGTTCCAGAAGTTTATTCTGTTTTTCACGAATGTCTTCTATTTCTTCTCCGAAATGTTTCCATCTCTTTACTTTTGTTTTCTTTACTTCTTCCTTTGCTTTATTTCTTCTTTTTTGTATTCTTCCTTGTCTTTGTCTCTGTTCGTATATATTTTTTCCATACTTTCTTTTTGTTATTAATTTTATGTTTTACCTCATCGTTCCACAATTTTGTTCTTTTCATGTTGTGGTGTATGATTTTTTCCCACATACTTCTCTAGCTATTTGATGTACTCCGCTTAAGTATGTCCCACCTCTCGTTTATAGTCACCTCTTATCTTTCTTCATAGTATTCTAAATACTATTAGTTTTTCTTGGTATTCCTCTCTCGTTTTATTATCTTGTAGTTTTCTTATCTTTAGAGCTGTATATTTTTTACTTTCTTCTGCTTGTGATGATGGTATTGTAATCGTGGCTATTACTAGTTTGTGTTGTGTACTTAGTTCTGCTGTTTTGCTTATTTTTACGTTTTGGACTAGGGCTTTCATCTGTTTTGTGTATACTATGTAATCAATTATGCTTTTTGCTTTCCTTTCTTTAGCCGTGAATGTGTAGTTTATGTTTTGTTTAAAAAATGTGTTTCCTATTCTTAGGTCGTTATTTTTTTTTTTTTTTAATTTCTCTACCGACTACCGTTGCCCCCCGGAACCGCTTACGCATTACTTCAGGGGGCGCGGGCGTCACTTAAACCTAGCCTTAATTAATTGAAAATCTAGACCGCCCGCGCCGGGAGTTGAACTCTCAACGCTCCGGCTCGAGCGCTCCATGATTTTCAATGTGACCTCGGCTACAACGGCAATCGCCGCTCGCCTACCGAGGTCCCCTTAGGTCGTTATTAATACCAAATTGTAACATCTTTTCCACCTTGCTATTCCATTCCGGTTCTTCCTTCTCTTAGTTCATCTACTATTTCCTGTAAATTATCATAATGTTTCTTCATTGTTTCCTCCTCTCTTCCCTGTATTGAACCGTATAATTGTATTATTGCTAATTTTGTTTCCAATTCGATCTCTATTGTAATTATCTTTGATTTTTGGTTTCCAATTCAACACCCTTTGGCTGATGACTTGACAGGTATGATTTTGTGTATAAAGACTTACGAACAATTTTAATTGAACATGATAATATTAATATACTTAGAGCCAGGGTAATTGTATCTAGAGTTTTGAAATTACAATTTTAAAGACTTAAAAATGTACCGTCTGCACCTCAACAAAAAATACTCTTAAAGGAGTTAATGTTATAGTCAAAATTACCACGAAAATATTTAGAAGCTGTTCAATATTTTATACATTTAAAATAATTTACAGGTCAGTAACTTAAATCCATACTTGATCATAAACTGCACAGCAGCTGTTTATACGACTGCATATATGTTATTATAACGTTTCGATAACACTTACTAAGTGCATATCACATTTCTAAACATTGTGCATTTAGTGGTTGTGACTGCATTGTCTGCTCCTGCATTTCTAAAGTTCCAAGAACAATTCAATCAGAACTGGCTGGTATGCAACAAGCGCATTGAGTGTGCAGCTCTTGCTGAACAGTAAATGAAGGGTACTAATCGCTTTTAATTTTTAGAAGACTGCTGGGGTGTGGTGGATTCGAGCACCGAAAAGCTGCTAGAGGTGCCCCTGCATGCTCTCGACACAGTTCCAGTTGGCATGGTCAGCGTGGGCAACTCCTCCTCCGAACATGTCGAAGTGATACCCATGCAAGAGGAGCTGGAGGTGAGGCTGGAAGAGGGCACCTTTCCCGTCCCCACCGATTGGCCCTATGGGGTCAAGATGGACTCTGACATGGTTGCAGCAGCACTAGGGAACGCGGACGCTGCCGGCAGCATCGCTGAAAACACGACGCACACGTCAGCCTACCCAGAGTTCTCCGGCAATCAAGTCAAACTCGAACTGGAGGTCACGTTAACCCCCGAAATTCCCAGCACCGATAGTCTGGTGACAAGCTCTGCCATCAGTTGCGCATCCAGCTCGACCGTCACGTCGGCTTTGAGCAAAGCAGTGACTACGGTTATTCCTCCAACTACTATAGTCTGCCTGCCGTCTGTTGTCAGCACGGCGTCCATACCAAATCAGCAGACGGTTGTGAGCCCCGTCACGCAGGCCAGCTTGCCGAGGCCTGGTGTAGCGCAGAGCTCGAGCGCAATACCCTACATGCAGCTGAGCACTAGCCAGCCCATCCGTGCTGTGACGACACATAGCAAAGTCAAAACCGCCAATAAGCAGGCCTCAACGAGCAACCGGAACCGCAGCAACAACAAACCGCCACCAGGGGCGGTGAACTTGGAACGCAGCTACCAGATTTGCCAGGCCGTGATACAGAATAGTCCCAATCGCGATCAGCTGCGGTGCCAGCTGAAGCCTCCTCCCTCCATGCTGGGAGCCACCACCGGTAGTAATAACGTTGTGAAGAAGAATGAAGCTGTGCGTCCCACCCAGTACGGTAACATAAGCTCCTCTAGGAATTCCAATAAGACCTTCACGCCGCCGCTGCCTGCTTCCGGCGTGTACCAAATGGTTTCTGGAAGCAACGGGGTGAAAACGGTCGCACAGAAGGCGCGTGTCGCTTATCATCAGCAACGGCAGCCGAGCCCCCCCGTCGTCGTCAGGCACGTCTTCACTTCCGGACAAGGCATTCCTGTCACCATGGCTGTGCTCCCGCAGGCCCAGACACTTAGCCCTGAAGTGAGTGAGTACTTGGGGTTTGTTAATGGTAGAAATGTTGGAATTTTGTATGTTTGAAACATTTTTAAATTTACATATGAATTAATTGCACAAATCAAAGAAAATTAATTCAGTGATGATCAAATTATAAATTAATTTTACTACATTGTAATAATTGATAAGATAATTTATCCTTCATACGTACAAGGTATCCCGTTTTTTATGTTGTCTAATGGAAAGTATCTAATATTGATTCCATTCTTGGCTATTTGTTTTTCAAGGAAAGTTGGTTACTGAAAACAGTTTTTGAATAGTTCTTATCATTTTCGGTATGCAGGCTGGAATTAAATATTTTACAAGCTCAACAAATTTCCATATCTTCGTAATTAATAAAAATATTCGAAAGTGATAAAAACATGCAGCATTTCAGGCAGATTTTCATGCCGTATTCGGGTGTGTCACACTCGATTTGTTTGATGTTACTCTTCTTTATGTTGCATTTATCTTGGGATTTTAAATGAATCTTGTAATATGGGGCTGTTAATTTTTTAAAGGGGGTAGTGTGTTGACAGGCCCCTTATTATTGTGATTGGTTAAATGCATTTTATATGATTTCATTGCATCTTGACTTAAGGATGCAAAGAAAAACCTGCGTTATGCTCTGAAGAACATTTTGCTTTTTTTATTACAGCAAATGGTCTTACAAAATTTAAAAAAATATTTATATTTACTTTGTTCCTTTTATCCGTATATCTAAAATTTATATACTTGCGTTTTGCTTTCATTTTAGTTCATAAGTTTAAATTTATGTTTTACTCCAGAAGTTATGCTTTTGTTCCTATTATATTATATAATTATGTTGCATGAACAATAAATTTATTTCGCATTTTGTATTATGATAGATATGTGTTGCATTATCATTATTATTATTTATTATTTTAGATTACTGCATATATATATAGAAAGAGCATATACTAAAGAGCACATTTTATGCTCAAAGCCAGGGATGAGCAACCCGCGGCCCACTTTTCCGTGCGGCCCTTCAAAGATTTTACATTTTGACTTAAAATATTTAGATCAGAAGAAACCGTTCTTAGATTTGACATTTTTTCTTCACCATTTAATATAGAAGCGGAAACAGTTCCGGATGAGTTACAAATGGAAGTAATAGATTTACAAAACGACACAGATTTAAGAAATAAAATTTCAAAATGTTGACAAGCATAAGCATCAAAATTACGTAAATTTAGAAAAAGTCCCACGATTAGGTGCACAAGCAAAGCAAATAATGACACTTTTTGGAAGCACCTATATTTGCGAACAATTATTTTCCGCAATTGAAAGCGATCCGATCGAGATTAAATGATGTACGGTTAGAGAGCTGCATGCAAATTGCTGTGCCGTCTGTATCTGCAAATATAGACCTATTGATGGCCAAGAAGCAATGTCAAATTTCTCATTAAATAATCTTTTTCCACATACAGTGTGTCCGCGGATTGAGTTCACATAAGGTGTAAATGACAAAAAATTTTCGAGTCTAATGTTAATAATCTGGTGTGATACACTCACACAACTTCCTTTTACAGTGATCTTATAATTAGTCAAAAATTTCATTTTTAATTTTTAACCATTTGTTAAAAATTTTCAAAAATTACAAATTCTACAAAAACGGTACAAAATCGAGTGTTAGTTGAAGAGACAAATTTTCTCTAGAATTTTAAGGTGAATTCAAAAATGTAATAATATACTGGGTGTTTTATTTAAAATAGGAGTTAATAAAAAAAATAGAAAAAAAAACAAAAGAAACCCACTTTAGAAGTATATACTGAAAAATCACCTATCTCACATCAATACACATTAAAAATGTAAGAAAAATGTAAAGTTTAAAAAAAATCGTTAGAGCCGTTTTTGAAAAAATCGAAAAAAACTGAAAAATCACAAGAGTAAACACCTACTTCCGGTTATGCGATTTTCTTCAAAAGCTTGCTGTCTCATCTACATAGTACACAAAACTTATATATGAAGTTTCAATGCCATACCTCTTTTCGTTTTTGAGATTTCTGTTCACAGACAGACAGACACACAGACAGACAGACCAATGAAAAAAAATATGTTTTTTGGGATCAGGGGACTCTAAAACGTGAAGATCTGTTGAAAACTCAATTTCGAATTTTTGGGGTGAATGCAATACTTCCTTTATAGTAGTAAAAGGAAGTAATAATCTAGGAATCGCTCCTGCTTGTTCTCAAACCAAGATTTTGAGAAAATCAATCAAATTAATTAATATACAATTTAAAAAAATGGCTAAGAGTAAACTACCTTTATTAGAAGAGATACAAAAAAAAGTATTAAGAAAAGTTGTTTAGAATTAAGAGTAATTGCAGCCTTTTAATTTTCAGACAAATCAGCCTCCTTTGATTTTTTAAAATGATTTTTGGTTTTTTATACCAACATACTTTTTATCGTGGCTGTAGGAGGCACTCTAACTTGTTTATGAACTAAGATGTTAAAAAAATAATGGAGTGCTTCCTACAGCTACGATATACAAAATTTTAAAAAAAACAAAAATCAAAGTTGGCCGATTTGTCTGATAATTGGGAGTCTACCGTTGCTCTTAATTGTAAACAACTTTTCTTAATACTTTTTTTTGTTATCTCTTCTAATAAAGGTAGTTTACTCTTGGCCATTTTTTAAAAATTGGTTCTAAAAACACCCTGTATATTAATTAATTTGATTGATTTTCTCAAAGTCTTGGTTTGAGAACAAGCAGGAGTGATTCCTAGAATATTAACATCTAGCTCGAAAATATTTTGTCATTTACACCTTCTGTGAACTCAATCCGGACAGTTAATTCGAGGCCTAACGGCGAATCGTTAATAAAAATTAAGAATGCTAACGGACCGATAAGAGATTGCATCATTGCTGGCAGAGTCATTGATGTAATTATAAAATGTGGTAAAATTGCTAATTTATGTTTTAAACTACGCACATTGTCAAATAACCACACAAATTTATTTGCTCTCTTGTTGGATGGTATCGTTTCAAACAAACTAGAGTTTGTGAAAAGTTATCAAGTCTTTAATCATTATTTGTTGTGGCCGAATCTCATAGTTAGAGTAATTTACGTTACAAAACCAGAAAGATCGAACCGAACAGATTCCAGGGCTTTCAAACAGCATGTGATATTGTGCTTATATTTGAAATCTAGGCAGCGGCAATCGTAGAAAAAGTATAATGTACAACACGTGTGAAAAGTGCTATTTTTAACACTAGGTGTACAATATACTATCACCTATAAACCATTCAATAGTTATTTTCTCGATAGAGAAGAACCCTGTTAGGGTGATGAATTTTGCCCTGTAAATATGCTGTCGGTCATTAACAAAAGTTAGGTTATACTCATTTTATACAAAAGATGTGTTCGTTAAGTACATCGCAGAGTGGAGCCTGAGACAGATCGCGTTTTAGTCATGTGACTAGCGAGCATCGAATATTGGAAAGTATTTACCGAACGCTCAACTGTCAGCTGTCACAAAATGTCAAATTAAAATGTAAATTTCATTGATTCATTCATTCATAATCTTTTACTTCGGTGTCGAGGACCATTTATATCACTGATTAAAGAACGCCGCCGTTCATTTGCCACTGTTGTTACTTGTCATGCGCTGATCCTGTGTTTACTCGGTTGAAATACATTGAGGAAATCGAAGCGCTTGCATCGGTACTTACCGAACGCCGACAGATCTCCTCGCTTGGCTTGCTCCGTATTTAATGAACGATTTCGAGGAAACAGCGCTGTCAGAGGTACCTTTCTGAACGCAGTTAAAATGATAATTGTATATTAATGTACAAAACGTGATTGCCAGATTCGGTTTTTGAATTTGTGCTGCTTCTAGTCGTGGTTAAGATAAATTTTATGAAAGACAATAGGCATAATGGTATAATGAAAGTCGTTTTTTTATATAATTATAAATTGTAAAATAGCTATTTATGCAACAAGTGCTAAAAGTTGACGTTTATGCACCAGACATGAAAATTGTCTTATGCATAAACGACACGGAGTGACGTCAGCAAGCTGTCAAATGCAGCCCTGACTCGCGAAGTGAAAATTAAGTGAATAACCTTACAGGATTAATTTTAGATAATCTAAAAAGAGTGCAGCCGGGAAATGAAAGTGTAGTGGTGAACTTGGTGATCGAGTTACAAACGGAGAAGTCAAATAAAAACGGTAAAATCCAAAGAAGTACGGAAGGTCATCCATAAAGGTTGAAAATCGCATCGCGCACGGCGCGGTGAAGCAACACACCCTATACACGTCATGAAACGTCACTGTTTACGTCTGGGAGTAAAGTGGCGCATGATTGGTGCATCGCAAAAGAGGGAAGCGCTGAAGATTTAAAATGGAAAACATCGCCGAACTTTTACAGTGATTAAGTGCAGAACGAGAAAACCTCCATAGAGAAAAGGAAAAGCTATCGACTGAATTAGGAAATGTTATAAAGGAGGTGAAAGAACTAAAACAACAAATAAAAAAGAGGGAAGAAAACCGAAACAGCGAAAAAATAGAATTATACAGAGAACTAAATTACTTAACAGGAAAGGTGCAAAGGTCTACAAACAGGGGAAAAAACAAAAGAATAATTACTTACACGCTAGAGGAACTGAAACGACTAGCAAAAACAGTAAAAGGAAAGAACGAAGCAAGTAGATGGCGTGAAAGAATCGAAAAATTAGGGCTGAGAACAAGAATAGAGAAAAGAGAATATTGGGACGAGAAAACTACAACCCGAGCTAAAAGACAAAACTTAACAATTGCATCATGGAACGTACAAGGACTAAATAGGGAAGGAAAATTAAGACAACTAGTAGATGAAGCCAAAAGATACAAAATAGACATTTTAGGAGTGCAAGAAACAAACATCAAAGGAGAAACCAATATTAAGATAAGACTATGTTTGGGTAAATGGAGGTGGAGAAGGAAATAAGATATGGAACAGGCTTTCTAATAAATGAAAATGTCAAAGATAAAATTATAGATTGAAAAATAGTAAATGACAGAATAAGTGTATTGAGATTAAGAGGAATATACAGAAAAATTAGTATAGTCAACACATACGCACCAACAGAGGTAGCGGAATCTAAACGGAAGGAGAAATTTTACGATCAGTTAGAACACACAATCAGCAAAATACCAAAATATGATATAATCCTAATAATAGATCAGAAAGCAAAAATAGGGAAAGAAAGACAAATAGAATCAATAGCAGGAAAAGAAAGTCTCCACGAAAAAACAAATGACAATGGTGACCGCCTAGCAAATTTTTCTGCAAGAAACAACGTGGTAATTAAGAGTACAATGAAAAAAAGAAGAAATATCCACAAAGCAACATGGCGCAGCCCTGATGGAAACACCATGAACCAGATAGACCATGTACTCGTATCCAAAAGGCAAGCAGAATGTGTAACGCTAGTAAAATCGTGCAGAGGAGCTGAGATAGGGTCGGACCACTTTATGCAAAAAATTAAAACTGAACAGCAAAAACCACAGTACAAAAATAGAAACCGAACAACCAAAAAAAGTATTGCAGAAGCCTTAAAGAAGGAGGAGGCAAGAAAGAAATACATAAAAACACTGGAACAAAGCCTAAAAAAATGAATACTGAAAAAGAGATAGAAGATGAATGGCTACAGATAAAAAAACGACAATATTAGAGTGCATGGGAAAAATTTCGGAAACAGAAGAAATGAAAAAAGAGGACTGGTTTGACCGAGAATGTAAAGAAACAATTGAGGAAAGCAAAGCAGCAAAACTACAATGGCTACAACAGCAAACACAAGAGTCAGAAAGCCATTACAAGATACTGAGAAACAAAGTAAAAACCGTTTGCAGAAAAAAGAAAAGAGAAAAGATAAATGAAAAAATAAAAGAATTGGAGGACTCATACAACAAAAACAAAGTAAAGGAATTCTACAGAATAACAAGAGAAAAAAAGGAAGGATTCCAACAGCAAACAAAGGGTTTAAGAAACGAAGCAGGAGAACTGTGTATGAACGAGAATAAAATAGCAGAGATTTACCAACAATATTTTAAGAAAACCTTCAACAACGAAAAAGCTGAAACAATAAAATGGGAACAAAATACAGGAGAAGAAGTGAAATTACCGACCTGGGAAGACTTCCAACAAACAGTAAACAAAGCAAAGAACAATAGAAGTCCCGGATCAGATAATATCTCCATAGAATTAATAAAATATGGGAATGAAGACCTAGCCCAACGAATCTTCAATCTGATCAAATTAATATGGACAAAGAAAGAAATACCAAAGGAGTGGAAAACGGCACTAATAAGCCCAATCTATAAAAAAGAAAATAAACAGCACGTAGAAAACTACAGGCCAATATCTCTCCTTAACACCACATACAAAATCCTGGCATCCTTAATAAATCAAAAGGTCAGAGAAGAATCCAAAGGCAAGATAGGAGACTACCAGGCAAGCTTTAGAGAAGGGAAATCTACTATAGACCAGATCTTTATATTAAGGCAAATCCAAGAAAAATGTAGAGCAAAAAATATAAGAGTACATGCACTGTATCTAGATTTTAAGCAAGCTTTTGACAAAGTGTACAGAAAAGCAATAATAGAAGCAACGAAAGAACTACAGTACAGCCAAGATACGATAGATCTAGTGGAGATGACCTTGAGGAAAACAACTAACAAGGTAAAATATAAAGGCTACCTTTCCAACCAATTTGAAAGCAACACAGGGTTAAAACAAGGTGACCCACTTTCACCCTTCCTCTTTAACATCATTTTAGAACACATCGTGAGGAAAGCCCAAATTATTACAAACCAAGATGTCTTAGGTGGTCCATACCAAATTTTAGCATTTGCAGACGACGTAGTTATAATGTCTAGAACAAAAGAGCAATTAAAAGGCTTAGTAAAAAGTTTTGGAATAAAAGCCCAAGAAGTAGGACTCGAAATAAATACAAAAAAATCACACTACATGGTAATGGGTAACACAAAACAAAACGAAAAACAGGAACTAAATGTAACAACAACTGAAAAATTAACATTTAAAATAACGAACAGCTTGACTTACCTAGGAGTGGAAATAAACAGCGAAGGAAAACAGGAAGCAGAAATACAAAAAAGAATCCTAAGTGCATCTAAGTGCGCAGGTTCCCTAAACAACCTCATAGTTAATAAAAATATACCAAGAGCGGCAAAATTACGTTTATATAAAACAATAATTAAACCAGTACTGACATATGGCAGTGAAACGTGGGTGATAACAAACGCAGAAGAAAATAGACTACAAACGTGGGAACGTAAAATACTCAGAAGAATCTTTGGAGGAGCGAAAGAAGATCATACGTGGCGTCGAAGGACAAAGAAAGAACTATACGAGTTATTTAAAGAAGCAAACATCACCACCACGCTAAAACAAAACAGGCTGAGGTGGCTGGGCCATATAATGAGGAGAGGAAAAGAAGAACCCATACGGAAAGTATTAGAAAAGGTACCAGCAGGAAGACAAAAAGTAGAAAGGCCAAAGAAAACATGGAAGATGCAAATAGAAGAGGACCTACAAGAAGACTATTTAAAAAATTGGAACATAGAGATCCAAGATAGGAGGACATGGAGAAAGAGAATAGAAGCCATAGGCCGAATTGGCCTGTAGCGCTGTTTTATATATATATATAAACGACTTTTAGCACGCGTTGCATACAATATTTTACTGTTATTAATCCATAAATATCGATTTAACAAAGGTTTGCATCTACGAAACTTCTAATTTATGTCATAATAAACAGTAGGCCATGCCACATCTGACTGTATTCACTACATAACGCTTTAATTATTTCAAAAACACTTACCTGTAACGCAAGAAATAACTAGAATAACTTTACAACTTCACTTCCAGTTCGAAATTATAGTATTATAACCTCACTTCACTTTATACCACACATGCGCTAAAAGTAAACAGCTGATTTCTTTAACCACGGTAAACTATAAAACGTCACTTTTAGTGAAACAAGCTAGCGCTAAAAGGCCTACATTTAGTGGTGGTCGTAGATAAAAAATATTTAAATATTACAATTTATATATTTTTTTCAGTATGCAGTTATACAGGATGTCCGGAAAATACGTGTACAACGTTTGATGACAGACTCCTGACGTCAAAATAGGTCCAATTAAGCCAAGTTAGTTATATCCAAAGTTGCTTCGTTTAGCCGTAGAGGGAGTCAAAAATAACAAAATTGGTTTTTCCCAAATTTCTTGAAAACGTGCTAATTGATTTTAGTGTATAGTGTATAGTCTGACACTATAAAATGACTCTAGTAGTACAGTGACCGGCTATAAACAATCAGAAGTCATATAAATGTGACATTACATGTAAACATTCCTTTTGATTTATTCTGTCATCAGAGTTATGGCAACCCAGGAATTTTTGTTAGGTAAATGAATGTATTTGAAAGCTTTTTTATCTCATCCAGGGTGTATACTTCTGGAATCAGGGAAGTCAGGGAATTTGCTTAATTTATAAAAAACGTCATGGAAAATTAATTAAAATGACAAACTACTTTATCAAAAGTTTATTCGATTTGTTCTTGACTTGTCTTGCTTCCAGAGCTTTATGTAAACGTAGTAAGTACGTTGAAGTTGCGCAAAATCAGCCTCTGTGCGGGAAGCTTCTTGGCAACAGGTGTACATGCGTCAGACCTGGAAAAGTCAGGGAATTTTCAATTGTGAGTTAGTATACACTCTGTCATGAAAAATTTTTGTTGGATGACCAGTTTTGCCCGAAAAAAAAATATTTTCAATTACCTGCATACACCTATTAACTTATAAAAATAACTGGTGTTCATTCGAATTTGGGGTTAGGTTTTACGTCAGTTTTGACACAGACTGACGCAAAACCTAACCTGCTAACCTCGAATTTGACATAGACTCTCAGTGTCACCAACATAAACAGTGCCAATCTAAGAAAAAAAATCTCAATCATTTATAGTCACCCGGTATAACAGCAACGAGATAACAGGAACAAGAAAAAACATGTATTGCTTGAGTAAGAAAGACATAGTAGTAAATATTCAAGTAGGCATGACGCTTATTTTATTTATAACATAAGTCAACTGAACATGCCTACTGAAATAATTTTTTCTTCAAATGGCAGTAAAATGTGTCATTATCCTACTGGATGATGATGCTAAACTGTCACTTTATTGCCATGCGGCAGATAATATCATCTGTCGCTAATGAACAGCAGATAAAGTTATTATCTGCGGCTGATGACTTTATCTGCCGCTGACGAGATATAGTAATTTTCTTCGAATTTTGTTATAAACGTTTGAAGAAAAAATAGTATATGTTATTCGAAGCAAAAGTATCTTTATGTGGCTCGGCTGTACTTATCTGCCTCGCAAGCTCGGCAGATAAACCGTTCAGCCACGCCACATAACATATAACTTTTGCTCCTAATAACATAATATACTATTTTCTACTCATGACATTGAAATCGGTCATTTTGACATTGATTCCGGTGGTTGAAATTGCATTTCAACCACTAGAGATTGAAATGCTCGGACTACCGGGATTTCAAACTGTTTTGACATTCAATTGGTGACAAGAGAAATGTCACTTTATATTTACTTTTTTCTAAAGTGCATTAATTTGTTAAAATGAGTGAAAATTCGTAGAAAAAATAGTATATGCAACTTGTGGTTGATAAAATTTCAAGGTCTCGAGTTACTTTTTTCAACCACTTGTCCCATAATATACTATTATCGTATGGTCATCTCTTTCTTACTCAAGCGTTCCATTTTGTTGTTCATGTTATCTTATTGCTGTTATATATAATTATTGCTCCTTCCGTATAATAAAATTTATGATATTTACTAACATATTTGAGTTAGTTGAGCTAATTTAAGATATTAAGATGTAATAGTTGTAAAAGTTACATTATAAAAAAAACGGGTTGGATCTTTGTTAACATTAAGTGGATGTACAGCACGAGAAGTAGCATACAGAATAAATATCAACTGAAAATTAAATGTTGGTTTTCAGTTCTCGAATGTCCGCATGAAGCTCATATGGAACGAGTATCTCTTCTGCAGTATCTTCACCGGAGCTGGAATTAAATATTATTGCAGAAGTTATATAACTTACAGTATTACAAGTGGTATTCGCCGAGTGGAAAGATTTAACTATTTTAAAACGTAAAATCTACCTCAATACGTATTCTGCAATAATATTAGAAGCATTGTTAATAGAACGATAACCTAACCTATTTTGCATATTTTTGACAGTAACGATTTTTTAGTGACACTCAATTGTACCAGAGGTATCTATCTATACAGTTATAAAAGGTTATTTTAATTGGAATTTTAACATTGACAATTGATGTCTAAAATAAATTACATATTACAAATTTGAAATATGTCACTTACATGCCAAAAAATTAAATAATTTGCCTACAGATGCCGCTACTAATCGTATGACTGTTCTGAAAGTTAGAGAGAGTGAGGAGATGAATGACACTGCCTGTTAGGGACTTTGTTCCTATAGATTTAGTTGACCTTGAATGTGATCAAGTAGTGGCGCCGTCTGTTAGTACTATCGGAAAGTACCCTCCAGGAGCCGTTCAAGGTTATTTAAATCGGAATTTTGACATCAAAGGAACCGACAGTGAGTGTCTACTTATTTTATTTATGTATGCTGTTAGTGATTTACAGACAATCAAGTGAGGTCAATTGTAAGCTTTGTGCATCTGCATCCTTCTACATATTCTAATGCAAGGAGCTTTTATAAATAAACCGGAAATATTTAATTTAAAATTTGAAATGTTTGACAGCTATGAGCTTGCAAGTGACGCCAATACAATAAACGAAAAATTATTTAGTGAGAAATGGAAATGGTGCCAACTTACCGCCAATTTGACAATGCAGATGTCAAGTAAATAGAGTAATACGCATTCACTCCATAGGTGCATGAACAGATTGAGTTTCAGTCATGTGACTAGTGAACATCGAATATTTGCCCAATGCTCAACTGTCACCTCTCACGAAATACGCAAGTGTCAAACTAAAACGTAAATTTTATTGATTCATTCATTCATAATCTTTAGCCTCTTTTACTTGCAGTATCGAGGACCATTCATATTCAAATTCATGCACTGATTCTCTGCTTACTCGGTTGAAATACTTCGAGCAAATCGAGGTACATCAAAACGCTCGCATCAGTACTTGCTGAACGCCGTCGGATCATCTTGCTTCGTATTTAACGAACGATTTTGATGAAATAGAGCTGTTAAAGGTACTTTTCCGAATGCAGTTCATGTGTGATTCTGAGCAGGCCTTTAATGTGACTATTTTTACCAGGGTATCTAATATTTAGTTACAAAAAGTTACTAATGTCAAAATAACATTGACATTTTATAGCTTCTGCACAGCACTTTAGTACAGAAAACTCATTCCTGACATCTTGCTGAACTGGAGGGATCAGTTATATTACTTTCAAGAACTTTAATTCATTTCATGGATGAAGAATGAACTGCCAAATTTTCCTTTGACGTTGGTTTTTTTTTGTTACCAACTGTGCCTTACACCGGTAAAAGGATGCATATGCAAGGCCTGCTTAGAATGGCAAATGGAGTGAACGGGGTATGTTTATCAATTTCTGTTCTTGTTCTTTTATATCTTCAGTGTTAATAGTGTAGCATAACTTTTGCGCATCGCCCTTGACGACGTCCGGTAGCACATAACGACGCCCATGATGATGTCCGGTAGCACTTAAAAGTCCCTGCGATTCGTATTATGCATTTGAGAGTACTGAAGTATATTGTTGCTGGCACTGTCACTCGATGTCAAATTTGAGGTTAGCAGCTTAGGTTTTGCGGCAGTCTAAGACAAACTGACGCAAAACCTAACCTCGAATTTAACATAGACAGCATCAACAATACACTTCAGTACTGTCAAATATGTAACAAAAATCACAGCATTTTTAAAGCAAATAGTTTGGGATAATTCTTAAATAAAGTCAACTCAAAATAATACTTGTTCTTGTTCAGTATACAAAAGAGTGTTATACGGTTATATGGCCTTGCTAATTGACGTGTCTTGTCCTAATGGGCTCGACAATGATGTACCAGCTCGGCCATAAACGCGTACCAGCCTAATGTCGTTTAATAACTATTATTTGTTAGTACGTGCATCGAATAGGTGGAATCCTGATAATGTCTGCACTCACAATATGTTTATTTAGTAACGACTATATTTAAGGTAATATAATAATATAATCTAATACTAATGTTATGTGGTAAGATGTTTCTTGTAGTTAAAAAGTCTAGCTTCCTCTAGAAAATTGCTATATTTTGTGATGTTGTGATTTTGTCTAAAAGGATATTCCAAAGATGAACCACTCGGTTGAATAAAATATTCTTGTACGGGTTTTTCTTACTCTTTTGTAAATGTAAAGGAAATCTTCTCGTCTTCTTCTGTCTTGTAGCATTGTAAGGTTTAATGTCGCTAGTCTCCCTTCATATTGTTACGTTTTTACGTTCGGGCTATTTAAAAATTATACGACGCTTCTGGTTTTAAACATTTATTTACTATAATTAATTATGATTATTTAAATATATAAGAATTATGAAGGCAGAATTACTTATAAACTACAGGCACTATTTCTAACAACGATACACTTATTTAATAATTATTTATATACAGCTTAACAGTAAGGATTTATATGGTTGTATTTATTTGTTATTTATTTCACACGGTTCGTTAATATCACGCGCGCTTCGAGTCTGATGAGAACTACCGAGAATTCCGGCGGCCGTGTATTTATATTCGGGTAATTTCCTTCGAGATCAATCTAGACTTCGCTTGATCTTTCTGGGAACCGCATGACGCACCCATCGTTGGTATAGAAGTTCTTGTGGTTGTGTTTCTGCTGACATCCATAAAAAGCGTTTGGTTCTAGTTTTATCAAGTTTTCTTCAAATTTTGTGTTGGCATCTGCGATCGCTTTATTTGCTCCATTTCTATAGGCTATATGTAGTTGTAGATCTTCTGTTCTCGTATATTTTTTCTGTATTGTATTTTAATTGCGGAATTGATCTATGGTTTATCTTTCTCCTTGGTTGGGTTTTTATTTGCTGTAAGTTTGTTTATAGTTCTAAATATATTTTATTTATTTATTTATTTGTATTGCACAGGCAGCAGTAATTTGATATTACCGCAATCTATGCATATAAAATGATTTGTGGATTGTGATACATAATACATAATACGAAATAAATAAATAAATAAATAAATAAATAGGAAAGAGGCGAGAGGAATAAATTAAAATTAAAAAAATTTAAAGCTTAAGTATAACTAGGTAGGTGATCACGCTAATAGTGGAGGTGGCTTGATACGAAGTAATAAAACACAGTAGTCTTCTCCACTTAAATTTATTTTAAATTGGCGACATGTTTCAAAACCAGACTGGTTTCATCTTCAGGCGAAAATGAACATCTATAGAGGCATATGGTTAACAATAGTGTACGGTTGCGGCCAAAAAAATGGAAACACCAGCGTTAATCAAGTTAACGCTTTTTTATAATTTTACACAGTGTTATTGGGGGTTTACATAATATTAGGTTATGTTTTGATGAGATAAAAAACTGAAAAGGTGTGTTTTAGATTCAAAATCAAATTCTATTTAAATTAATCTGTACAATTAAAGTAGCTAATTACAGGATAACAACAATAAAGTAGAAACAGTGTTTAATATTTTGTAGCAGCTCCGCGTCGATCCAAAACGTTTTGAAGTCTTCTATTCATAGACAGTATTAAATTTCTTACAACTTCTACATTAATTTGTTGCCAAGCTTGCTGAATAGCTTCCCATAGTTCGTCTCTGTTTCGCGGCCTAAATTCCCGACTGTGAATTTTTTTTAACAGCAAAGCCCATACGTTTTCCAGCGGGTTTAAATCTGGGCTTCTTGCAGGCCAGTCAAACATATTAGTATCATTTTCCACTAGCCAGTTATTCACGTATCTGCACGTATGAACTGGGCAGTTATCTTGCTGAAAAATAAAATTTTGATTTGGAAAACGCTCGCTAACTGTTGGTAACATGACTGCTTCTAATATATTTCTGTATGTTTCGCCTGTTAAACGACCCTCAATTCTGAAACAAGCACCTACACCTTCTGCACTTATCCAGGCCCATACATTTACAGAAAATCGTCCACTATTTTGCAATTTTTGAATGTATCTTTCCTCTAACCGTTGATTTTGAGGTCTATAAACACGGATGTGGCCGTTGAAACTGGACTGAAAAACCTTTTCATCGGAAAATACAACTTTATTCCAGAAATCACCATCTTCGTTAAGATATTGCAAAGCAAATCCAACCCTGGCGTCTTTATTTGCTTGCGTAAGAAATGGTTTCCTTGCAGCTGCCCTATTTCTTAGCCCAGTTTCCTTTACACGTCGACGTGCAGTTCTAACTGACCCTGGGAAATTTGAAACTTCTCGGGCTTTAACTGCAGTAGAAAAAGGCTCTTCTACAAGATGGTTTACTAAAACAGCATCTTCTTCTTCGGTCGATACTTTCGGACGGCCTGATCCACCTGCTCGTTCAACAGTATGTGATTGGTCCCATTTTTTCTTAATTTTTGAGATACAGCTGTGGCTTACGTGTAAATCTCTTGCAACACGCCGTAATGACCACCCTTCTTCCAACTTAGAAATAGCTCTTGCCTTTTCTACTTCAGTTAAATGTCTCGGCATTTTCACGTTTGAAACACTTTGACTTTTTACTTTTGACAGCAACTGACAACTGCATTAAACAATATGATATCAGCAATGTTGATTTAACTTAAATAATATACCCATTTACACTAGAAAAACAATGATGTTTCCATTTTTTTGTCCGCGATAGTACATAGTAAAGAAAATAACTTACTGGTCGTCAAAAAGCACGTGTACATTTGAAGGTTAAGTTGAGGTTAAGTTAAACGTTGTGGACGAGGTAGCAATCATGGTGTAACGAATACAAGGTGTAACGTTCCAAAGAATGTGAGCGGACCTCAAATTCAATCAATAGGACATGGGCCCACAAATGGCACGATTAGTAGTACTGAAGTGTATTGTTGAAAACGCTGTCGATGTCAAATTCGAGGTTAGGTTTTGCGTCAGTTTGTGTCAAGACTGACGAAAGACCTAACCTGCTAACCTCGAATTTGACATCGACTGACAGTGCCACCAACAATATAGGAACGCGTCCATGGTTACACCATGATCGCGGCCATAATAGATTTCATGTGTAGGCCCATGGGGGATTGGTTGACATCTCCCCTCTACTTTCTGAACGACTGCGCTTCTCCGGGAACGTTTTATCTTGTATTCTTTACACCATGTTAGCAATGAAATTCACAAAAAACACCACATTGGAGAAGAAAAATATCTAATTAACCAGAAAACTACGTTATAAAGATCATTATACTGGTTGATACATCACAAATTAAAAATATTAAAATTAGCAAGTTAAGTAGAAGTAAATTGAAATGAGAAGAGGGCTCACGTGACATGTGCGCAGTAGCGTTTCAGCTGGTAGCCGAACAAGGTGTGGCATTGTAGATAACATCTAGGAATCAGTAGCGTAATGTCTAAACGGGGTGCTATTTAATTATTTAAATAAATGAAATCTGTATTATTTTAAGCTTCTGCCGCATTCTGTAGGGTGAAGCACAGTTGAGAGACGCTTGTTGTTACTTTCACTTATTGTTTGTTCTTGTCCTGTATCCAGTCCCCATTTTAATTAAAAATTTCGCCGCCAGTGATAATTCTACAGCGGCGCATGTGACGTCATGCTATGCCTTCTTCTCATTTCAATCCACCTTTACAAACTGACGTTGAGGACGTCAGTTGCAAGAATGGCTTAAGTAACTAAAAACCAGGTCAAAAATTCCTAGATTCAGTGTCACTGAAAATTACCAGAGAGGGTCAAATAATAAAAGAACAAAAATTGAAAACCACAAAAGGCAAGAAAAGAGCAAAAACAAAACAACTATTTAATGTTCAGGAAAATATAAATAGTATCAAAATCTGTGACTTCATTGAGTCTGTATTCGTTTATTATTGGACATAATTTCAAAAATTTCGAGTAAATTCAATAACCTCCCTTTATTGGCTATATGTAAAATTGTTTAGTCTTTATTAGGATCAAAGGTGTGGTTGTGTTCCAAAATGTGATTAGCAAAAACTGATTTATTAGGTTGGTCGATATTAAAATTGTTGTTTCTAATACAAGCTGAATGTTCTTTGATTCTTTTTTTGGAAGTACGTCCAGTTTGACCAATGTAAAAACAGTTGCATGACGAACAGTCAAGATGGTAGGCACCAGATTTTTCTAATAAAGGGGTAGGATCTTTATTGAAGACTACCAATTTCTGAAGGGAATTGGTAGTAGAAAAGGAAATTTGAAAATTGTATTTACTAAGAATGTTTTTTATAGACATCGAAATATTACCATAATAAGGGATTGAATAAGAAGTTTTGTTTTCAGAATTATTGTTAGGAGTTAGGTTTGTTGAAAGTTTTATACGGAGTTTATGATAAATGGGTAAAATAAGTTGAAGAGGATAACCGTTTTTAGTAGCAATGCATTTAATGATTATAATTATCAAAATTTTCTGTTGAGTATAACATCAACAATATAATAAGATAACATACCTTCAAGGATTCTTCCATTGAAAGTTCATTTATATCTATGTTGCTCAGATTATTTTGTAGTTTTATGTTTAGTTCTGCATTGTTTGCTTTATAGTAATTTTTATATTGTGTTTTTATTGGTGTTGATTTTAATCTATTTTGTGGTAAAAACTGTAGATTGATGAACAGTGGTGTATGATTTCCTTTTCCAGTTGGTGCAAGGTACTTTATGTCGGTTATTTTCTGATATTTTACCCACTTATAGATCTTATTAATGCAAACAAAAAGCCTAATAAGCATGGGTCCGAAAATGCTTCGTTTCCGAGATACAGGGTGTTAAAGTAATAAAATCCATTTTTTATTATCTAAAAAACGCTCCTGGAGATTTTGATGAAATTTTTACAGTTTATAACTTTATGAGGTATCTTTTGGACCTATTACAGTTGATCCAGTAATTCCAGGGGCGTGCCCGCGGGGCATGTCCATTAAGTTTTTTCACAAAAAAATAAGCCCCAGCAGATTTTTACAATTTTCATATTTTTCTTTATTAAAGCAACTAAAAATGCAACTTATTTGTCTCCTGAGTTTTTTGTATCTTGCTTCGTTTTCAAGAAAAAAAAATAAAGCGCATATTTTTGCACGTCTCTGAACCTGTTAAGACAAAAACTAAATTGCTTCAATATCTAAATAATCCTTGGCTGACTTTAGTGAAACTTTGAAGGTTTACTGCTGTTATTTATTCCAGGGGCAGCCGAAATTTTTTTTTAAATACCCGCAATCGATCTTTGTGATACCTACTACCTCAACAATAATCGACATAACTTTTAGTACTTATAACATTATATGTGAATATTTGTAGATATACAAATACTAACTAAATTGAAAAATTGACAGATTTAAGAATGTTAGCAATTTTTTACATCAAAAACAGGTAATAAAGTGAATGTGGAAGGAAAAGTAAATGTAGAAGAACTTTTCCTCAGGAAATTGTTTTACAATATATTGCTCTTACATAATAAACACGGGAATGTTCATCATGCACTCGGGAAAAATGCGTTTTAATGCGCACTATTGCAGAGTCTGTATGCTGCCGGGGATGTGCCCTTATTGCGACGCAGTTAGGAGCGAAAATAATTTCATAACATGCCAAGATTTGTTTAATAGTGTGATGTTAAATATGGATAATTTAAATATTAAGACGACTTGAACAACGGCACAACAAATTACCGATTCCTTCGAGTGTCGTGAAAGAAATATGAGAGAAATTTTTAGAACCAAGTGGAGTACATACATGATTCAAAGAGATGTTTGAAGAGCAAGTTGAATGAACTATTTTGTTTTCCCTACGTGTAAATTTCGTACGTAGGGAAAAGGCAATGTTAAAAATTACGAAGGATCAACTCTAGTTTTGACCCGAATAAAACATAAGTGTTTTTTTAACATGACAATACAAATGTTGTTTATATTGACGTTTAGCTGAATTTTTCTTTAAAATATTATTAGTAAGATTTTTTCTGCGTTTATTTTTATAATTCAATTGTTTGGAAGATTTGGAAAACTGGACATTGCCTACGGTAGGCTTGTAACTCAGCAATTGACCATGGTATTAGTTCAGTTTGACACTTGCGTTTACACTATAACAAGACGCATAACGACTGATGATAAATGCACGGAAACTAATGGAACTGTACATCAGCTATACTGTATCGTGTGCAGCGGTCAACATTTGAGTTGTTGTAACGTCACGGGTACGTTCAAACTTCAAATTAATGTATCTATGGAATCTAAACTAATAGAGATATGCGGTTTGCGCTGTTGTTCTTACATTATTTTCTTGAATAGTTTTAGACAAACTTAATATTTTTGTTCGTATGCAACAGGTAATCTTTTGACATTTTTAAAGCATCTTGGGTTTTTGGCTTTTGCTATAACAAGTACATTTTTTTCTCGCTTTCCGTGATGCTCAGCTATCATTACAGTAATACTTTCGACATTTTACTTTCTGTGCACTTTAGGGCTCTTTAAAATTGTTTAGGAAAAATGAGAATTTATTAAAAAGACGAACCGTACCGAACATGTGTCATCTATAGAAGGAAGTACTTCTAGGCATTTCCACTTGTAACAAATGACTTCTGCGAAAGTCTACACATTACCCTTTTTCTGTGACGAAATAATGTTCTCTCTTTATTTAAGTACTAGTGAATCACCTGAGCTACGCTTCGGTTCGCTAATTTAAGAGATATTCATTAATATAAATTTAAAAAAGGATGCATCGGCTGGGAATTGAACCCGGGCCGCCTGCATGGCAGGCGAGCATTCTACCACTGAACTAAGGTGTTTCGTTGAATGAGGTGCTGCTATAATGGTATATAGTGAATCACCCGAGCCTCGCTTAGCTTCGCTAATTACACGATTTAATTAAAACTTGACTTTTTCGTACTTTTTTTTTAAATAAAAACTGGCCTACGATCAAAGTCTAAAAATTTGCGAAATTTTAAGCTATACAATTTAATCGATCCAGTATCTTCAGAGGGGATAGGAAACAAACATACAAAAAGATCACCGATTTTATGATATAGGATAAGGAACTGGGCGAAACAAAAAATCTGGAAGTTGTGGTCGTGTCGCGTTTAAACAGTGTTTTATAATGCCGTCAATGTGATATTTGTTCAAAATGACACTAAAAACGCTGAGCTATAATGAACAAGCCCAAAATCGTATTTTAAAAACGTTAAGAGACTTCTTCGAAGAGAGAAAAAATCAGATTAGTAAAGGTCGAGCATGTCGTTATATGATTAATGTCCCATTTAGAATAACACTCAGTGAAATGGTTTAGTCGGAATGCAAACGAAAATATGATTAGTCAACAACTTTCTCAATTTTAAAATCAGAAGAAACTAGTCCTCTTTTGAAATTGTGTTACTATTGACCACTGGAGGAACTACGGCAATCCTGTTAGAAAAACAATTGGAGAAACATGGGATACTATGAAAGTTTGTGACCCTTCTAATGTTGACCCAATAAGTACTGGCAAGCGTCCACGTACGATCAGTAGAGTTAAGCAACGCTCTTTCTGGTCAATACGGATGGGAGTCTCGCAGCTGCTTCTCTCGGCGCCTCGTGGTACGGCTGCCACGGAAATAGTTGGTTCCGGATGTCATAATAACATAATGACAGTCGTTAGTGGGGTTGGAAGTCTCCATAAAATGTACCGGGTGGCCAATTAAGAAGGGCACTCGGCCCTATCTCGAAAAGTAATTGTCGTAAAGACTTGTGGTAAAAAAATTTATGACTAAAGCGGCCAAGAGAAAATGCTGGAAATTATTTTTAAGTTTCTAGAATGGCCGCCAGGGGGCGTAATCGCATTCTTGAATTTTAAATCCCGTTTTTTGAGAAATATTCTTATATTACTGATAGCTAAAATGGACACCCTTTTAAAGCTGAGATAAATTCGATTCTTTTTCCTTAAATGTTTTTTGCTCTATCTCTTAAGGGAAAGTGGTGGGGGGTGTCCGAACATTTTCGGAAATAAATGTCAATAACTTCAAAATGACTGAACGGATTTTGTCAAACTTGGAGTCGTTGAAAAGGGCTTTTCTTAGGCTATCAACGCTGCCTTGAGCGGATTGATTTAGATTGCATGTGTGGCCGCTAGAGGGCGTTTTGCGACAACACTACAAATGAAATAGATTTTCTCAAAAAAATTAAATGCAACGATATCACTTTTATTGCAACAGAAGATATCCAAATAAGGGTCTAACATGCTAGTGAAAACCGCATTGCGATATTTCTTTCCTAACCTAAAATATCAGTAAAAGAAATTAAAACTCGAAATAATGTCGCATCTTTGGGAATATTTTCAGTATACCTGCCATTATTAAATTCTAATTATCGTTATTTTAGCAAAATATATATAAATTTACAGTTAAAATACGAACATTATATTTAAAATGTCAATAATAATTAATACTCATTCAATATGATTGAATATTGCCTTTCTGTCCACACGAAGAACTTTGACAGTTGAATGGTGCCTATCAGGATACTCCTATCTCATAGATTCTAACAGAAACAGTTGCGTTTTCATTGTTTTGAAAATAAACACGATACATATCAAACACTTCTACAGGTGGAAAAGGCATTTTTTACAAATAAGGCCACCAAAATGCACTATACATTGCTGCAATCTTAATATGATTAACACTTAAACACCACCATTATAATTTTTGCTATTTTGTTTTCCAAAGCACACTTGCATTTTAAAAACTTCGAATTTCGTGTGGACAGAAGGGTAATATTCAATCATAGTGAATGAGTATTAATTATTATTGACATTTTAAATATAATGTTGGTATTTTAACAGTAAATTTATATATATTTTTCCAAAAGAACGATAATTAGGGTTTAGTAATGGCAGGTATACTGAAAATATTCCCAAAGATGCGACATTATTTCGAGTTTTAATTTCTTTTACTGATATTTTAGGTTAGGAAACAAATATCGAAATGCGGTTTTCACTAGCGTGTTAGACCCTTATTTAGCTACCTTTTGTTGCAATAAAAGTGATATCGTTGCATTTAATTTTTTTGAGAAAATCCATTTCATTTGTAGTGTTGTCGCAAAACGCCCTCTAGCGTCGTTGATAGCCTAAGAAAAGCCCTTTTCAACGATTCCAAGTTTGACAAAATCCGTTCAGCCATTTTGAAGTTATTGACATTTCTTTCCGAAAATGTTCGGACACCCCCCACCACTTTCCCTTAAGAGATAGAGCAAAAACGATTTAACAGGTGTCCATTTTAGCTATCTGTAATATAAGAATATTTCTCAAAAAACGAGATTTAACATTCAAGAATGCGATTACGCCCTCTGGCGGCCATTCTAGAAACTTAAAAATAATTTCCAGCATTTTCTCTTGGCCGCTTTAGTCATAAATTTTTTTGCCCCAAGTCTTTACGACAATTACTTTTCGAGATAGGGCCGAGTGCCCTTCTTAATTGGCCACCCGGTACAGCGACGCCTATAATTGGCTGAGTACAAATAAAATAAAATAAAAATAATGAAGATGGTTCACCAGACATATTTGATTTTAATCGTTCGAGTGACTTAAGTATCTCGTTCTTGGCTGTACTTGTAAAACAACATATTTTCAGACTGTAGCTATAGTAATTAAGTTTTCAATTATAAGTTTTGTGCATCTGTACTCTTCTACATACTCCATTACAAGAAACCTGTGTAGAGTAGTATTGAGATGAAAACACACCAGTAAGTGACATCATATGCGCCGACGGCAATCATTAACTGTCAATCATTGGCAGCGTTCATTTGTTTTAGAAAAGGGGTCACAACATGATGAAATTGGTAATTACATCAGAGACAGCCTCTCAATTACACTGTTATCTTTTGTGAATTACCTATGTGAAATGAAACAAAAATAAAGAAAACACACACGCACATACACACGAACAAAACAAACAGATATACACTCACAATTCAGAAAATTGACAAAAACTCCATGATACACTAGCCACGCTTAATCGAATAAAACGGAGAAAACCGTAAATAGGCAATATTCAAATGTTTGTCTGCGTTTTGCGATCCAGGTAGAAAACTTTATAAATATCGAAAAGTATATCTAGCCCACGCTACTGAACCTTGTGTGTCACCTAGAAGGTTACCCCTTTACCTACGTAATGGACTCATCCGACAGAAAATGGGCTACTGCGCATCTATGATGCTGGTGTCTTCTCATCTCAATCTTACTCTACATAAATTGACCGATAAGAGCTGTCAAGTAGCACCAATACGATACTAAAAATTACTTACTGAAAAATAGCAATGGTGCCAACTTACTGCTGATTTGACAATGTGAATGTCGTATATGTCAAATTGTTTCTGATTTTTATATAAGACGTTATTTCTGACGTCACAGAAAAAGGATAATGTGTAGACTTTATTATAATCATGAACATCAGTGGTCTGTGAAAATATGGATTTATTATTAAATACACAGACAGCTTTTGTACATTTTTTTTTCTCTTTTAAACACAGGCCTGCAACTATTGCATGTGTTCATACTAAAAATTATTCTTAGAGGCCTTTTTTGAAGTTTTAGAATTGACTGTAAATTTGTGGAGGAATTACCTCGAAACACTAAACCATATCTTATTATAGATTCAAAATACGCAAAATAGACATTACGAAGTGTTGAAATATTGCAAATAGTTTTTAATCTGTTCAAACAAAAAATAGTCTTATGGTCTGCGATGCTCCTTGAATTTATGTAAGCCTTCGATTTGCGTAGTTCCATGGATTACTTCTTGCACTCGTTCAGGACGCACTTCGGAACACAAATTGTATAATTATATAACCAGGTTGTTTTACTGAAGGAGGTGAAAGTTTTTGTTTGATATAAGATTGACTGGAGTAGCCAGGCCTAACTACTCCTTAGACAATCGTAGCCTGTGTCTGGTCACAAATGAATAGATACACCTCAGAGTTTAGAAGAATATTGAAATAGTAAATATAGTGAAATCTCTCTTACCGGACACCTCTAATAAGCGGACACCTCTCTTACACGGACATTTTGTTGGGAACCAACTTGCTTGCATTAACTTTACTAATAAAATTTTCTCTAATAAACGGACACTCTCTTAAACGGACACGGACACCATTTTTCGACAATTTTTAGACTGTGAATCTCTCTTGTACGGACACTTCAAAATGCAGGCCCAGCTAATGGCTTCAAAACAATCCACAAATCCAACATTTAATGATCATGTTGTTAATTTATCGAATTCTTTTGCAATACGGGCGGTATTAAGTCAACTCAAATCAGCGTTATGGCCGCAGGAAATTCGACACTTTCATTACCCTATGCACGATATTACAAAACAGTCCATGTCGCCCAATTTTAGAGGCCTGCAATAATTCAAAACTACTTTGCCTTTTACCTGGGCAGCCCATTCTGATAAAAATAAAAATTTGAAAAATGTTTCCTGCTTGCTTTTATGGAAAGACAGAACAAGAAAATTAGGCCCAGGGCTGTCCCACGACCGCGGAGCCTGCGGGAATCAAGTTACGCCACTGTAATCAATTCGAACCAGACGACGATTTACCCTTATCAGTAATGGTTGAACTGTATACGAATATTCCAGAAATCGAAGACGTCGACCCTGACGAATTTATAAACACTGACAAAGAAATAATCCTGGAAGATGATGTAACCGAAATTTCAGGTGAATCAGCTGCCGTTGATATGCAGTTGGCAGAATTATAAAACGATGGCGACTTAGAAATTTGTGAGAATGTAATCAATACCTACACGGAAGCATTAACAGTGAATAATTTTAAATGCTTTCCTAAAGTAACGACTTTAAAGTATTCAAACTGTCAAAATATTTAGAAATACATCCGGAAAGTATAATAAGCAGTCAGAAAAAACCATTACGTCAAACGAGTATTTTAGATTTTGTAGCAACTATTAAATAACTTTTTCAATTATTTTATTATTCTTATTAATTGTTAGCGCGTATACTTTTGCATAATACGACTTTTTTAAACATAAAAATGGATTTTTCCCTTAAGCGGACGCCTCTAATAACCGGACAAAAACTTTGGCACCGTGCGTGTCCGCTTATGGGAGGTTTCACTGTAATTACAAGTCCTTATATATAATTGTCCTGTTTACTGTTTTGAACTCAAAACCTAGTTTCGGTATAGGCGCAAAACATGACGTTTGCATAAAAATACTTCGCCGGTCAACAAAGTGTGTGAAATTTGACCTAGTGATAATATTATAATGTGGCAGTCTGCATAAACCTTCCTTATAGTATTGCAACGTGACCCAGTATACAAATAGTTTAATTGGCACATTATTCTCTTTAGCATAGAATTTCGGCTTAGACCGCGTAGTATTTGTATATGAATACCCAGCATTTTCTGGCTTAATGTGCCTTGCACCTTGTGAAGTCGAGCAAAAACCCGCGCAATGGCCATGCTCTCTGGTGGCTCGTGTTGTTTGAGTATCTTGAGAACGAGGATACTTAGGCAGATTTGGCCGTTTTGCTGTTTGTGCATCCATATTCACTAACGTTTCGCAAGACCTTGCAGCTTGCATCATCAGAGTGAAAGTCGCTTTTTTGGAGGAGGGTTGTAAAAACTTGCTACCTAGTGGAATGGTGGTAATGCTATTCCATTTTAATAATTTCTTATTGTCGATTCTTTTACGTTCAAATGGATCTTTTCAATATGAAACCAAAACAAAACTAATAAACATTGATGAAAGTCACTTGCATGCACGGAAATACATACATACATTATCAGCTCCTCATCTACCGACAGGTGTAGAGGAAATGGTAAAACTGAACTTAGTAGTACTTCACGGATACTTGCTCTGACGGGCAATTATCCTCTATCAATTAATTTTAATTATTTGAAATGTGCACATAACATCCATATCCATCCATGACCTTGATCTTCTATGATATATAATATATGAGTAGGATGTATCCGCCATTTTAACTCCAAAAATATAAAACACTTGTGCAATCAATTGCGGTATTCGATTAATACAGGGACTTCCTAAGTGCAATAAGGAAGACAAAAGGCAATAGTTTTGGGGGAGTTTCTTTTTGGTGTTATGGCATTGCTGTAAAGTCAAAAATATGTTAGGTAATGTCACTTGTTATCAATCAAAAAATTATAATTTAAAAGATGTTTCATTAGTTGCAGACTTTTTTTTCATTTAAAAATCGCCTATAAAACAATTACGTCTGTTGCAATATTTTTAATAGGTTTTAAAATAAAATAATTAAATATTTTTAACTGTTCTTCTCATTCCCATACTTCCGCTATCACATTTTGCAGATCTTTGTCTTAAATTTGATATGGTATTATTTTCTTTACTCAACAAAAAAGTGTCATAAGGGTGTGAAATTTAACTTTTGAAAACGTTTTAGCGTGAATATCAGATAAAGGGCAAATGGCCTGATTTTGGCGTCCCATGTCCTAATTACAGCATCCAATTTAAGTTCCATGGTTTCTGCTTCGTAAATTAAATGAATTACATATAATTGTTTTGATCCACAGATTTCAGTAAAAGATGTAGAACAACTTCAAGCTTCAATCGCTAAAAACGTTCAGCCAAGAAAAAATCATCTATACTAAAATGTTTCTGTGTATTAAAATAGTATTTTATACATAAAAACACCAAACCTAGGAAAAACTAAGCAGATTTATAGTTCACATTTGGCACATGAAGTCATGGACAGTTTTCATTTTCTTAGTCACCATTTTCTACATACACCTATGATCAAAAACTTGTATCCTCTAGAGGGCTATAGAATTGTTTTCTTTTTAATTTATGTTGGCATTGGCAATTTACATCTGACAGTTTGAGGTTATATTAGTAATGACAGTGCTAATAGAAGTCATTTTAACAAATACAAACATTTCCGTTAAATAGATCAAAATGTTAAATAACAAAAGCATCTACAAATGTTCAAAGTGATTTCCTCCATTTTCTATACACAGTACCACTTTGTATTCAGTATTGAACATTCTGTAAAAGTTAAGTGGTTCTGTCAAAAGTATAAATTTGTAATGTTTGAAAATTAATAATAGAAATTTTGAGCCAATTAAGACAAGTACATTTTTAACCTGTCTGATTTAGAAGTCAATTGATAGGATTTTTTATTTCTGGTTGGTATTTACATGTTTGGGAATTTTAACGAGGTTGGCAACTTATTTTGTTTCCATAGTGAAACAAGTAAGATGCGAATTGAAAAATAGCAAAGGTAAACATTCGTGTAAAAAACGCTATTTTTAGCAAATTATTGCTAATGGGCTGAGACCCCATTTTGTTGGTGTTTTGTACGCTGAGTCTGGAGATTCTCCCGTGAGGCATGTAATGTTTACCAACACAAAATAGCCTAAATGGCATCTTGGTAAGAACAGTACATTGTTGTTAAAATTCTATAACATACATTTCTCTACAGCGTTTTATGGCAGTCAGGTACGATAGATGAATGATATGTTTTATTGGATTTTTTCCACTGTCTCGAGTGGTGATCACACGTTTCGGGAGTTTCTGATCTACTCTCGTTCTCAGGTGAATGAACTCCTGGTTAGTCCTGAGAAGGACTGATTTTTTGTATGTTTTTTATCACGTACACTGGTGCCTACCCCAAGGTTTGAACCCGGGACCACTGATCGCTGTGATTACTAGTCTGACACTCTTATCACTAGGGCACCAGTGCGGGGTAGGCACTAGTGTACGTGATAAAAAACGTACAAAAAATCAGCTCTTCTAAGGACTAACCAGGAGTTCATTCACCTGAGGACGGGAGTAGATCAGAAACTCCCGAAATGTTGTGTGATAAACACTCGAGACAGTGGAAAAAGTCCGATAAAACATATCATAATAGACCGCTGTCAAAAAAATGACATCATTCAGAGAACATCACGATAGGTGAAGTATTCGTGTACAAAAATGCTATTGTTAGCAAATAATTGCTAAAGGGCTGAGACCCCGTTTTGTCGGGATTCTTCTGTGAGGCATGTAACATTTACCAACACAAAATAGCCCAAATGTCATCTTGGTAAGAACAGTGCATGGATTGTTATTAAAATTCTATAACATATTTCTCTACAGCTTTTTTATAGCAGTCGAATACAATAGATGAAGTACTTCTTTGTGAACAATTTGGTGTGATTAAATTTAATGAAATTCCATAGCCTTCTAGAGGATAAAAGTTTTTGATTATATGTTACTTTTTTGCCCCTACCACTATTGTGGTACATTGTGCCACATTTTACAGAAATTTTAGCTGGTCACTTTTTTTTGTTTCTATTTTTTAAAAGTTGAATACTCTGAAGGATCAGTAACATCTGCCTCAACCGCCATTTTATACCGATATCAGCTTTTTGTCTTAGAATTGGTCCAGTTATGAAAACATTTTTTGTATTGCTATTAAATGCCAGCGCTATTTTGTCTTCAGTTTTCCATATTGTTGAAGAGGTAAAATATGAAACACCAAATTCAATAGAAATACTTTTCCTCTTTAATTGAAAGATTGAAGCCATTCTACAAACCAAACTGCAACAAGTTGATCACTTTATAATGGTTCAACTAATGAATCTAACGGATGCTGGAATGCCATGCACCACTCATTTAAATAGGTGATTCCCTGTTCTATGTTTTAAATTTTGTTTAACAGTCATTAGAACCGGAGAAAAAATCAAATTTTCATCGCAATTCTTGGAATTATAATTATAAGGAAGGTTGCTGTATCTGATTTTTTTACTTTAGCGTATATGGGAATCCAAATAAATGGTCACAATTCTGTCATTATAAATGGCTTTAATATTGTATTTGATTCAATTAAAAAATTGAAAATCTGCATTATTGCGAGACCACGTAAAAATCAGCACAACAAAATTTTGTTGGGAATGAGTTTTCTCCACTCAGATGGTTTGTTCAGTATTATATCAAAGGTTTTAAAATTAAATGATTTCAATCAGGTGTATGTGATTTCAAGATCAGTATGTTTGCGAGTGTTGTGTGCATGAAGACTCCCTTTTGTTTTTAAGTCACTATTGTTGTCTCTTCTGTTCACAAGTAGGTCCAAAACACAGATGGATGACACAGTTCAGCTTAAACAGGTTTTCTTTTCCATTATTTGGATGTGTTGACAATCCTCATATTGAGAAGCTGATATTCGCCTTATGGCGTAAATTTCTGAAGCAAGCTGCAATGAGAGGTGGTCAACATCCACCAGCCATATCATACAAGGGTCCATGTATATTCGAAGGAATCTTGTAGGTTTTTAACTGCTTGCAAACTGCATTCAGAGAAAGACTCGCTAGAAAATCAGGTTCAAGGTACTGCAAATCAATTCTGAACTTCGGCTTCTAGCAACCAGTATTGTCTACGTTCATGATCGTCTCACGCTATACACTTAGTGATCCTGGCGACCTTCTCTAGCAGCAAAGGTATTGTTTCTTGTTGGTAAGGTATGATTAAGAACCATAGTACTCCGTCTTCTCCAGTAGCTAGGTGTAGAACTTGCAGTTGAACGACTTGGATGGATCACAAAGCAAGGTCCCGTGTTGTTGCACATCTTCTAGAGCTGTTGTGATGTTTAGACAAGATGCTGCACAGCATCCTTCCTTCTCCGTCTGGGCCAGAAACCTAATTGCTGGTTATAGAGGTATTGATTTTTATAAACCAGTATTCTGCTGTATATTACTGTTTCAAAGATCTTGTGGGTTTGAAGTTTGAGACGTGCTGACATGAACCTTTTATAACACTAGCTGGTGGTATACCAATTTCTGGAAATGCGTATGTCAGAAGTTGAAGCAATCTTTGTGAAGAAAGTATTCAAGTCTTTAGAAGAAGGATATAAATTGTTCTAGGTTTGCTACATTACACTCTTCCCTCACATCCTCATTTCTGACTCGTGTCTATTGTTGTAGTACCAATTATTAATTTTAATGTGTTTATTTGCGTTGTTCTAGCTAAGTGGCCTCCAAACTTTTTTGTCACCGCTATCACTTCCTCATCTATTTAGATTGTGCAATTTAAAATATACGTTAGTATTTGTTATTCTTTAATTGATTTTCTTATTTTATTCTATCACTCGGCGTACCTCCAAGTATTGACTCGCGTACCTTGCTTTAAAAACCACTGTAGCTATCTATCAGTTATGTAAGCATCTGCACTTTTCTCTGCTCTGTTAATGGAGTAGTTGTCTTGCAGTAAGCATTCGACATTAGAATAAAATTAATGATACTCTCCCTTAAAGACTGATCTATGAAGTAGAGTAACAAGACTACATAGAAACATACAGGGTGCAACTTAAATATGTTAAAATATTCAGGTGGTAATTCTAGACAATTTTAAGGAAACAAATTTTGTTTCCACAACCGTCTTAAAAGTAAAATCTGTCATTGAAGTTGATGCTTCTTGAAGTGACGCAAAATGTGTATGTTGCTATGCAACACTTTTAGTTCCTAGGATTAATAGTACAGGTTATAGAATCTATAGTCAAAATTATACCCATTCGGAGTCACGTGACTTTTATCTGTCACTGTTCATCTTTAGTAAAATAGATGAAATGGAAGAAATTCAAAAAAATAAAATTAATTTTTAAATCTGAGGTTTCTAATCTGTCAGATTATACTTTTCGTGTAAGTTTGTTTGTTTGTAGTGGACAAGGTCTAGGGATACGGAGTACAATGGCAGATAATAGGGAGTTTTTGCATAACGTTCCGCTAAAATGACGGCACGTTAAAGCCCATGTTACCTAGCGACGTCCACAATACAGCCAATCAAAATTAAATCTTTCGATTTTAACGTAACGTTATTTTTACGTGACGTTGTGCAAAAACTCCCTAATAAATTTAGGCCGGCCTGTCATTCGCTTGACAGCTACTACTACAAATTCCATTCTCAGTATGTTGCCCTGCAAAGGGAAAATCACCGTACATTTAGGTGCCATGGTGGATAATAAATTTACACCGGAAAAATCGAAATTGAGGTTAGTTGGACATAAGTAGTAGTAGTACTAGATGTCAAGCGAATGACAGGCCGGCCTAAATTTATTGTCCGCCATGGTACCAGGTACCTTAGACACTTGTCTTTCAAATTTACCAAAAATATGAGCCAGAAAGTAAAGAATACAAAAAACGGAGGTCAACGAAGCAGTAAAGAACTCTATCAGGGACACTATACCGGGTGCTAACCTGCGGGACGTACCATAGGGATTTGCTTAGTAAATTCTTTATATTCAATTATTTGCTCACTTAATTATTTTAGAGCTAAATTGTAAATATATTTTTTGTAGAGAAAAAAAATACTGCTTCCATTCATACTGTTGCTATCAATTTT
Organism: Agriotes lineatus; assembly: GCA_940337035.1. Classification (NCBI taxonomy): domain Eukaryota; kingdom Metazoa; phylum Arthropoda; class Insecta; order Coleoptera; family Elateridae; genus Agriotes; species Agriotes lineatus. The sequence goes on along the minus strand of OW679198.1, from coordinate 137,522,839 downwards.
TCATTTTCCGGAACCGAAGGAATGCAAAAAATCAAACTAGCATTTTTACAAAAATCAGTGATGCCATGGAATTATTGAAACAAGCCAATGCCTAAGAGATGGTGAAAGGAAATAGGCTTCAAATGGCAAAAATCAAGCAATAGGTTCTAACGGGTGTCCAAATTGGAGGCATTTACTTTCTGTCGAACATACAGCACTAATATTTTATAGTTGTCATTTTAACACATTGCCATTTAAGTTGTTTGAGTTATGGAGCAGTTCACGGTTCAGTAACGCATATTTATTGTAAAAACCCATTACAGATATGGGAAAAGTTTTGCAGAAACTACAAGAAAAGTTCGTGATATGGACTTGCGTGACATGTGATTTTGAAACGATAAAGAAGCTGACCTGCGGTTAATTAATTAAAAACAAGCAATGGTAGTAAGAAAACTCGCAGATCAACCCCCCTATAGTTTGTACAACACGGAAGCTCTGAAAAATCTTTACTCACCGCGATGGCCGAGCTAACTCAATTTCGGCGATAAGGTCGTGGATTCAAATCATCAGCTGTGTTCCCTGCAATATCTTCAAAAAACAAGGAAATGGGCGCCAGAAATCAAATGATTTCAAAGAAAAATAAACTACAAGTGACTAGCGTTTATTTAAAAAATAAACAATTGTCTTGTAGAGTCAACAGTAACCAATAAAAGTAATTTGATCACAAATAAAATGTCATTATAAGGTTATGCAAATATACTGAAGGTTGCGACACGCACAAAGATCAAAAACCCCTTTCGGGTTATTAAATTAATAGTAACCACAAATCAAATCAAGGGATAAGCTTATCTCTCTCATATCATTAAACCTTTCTACCCAGGTTATTGAGTTCAAAAGGCGTGAATGCTCCTTTTACAAAGGGTCTATTAAACACCAAAATTACTTTAAATATTGATAATGATTAAATATAAGGAGAACCAGTTAAATATAAAAACAAAAGTATGTATTAAATTGAGCTTTATAGTTAAATAATGACAGTAAGCGTAAATGCAAATTTTAACTAGGGTTGGTTTTGGAATTCAAATTCCAAGTACTGAATATAATTTAACGGAAAATAATCGTGGACAGCCGGACCAAATCAACTTGAAGGCCAGGGAAACCATCTGCTTTCAATACAGTAATTACCACCAAGGGCGGCACTAACCTTGAGAAAAACTGGTCAGGGGTTGCTATACCAAATGGTCCGGAGCACCTTGAATGGGCCCGCAATCGAAGCAGAATCACTTCCCAGATTGCAGCTGTTAGGCTGGACATTAGCCGGTGTCGAAAATCAAAGCAGAACGGCGGCCTTGCGTTCCAGATTAAATTCTTCGGTTTAAACTATTATTTAAGAGCTAAAGAAAATGTAATTAATATGGGAATAACAAAACAGAAAAGCGCCATCGTACCTGATCATAGTCAGCCCTTAGAAACACAATGCTCATAAAAATTGGTTGAGCGCACGTAATTTGACTTAAACAATGAAACCTCAGCCGCGCTGGTGACGGCGGGCAAGGCGAGAAGAATAAGTGCCTCGGACGAAAAATTCGTTTCCAAAGGAAAGCTCGCATTACAACGGCTTGTGATAACAGGTAGCGCGGGTCAAAAGAGCATCGCGCGAACGAAAGGAACTCGATCCAGGTACAAAATAAGCTACTTTGGAAAATTTAAGAATTCGAAATGCAAATGATTTATAATTCAAATTAAAAATTTACAGGTTAGGCCTGAAATAACTGGATAACTGGCGAAACAATTAAGCGGAGCCAAAAAATTGTTTCAATTTCAACAACATGGTGCCACATGTCACACAGCATGCGAGACAATGACTTTACTGCAATCAAAGTTCTGAGGTAGACTTATCTCCCAATATGGTGACTTCAATTGGCTGTCAATATTTTGCGAATTAACGCCTTTGGATTTTTCCCTCTGGGGTTATGTAAAAAGCAGTCTATGCCAATAGTCTACAGACAATTACAGACCTAAAGACCGAAATTATCCTCGTAATTGGTGAGATAGGCCCTCGTTTTATGTTTAAATGCCGTTGAAGATTTGAAAAAAAACAATGGTTTCATGTCAGACGAACCGAGGAGGGCATTTATCTGATATTATCTTCCATGATTAATTGTTACGTATATGCTTTAAGTTCTCATTAAAATATCTTATATTTTCAAATTATGTACGCGTTTTATTAACGAATTAAAATCCAACCTCAAATTTGGACACCCTTTACATATAACAGAATATTCATGAATATAAATTAGTAAGTTGACTAAAAATTTGCTATACTTAGCAGATGTTGAATGTAGCAGCCGACATATCTTTATTATATTTACGTTTTCTTACATATGTAAAGTCACTAGATTATCACGTGACTCCGAACGGGTATAAATATGACTATAGATTGAAGCACGGTGAAAATTGGAACTAATGTTAGAATCTAGTAATTTCCAAGTTTCGTATTGGTAACATTTTTGACATCTTATCATATTGACATTAAATTCTTAACCTTATTTAAGCTAAACTAGCAACCCAGTGAGACAAATGTCTCATTTAAAAAAACAAAAAAGACCGTTTTTCAAATAGAACGCGTATTAAATAAAAACTGTACCCAGACCTGGAAGGTGTCAAAGTGGTTGCCTAACCGATCGAGGTTTTAAGACGCAGAGGGTCGCAGCTCCGCGTTCTATTTGAAAACCGGTCTTTTTTGTGATTTCTCGAAAACCGGAAGTGTCACGTGACTGAAATTCGTTTCCTGAGCTGACATGACCATTCCAAACATATAACTTTAATAACTTTTTTCTCTATCTCTTACGGTTTGGCTGCTGAAACAGCGTCCCGGACGGACGGACGGACAGACAAGTCTATTAGATAAAGGATGACACAATAAATCAAAGGCGTACTCAAGATTTTAATCTCTCTTTCTCTCTCTCTCTCTCTCTCTCTCAGCCTTCATCTATCCATAGGATATAAATAAGCCTCTCTCATATTGGAACATTTTTCCCTATTCTGGGCGACCTGGTACCAGTTGAGCCCAGCCAATTTCTTGAGGTCGTCGTACCATCTTTGCTGTCGTCCTCCTATACTTTGCCTTTCACACCATGGTCTTCATCTGGTAGTGTGTCGACTCCAGTTCTCCGTGTGTCTCGCAACGTGTCCCGCCCACTGCCATTTCAATGAACTGATTCTGGTTATAATATTGGTCACTTGTGTTTTCTGCCTTATCCACTTATTGGTTTTGCGGTCTCTTAATGATATTCCTAATAACTTGCGTTCTATGGCTCTCTGATGTACTCTTAATTTGTTAATCGTTTTCTTGGTCAAAACCCATGTTTCAGAGGCGTATGTTACTACTGGGAGAATGGAGTCATTGTAAACTTTTGTCTTCATTTTCATGGGGATTATTCACACTATTAGGTAACGCTGAAGCTCAGGTCGTGCCCATTGCTAACAATATATAAAAAATTGAGCGGAGTGAGATCGAACCGAGAGTAGCAAGATAGTGTGGATCAAGCCTTAAGATTGAGTGCTTTGTTGATACTACTTTGGTTGCTATTTACCAATTTATTTGATGCGTAGCAATTTTTACTGTAGAATTTAGTTCAATAAAATACACAGGTTTATGGAAAACAATAACCTTCCTTTATTTTTAATTTAAAGAAATAAACAAATATACACACGTACACATTCGTTAATATTACACAAATGCAAATACAAAATACAAATACGTGAGGTGATCGCGCTGATCTGGGACGACTGATGTCGAAAACTCGGCTACTCCAGTTTATATAACCACTGTTTGAATGGAAGGAACCCCGTCCACTCTTTCGGATACAATAGCACCCTTCGCTCTATTGTGACAGACAAGTTTGGGATGCTACTTCCGATAATAAAACGATTCTGGTCATTGAGTGTGCTCTTTTCATACTCCATAATTTATGACCGTATTGTGCCCAGGGTTGGTCATTGCTGTCTGGTTGGAATTTGGGTTACAAGGATATTTACGTAACCCTTCCTTTTGTCATTGGGTGCTCCTATGCTTGTGTCATCCGTCGTGCTGTTTTTCGAATTTATACTTTGACGTTTTTGACAAGTTAGTCTGCATTGTTTGATGGCGACGCAAATCACATTTGGCATCTAAAACTTTTTGTTCGCATATGTCACACTGACGTTTATAGATCATTCGTCACTCACGTTTTAGATAGCACTGACGTTTACAAATTTGGAACTGCGCTTAATGTCAAGTTTCAGTTGATTTAGAATTGCACTTAGTGTCAAGTTTGGGTAGATTTATGACCATCCCTTGCACGACAGGCGTTTTTAAGTCAATTACCTTGGTACGCTACACTACAATAAGTGTTCTATAGATTACTCTGTCTGATATTGTTTTTAGGGTTCTAAGCTTTAGGGCAATTCTTTTGTAGGCTAAGATTCCGACCCCTCCCGCATTTCCTATTTCGGGTCCTTTATTGAATAAAATGTGACTGGAATTTAGCCTTATGCATTCTTCTTCTCCTTTGCGTCTCGTTTCAGCTATACCCACTATATCCCAGTTAATCTTTCCCAGCTCATATTCTAATTCAGCTAGTCGTTCCTCTGTTCCTATCGATTGTGCGTTATAAGTTGATATTGCAAGCTGGCAACCTGATCCATCTGATTTTTAGCACTTCCTGTTTAAGCACTTTTCCAACCGCTGCCTTGGTTGGGGTTACTGAAACTGCTGCGGACCTGTTTGTAGGGCTTGTATCCATTTGAGAGGTTATGGCCATAATCTGGTTCAAGGAAGGAGTAGGATCGGTGGATTTTCAAATAGGTAGGTCCATTGTTGCTGAACCGGCTTGCTGTCCAGATTACTGTCAAGTGTAAAGTTGAAAGGTGGGCTCACTTGCTTCCTGGTTTGCCTGTGGGCTTACTTTTGTATTTTCGTTCTGGTTGACGGAACCGGGTGGCGTCCAAGTTATTTTATTGTTGTTTACCGCCACTCTGGCCGTTGGGTAAGTGTAAGGGTAGGTAATGATATTCCCAAAGTGATGGTGGGGATAAATTATTGATCGCGTAGGCGGGGTTGTGTCCCTGAAATAGGCCTGTTTTATGCCGGGATTACATAAAAGTGGCTATCAGCTACCTTAATAACAACAGATCAATTAAAAAACCAATTAGGGCAGGCTGTGATATGTGTTATACGTTTGGCAGTACTGAAGTGTATTGTCAGTCAATGTCAAATTCGAAATTTGCAGGTTAAGTTATACGTCAGTCTGTGTCAAACAACAAACAAAACCTAACCTACTAATCTCGAATTTTACATTGACTGACAATACACTTCAGTACTGCCAAACGTATAACACAAATCACAGCCTGCCCTAATTGTTTTTTTTATTGATCTCTTTGTAGTTAGTTAGTTAGTAAATATTAGAGTCCCTGTATATAGTAAGATAAGAGTCGGGCAAACGCGGTTCAATTTTTGATTGGCTACGATCCACTGCGCATGCGCAGTAATCTAAAATGGCCATTTGAAGGGTGGCTATGACAATGACAATTAAATGACGTACGTAATATTGTTCGATTCGACGACAAGACAAGTTTTTAGAGGTTATATGTTTACTACACCACCAAAAAACCGCTCGTAAATTACTCAATCCGATCTATCTACTGCAAAATCAGCTGACCACCAATCGGTAAACGGTAGATACCTACCAGTGTAGTTTTCGTAAATGCATTAAGTTTACCATTTATTGACAATGTCAAACTGACAAGTAATTAAATTCATCAAAGTGACACATATTAAGGAAAACAACTCCGGCCTTGAACGCATCATTTATTTTTGGAACACTAATGGCGGCTGACATTTGTGTTTGCCCGACTCTTATATAACTATATACAGGGACTCTAGTAAATATTAAATGGGATTGCGGAAATAGCGGTGTTGAGTTGAACAACCAGGCTCTGCTAAATCTTCTATTGCAGATAATGCTTCATTCGAGGAATCGTCTTCCGAAAAGTCATTGTCACTTTTTTCAGAACTACTACCAGTATTAATTTTAAAACTTAAGTTTTTCTACCGCTATTTCACCATTGGTTTCTGTTTTATAAATTCTTTTTCAAATCGTTTGGAATGTTTGCAAGGTAATTTCCACTGCTCCGACGAGAACTGTTGTAAAACTTCATCACACAACGTTATTACCGCGTTTAAATTAAATTTGACATTTCTATAATCCATTCACAAAACGCTTTCAAGTTGGTACCTTGTTTAAATTCTGGTTTGCAACTTCTGCTTGCTGATTTTGGCAGCACTGAAATTTTTGAAATTTAAAAACTTGATTTATGTCACACTTTCTTGTATTCAAATAGTCTCCAAAATTCTTTAAATTTTGTGCATACACTTCAATCGCAATGGAACAGAAACGAAAGAGGGTTTTACTATTGGAAACGGAAAAATTAGGTTATAGTTAATTATTACAAGGAAAAACTTGAGATTGACAGACTGTTCACAAGTTTTGTGAATGGATAATAGACGCCACATAAAGTTTATTTTTTCGCTATAATACCTGTCAAACTGTTGTAAGGTTGGCAAAATTGACAGTGAATTTTGTTGGATAATGTTTTTTTGAGCCCTGTCTACCCGTCGCGCTGACAATTAAAAAATTAATTATTTTAGGTTACCTTGGTCACCTTCAGTTTTTTCCTTCATTCCTAATGTTCTTTTCATGACATATTCTGTTAAAACAATTTCAATTTGTTTATTGTTACCGACCTACCTATTTATTTTCATAATAGTGATTTGTCATTCTGACTATGACAGCTACTTACGTTACCTAACCTCACAGTCTGATTAATAAAATTTGTTACTAGAAACCAGAGGTAACAACATAAATTGTGTAGGGACCCCAACGAATACCAGTAAAAACACTAAAGCTTTTACACTGACAGCTATTATAGAAACAAAAATAAACTGTATTCTTTCATTGCCGCCCACACCAACTCAATGGGGTTTAGATCAGGATGATAAAGCGGCAGTCTTATAATGCTGTGACTTTTCCCGAAATGATTGGTCTATTTTATATTGTAACGACCTTGCCCTTAGGCAGCTGCAAGCCACCGCCGTCGGCAGACAGCCTTGGGACGAATGAGTCATTGTTCCGGAGCTTTTGGGAATGCGCTCGAGGTCAAACACTCACGAATATGCGTCATGCATGTGCCAGAAAAGCGAGTAAAGCCTCGATTGTCCGAGAATGACTCATTCGTGATATAAATACGTGTCAGCAGGAATTGACAATTCAGCATCAGAGCGCCGAGCTCCCAGATAAATAAAAACGCGTGAACATATAAATAATAAAAATAAATAACCATATAATGGGTGATCCAACGGTTAGCGTGGATATTGATTGTCATTATCTGACATACATCGCAATGGCCATGAAAACATTTGTTGACAAAAGTCAGTTATAGACTTTGGCAATTGCAACAATAGAGTTTTTTTCAACCTCACAACGAGTAAAAGTTATTCAAACGTACTACGAAAATGTTCGTTCCGTCAAAATAATATTTCGTAAAATTCGAGACTACTTCGGTCAAAATAATCGTCCTAGTGAGTCATGAATCTGCAGAGTAGTGCGACGATTTGAAGAAACTGGATAGGTGGAAGATCGTAAAGAGTATCAACATCCTCGTACAGCTCATTTAAAAAAATATTGCTGCCCTGAGTGTTAATGTGCGTGAACAGCCAAGAACTTCAATTGGGTATGACCTATGGCACTATGCAACGGATTATAACATGCTAAGAGAATTTTTGAGGCCTAAATTGGATTAAATGGATATGAATCAGCTCTGCTTTCAGCAAGATGGCTCAACATCCCATACAAGCCATAAAACAATCGCCTTAATGCGCTCGAAGTTGGACGATCGCATCATTTCCAGAAGCTGTGAGGTGAATTTTCAGCCAGGATCCTGTGATCTTACTCCTTTAGATTATTTTCTTTTGGGAGTATTTGAAAAATAAAGTGTATACTAATAACCCATAAACACTTCACCAACTGAAAGACCACATTTGAGCTGCATTATATTCCATTGATCTACTTTTACTGCGAAAAGTTATCGAAAATTTTGACATTCGAATAACCTCCTGTCAAGGAAGCCATGGAGGTCATATGAATGATATTGTTTTTTACACATAAATGCTACATATTAAACTTTCTGATATAATAAATATTTCATGTGTAAGTTTATAAAATGAATTTTTATTTGATGAAAGAATCCACGCTAACTGTTGGATCACCCATTATAATCGTTAGTGTTAAGAGTGAAATAATTAATTGCTGTTTAACCGGTGTGCTAATAAATAAATGTATCGATAGAAATAGTTCGTAGTTTTAGTAATTTGTAATCTGCTTGATAATTCTCGTGTGCTTGTAAATAATAATAATTAATCGTTGCAAATAAATGTTTAATGCAAGAAGCGTCGTTATAATTTTTAAATAGCCTGAACGTAAAAACGTAACAATATGTTTTAAACCTTGGTTTATAGGCTTTAATAAGATGATAAAGCTAGGCTTTGTCATATAGGTTTGAAATGATACATTTTTGTTGCTTAGCCAGTTTTTCATTTCTTCTTTATTTGTGGCAGAAGTCGGACATTTGTCTATTTGTTTATTGTGGTATGAAGCATTATCAATAACCACAACGCTATTGGGTTGTAAATTCGGAATCAACTGGTTATTTATCCATTTTTCGTAATTATCATAATTTTGTATGTTTGACAACTTTCCGCATATTGCTAATTCATCAAATATGATCACAACGCCTTTCATGACCTACCTTGACACCCAATCTAGTGTCTATAACCTGTAGTTTGTATACCAAGGCACTGAAGTTTAGCTTTTTATCACGAATGTGTAATTATCTGCCGAGCTTGCGAGCCAGATAAAGCCACGCCACATAAAGCATAACTTTTGCTCCTAATAACATCCTTTATCAAATAGACTTGTCTGTCCGGGACGCTGTTTCAGCAGCCAAACCGTAAGAGATAGAGAAAAAAGTTATGAAAGTTATATGTTTGGAATGGTCATGTCAGGTCAGGAACCAAATTTCAATCAATTTTAAAAAATATTGTTTTTATTTAATACGCGTTCTATTTGAAAAACGGTCTTTTTTGTTTTATTAAATGAGACATTTGTCTCACTGGGTTGCTAGTAATATACTATTAAATAAGAAACATCAAAAGTAATCAATCATCTCAAATTTTGAATATTTTGTACTTTTCTAGGTTGCGGAAAAAATAGTATGTATTATTCAGATTAAAAGTGACTCTGTTTGACTTGCAATTTTTGAAACTTTTAATCTAAATAAAACAATATACTATTATTTGCAAACAAGTGTCTAAAAATTGCTTGTCGTACTCCGTTGTTTGTAATGAAACTTATGGACAGATTATTATTGCTTCTAACTTTGTTTATTGTCGTGTGATGCACCTTGACAATTTTAATATTTTACCGCCAATCAGTATGGATTTCAGGCAGGCCTCAGTTCAAGTTGTGAAACAGCCTTCTTAGAAGTTGTCAATGGTATTATATCAACTTTAATTGCACACGCAATGGACATGAGTGATACCATCCCAAAAATAGTCTACCTAACTTTGATTACGAATAGTATTCGGAGGACTATTCAGTGAACCAAACCCACTTTCCAAATTAAAAAGACTCAACACTTAGTTATACATGTTAAAATACGATTTGTGTAAACATATTCAATAAATATTTTAATTTGTTCAAAATAGTCACTTGAGTACTATATAATAGTCACTGCAATTCGGTACTAGTACAGTAGTCACTACAATTTATGTTGGTTGTTTATGAAATGCAAAATCTGACGTTTTCATTGGTCCACTTTTGACAGATGACAGGTGAACTGAATAGTTCTTCTAACTTTTTTAAGTTTTAGAAACAAAGGTGTTTCAATCTTGTCCGAGTTTTAAATTAAATAAATTTATCCCCCAACTCGTAATAGTATTTAACATTACAAGCCAGGTAAAACAGTTTTTACTGGCGATAGGATTGGGGTGACTGGCGAGCCGTTAGGCGAGCCTGTTATATCCTTGAGCCAGTAAAAATGGTTACCTGGTCGTGTATTGTTGAATATTTTATTTGTTTCTCACTTGTAAATAACTAGAAATTTACCATTTATTCAAAATGTCAAACTGACAAGCAACTAAATTCATCAATATGACACATACTAAGAAAGACAACTCTAGCTTTGCACGCTATCATTTATCTATGAACACGCTTGTAAAATATAACTGGCTAACCAGTAAAAAATTTACTGGCTAGCCAGTTAAGAAACATTTTCAAGGTGAATACAGTGACTTGATAAATTGATGTTTACAAGTGAGGAACAAATAAAGCAATTATAACATGTTGTATTCCTAAAACTGTTTTTAATTAAAGCAAACTCTTTTATAAAGAATAAATTTTTGAGAAACCAATAATAAAAGTTTTCCATTTGTTGCAGATTTTTTGGAAAACACTGTATATAACCAAGTTATTTTGTGTAACATTTCTTGATTATGGAACAGACCACTGAGAAACAGATATGACACCGATATTACTTCTGTTACTATAACATTCATTCGTTTGATAAAATATTAAGTAAATCAATTACAAATTATTAAAGCAATTTGAATATGCAATTTGTTATACAAAAAAAAAACTAAGAAATATAGCTAGTTGTACTCCAATAGAAAAAAAATGTAGAAGTGGAAGATGCTTAACATTTTTTCATTTATATCTTGTCAAAAAAAATCATACCGAAAATTATTTAACAAAACTTAATTTCCACAGGTAGTTGAAGGTCAGAGCCAAATGGGACATGTCGGCCAGTACATTCTCGTGCAGCGTGCAGGTGTAAATGAGAACCACAGCGTGCCGCGCTCGTCTAGCGCGCCTCCGACGCAGCAGCAGGTGACCGGCCCCATCAACACGGGGGGCACGTCGCACGTGGTGTCAGTAGGGGCGCGGGGCCGGCCGGCCAGCGTCGAGATAGAGCATTCCGCCCTGCAGCAGCCCCCCGCCGACTTCTTCATCCAGTGCCCCAACCCCGGCACCCAGGCCGTCACGAGGCGCCAGCGCCTGCCGCAGGGGGTCGTCTATGGCGACGTCAGCGTAGAGAACCAGTTGCCTAACTACACGATCATCGGCGAGAACGTCATGATCGACCACCCGGCTGCCTCCATGCAGTCGCAGATGGTGTTGACCCAGAAAGGGGCGCAGATCAGACCCATTAACAGCAGTATTCCTCCGGGCAGCGACTCGTCCTGCCCGTGCAACCTGAAGGCGATGGTTATGTGTAAAAAGTGCGGGGCGTTCTGCCATGACGATTGTATAGGACCTAATAAGTTGTGTCGTACTTGCTTAATACGATAGGTTTGTTGGTTAATATTTATTTCTCGTGAGTTGATGAATTGTATACAATGCTCTTGATTAGCTTTTATATTTATTTGTACTTGTTTTCAGTGCTGGGTTCGTGGATGTGCCGTAGGCTGATAAATTATTAATGTGTCATTGAGTAGCGAATAGTTAGCGGCTGCCAAATTTAAAGAAAGCTCGAATTATGATTTGAAAACTACCGATATGACTTAACGAACCGAAACAAAAATTGTGCAATATGATGCACCCGGTATCTTTGTGTATAGCATAAAACTAAGTACGTAATAGATTTTTTCATAACAGTATTATGCATGTCATAGTGAAAGTCAGATTGATATTAGCTTGTAAGCTATTCTGTGCAGGTAGCTCTGCGCTTGTTTATTTATTATACATCTCACAATTGTTAAATTTCCCCATATTGTATTGAGTGTTCAACACTTAAAGGGGTTCAGACTGCTTTTAGGTTGTACTAAATGTAGTAAATGATACTGATACTGCCATTCTAAGAACAAGTTATAATTTTTGTAGAAACCCATTCCCTTTAAAATGGCACATTTGACAAACTAAGTAGTAACCAAACAGTACTAAATGGAATTCAGTTAAAGCACTGTGAACTCCTTTTGAATAGAACGTTGGTTTTGTAAATTTGTCTGGCTAAAACATTTAGAAATAACAGATTAAATCGTTTTAGTGACAGTAACTCTACTTTTTGGTCACATCAATGTTGCATTTCTCGTGGAAAAAATTGTTAGTAGGTACAAGAATTATTACGGAATCTCTTGAGGGCCAATTTTGTAGCTTATTTTAAATCTTCCAGTTGTACCTTTTATTACTGTTAACTTTGGAGTAATCTTTCCTTATAGTGTGTAAACATAGTCATTCTTAGATCTTTGCAGCGTAAAATGATTTTTTTACAAAATTATTTACTTTGCAACCCATTTAGAATGTAGATGCTCGAAAGTTTAAACTTTGACAAACGGTAAGTGGTTTAAGACGTTGATATTTTATGAAGATGTACAAAAATAAACACATTGTAGAAGTAGACCATTTTAAGTAAACATTTTTGCATTTTCGAACTGGTAAGGGAGATTACTGATAAACTACTGGTATTAAGAAGCACAATTTTTACACTGGAGATTCAAAACTGTCCAGTTTGAATCCTGCGACCCTCCAAATCAAAATATTGTCCACCCCTATTCGATAGCGAAGCTACCTCTATGGGAGAAACTTGTGAGATTATGATTACGTATAATGGCATTGTATACAATCTATCAAATGTGACATATTTTAGTAACTACTATAGATGTAAAACTTGAAAAGACTTCATTTATAGTGATTAATCGTTAAATCTAACTAATTAACTATACTCTGTTTTAATGACAGCATGGTTAATGTTTTAGAATTTGTAACTTTTTAAAATATCGAAATACTCAATAAGTTTTCTACGTTATGATCTTCAAAATTAGCTCGAGCTTTCGTTTCTTGTACTGACATATTGCGGAGTCTTCCATGATTTTAGTTGAAAGCCTCTACTTCTCACTGACACTATTAGCAATTGCAGAAATTGATTTTTTATATTTATATTTTTTTTATATGCGTGATCTCTGTAATCGTTTTAGCATATGTGTTGAGTTTGTACTTAATCTTTATTTAAATTTCTTATTTATTAAAAATTGCTCAGAAATTTATGTGTATTAACGAAGATGTATGAATTCGAGATCTACCTCAGAATATTGGCATACAGTTTACGTTTGAGTACTGGCGCGGTTCGTTTCGTTCGTTCAAGTGTGCAATAACCGTTAAGTTGATTCTTTATGTGTATACAAAAGTGTTTAAAGTGTATGTACGAATATAGTCACGCAACATCACTCAGCATCACTTGATCCATATGAAAATAAGTATTAAGCTTTGCCTGACTTGACGCTTTGCTTAGGTAATAGTCGAGTGTTGCATAAACTCAGTGGATTTAGAATTGTATAATTATTATTTTCATAGAATGAGACAATATTTAATTTTCTGTATACTGTATAGCATTTGATATTCGATTATTTTATTTTAGTTTTTAATTTAGCTCTGTGTAAATACTGTAGTCTCAATTTATATATGCTTTAATTCTGAATACATCATTGAACTTACTCTTGTAGTTCGAATTTCCCGCCAAACGCCAATGACGCATTTATTTCGTGGAAGTTGGTTTTGTGACGTTGGCAACACGCGATAGTGTCAAATGTGCAAGTTCACAGTTTTCAATCCATCATCATTCCCATTCCTTGTTTAGAAAGATGGCAGACAACAAGTTGTACGACATTTTGGGTGTTACAAGAACTGCGTCGGATGGCGAAATTAAGAAGGTAAATCAACGCGTCCATCGCGCACGATTAAATGGAACCCGGGCCACAAAAGCGAGATGTTCGCCGCGGGGCTACGCTCCAAGGCCAGCAAACACGGTGTTGGGTAACGACTAATTCGCAGTTTTGTAGGCATACAGGAAACTCGCCAAAGAGTTCCACCCGGACAAGAACCCGGAAGAAGGACACAGGTTCAAGGAGATCTCGTACGCGTACGAGGTCCTCTCGGACACCAAGACGCGCCAAGTGTATGACAAGTACGGGCTGAAGGGGATGCGAGAGGGTGGCATGCACGACGGCTTCGCCCCCGCCGAGGACCTCTTCTCGCACTTCTTTGGGGGCGGCCTCTTCGGTGGCTTTGGCATGGGGGGTGGTATGCGCCGGAGGCACAGAGGCGAGGACACCATCCACCCGCTGAAGGTGACGCTCGAGGACATGTACATGGGCAAGACGGCGAAGCTGCAGCTCAGCAAGAATATAATCTGCGCGCTGTGTGCCGGCAAGGGTAGCAAAAGTGGTGCGGCGATGACGTGTCGCACGTGTAAGGGCTGTGGACTGAAAGTAACGTACCGGCAGCTGGGCCCCGGCATGAGCCAGCAGATGCAGTCGCGGTGCCCTGACTGCCAGGGGGAGGGTGAAATTATTAACGAGAAGGATCGGTGCAGCACTTGCCGAGGCAAAAAGGTCTGCAACGAAACAAAAATTCTCGAAGTTCACATTGATAAAGGTATGGTGCCTGTTATTATTTTTGTTATGGTGTTATTGCATCATATGGCTTCATAGTAAATAAGCAACCACACACATACAAGCACTAAGTAGGTTTTATTACATGAATTTTTAATTAGAAAGTAAATCTCCATCTTTTCACAATAGAAAGTCTTACGACCATAAAATTTCTATTCATATTCACAAAAGACTTGTAGTTTATTGGTGATTTTGTAGTTTATATTCTCATACTTAATTGCTAAATTCTCCACAACGTTGCTTTTGCATGATAATGTAATTTTATCTGAAATTCTCATCATTTTATTTATCTATGGCCTGAGTCATCTCTGTGTGTCGCTACTTAATCGCTTCGTTTCTTCTATTATCTTAGCAAACTGATAATTGGTTTTCCAAAAGGTTTTGTATAATTTTTAATGCTGTCTTATGCATATTCTTAATACGAATAAAAATTTCAATTGCGTGTTATGGCATTTACGATGCAATTTTGTAGCCTATTTCTGCATTTTTGTGAACAGAGAATTGTGAGTATTTCTCGACGTAGCAGAGGTTGTAAAGACATGAGTTTTTCAGGTTCAAACAGTAGTCAAAATGTTTTTTATTGAATTAAGCTCATCTGCATTTTTTTTTTTTATTTAACCATGTCTTAAATGATACAGCTTTTAGCGAGCCAAATCTACCGTGAAACCTTTAAAAACAAAGCTGACAAAACGTGCATTTATATTACGTCTATTTTGTAATTGTTTGTAACTTGCTGTGGTAGCCCTGTTTGATGCCTAGAGTGGAAATAAACGAGATTTAGTGACAATAGCATGTATGAATGGAGTAGTCGCGAATAGAGTGGTATAATCATGTATCAGAAACCTTAAAAAATTCTAATTGAGGATGCACATTATTGAAAAACCTAGAGTGATCTAAGTCTACACCTAAAACAACATAAAAATAAACTTAATTTGTTAGTTTATCGTCTTCTCCTCCACTTATATTAGATCGGTGACCTCTGTGTACTTGAATGCTTGGGTTCTATAAGCCCATTTCTGATTAAGTGGAGCAGGGGGCTAGTCAAACCTCGAGTTCTTATATATTAGGTCGATAACAGTAGGGACAACACGTCGATATGTCAAATATTTTTTATCTAAACTTTGTCGTTATTCATGGCAGTCCTTTCAAATGACATCAGATTTTGGAATTGTAAGCATGCAATCCCTTTCAAAATTAGATTGTAAATTTTGAAGATGTCGAAGTTTGAACAATGGGAAATGGTTAACCCACCTAACTTGGCATATTATAGCCGAATAGGAAAATTTAAGGCTTAAGTGGTTACTATTTCATTTGAACATTTTTTAAATCTGCCATTTAGCTCTTGAACCTGGTCTTTAAGCCTTTCGTTTTCAAACTTGGCAAATAAAGTGGCAACTTAATCATCTGTTTTTTTTTTATATTTAAATTATAATCTGCCATTACACTTCGTTAATTCTGTTTTTTAAATTCTTTGCGTTTAGAAAAGCTGTGTAATTATTTATTCTTTCTCAAACGCCTGGATATTAAGTTTATCTATTACTATATTTTCAGTGCAGCTAATGTTTGTTGAAAATGGTGGTTGTCACACTTGATTTCAATTTAATGCATTTAATTTGCCATTGATTGTCTCAGAAGTGAACTTCACGGTCTGTCACTGCTTAAAATTTCACGATTCTTTCTTAGCCAAACTGATCGTTGATGAGCATTTATTTCTAGGTATACATTTAAGCATATAACCATCTTCTGATGATATTACACCCTAGTGCACTATAACCTGTCATGTTCATTTTCGTATATTAGAACTGTCAAAAATTGAATTTTTGCGGTTTTAGTGAATGATCCAGCATTAATCAACTGTTTTTTTGAGAAAATTGATCAACCAATCAGAATGTATCAAGCTGTTGTCCCTACTCTTGTCTCTAATATGCAGGGACTGTAGGCAAACGTAGAAAGAATTGCTTATGTTGTGGCCGACTGCTTAATGTGCTCTTGGAAGAATAATGAATTTTTATAGATTTGCTGACAAGCTCATAATTAGCTATTAAGAACAAATTCTGTAATAAAACTTCTTTGTTTAATACATCCTGATAGTCCTTAATCGATGCTGCAGCAGATTCTGGCAAAATGCGCACAAACTTTTTAAATTCTGCTATATGTTCGACGTAATATGTAGTTTTATTTAATTTTATCAATAGGTATTGGCGGTAAAGAAATATTTTGTAATTGTTTAGGTCAGCTTAGGGCACCAAGTGAACACACTACTAAAATAACTAGCTACAATATCGCTGTAAAAGTATAAATGTTTGCAACTTGGATATTTATTTTTTTATTGAAAAAATATTCAGACTGAACACTAAAAATATTTTTTCTACTCCTGTAACTAAAATGCCATTTAACATACTAACATACACGTCGCTAAGTGACCTTTTAATCATGCCTTCATAACCTATGACTAAAGAGCCTCTTAGTCATGAGCTGAAGTTGGCAACGATGTTTTAGTCATGGGGTGAAGTTAGGCTCAAATAGTATTTGCTTTATTAGCCACAGCCAAAACTAAAATCAAGTTAGTTTTCAACCGTTACTTTGACGTTTGTCAAGCATAATTTAACCTAATATAATAAATGTCAAAATTTTAATGAAATGATATGATGTTATATTCTCTAAATTTGTGGTCGTAGAAAAAGTATAGTATGCAGCTCGTTTTATAAACTTATTAGTCACTCATTTTATTAGACACTCGCTCCGCTGCGCTTCGCTCGTGATTAATAAAACTCCTGACTAAAATGACGTTTATAAAACTTGATACATAATATACTATTATGTCCTACCAGTACATTAATTGAAATTAATGACTCTATTTTAAGGTATCTTAGATACAAAATAACGCTCCAGGGCAATTATTTTCTTCATAAGAACACTAGGGTTATTATGAAAAATTAACAGTATTTGTTTCCATGGATACAACTTTATTATGCACCACTGCCACAATGAAAATTAATGACAGCTCACCTAATGTCACAAATCTAACTTAGAATAGCTAACTAGATCAATCTTAAATACTATATCATAGTAATTATATGAATTGAATATGAAGAAAATTGGTAGGACATAAAACCTTGAAGGCACCACGGGCATTATGAGCTAAGAGCCCGCGATTGTTGTACACACCTCGGGCCAAAGGCCCTCGGTTATTACACTAACAATCTTGGGCTCTTATTTTACTCATAATGCCCTCGGTACCTTAATAACTATAAACCAGTAACACAGCACACTACAAAAATGTATAGAAGTATAATATTTAAGTGTAATAAAGATTGAAAGGAATATTAAAACAAGTAACGTAACATGCAGCTTAAAAAATATAAAAAATATGAAGAAATTAGGGATGCACCGATACGGGTTTTTTGGCCGATACCGATATAATCGAGGCCGATATATTCTCATTGCTCTCTCCACTACTTTTTGACTATATGAAAGCACGTGTGCGTCGCTGCTTGCTTGATTCGGGCGGGGTAATCCCCTAAATACGAACTCTAACTTAGGTTTGCTTATGGAGGTGTCTTCTTGTAATTTCGTTTTAATAACGCAATTTAACACAGTCATTTTTTTTGTTGACCTATTAGTTAGTATTGTTAACAATTTCTGACGATGCAAGACCTTGAAATGGCATCACCTGATCGAATGTTTTTGCTGATGGACCGAGCTCTGCGGACTAGTGGTTACCACGTCTGCTTAGTATTCGAGAGGTCGTGGGTTCGATTCCCTTGGCCGCCTTCTTTGATTCAGGTTTTTAGGTGGTTTTCCTGAGTCAACAGAGTACCTTCTCTGAAGCGAATGTCGGGGCAGTACTTCTCCACCTTTCCTTGCCTCGCTTGCATTCTCCACCCATTCTGAAATATTCCCGTTATTGGCTGAAGAGGGATGCAAGGGGCCCCCAGCTGGGGGAATTTAAATGACCCTGAACCTTTACCTTTTTCTTTTTTGCTGATGCAGTGCATTCCAGAAGCTGGAAGATATTTTGCTGCATGGTGCAACACACTGAATGGAGAGCCTAATGTTTTTACATAATAATTTACAAAAAATGAATTTTCAATATTAGATAGTAGTTATATTTTATACTCCACAATGATTATTTACATTTTATTGTTCATTCCTTATGATAAATATTAAAATATTAAATATTAAAAGGAAGGCCGATATATCCCTGATATGGCCGATATGCCGATATCGGTATCGGTGCATCCCTAGAAGAAATACAACAACAAAAAAAACTATTGAAACTAGTACCGCAGCATACTACATACAAAATAGATACAAATTTGGAATTACAGTGAAATCTCCCATAAGCGGACACGCACGGCGGTGCCAACGTTTTTGTCCGGTTATTAGAGGCGTCCGCTTAAGAGAAAAATCCATTTTTATGTTTAAAACAGTTGTATTATGCAAAGGTATACGCGCTAACAATACAGACAAGAATGTAAAATTAATTGAAACAAAGTTATGTAATAGTTGTTACAAAATCTAAAATACTCATTTGACGTAAGGGTTTTTCTGACTGTTTATTATACTTTCCGCATATATTTCTAAATATTTTGACAGTTTGAATACTTTAAAGTCATTACTTTCTTTAGCAAAACATTTAAAAAATTTCACTGTTAATGCTTCGGTGTGGGTCTTGATTACATTCTCACAAATTTCTAAGTCGCCATCGTTTTCTAATTCTGCCAACTGCACATTAACGGCAGCTGATTCACCTGAAATTTCGGTTACATCATCATCCTCGCTTATTTCTTTGTCAATGTTTATAAATTCGTCTTCGATTTCTGGGATACTCCTATACAGTTCAGCCATTACGGATAAGAGTAAATCGTCCTCTGGTTCGAATTGATTACACTGGCGTAATTTGATACCCGCAGACTCCGCGGTCGCGGAGGCCCTGGGCCTAGTTTTCTTATTCTTTCATTCAATAAAAGCAAGGAGGAAAAATTCCTGCTATTTTTATTTTTATCATAATAGGCTGCCCACGCAAAAGGCAAAGTAGTTTTGAATTGCAGGCCTCTAAAATCAAGCGACATGGATTGTTTTGTAATAATATCGCGCATAGGGTAATGAAAGTGTCGGATTTCCTGCAGTCGTAACGCTGATTTGAGTTGACTTAATAGCGCCCGTATTGCAAAAGAATTATATATTTTAACATCTTCAAATGTTTGTTTGTTTGTTTGTTAATGGACAAGGTCTAGGCATGCAGAGTACTAAGTACCTTAGACACCGACTGCTATGCATTTATAGATTGTTTTGACGCCTCACGACATTAGCTGGGCCTGCATTTTGAACTGTCCGTCCAAGAGAGATTCACAGTCTAAAAATTGTTGAAAAATGGTGTCCGTGTCCGTTTAAGAGAGTGCCCGTTTAATAGAGAAAATTTTATTAGTAAAGTTAATGCAAGCAAGTTGGTTCACAACAAAATGTCCGTGTAAGAGAGGTATTAGTAGGAGAGCTGGTGACATTTTTTAGTGATCATTTAGTTAAGGCCTATTTTTTGAGAGAATGTTGCTGGAGGCATATATAAGTGTCATCTGTAAGGATTATCCTTGATAACGGTATCGGAGGGAGGCAGAACACCCCCAATTTTCACTGTCAGTATATGTCAAATTCGAGGTTAGCAGGTTAGATTTTGCGTCAGTCTGTGTCAAAAATGACGGAAAACCTAACCTGCTGACCTCGAATTTGACATAAATTTACATTAAAAAGTCCATAAGGGGCGGCTGTGGAAATTGAAACGTATGTCAAATTCGAGGTTAGCAGGTTAGATTTTCCGTCAGTTTGTGTCAAAAATGACGCAAAACCTAACCTGCTAACCTCGAATTTGACATATACTGACAGTGAAAATTGGGGGTGTTCTGCCTCCCTCCGATACCGCTATCAAGGAGAATCCTTACAGATGGCACTTATGCATGCCTCCAGCAACATTCTCTCAAAAAATAGGCCTTAACTAAATGATCACTGAAAAATGTCACCAGCTCTTAGACTATATCCGGTATGGGAGATTTCACTATACTTCATTTTTACTTCCTTTTACTATAAAGGAAGTATTGGATTCACCCCAAAAATTCGAAATTGAGTTTTCAACGGATCTTCACGTTTTAGAGTCCCCTGATCCCAAAAAACATATTTTTTTTCATTGGTCTGTCTGTGTGTCTGTCTGTGAACAGAATATCTCAAAAACGAAAAGAGGTATGGCGTTGAAACTTCATATATAAGTTTTGTGTACTATGTAGATAAGACAGCAAGCTTTTGAAGAAAATCGCATAACCGGAAGTAGGTGTTTACTCTTGTGATTTTTCAGTTTTTTTCGAGTTTTTCAAAAACGGCTCTAACGATTTTTTTTAAACTTTACATTTTTATTACATTTTTGATGTGTATTGATGTGAGATAGGTGATTTTCCAGTTGAATACTTCTAAAGTGGGTTTCTTTTGTTTTTTTTTCTATTTTTTTTATTAACTCCAATTTTAAATAAAACACCCGGTATATTATTACATTTTTGAATTCACCTTAAAATTCTAGAGAAAATTTGTCTCTTCAACTAACACTCGATTTTGTACCGTTTTTGTAGAATTTGTAATTTTTGAAAATTTTTTTACAAATGGTTAAAAATTAAAAATGAAATTTTTGACTAATTATAAGATCACTGTAAAAGGAAGTTGTGTGAGTGTATCACACCAGATTTTTTTTCAGTAACATCCTTTGCAATGTCTTCTATCAACACTTCACGGTGTCTTATTGAACACACGCTTTTGAAGTGTTGGTGTTGATCTGTTTGTTTATGTTTTGGGTACATCTTTTTCTTTTCGCAGAAGCTCATCAACAACTGCATCTCGAAATTCTAGGGAAGAAATTGCTTTTTGTAGAAAGTTCAGGTGATTTGACTGATGTAACTACACTCTAACTCATAAACTTTTTCGGCATTTTCTCAATAATGTCAACATATAAATCTTTTCTTACTCTCCTTTTTGCCTCTGTTCATTTTTTACTGCATCTTTCACACGGAAAGGCCTAATGCTCAACGGTATCTTGCTTGTCACAATATGGACATTTGCTCTTTCTCTGATTTTAAACCATTTTAAATGTTGACCAAAGTGTCTCTGGCCCGCCAGTACTTGTGTAAGGTGATTAACCTTAAATCTTTTTTTTATTTACCGTGACCTGTTAAAACTTGAGTTAGTAGTTGTCAATATCTCCATGTTTCCTTTGTGCCCAGTCTTCAATGCTAGGGATGAGGGTTTTTGTCCAAGCTGCTGTTTCTGTATGTGTGTTCCTTGTATTCTACCATTTGCAGAGTGTTTCCGATCTAATCTCCTTTTTCGAAAGTTGTTCAGAATTGTCGTGGATTCTGCATCTTTCTTCCACCAGGTTATCAATTGGCGGAAAATACCGGATATAATGTACAACACTTCCATAGGGCTTGTTTTGTATGTTGCAGAAACCCCGTAGGCCTTTCTCTGTATTTTTCGTAGCATATTGACGTACTTTTTCATAACATTTTTCCAGATGGGACTACATATAATATTATTGATTTAATGGCTAATGCCAGTATTCTCCGTCTTGCTAATCTTGGTCTGCATGTGTTGTTCATAATGTGACATAACAATGCTGCTGTTATCACGGCTTTTCGTGAGACTTTGATTATATATGAAGTCATTGTTGAGTTCCGATTGAATTCAACTCCCAACCTTAATTTTATTTTCTTCTACTTCCAGGTGGAGATTCTGTAGTTTTCTTTGTTCTTCAAGTATTATAGTTTCTATTGTTTTATGAGCAATCTTCAAATGGTTTTCCTTATTTAGTTATTTATTTTATTGATTGCAATATTGAGTTTCACCGCAAGTGAGCTCCTGAATTTTTTGCACCCCACTATCGCCATGTTGTCAGGACTTCTAAATTAAGCACGGGGTCCACAGCAGCGGCTCCAAAACCAATCCCTGTAGGGCTCTGCAAAACAATTTCGTGGTCTTGTGTTCATTTACAATTAGTTGCCTTTCTGATGGATAGCTTTGGATTATCTTGATGAGATATTTGCTTATATTTTTTCTTTCAAGCTCTCTTACTATTCCCGCCCAGGTCACAGTATTGAAGACGTTGCGGGCATCTGCAACCATCGCACAGTAGCCTTGTTTGTTTCTGTAATTACCTCGTTTGGCTCCTTCCGTAAGTTTCTGGACAATGCTCACGGCGTCGATTGCTGATTTTCCTTCACAAAATCCCAACTATTGGTTGGAAAGCTCCTCTTTTTCTTCTGGTTCTGCATTCAAACCCCTGACAGATCATTTTCTCGAATAGATCTTCCCCATCAAGTTAAAATGACATATAGGTCTCGATACAAAGATAAATTGTTAGGGCTGTTCTTTGGAACTTTGGACATTTCCATTCATTTGGAAATTCTCCAGCTTGAAATATGTGAGCAAACGAAAATGAAATCAAGCTGGCTCTGAAATATTTGTTTTATTAATAATATGTTGGTGGTACTGTAAATCTATGTGAAATTCGAGGTTATCAATTTTGACACAGACTGACGCAAAACCTAACCTGCTAACCTCGAATTTGACATAATTGTGAGCTCTTGTCATAATGACTTACAGTGCCACCAACTTTAAAATTGACCATAGACTACTAATTTTAAAATAATTGTAACTAAAATGTCATAAATGAGGTTTCAAAAATACAGGTTTTTCGTTTTAAATCTTCCTGCAACGTGAAAAAATTGTATATGCAACTCGGAGAGATTGCTATTTCGCTTCAATGCAATTTCTGACTCTCGGGCTTTGCCCTTGAGTCAGAAATTACACCTCAGCAAAATAACGCATTTCTATCCCTCATTGCATAATCTACTATTTTTAAAATGCGAGAAAGATTTAATTTTTTTTTTTATAGAATGCAAAATATATGTTATAAACAAAATATATTTCTGTTTTAAATGTCAACTAAAAAGTTACTGTAACTTTCATCATTTATTATCAATAGTAATATAACAAGGACGTGACATACTTACCGATAATTTTGCACACGCCAAGGGTCAAGTGCTAGTTGCAATGAAAACTGTCCCAAAGGCAGTTTTCTAAGGGCAACCAGCTCGATGACTCTTGGCACGGGCAAAATTATAAAGTCCATTTTTTTCAATAATAATTTTCAAGGTCAACTTTCTAGGGGACAAGTTGCATTCCTGCAGGGTCCCTAGTTTTAATAATGTTGGTACATACATTTTTAGTTCTTTTCTTCCACTAAAAAAATGATTTGTATTTTTGACAGATATGTCATAATAGTGGGTGAAACGAACAGCCCAGTAATAGTAAAATATTGCAAATTTATTAATTATTAAACTTACAATATTTGAAAATAAACATAATGAACGTTTGATTCCAGCAAAAAAATGAAATTTGTCAAGAGTTCAAATTATAGAAACTTTGACACTCAAAATTGACACATAACCATAATTTTGAAAAAGTTCTACCAACACGAGGTATAAAAATTTCCTAGCGTTTTACTCACATATCTACCAACATTGTAACACTTTATTATAGAAAAAAAACATACTTTATGTAGGTGTGTTGTCTGCGTTTATATTTTGAAAATTATGATACAAAACCTGTATATGAACTATGATTTAAAATTGATCTAATAACGCCAAAAAAACTCAAATTGCTTGTTTCTTGCGTTTCTATTTCTAATTATGACACCATCTATGGGGTCGATAATCAGCACTAGGGAGATTATCAGGTAATCACTTCGGGATTGGTTGATTTTCAAAAAATGCGTGGTTCTCATTGGATGATATCAGTCATGTGACAGTTGTGTGTAATAATCTCTGAAAGATGCTAGAATGTTTGAAGTAGTTGCTTTGTTTACAATATACAGGCTGTTACTATTCCAGAAAAACTCTAATAGTTTGAATTTTCTAGGCATGAAAGAGAATCAGAAAATTTTCTTCCGCGGAGAAGGTGACCAGCAGCCAGACGTGGAGCCTGGCGACGTGGTAATCATCCTCCAGCAAAAGCCACACGAGAAATTTCAGCGAACGGGCGACGACCTGCATCTGAGCCACACCATCACCCTGACAGAAGCCCTCTGCGGCTTTGCGTTCGTAGTCCGGCAGCTGGACGGCAGGGACCTGCTAATCAAGCACACCGCCGGCGAAGTCATCAAGCCCGGAGACGTCAAAATGGTGCCCGGCGAGGGCATGCCCCACTACAAGAACCCCTTCGAGAAGGGCAACATGTACGTAACGTTCGAAATCCGCTTCCCCGACAACCACTTCGCGAACGAAATGCAGCTGAAGGAACTCGAAAGCGCCCTGCCACCCCGGATCCCGTTCACGATGCCCGAGGGCGAGCACGTCGAGGAGGTCGACATGCACGACTACGACCCCAACGAGAGGAACTCGGGTGCCGGGCGGGGGGAGGCCTACGACAGCGATGACGAGCACATTCACGCGGGGCCCGGCGTGCAATGCGCCCACCAATAGGTCAATGTTTGCATTATTTGTTCGTCTGCTGCTTTCTAAATAAGGATAACAAATGTTGAGGACTATGGTGAATCAAGACCCGTCACTCACATCTCCGAAATTGTAGGTATTCTTCGGTCCTTTGTAAATGTGACTGTTTAATTTGGAACTTGTAATCACATCTTAACATCGTCAGTTTTCAGTAACCTGGTTACGTTGTATTCTATGATTTAGTGCGGTCTTGTTTGTGACTTAGTTTGTAGATAAATTACTAGTTTATTTTCATTAGGCAACCGATAATTTATTTTTTACATGCGTAGGCAGTTTGTTGTCGGTCTGGACTCGGGAGCGAGCATTTGCCAAGCGCCTTAACCTAGAAATTGCTATCGAGTCTTCGAACGCAAACACTCGCTTGTGAATCAGACCGACTGAGTGCTTGCTTACTTCTTAACTACCAAGTATGATCACAAGATGAAATAAATTACACACTATGTAAACTCATTTAATGAAAATTTACAATAATCCACCACTGTAACTAAAATAGATAACTATGGGTATTCGTACATTGTTTGTTTTGTTCCTTCTCTAAATAGTTTTGCTGCGATGATTGGCTCTATACATGGACAATTGACTTCACTGGTAGGTAAATTGTTTTTGAAGGTAATATAATTGTAATATCTTACATTGATTGACCAATTAATTTTGTAAATCAAGTTAGTTATTCAATGTGATCACGACGCAATATTACTAGACAACATTGTCTTCACGCTGCTTGCAATTTTTGTTCATAGTAATGCTCCCAAATGTAGGATTAACGAACTTGCAGAGATACTTAATAACTATAAAATTGATGTAATAGCGGCAGAAGAATTCAGATGGGGAGGGGAATGAACGATAAATAAGCAAACTTTGATGTACAGCAGAGCAGCGAAACAGGGGCACAGAGGGATGGGTTTCGTAATAGGTAAAAACATCAGAAACTATGTGTTACAATTCCAACCGGTCAACGAAAGGATCTGTAAAGTGAGAATCAAAGGAAAATTCCACAATATAACGCTTATGCGCCGACAAATGACACGGACGATGAGGTGAAGGAAGAATTTTACGATTACCTGCAACAAACATGCAACAGCTTACCAAACTACAATACCCTAATTGTTTTGGGCGATTTCAACGTGCAGATAGGCAAACGGAAGAGTATAGCAGAAACACAAAAGCACCAACAATGGTCTTAGATTATGCAACCTAGCAGCAGAGCTGTGCGGTACTCCAGTACAAGTACTCAGTAACTGTACTCTGAGTACTTTTAGTGTACTCGGTACTCAGTCCACGAGTACATTTTTTAAAATGTACTTTTACTTGTATTTGACGCATTTATGTGTACTCGAGTACATATTTCTGTACTTGAATACATTTTCGAGTACTCGAATACATTTACGTGTACTCGAATACATTTACGTGTACTCGAATACATTTTCAGGTACTCGAATACAGGTACCTAAATTAATGATATGTTCTTAATTACTAGACCTTATGTAGTAAAAGCATCATTAACAAAGTTCTGCACCATATTCAGATTACCTCGGCCACTTAGCATGTGCATTTATAAAAAATATAGCATTGATAAAAGAATTAAATTACTTTTATATTTTATTTTATGTTTTCTAACGTACAGTTTTCGATGTACAGAAAGAAAATGTGTTCTTTTTATACAATATAGAACAGTTCTTTAATTTTATTTGTGTTTGCCATCATTGGCTGCAGTAGAACGATTTTTTCATTCGCGACAATGGTTAACAGACCACTTCGCCATGCTCTGGCAGATGACAATTTTGAAAAAATTGTTATTTTGAAAGCCAATAAAATAGGACTTGAAAAAATTTTGTGTTTTGTTTTTACCATTGTTCCGCCATTGCATTCCTCTGTACTCGGTACTCTCTACTTGTATAGGTATTCAAATACTTTAATTGTGTACTTGTACTCGGTACTCGATTACATTTTAAGTAAAGTATTTGTACTCGGTACTCGAGTACTTTTTGTGTGTACTCGGAACAGCTCTGCCTAGCAGCAGTGCAAAACCTAGCGATTTGTAGTATGATGTTGCAGCATAAAAGGATATACAAAGTCACTTGGAGCGCACCAGGCAATAACCAATACCATATGTACCAGATAGATCATATTCTAACTTCCAAGATGTACGAACGTACCACGGACCCAACTGTGACTCGGATCATTTTATTGCAATACGGAAGAAGTGGGACCTGCAAAAGTGAAGTTCGAACCAGTTTTAAAGAAAGAATAGCACACAACTTAGCAGTAGAGAATACAACGAGTAATATCGAGGAAGAATGGGGGCAAACTGCAATACACGAAGCAGCGGAGAATGTACTGGGCTAAGCAGATTGAGGAAGCAGGAATAGTAAGGTGCAATTAGAAAGAGAAGACTGTGAATGGGTGCAAGAAGAGGAGGTGGCACAAGCATAGGAGGAATCTTTGTCACTAGACGAAGTGCGAGCAGTTATTAAGAAAATTACGAACAACAAAGCACCAGGTCAAGACGGATAGTGGACAAAAATTATGCAATTCAACACATACGCGGATGACCTTGTCATAGCAAGTAGAAGCATGAACGATCTCAAAATAGTGTTCGGGAGAAAGAAACAAAAAAGGTCGACCTGCTCGTAAATGAGAAAAAGACAAAATACATGAGAATTAAGAAAGGTGAAAACCAGCTGCAGAACCAAAAAATAGGAAATCAAAATTTCCAGGGAGTGGGCGAGTTCGTATGCTTATATTCACAATTAAACACCATAAGCAAGGAGATAACAAAGCGCATTCAGAATGGAAACAAAAGTTATTTTATTTATAAGAATCTGATGAAATCGAAAATACTACAACGTGCATCCAAATGGAAGATTTATAAGTCAATGATAAGGCCAGTGATGACCTACGGATGCGAGACGTGGTTTTTAACTATAAACGAGCAAAACGCGCTACGAACTGCGGAAAGAGCCATAATGAGGAGGAAAGGGGGCCCAGAGCAAGAAACGAATGGCCCACGGTGTAGGACGAATGCGGAATTAGACGTATTAATAAGTGGTGCGGATATAGTGCGTTTTGTGAAAGCCCAAAGACTTGGTGGTTGGGGCGTGCTGAGCAGATGGGGAGTGACAGGGCAATGAAAAGTGTAATGGAATGGAGACTAGACTACGGAAGGACAAGGGGAATGTCCAAGGAGAGATGGCTCGACGGTGTCCAGCGAGACTTGAGAACCTTAAGGGTCCTCAACTGGAGATGAGTTGCACAGGACAGAGCCCGGTGGAACAACGTTGTTAAGGAGGGTAAAATCCACAAACGATTGTAATGGCAGTTAAGTAAGTAATGCTCCCAATTTTTGCACTTAAATTAACTGCAAGAGAATAATAATCTTTATTATTAGCAGTAGGCTAGCCAAAAATACACAGATCAACATAAAATAGGTACCTATGGTACATAACTAATAATTGAATATAACAGTTACGTATATAAAACGTCAGTTTATATAGATACAGTATCTGTTAAATTTTATGCTCTACTTTGGTTTTTTTTTTGTAAGATCTATTTCCATATTCATCAGGGAAAGCAAAGTTGAATAAAAGTACAGATGTGGGGCAATGATAGATTTATAAATTAATTGTTTGGACCAACTACCAGGGTTGGCAAAAATCCGGATTTTTTTAAAAATTATCTGCCAATTGGGTTTTTCAGGTTTGAGATAAATTCACTGTTTTTTTTCAAATCTAGGTATCCATGTAAAAAATCTGAACTTTAATTTTAATTTTTAGGTAAAGTGTAGATCCATGGATAATATCTAATTTACCTACAAATATACAAATAAACATTCTTGAAATATGTAAATCATATGAATGTGGTTTATGCATGTATTACTGTAAGTAAATGTATGAAATTATGACTTGTAGTTAGAGGTTGCCACTGTCAGTTGATTCTAAGAGACTTCCTTCAAGGGAATTCAATCACCGATTTGCCGGTATAAAATATCTGAACAGGGCTTTACTCGGAACTTTCTTCGGAGTGGATGTGATGACACTAAACACTAAATAATTTTAGAAATCGAAGAAAATTAGGGTTTATAGTAATACTGAAACAATAAAAGGAAATACTTCGTAATGCAAATTAAAAAACATTGCAGGCGGCCTTCTCTGCTAGATTATATACGACACACTTGTTGTTGCCCATTTTTGTCTCGTTACATTTTCCCTGTTACTATTGGGTCCCATTTTCGTCAAAGCTCAAGCCTTAGCAAATTACTTTTATCTATTCCTCATTTAAAACAAAAATAGATACTATATTTTTTAAGGTGCTCACCCTGTACATATTTGATTGAAAGTATATTCGGTTTTGAGCCAGATAACCATACAATCTCTGCACGTAAAATATTGACTTTCTGCAACTAATAGTTTTTGAGCTATACCGCCCATAGACTTAATTGAGAAACATGTTTTTTGTTACCTAGGGACTCTGGAATGTGAAGATCTGAAGAAATCTCTCTCATATAATATAAAACCTGCCGTTTTTTTCAGGTGGGTTTCGCCCAAAAAACCCAGTGGGTTTTTTCAGGCCGGGGAAAATTTTGCCAACCCTGCCAGCTACTCATGTTTTTGACATACATCCTAATGTATTAGTTTTTCTTGCTATTTTATTTGTAATATATTTAAATTGTTCCACAAAAGACAAATTTTCATTAATTATATGACCTAGATATTTGAATTGAACCACCGATTTCTTGTTTATTAATTTAATTTTATTTTAGTACATGAAAATTAGTCAAATTTATGTGGAATAGAAAAAAAAAATATAATGATTGATAGCACTCTGAGCTTTATACCTCACATGGTCTCCAGGTATTTGAAAATGTTCTGACTATTTAGTTTTTAAATCAGATTTCAAAGTGTTGTCAAGTTGGTATGAGGAGTTGAAAGTAGTAAATAGTGTATTTCACAATGTAGGTTGGCAGCATCGAGCCGTTCAAGGTCATCGGCACTGTCATTCAGCATAATTGTCATTGCGCATAACTGTCATTGCGTTTGTGTTGAAAAATGAACACACAAAATTTGAAAAGATGCCTTCGCAAAAAAAAAGGTACTGGGCAGCCCCTCACTGAGCGTGAAAAAATGCCCCTCATTCGGTATTGTGAAGAGGTGAAAGTTGACAAACCTGAATTGACTAAGAACACATATTCAATGTGCCATATTAAATACCTATTTTTTAAATTCTTATTTATTTCTGTAAATACATTGAACGTCTGCACTCAAGATACGTAGTAACTTTAAAACGACAAAATGTGTTCAACCCCGAAAAAAGGGAGTAATATCCTCGTTGCTATTTCCAGTTTTATCAAAAATTACTCTTAAGTATTTACATTTCGTTACCACTTGTATATATTCGTTTTCTAGTGGCAAATGGTTTAGTTCATTGGTTCCAATCGATAGGTATTCAGATTTTTTCATATTTATTGTTAGTCCTGCGTTGTCGTATTCTTTAGTCCTGCGTTGTCGTATTCTTCCTTTAATTTCCTCACCATATAGCTTAAGTCATCCAGGTGTTCTGCAATCACCACTTGATCGTCGGCGACCTATAAACTGAAAAGTCTGTCATCTCCCACTCGATGACCCATATTCTTGCATTTTTTTGTCCACCCTGTGAGGGCTCTGTCTAAATAAATTTTAAAAAGTGTGGGGGATAGACAGCATCCTTACCGAAGACCTTTTGTTGTGTTGAAAGTATCTGTAAACGTTTTCTATTTTTGTTAAATTGCTTTCATATAGCTGCCTGGTGGCTTGTATAAGCGTAGGTTCTATGTCAAGTTCCTTTATCTCTCTCCACAATCTAGATGTTGGTACACTATCATATGCTTTTTCGAGGTCTATTAAAGCTATGTGTGTTTCTTTGTGCTCTTTTTTCCAGTACTAACTTCAACGAGAATAAGTTATCTATTGTGGATCGGCGTGCTCAAAAGCCCACCTGTTCTTCTGGTTACTTTGCTTCTAGTTCTTTCTCGATGAGGTTTTTTAATATTCGTGAGTATATTCTGCCCAATGTATTTATGACTGCTATTCCTCGATAGTTTGTTGGGTCAACTTTAGATCCTTTCTTATGTATGGGAGTTATATAGGATGTTTTCCATTCCTGTGGAATATTCTCCCCATTAATACATTGTTGATATAGGGTTTTCAGCATGGTAATGAATTTTTCTGGTGCGTACCTTATTAGTTCTGGGTAGATACCTCCTGGTCCGGGAGCTTTCTTCAATTTTGTTTTCATAACAGCTTCTTTCACCTGATCTACGTCTATAGTACGTACTGGTCTACCATTATGTACGAAAGAACATGCTCTACAAAACACTCTGTATATAGAAGTATCTACACCCTACACAAATAATAGGTATAAATATATAAATTTAGGCATAACAATTGGTTTATTTCGTATTTAAACATTTATAAAAACACAGAAACTTATATTTATTAATAGTAACAATTTAATGTCAATTTTTTCAATATCTGTTCGCAAAATGTATTTTATTACGAGTCAAAATAAAAAGGTGCCAATTAAACAGCAGAAGTTAATTGAACCAACATAAAGTAAATACAGTCACTTAACACGTTGACCGCCATGTGAAGCACGAGTGCATCGCATGGCTCCTTAATATATGGGCCACGCCACTCACATGTGTTTCGCATGTTACTTTCACTCTAGGCCACGCAGCTCACATTTGCGCTGCACTATAGTCGTATTCTTATGAGAGATTAAGGAGTATGGCCTGGGAAACAAAACCTATGTGTTGGCCCGGCTCTAGACTAAATTTAAGACATTTTATACCTTATTTATAACATTTTTGATATACATGTCAACATGGCAAAAACGTTGTGGCCCCAGATATTCAAAAAATTTTTACTTATACGGCGGTCAACGTGTTAATATTAAACATTGTCTTTCAAGCCAGATATGGTTTTTCATAAATAAAAATTATAAATATTTTGAGACATCTAAAAGTGGCAAGATCAGTTAACGAAGTAGAAGCAGTAATTTTCCAGCAACAGTTATATATTTTGGCGTAGGTAAACTAAGGTCAAGAGTTGCCCAACATTTTAAGGCAAGCTGTATTTTGTCTCGAACTGTTGCAAATTTACCTGTTTGTAATATTGGTGTTTGAGGACGAGGTGTTACACTCTCTGCCTCAGTGTTCAATACTGCACCTGGTGTAATACAAGCAAACTCCATAGTTTCCCCAGGATGCTCTAATCGAAGTACTGCCGTAGGCCTTGCCCCCTAGCTGGGGCTCAAGAATTTCACCCTGCGGGATGCTATGTGAATATTCTCGTTCGATCTGGGGCATAACTGCTAGGAAAAAATAGCATGCCACATTCAGCTACTAAAAAAAATAACCTTGTAACTCACCTGGCATACTGGTTAAAAATCTGCAGTAATATGTTGTGCCACTTCTATCAGGGATGAACTTTGTTGCTCTGCAACTACCCCAAAAAACTACCTACATGCGTTATGTATACACCTACCTACCTGGCAAAAATAGTTTTGGTAATGCTGTTCTTTTTACATTATTTGGGCCAAAATCTTCTTTGACAAAATGTTTGTCGCATACCCGAAAGTTATCGTAAACATAGTTTTTATTGAGTGTAAAAATCTTTCTGTTACCAATTGCATGCAACCACTTGGAGTATAATTCAGGGTTTTTTTTCAGGATGTATAAATCGATGTCAACCGTGGTTCCTCTCAGGGACGCAGTTTGGCACGCAGCAGTTAATTTTAACCATTTTAAATTGGTTAAGAACCTGGAGAAATAATAAACTAAGTCTTATTTCTCGAGGGGTAAGAATAACGACTGACAGGAGAGTGATGTCCGGTAAATAATATAGACCACTGCAAGGCAAACTCTACAAGTGGCGCCATCTGATCGGCCGGGAAGTGCGGCTCTTTGAGCAACCATGACTGTCCTCACTTTTGCCAATACTGTTTTCATTCTATACCAACGGTTTATTATTTTTCTAGGGATTTAAGTCCTATAGTTACCATAGAAACCAGTTCTGAGAATGTCACACTTAACACATTTTGATTTGACTTTAGGTCTAACACTGATTGATGCAAGTGTATTAATCACGACCTGCTGAATTGTTTGACAAACGTCGCTGTATGCGGCCTGGGCATATGTGAAGTTTAGCGATTCTCCGTAGAGCGCTGTATACCCACGAGCGGGAATTTCAAATTTGCAATGTAACATCAGTTACTACGTTGACTACAATGCAAATGTTTGATTAAATTTTACGGCGTTTCTTAAAATTTTACAACAATAATATACCCCTCCCGTGATTTTTTACTTTGATTTTCTATTGTGTTTTTTGATCAGTTTCCTGTTAGTTTTTTCATGTATTTTCTCATTCACATTATTTACGTTCCCAGTATAATTTGTTGATTAACTTATTCATTATTATTGCTTATGATTTCGTTTGGTATTGTTAAAATGGGAAGCGGTACTACAACGTGCAAATATAGCAATTGGGGAAGATCTTATCATGAATTTACCTCCAACTAAATTTTACGAAAGAAATGGCCTGAAAGCTAAATTTAAATTATCGTACTGGTGCTTCAAACAACGTACCTTTTTAGCGATTTCTACTTTCTATTTTTATTTAAATAGGTATCCACAAACAACGGGAAAGAATTGTTAGTTGTAGCTTTCAAGAAAGGTGTTTCCGAGTAACTTCTTCTGGGCGAAGACTATAATATCAAATTGCACTTCCTTTATTACATTTTTAATTACTACATTTACAGATAGATATCTAATAAAAGAAATAACTTTTAAATGTTTAATTTTAAAATGTTTACAATAAATTACACATAAACTTACAACCTTGCAATAACACATAGAATAAAATACTTCATTACTATTACCACCTAGAACATCTTCCAAATTTGTAAGAAATAGGATTATCTGTATATGATGTGCTATTTTAGAGCAAATGTGTGAGCTATCCAAAAAATACTTGCCTGAAAATATGAATCCGTCTTCAACTACGAATTCTTGGAAGTTTCACACCTCTCTCAAGAAAAATATTAAAACTATAGATATCTAAGGTACTTACGCGACACTAAATAGATTACACCATTCATAGTTATATTACATTCAAAACAATAGGTCCTTATTCTACTGATACTGCATTTAAAAAATCATTTCTAAACACGAATTAGTCTTGCCAGCCGTTGTCATTTAAATGTCATCGTGGGTATGTGGCGCCAAACGGCCAAAATTGGCGTTTTCTCAGATATGAAAACAACAGTGGATTTAAAAAAAATGCCCAGGCCGTATAAAGTGACATTTGTCACACAATTCAGCAGGCCGTGGTATTAATGTGTTCCATTTCTACCTGACAGTAGTTCTTTAAATAGCATATCTTGCAGAGTTGTATGCTTGTATGTATATGGAATTTACTTAAAAATTAGTTACCTAAATAATTATTTTTCTACAGTTTTTGAAATACGAGTTGTTGCATTTTTTGCTTCAAAAGTAGATTTCGAACGGGGCTTTATATCCATTGACACAAATTCCCAAAAACGGGAAGCAAAGAGCTGAATAGTTCAAAAATATAAACTGAACACTCACAAGTAAAACCAGACTCAGTGGGAAAAAGTGCGTCTGGGTGGCAAACGAAAACTGAAATCCAATCTCAACTCTTTCTCAAATATTACTTATACAGCATCCGGTGTAGCTACCTACCAGCGTAGTTTTCACAAACACTTGAAATTAACCTTTTTTGACATTGTCAAAGTGACAAGTAATTAAATTCATAGGTGACACATACTAAGAAAGACAACTCCGGCCTTGTATGCTACCATTTATTTTTGGAACAGTAATGGATCCAGCTCCGCCGAGGTGACAAGCAGGGGGACCCGCCATCCCGCCTGCTATTCAACGTGGTCGTGGACGAACTGATCAAGGCGATGAACAAAGGAAATTCCGGGGGCAAGATCTCGCCCACTGCGAACGTGAAGGTAGCAGCAGTTGCCTCTGCCGATGATATCCTACTGTTAGAAGACTGTGACGTCGATGTGTTCACATCTATCCATCGAGCATGCCGCTTCCTCCGGGCAAGGCTCATGGAGTTGAACACCATGCAGTGTACGTCCTTGTCAGCAGCCTCCATCCATCACAAGAGCGTGGCAAGGACTACATCCTCCATTTATGGAGAAGCCCTTCCGGTGGTCACCGACGTCCGGACTAAAGTGGCCAAGCCCACATTGTTCAATCTGACATCGTGGGCGAGAAGCATCGAGAGAACCCCCCTCAAGCCCCATCAAAAGTTGTCCATGATTAAAAGCTTGATATCTCGGATCTACCACGGCCTCCAGACCCCGTCTCTGACAGCCAAGTTTCTGGCGGAATGTGACCTTGTTCGGTGTAGTGTTAGACGAGTGCTTCAACTTAGTTTCTGCACGGGCAGCCGATTCTTCCACGCCAAGATCCCGCAGCCTAGGGCCCAAATCTCGTACGTGCTGCAATCCCGGCTGCAAAACCTGACGATCTCGGCGTACGAAACCAGCCAAGCGGTACTCGACTCTGACTACATCCAAGCCTTCACCCTGCGGCTACAACTCGCCAGCAGGCGAAACCCCGCCTCGATTGCGACCCGGCCCATGTTCATGGGCCTGCAAGACGCGGTGGACGACTCAGTGAGTCGATCTTGAATCGACTGAGTCCCCCGGAGATGGACTGGCAGGGACTTCGTGCCGTACACCTGAGGACCGCAAACCTCCCGACGGTCGGTCTCTCCTACCAACCTGCGGAGACCCGACGCTGCAGAGCCGGGTGCTAGAGTATCGAATCACTGTCGCATGTTCTTCAAGGGCACCCGGCAACACACTTCGACCGTCTTAATCGTCACAACGAGGTCGTGAGGAAGGTGGCCAGTCGCACTAGGCAGCAAGGATGGACGACGGAGGTGGAACCACGAGTTCGCCACCCCGACGGTCAGCTCTACATCCCGGACCTCGCCATACACAACTGCCAACTCCAAACCGCCATCTGCGATGTGCAGATCTGCTGGGAGGGATCCCGTACCCTTGCAGAGAGTTGGGAGGCCAAGAGGATGGTGTATGTCAACGTCCGGTTCCAGGAAGCAGCCGCTCGGGTTTCGCCTGGCAAGGAGCTCATCTATCCCTTCTCTCTTGGGTGCCAGAAGGATCTGTCCCCGAGCCCACATCACCTCCGAAATCTTGAAGCTGCCGTCTTCCGTGAGTGCCAGCTGCGTTCATTCCTGCCTGAAGTGGGCCAGCTCTATGCACGCCCACATTGGCGTAACTAGCGGGGGGGCCAGGGGGGCCAGGCCCTCCCCAGAGTGCCGCCTGGCCCTCCCCAGAAAAATAGAAGTTAAATAAATTTAAAAATCTGCTTTTTTTATTAACATATTTAAACTAAGGGGTTGGTTATCGACCCTCACACATTCTTACATTTTCTGGTTTTATTACCTTTTTTGGCTTAAAAACATTATAGTATAAATACCATATGTTGGACGGATGACTCTACTGAATAATAATATACAAGAGAAAACGTTATTAGTTAGCTAATAATTACTTTGAAAACACTGCTTTCGTCTGAATATTTTTTTTAGTTAAATTTACACCATTTTTGTTAGTTTTTCTCAACTTTTATACAAATAAAGGATCAATTTATATGCACAGAAAAATAAAATTGCAATTATTTCATATGCGGGTAAGTAAATGAGTTGAAAACTTGTGTGCATCGGTAACTACTCCCCGCTGGGCACATACAGCTGGCTGCCTATTATAGGATCGTCCGGTTCAGCCTTAAGGTGACTTGCTTCTTCGCGAAGAATGCGTCAGTAGGACAATCGAGTCACTTACAGAATTATTAAAAGCATCTTGGACATTGGCATGACTGCAATACACAAGATTTTACATACTCATTTGGGTGTAAGAAAAGTTTGTCTTGGGTGGATACTACACAGTTTAACAGACTCACAGAAACACAACAACAGCATGTGGAACAGTATAAGAAATATTATTAAGGTAGATCTAAAGCAGTTTACATAATAACTGGTGACAAAAGCTAGATATATGCATTTGAACCCGATTCTAAGCGGCAGTCAGCACAATGGATGTTTCCAACAAATCCTAATCCAGTTAAAGTGAAGCAATCTTGAAGAGTTGGTAAGAAAATAATTGCTTGTTTCTTTTCAAAATCAGGACCTATCACAACTCTCGTGCTTAAAAATAAACGTAGGGTTACAGCAGGATGGTACACAACTACATATATGCCTGCCAGACGTTATTCAAAAATCTCGGTTTATGGCGCCCAAGGAATGAGATCGTTCTGCACCATGAAAATGCTTCTAGTCATACCGCACATCAAATAAAATAATTTTTAGAGACTTTTGAGTTAAAATTGCTAACTTATACCCCATTCAGTTCCGACCTAGCATCTTCCGATTACTTTCTAGTTCCTCCATTAAACGATAAAACGCGTGGTGTGCGATTTGTAACTCCCGAAGATGCTGTGGAAAGCTTCAAAAACCTTGTTTTTCAAGTGACTCAAAAATTGTGGAATTTATGTTTTGAAAATTGGTTTTACCGAATGCGTAAATGTTGAGTTTAAGGGGGAATATTTTGAGAAAATAATAAAAACAAATTTTGGTTACTGAACTTTGTCTTATTAGACTGCAGAAATTTACGGAACTGCCCTCGTATGACGGCATCAAAGAACAAGCAAATAAATTTTTGCGAAAAAGTTATGTATATACGTAATTTCATGTCTTCATAGGTATACATAGGTATTGACGATGGTTGGTTGGGGGCCTGGCCCTCCCCAGCCAAAAATCCTAGTTACGCCAATGCACGCCCATTCCATGGCATCCGTGTGGGGCGGGAGACCCAGGGACCGAGGCAAGCGGCGTTAGCGGCGCTGGAGATGTCCATCGTCCGCTCTCTTTGGCGGCCCCTCAACCCCTCCATCTAGGGGCAGCGGTCCAGTTGCTTTTGTTTATTTGTACATGTACATATGTATAACTTTTGTAAACATTGTAAGTCCACGGCGGGCAAGCACCTAAGCCGAAATGTGTAAATCTGATACAATAAATGCATTCTAAAGCTAAATGCCTTGTCATCTAATTGATTTATTTGAGTGCATTCAGATAACTCGTATTAACTTAATTTATGACAGTAACCTGAGATAAGAGGCGGATTAACGCATGTACTTCTAATACATGTTCAAAAGACTACTAAGGTAAGTTAGATGTTTGGTAATAAAATTTATAAAAGAACCCTGAGAATAAGTTTCTATCAATTATCAAGCTATTATATTATAGTGATATCATAGCAAATATTAGAGACCTACGGCGTAAGTGTAGTTGATATTAAAATAAAACATCACAGGAATATATTGGCTTTCAACGCACACTGGAAAGCAAATAGGATTACACCTAAAATAAATGGCCATTGCTAAACCAAACTGTCTTAATTAACAGTATATAAACTACGGGCGATTGCTAAGTTATACTAGCATTTACCAGTCAAACCTTCCTTTTATATTAGGCCAGTGGCTTGTTTTAACTACAAAGTCGTGGTTATATGAGCTCTCTTTACTCGTAACCCAGGTAGGACTAGCCGTGCCCGTTGAAACCGAGAAAGAGTGCCCTTGTTAGGTGTTAACGACTACCACAAGTGCTAGCGTGGTAGCCGGAGAGCGAACGATCTTTAAAAATCTATATGTAATCACCGGGCAGGCCGTCTGAGACTCGAGCATGTTGCTTGCTCGGCTATTCGTTCTCAAACCAACTAGAATAATTATGACTTATAAAGGCGGTCTATATTGTTCCAGGCCATAACACTGGGCCTATAAAGTGACCTTTGGAATGGCCTACCACAATCTGGCAACATGCCTGCGCCAGCCTTTGACAAAAGATTATTAGTTGGTCACTAAATAAACAATCTGCCAGTGCAGTGTTTCCGTCATTATGATACATACCAGTTGAAAAAAATCTAAAACCATTTCATCGTAGAGCGTCAGTTCACCGTAATATTCGATTTAAAAACAATTACTAATGGGTAGATACCTAATTCTCCATTGCTACTGATTTTGAGTTTATCTAAAACAGTAGCAGCTTGGTACGCAACACTTCAAATGCGTTTTTGTAACTTATATGAACAGCCTTGTCAAAATAGTTTTTAATGTCAAATCTATTTCAAACAACATTTTGTGTGTCTTGGAATGGCTTAGCACAAAATATGGCAACAGAGCCAGTGTCATGGCCTCAAACAATATAGCCTTGCTAACATGCATTCAGAATTAAATCATATCAAAATCAAACCAGAAGAATTGTATGCGCAAACACGAAACCGCATAAAAGCCGGTCCTGCCCGTGGTATTTCTCCGATTATTGCAAGGTAATCTGGAAGGAGTCTCCTCAGGTGCTTCAAAAAGTTAAGTCCTTAAACTTAATTGGCGGGCTCGATGTGTATGACAAAAGCATTTAAATAACGAAGTGCGTTTTAGCAACACTTCATTAAAAACAAATGCCAAATTAGGCCCGTATACTACTTCAAAAAACAATTGTACAAGTTGGAAGGATTCCAAAACTAATTAATGTATTAAACTAATAGCAGATTAGCAGGTAGCAAAGGTCGTTGACTATAAACAAATAAATTACAACTGTAAAATTATTCCGGACGTGCCATTTTCTTCTCTGCATTTAAGTACCTGATAGTTCGGTTGAAGCACGCATGGAAGTTTTGCTAACTCTTATCGTTGTGATGCTTAGGGAAGAAAAATCTTCTTTAACCTAATCTCCCAGCCCCAAGACGCTTTCTAAGAACACCAGCAGTGTAAAAATTCTAGGAAAACCCTGAAGAAGCATGCACCATCAAATTAGACGAGTAAAAATAGGCAACATGCTCCACGCACATGTATTCAATGTGACCTAATATTTGAGAGGAAAATTCGCCAATAAGGCGATTTATCAAGGCGTTAAAAAGAACTACTATGCAACGGTAAAAACAGTTGGGTTGTTACGCCACCTATGTAGCGGACTAAATAACTATTTGTTATTATAACGATGTTTTCAAAATTCTCCGATAACCTAAACCATTTCATTATTTTTT
Organism: Agriotes lineatus; assembly: GCA_940337035.1. Lineage (NCBI taxonomy): Eukaryota > Metazoa > Arthropoda > Insecta > Coleoptera > Elateridae > Agriotes > Agriotes lineatus. Next base: position 137,482,639 of record OW679198.1, on the reverse strand, counting down.
GTGAGCAAGGTATTTTAACAAATCCTATAATTTTAAACCGCTGCAAAAAATATTTTTGTTCAAAATATCTAGGATCTAATATGAAGAAACTACCATATTTTTATTCCCTTTGTAAATATTTAGCTATTTCTACTTCATTTTACAATAAAGGAAGTATTGGATTCACCCCAAAAATTCGAAATTGAGTTTTTACCAGATCTTCACTTTTTAGAGTCCCCTGAACCCAAAAAATATTTTTGTAGAATTTGCAATTTTAAAAAATTTTTGACAAATGCTCAAACATTAAAAACCAAATTTTTGCTTAATTATAAGATCACTGTAAAAGGAAGTTGTGTGAGTGTATCACACCAGACTTTTAATGTAATATTCGCAAGGGTTGAAAGTTGGCCAATTTAAACAAAATCTTCAAAATCCAGCAATATTACAATGAATACGAGAATATTAGCATATGGGCTATTCTATAAATAGAATACGCTATAACGTCTAATACAATTATTTTTTAACTGAAAAGGTAAATTTATGACTAAAATACTGCCGGAGCCTGTGGTTTGAATCAGACACTATTCATTGAAAATCCTAACCACACAAATATTTAACAACCGCTAAATACGTATTTCGACAGCTAAGCTGTCATCTTCAGGGCTTGAAGCGAGACTAAACCGACAAAGTTGGCCGAAGATATGCGCTTCGCCAAATCGCCAGTGGAAGTCAACATTCCCGCTTATCCAAAATAACAATCTTATTAACTTCCTCAGCCTTTAGATAATAACATCCCTTGTTACGCAATCCCTTTAAAAGTTCACGATCTTTTCTAATCGATTCGGTGGTTTTACCTATTCCATTAATCAGGTTTTCCGAAATTTTAATTTTGCAGGCGCCCCTAACGAGTTATTTAGACTGTTCATCTAAAGTGGCAATTGCACTTTTAATGCCGGCAACGCTATCTTCTAAAGGTGGTTCAGTATGACCTAAATTGAATTTTAAGCCTCTATTTAGAGAAGCCAATCCGTCTTTATTATTAAATAATTCTGAAGACTCGTTTTTAACTATTAAATCCTTATCAACTATTTGGGTAATTTTCACAGATGTGGTACTTTTATCCAAATCCAAGCCTAACTTTACAAGTTTTTTCTTGGGAATAATTTTCTTCTGTAGAAATTTATGATCATTAATTTCGAATACACGTCTGAAAATTGTTCCATCCTTGGAATTGGATTTCGGATAAAATATTATCTCTGTGAATGTACGGGGGAGCTGACTTGCACTGGCGGTTTGGTGAAGAGCACATCTTCAGCCAACTTTTTCGGTTTAGTCTCGCTTCAAGGCTAGTGAAGGTGACAGCTTAATTGTCGAAATATGTATTTAGCGGTCGTTAAATATTTGTGTGGTTAGGGTTTTCAACGAATTGTGTTAGATTCATGATAATAATACAATTAATCCTCATTTATTGGTTAGTATAACTTCAATTTTATTTTTACCATATATTACAATTATTCAAGAAAAGTATACTTAATGTTAGTTGTGTATGTACGTACATGTCTCCCAGATATTTACTATAATATGGCTTTGACACATATTATTCATACATTATACGTTAGTAATTACTCGTAGTAGGTCAAAGCGAAATGAAACTTTTCCACTTTTTTCTGTTTTCGTACATACGTTACTTTCTCTGTTACTATCAATAATTAAACTAAATAATTTTCCATGACACCACTTTTCTGTTAGTCGTTAACGAAAAGGTCTAACTTACCGTCAGAAGCAAAGGGTGGCAATTTTCCTTTGGAGTTGTAGTGTATGTGTGCTTACGTGTCTCAATTCCGCTGCGCTATCTGTACTGATCTTGATTCCAAGTATTGAAACAATTCTTTGGCTCCGCTTATTTGTTTCGCCATCTACCCATCTATTTTAGGCCAACCTGTATATTTTTACTTGAGTTATAATCCATTGTATTTCGAATTACTTCAAATTATTAGTTCGCTCATTTCGTACCGATTCTGGAAAACCCAAATCGCTGGTTTATCGCGAGGCCGCAGCATTCAGCTGTTTTTCGTTAGTTGGCCGAATACGCGAGCATTCTTTTCTTGCACCTCGACGAAGCAACCTGCTTCTAAGAAGGCCCAGTTCGTGCTTTATTACGCCACGACGACTAATTTCGTTTCAAGAGCTGATAATTTGAATCAAGTACGATTGAGATTTTCTGTTAGCTATTCCCGTATTGATTACATTTTCTTTAGCTTTTAATTAATATTGTAAAACCGAAAAATTCAATCTGGGACGCTAGGCCGCCGTGCTGCTATAATTTTCGGCTCCGCCGGATAATGTCCAGCCTTAATGCTTCAACCTGGGAAGTGATTCAGCTTCAATCACGGGCCCATTAAGGGAACTCCTGGCTGTTTGATATAGCAACCCCTGACCAGTTTTTCCGTCAGTGATTAGCGAGTGCCAGGAACTCAAGGTTAGTGCCGCCCTTGGCGGTAATCAGTATATTCAAAGCAGATGGTTGTCCCGGTCTTCGAATTGATTTGGCTCGGTTGTTTACAATTATTTTCCGTTAATTATATTTAATATTTGGAATTTGAATTCCGAACCCAAAAGATTCGCATTCACAATCACTGTCATTACTTGATTATATAGTTCAATTTAATTCATGCCTTTGTTTGATATGTATCTGGATATTATTATATTTAATCTTGATCAATATTAAAGCTGTAATTTTGGTGTTTAATAGGCCCTCTGTAAAAGGACCATTCACGCCTTTTGAATTCAATAACCTGGGTAGAAATGTTTAACGATATGAGAGTGATAAGCTTATCCCTTGAGTTATTTGGTAATTACAATTAATTTGAGAACCTGAAAGGGGTTTTTAATCTTTGTGAGTGTCGCAACCTTCAATATATTTACACCGCTAAATTATGATAATTTGTTTGTGATTAAATTACTTTCAATGGTTACTGTGGACTTTACAAGACGACTTATTTTTGATTATTAAATAAATGCTAGTCGCTTGTAGTTATTATTTTGAATTATTTGAAGTCTTTGGATTTCTGGCGCCAAATTTTTTTGAAGATATTGCAGGGATACAGCTGGTAATTAGAACTCACGACTTAATCGCCGAAATTTGAGTTAGCTCGGCCATCGCGGCAAGTAAAGACTTTTCAGAGCTGCCGTGGTGTATAAACTGTAGAAGGGTTGATCTGCGATTTTTTTTCTACTCGCAGGTCAGCTTCTTTATCGTTTCAGTATCAGTGATTTTTCGTAGTAATTATTAATAATAGAAGATTCCCGGTCCCCAGTCTCAGAGACCAAGTAACTATGGCTTGAAAAGCATACTATATGGTGTGGAGTGGGTAAAATCATCAAAATTAATACTACTTTTTGGATTAAAATCTATTCCTTATATACACACATTTTCAAACAAATGAACAATGAACTTGCTAACCTAGTAATATTTAGCAAAATACGTTGTAGTTAATTCTTGTCTTCTGTAAATAAATTCTGCTGAAAGTGTTGTCAAATGAGATCGGTGGCCTAGAGCATGCCGGCTAGAATGCTGAATTGCGATTGCAGCACATTCTTGCCAATGAGCCTATGAATTGATTTAGAAGTCTGACGCGAGTTTTAACCAATATTTTTTAATAGCCTTACTTTATAATTTTTAAAACCAAAATTTAACTAATGTTTTAACGCGGTTAAACACCCCCTATATTTTTTAAGGTAAGTATTAGTACGTATTAATTTTATTAGTGTTTATGATTATTCAATAATAAAAAGAGCCAATGATTTATTTTGGCAAAACGAGGTTTGATTTTCTTTCATGTTACCACCGAACATCTACTGACGCAGGAGAGATTCTGTACAATGAAAACGCCTCTACACTAAATTACAAGAAATTAGTTTTGATAGGGACATGTAATATAAGAAAATTATTTTATCTTCATCGGTGTTGTTATAGACTATATTAGACTATATAGACTAAATTAATTCTAGTATCCCTAAGAGCTTCATTACCGCACTAAGTGTGGTAATGGATATATATTACTGCACTCTTTTTACATAAAAAATACATTGAACCAGAATTTATTGATGAAGATAAAATATTGAAAAATACACGTTTGCTTATGGCACTTAACGAGACCCGTTTGAATGCCGCAGAACTCCGCTCACCGCCTCGTTTTGGCAATCAAACTCGGTTCGTTAAGTTGCTCATAATCAAACTTGTATCGTTAATATCTATTAACAGACTATTGCGTGTGCATAAACAAGAAAGAGGACCATCTCAGAAATAGTTACAAAGTATGTAAATTGACGTTGCCATTTACACCGCAATATGTTAACAACAGTGGTGAAGATAATGATAAACGTGGATACAAACTTGATACAATTTTAAATTCAAAACTGAAAACAAAGCATCAAAATGTATAAAAAGAGAAATTACCGAAGCAACGCATTAGTGTTGAAAGCTTTAATAATTTAAAACATTTACTATACTCGGTTCAGCGAACAAACAGAGTAGGTTATGCAAACCAAATTACCCATTACAATACTGCCTGGATTAGTATTTAATAAAAATAAGATCAGAGATACCTCTAATTCTGACAAAAAATGTTTTCTGTCAAGTTTGACATTTTCCGGCTTATTTGTGTTTACTAGATTCTGATTTGTTATTTTATTTGTTCGTTGGAGTTCGCTGTTTTTATTGTTCCTGCTAGTTTTTCAACGTTTCCTATGGTATTTACGATTAAAAGTGCACAAGGTCATGCTTTTTGAGTTGGTGAAAGCTTCTGTTTGTCTCATAACCTCAACAAATTATTTAATGTCAGTTGAAACTATGCCTAATTATAAGAACAGCTCTGATTTTTTAGTAATTATTTTTAAAATACTGATTCAGCCAGCTTTATAATATGTAATTTTGGTTACATCCTCTACTCTATTTATTGGCTGCGCCCATTATAGTGCCTGATTCACCAATATTATGATGTATAGTCCATTTACTTGACATCTGCACTGTCAGTGTCAAAATTTAAAAAAAATTCTTGACTATACCTCAAAAATAATGTGTTTTTTACTAGACTGTACAGTAATTTAATTGTTAAAATGTGAGAAATAGCAGTGGTGCCAACATAATGTCAGTTTGACAGTGCAGATGTCAAGTAAATACACTATATATGAGAACAATAGTTTATATACAGACCATCGTGACATCATTTGTTTAATCCTTTGTTGCATAAACCTTAAAACGATTTTTAAAACACATTGTTTTTTCTATTTTTTTTTGTATTAGAATCTGTATCGATTCGCCTTAGAACACATTTTCCCCAAAAATTGTATAGTAAATGGCGGTATATCGTGCCACCGCTTAAAACAGCCTTAGCTATAAAAAAGCTACAAGTTATGTTACTGGTTTGAAATGTGTTGAGGTTACAAAGAAGGCGTTCGATTGACTCAAGGGGGTGGATACGATTCATGTTATGCCTTCCTTCAGTTAAACACGGTTGAAATTATATGGGCGCCAGGAACAAGGTTGAGCGCACTAAGAGCTGCACACTAATTTGTTCCACAATAGTGGTGCCAGCAAAATCAAGACAGCAACTTACAGGTCGAAGGCTTTCACAATTACGATATTAAATAGAGGTAAAATATTTACTTGACAATCTATAGTGGATTACTTTAAGTAGAAATGCTTTAATATACACATAAAGGAATCGACATCGTAAATAATAATCAATTGGTAGTTTTCCAATTATAATTGTGAATAAATTCTATATATCAAAGACACAATAAATTCCACAACTGTGAATAATATACAAATAAAAACGAGGGAAGTAACAAATTATCGACAAGATATAGTATGGTTCAGAATTCACATAAGTTCAATGTTACCCTCACTATAATTTAGAAAGATTAGTAAATAAATCAAATTATAGTACTGTAACGACCTTCGGGCCGGATCACGTCAGAACATTCCAGAACTTCGAGAAACGACTTTGGAGCACGGTGCGACGAATGAGTCAGCGGCCTCGGTGATTAATACGCGTGACACGTCAGCGTTGCCGGAAGGGTCGAGACGCTTCCGGAATGAATCGCCCAGCGATATAAATACGCCCGGCAAAAATAACAGTTCAGTTCTCATTCAGCTCAAAAGGCGTAAGCTGCTACATAAATAGACGCGTATAAAATAAATAACAACATAAATAATTGATGTTTAATCCAGTGTAAATAAATAGAGTGTAGAACCATATAATTCATTACTGTTAAGCCGTATATAAATAATTATTAATGAGTGTAGCATTGTTAGAAATAATGCCTGTAGTTTATAAGTAATTTGTGTTCCGCCTTCACAATTCTGGTAATAATAATTAATAGTTGTAAATAAATGTTTAATACAAGAAGCGTCGTATAATTTTTAAATAGCCCGAACGGTAAAAACGTAACAGTACTAATTAAACACGTATTTACCTTTATGGGATTTAAACATTTTGTTACCAATAACTACGCACTCAGCTGTTCAGAGGTCAATGCTGTGTTTTAGATTTTTGGGAACTAAAATTGGGTAAGATTTAAGCTACTAAACAAAATGAGACTTGAACCAAACATTTGCGCATAAAACATTAAATGTAATAACCTAAATTCTTAAACATAACTTTTACCAGTGTAAGAATCACTTCAAAAGTGACTGAATTACATTAAATTTAACACACAGGCGTGTAAAACGCAAAGTTATATGAACAATTAATTATCATATGGTTTACGGTTAACAAAAATGCTGCCACATACTGATTTTCACCCGTGTAAATTTTTAAATTTTACAACCTAGTTCCTGAGAGAATTGAGTAGAAAGTTCTCATTCAAACTACGGTTTCATGATGTAGCATCAACCAAATATCGTATGATCGAACACTTCTATACTCTAAAGGGCTGTAGTTTTTTTTAAAATTTGTGTTGGCAGTAAAAGTTACATTATTAATATCAAAAAGAACTACAGATGTTCAAAGTGATTTCCTCAATTTTCCATTCACAGCACAACTTTGTATTCAGTAGCAAACATTCTGTAAAAGTTAAGTGATTCTGTCAATATTATTAAGTAGATTGATGTCATGCGCTTTTTTCACCGGTCAAACCGAAAGGTAGCATCGAAGATTCCAATCAATACAAACGAATTCGAAGCACTAACATTTGCTTCATACGTCGCCTAAAGCCCTATGAACTCGGTTATTCCCACATTAAGTGGCAAACGAAGCATCGTTCGTACAATTGTTTAAAAGTTACCTAGTGCAGAGATGAGTGGCAACACACACAAAAATTCCCTAGGTAGCATAAACTACGTTTCTAGTTATATGGAAAATATACATCGTTTCAAATCAAAGCAGTTACAACCGCCTGGTTATTTTCTGATTTGACACAGGTATCCCAAAATACCTACTCACAGGGTTATGTTATTACATTAGAACTGAAAGGCTGGTCATCAATAATATTTAATTTTAATGCAAAAACATACACTTTACATTTCAACACACTAAGAGGCTGTAGAATAATGTTTCTATTTATTGCAACACAGGGATATTTTGCAAATTAAATGTGGTCTTGACTGAATTTAGTTAGATCTGCAAATATCACACCTTTCCTGCGTTGTGAAGTATTTTACGCAAAGGAAACCACGATTACCATTTGGGATCCTTTGGCTCTGAAAAAGAAGGAGCCTTCCTCCTTTTTACAGAACGATGATTTGAAGTTTTACTGGAATAACGCCTTTTATACGAAACACCAGGAGTATTCCAGTCCACTATCCCTGAATTGTCGAGGATGGTGGATAGCGTAGATAAACACTTTTTTTCCTAAAGAAGTGTTAGGATGAGTTTTTGAATAAAGTATGGAAACGTCTGTACGTTATTGGGCTATTGATGCTCTTTTGGATTTGGCTGAACGTCCTTTACACCGTACATAAACAAACAAGTAGAGACACTCATGCCAAATGTTGAAACCTGTCTAGAGTGCCATGGACAGCGACTCGGGGGATATTTCTAAGCTTGACCACCAGATGACAAAACAACGAGTCCCAAGCTTTTTTTCTTGGTGGGGAGAAAAGCTCATGCTCACCACACGCTTCGACTCTATCGCATGCGATAGTGTGGGACTCCAACCGTTTTGTGCAAGGCTGACCTACCCACTAACCCCCCTCCAACTCCGCTGGCACCACGGAACTGTCGCAAGACTTTACATCGGTGTACCAGTTACCTATCAATACTCCAACAACGGGTAACGTATTATGCTGCGCGTTGGTATACCCTTTCTTCTTCCTCCTTCCTCTTCATAATTTTCCTGATGTATTCATGTATTATTGTCCACTTCTCCTTGCTGGCAAGCATTTCTTCTATGATGTTCCGGCTGTTTACAATGCCTTCATATTTCATTGAAAAGGTTATCCTTTCTCTGTACCACCTCTCACATTCGAACATCGTGTTGTCTTCATATTCGGAACGTATATGTTTTGTGCAACACGTCATAAACTGAGTCAAGTAATATTCCAGGACCCTGTGTCCGCATGACTCTAATATTGGGAATAAGATCTTTGGTCCGGGCCGCCACGTCGGCTGTATTATTCCACCTGTTTTTCCGTCTTTCATTGACCTTACTCTGGCTCGCTGCGGCTCTTTCTTCAGCTAATAAATCTATTGGTATTACACCGGCCAACACTTGCAAAGTCTTTGTTGATGTGGTCCGGTATGCGGATGCAACCCTCAACAAATCCCTCCTCTGTGTCCTCTCCCTTTATATCCGTCTATTTTCATGACCTGTGCCCACACTGGTGCACTATTAAATACTATAGACTGGGCAGCACCTGCCAGTATCTTCCGCTTTTCTGATGAAGGGCCGCTGATAATAAGCATGATTCCACTCAGGGCCGCAACCACTCTATCTGATTTCCCTGTAACCTTTCTGACATGTTCATTAAACCTTAGCTTATCGTCAATCCAGATTCCCAAGTATTTTACGTGTATTTTTGAAACCTCCACGCTGTCTTCTACCCTGAACTGTATCTTCTTGCGCTTTCTAGGGCCCTTAATAACGACTGCCTCCGTTTTATTTGGGGCCAAGGTCAATTTGTTTTCGCTCATCCATCTCTATGTCATGATGGGCGCTATGTCTGCAACATGACACAGTTCCTCTCCGCTGTCTGCTTGAGCTATAAGAGCCAGATTGTCGGCATATGCAATTGCTTTACAGTTGTCGGGCAGAACAATTCTCAGCACGCCGTCATACAATACATTCCATAGAATTGGTCCAAGAACTGAGCCTTGCGGCACTCCAGCCGAAGTACCGATGCTTCCGTGTCCTCTAACTTCAACAGTCCTTCCGCACAGGTAGCTCTCTCTCAATTGTGTTAACCAGGTACTGACTAATACCCATTTCTTTTAGTCTCGAGATTATCAAACTCCACCTAGCGGCGTTTTCTACATCCAATGTAATTAGCGCAACCCACTTTTTGTCCGACTCTCCCGCATATGTGACCTGCAACACCAGTTGCACGGTAGATCTTCCTCGTCGAAAGCCGAATTGTGCCTGCGATAGCAGGTTTTTCTCATTTAACTCCTGCTGTAGTCTTTCTCGTATTTCATACAACTTAGAGAGGGTCTAGGAGGCATATTGGCCTATATGATGTCGCGCTTTCCATATCCTGCACCTTGGCTTAAGGAATTAGGTCAACCCCAGCACGCATCCACTGAGAGGGAAAGCTCTGTGTGCCGATCAGGCTGTTAAACACCTTTAATGTGGCAGCGGGTGCAGCCTTCACCGCTTCAATGACAGCTTCTGGCATAATGCCGTCTAGGTATGCAGCTTTTCCTGTTCTAAGTCGGTGGCTCGCCCTATGTAACTCCTGTTCTGTGAAGACTGCGGCCTCAACCGTGTTGTAATACCTTTCTCATTCGTCTTCTACCTGGGGAAGTAGTTCCTTTACGATTTGGACCTTCGAGGCCGTGGAAAGCCCGTATGGGGCTGGCCACGCCTTTAAGCGTTTGACAGTAAGTTTATACCCTTCCCCCAAATATCTTGTTCCAACAAATTATACAATTCCTTTCATCGCTCTTTCTTAGCCATGTTTATTAACGTTCTAAGCTCCTTCTTTATCACTTTATATGTATTTTGAGCATCTTCCCTATTTTATCCCCCTGAGTTTTGTAACTCTTCTTCTAGTCGCATTACATCGGGTTCTCTTGTCTTCTATGCCTGTGTTCCACCAGTACGGAATCTTCCTTTTGCCAGGGGAGCGCAGTGTGTTGTCTTTCTGGGCTCTCTTTATAATAGCAGTAACCCTTCTCGCATCTTTTCCGGTATATCTGTTAAGTGTTTTCTTTAGGGTATTAGCCATTTCTCTTTTGTCTAAGAAGGTGTTGTGGTGTGCCTTGTGTAGATTTATCGGAGCTGCCTTTCTTATCTTGAATTGTATGTATCTGTGCAAGGTCAGGAATTCTTCGGTACTGATCCGCCAACATTCTATATATTTTGCAATCTTTGCTGTGGCCAATGTGACGTCAATAAAAGATTTGCTAACCCCGCGGACGAATGTTGGACTGTCGCCCCTGTTTGCAACACAAAAGTTTAAGGCAGCGATCCAATCGGACACATGTCTCCCTTTCTCATCTTCTACCGAAGAACCCCATAGCGCACTTTTGGTATTTAAGCCGCCCACGAGAATGGCTTCTTTGCCTTGTTGTCTTACATCGTTCATGATGTTATCGATGTCTTCATTGTAAGTCAGAAGGTCGACATTAGAGGATACGTAACAGCAATAGATATTAAAATCACTGAGGCTTATTCTAATTGCGCCGTCTAGTTTTTTCGTTCCAGTAATGCCCACATTTTTCTTCAGGCAATAAATTCTGGCGTTCATCCTCTTATCGCTCATCGAGTCGTTTCCGCGAACATTTTATTTATTCGGTTATCATTCGATTATCATGAGATCAGTGTTTGACGCAGACACAGCAGCGTACCATATCGTGGGCTGCCCAGGCCCTCCCCACATTTACTTGTAGTACATTTATCCCCCTACCTTTCGGTGCTGAGCCTCCGCCTGCTCTCCGCCGTTTGTTTATTTATTAGAGCCCTGAAGACGGGGCAGCGGTTTTGGTGATTTCTATGCCCGCTTTCCTTGCATTCTATGCAGTAAGCCTCATTACTGCACTCCTTTTGCGGTGTCCGTCTTTCCCGCAATTTCTACAGGCGTTCGCTCTATCATCTCCGACGCAATTATTATTGCGATGTCCGTGCCTAAGGCATCTATAGCACCTGTTCACTGACACCCTTTCCCTCACCCTGCAGTAGACCCAGCTGATGTTTACCTTAGCTTGCACGATCAGTTTCCTGACCAAGTATTTCCTGACCGCCGCTGTGGCAACCTGTCCGCCACTCTGGTTTGGTCGCATCGACTTTACTGTAATGCCTACTCGGTTGGCGTTTCTTACCACTGTTACTAGAGCTTCTATAACCTCCTTCTCGTTCGTGGTTGCGTCTATATCGGAAATGTGTATATGTATTTCGGTTTTATGAACCAGGATGTATCCGGTTTCCACATTTCGTTTTCGGATCTCTTTTCTTAGAGCGTTCGCTCCGCTATTTTTACCCGGCACTTCAGTCATCAGGTCCCCTCTACCCGTCTTCCTAATATTTTTTACACTCATGCGGGCTTTTTTCACGTTGACTTTGCTTTTCATATCTTTAAGCAAATCGACGTACGTTTTCCCTTCCGCACATCTGACCATCAGCGAACAGGCCGCAGGCAGGCGATGCAAGCACCAATTGCCCCAATACACATAGCACCAATCGAGTTAAAAGAACCCATTACAGCTAACAATTCATTCCCCGGGGTGGAATAAAATGGCTAAAAATACAAATTTTCCAGATAGATTACGGCACTCAAAAGAGGAGATCGTAAGGTGTAATGCAGCCATCTCGTACAGTGCGAAGAAAGAACGTCCCATCAAAACCGTCTGAGACGAAGCGAATGCCGGGGATATCAACACCAATCTCCGGAACATTCCAACAGGGGTAGTGGAGCCTCCATATCCTTCCAACAATATACGACGCCAGGAAATGGCCGAATAATGCTCAAAACCAGCCCAATTCAGCTTATCAACGTTCCAAAATTCCAAAAAAGGAAGAAAAACTATAAAGAGTGCAGATGTATTGTGCCAAACTGATAAAGACAGTGCTGTACTTTGTTTGAGTTTGAAACTGATGGTAGTATGGTTGCCTAACTAAAATATTGTATTTTTAGAAAATAAATGTAAGTTGCCAAATCTGAGTAATTATTTCAAATATTATAAGAGAAAATGACAAAATGAGCGTAACAATGACTGTGATGATGTTCGGTACAGTATGCAGTCCTAGTAGCGCACAGTTCGTTAAAAATTTGAATGCAGAAGGATTCAGAAAAGATTACCCAGCTGCAGCAGATGCAGTAATCAAAAGGTTCTATATGGACGCCTATATTGATAGCCTTGATACTGAGGGAGAGGCAATACAGCTCCAGCAGCAGGTATTTGAAATCTTAAGAAAAGGAGGACTTCATTTATGCAGTTGGACCTCAAATTCTCAGTTAGTAATGGATAACTTGGAGGAAGAATTGAAGTCTGATAGTATGAAGACTATGCATTCTAGTGAAGATCCTGTGGAGCGCTTTCTCGGCCTTCATTGGAACGCTGCTGACTATTCATTTCGCTTCAAGTTGAATTTTCATCTGGTCAGTGCAGATGTAGTATCAGGATTAAGAGTTCCCACAAAACGAGAAGCACTCGGTTTGGTGATGAGCTTGTTTGACCCTCTTGGATTTATTGGGAATCACACCGTAAAAGCGAAGATATTACTACCGGATGCGTGGCGCAGCAACATTGGGTCCACCGCTTTTTCGAAGTCCCCCTGTGTTGAGCTTCATATTTTCTGCGATACAAATGAGTCTGCTTTCACTACCATCGCTTACTTTGGAGTCAGAAGATGGATATGAAGTATCTTTCGTCGCATCGAAGACGCGCGTGGCACCCTTGAAACCACTGTCCATTCCAAGGATGGAGTTACAAGCAGCCTTTATGGGAAGTAGATTGGCAAAAACCATCAAAGACGAACATGAAGGAGCTGTCAGCAAGACCAGGTTTTGGAGTGACAGTAAGACGGTAATTCAGTGGCTGCGCTCGAATGGATGTCGTCACCTACAATTCGTGGCTCATCGTGTAGGTGAGATTGAGGAGCTCACTGATATCCAAGATTGGCTTTGGATTCCCTCCAATAAGAATGTCGCAGATGAAGCCACTCGTAATGGGAAGCCATCAAATTGGAACACTTCAAGTAGATGGCTGAATGGCCTAGAATTTCTGAAAAACAAGAGTCAGAATGGCCAAAAGAAACGTTTATACAATTACCAAATGATGAATCAAAATGACGGCCGAGTATTTGATGGCTATTCATGTAGAAGAACCGCTGTTTCATGTAGAGAACTATTCGCTATGGATAAAGATGGTTCGCGTCGTTGCCTGGGTCAAGCGGTTTGTTAGATGTCTCAAGCTAAAGGTGAAGATTTTTGGACCGCTTGAAGTGGTTGAACTTCAAGACGCAGTGTACTGGTTCAAGATGGCCCAGCGGGAATTTTTCACAGACGAAATAGCGGCGTTGTCGTCAAATTGAAGTTTGAATAAAACAAGTAAACTTCTGCAGCTATGTCCATTTGTTGATAATGATGGTTTATTAAAAGTAAAAGGAAAGATACATGACGCGGACGTTCCTCCAGTAATGAAATTCCCGGTAATCTTAGACCCTGGTCATGATGTCACTAGAAAAAAATATTGATTACTATCATAATGCAGCCAACCACATAGGACAGGAACGCGTGGTTAATGAAATAAGCCAGAAATATTACCTACGTACCTCACTTGCGAGCTGCTGTGCGAAGTTCATGGTCACGGTGTCAGCGCCAGTCTTAACATACGAGCATATTTATGTGAGAAATGTTAAGACGGTTAACCCTCTAAATGCGTTCATTAGTTTATTGTTCATTGAGGCAATAATTTTGAATCAATAATAATTACTAAAAACACAACGAATGTTAAGATACATTTAACATGCATCCACTCATTTAACATGCATGTTGAGATACATTTAAGAAGCATCCACTCATTTAACATGCATGCATTCGAGGACGCGATCATGTTAAACACCGTTTAACATTTCAATGAACAATAAAATAATATACAGGGCCTCTATCCCAACCTTGATGTGGTAAAGTAGTGTCGCGCCACCTGTTGGTAATATGGGAAAGTACCCTCCCCAAAGTCATTCAAATCGGTATTTTGACATCAAAAGAACCGATAGTGAGGGTCTACTTGTTTAATTTATGTACGCTGTCCGATACGCCTCTCTATACCACGCGGAAGCGCTTTGGCTTCCGGTGATGGTACGGAAATTTTTACCGTATGGCTATTCCAGCAATGTGTTTACAAATGTTTTTTTTAATAGGCTCCTTTGTTATGAGAGATAGAGATTTAGTTAAATGGAATAAAATACTCCTTAGGTAAAGTTGTATCAAACCCAATCAATAGACTTTCGATATCTAACACGGTTCAGGGCTGCAGCAAAAAAAGTGAATCTTAATTTTTAAATTTTCTTTAATAAGTCAGCTATTTTAGGAGGAAATCAAACTTAATTTATACATTCTTAAGGAACTTCTTTGAGAGGAATCTTGTGGTCTATTCAGATTCTTGAAAACTGCTAACGTAGTAGAGTTGCGAAATACAATAGGGAATTTCCGTTTGAAAGAAATTTGATTTGGAAAAGCTATGAGACATATTTGCAAGAAAGAAATTAAGAAAAAGAGCGCTATGAGAGAGGACTTACTAGTTGGTTACTTACTTCTTCTTTTTCTTCTTCTGGTGGGGCTTGTTGTAAGCTGCACTGAGACCTATTGGTCCATTGTGCTCCCACCTAATTTGTTATGGGTCTCGTTCGAAGAGGCCGGTTTCCAACGCGAAGGAAAAAATCCTACCCATAGGAACGTCCCTTATCGCCTGGGGTTCCACCAGGCAGGCTCCAAAATGTTTACGATTCCAATTGTGAATAAGTGCTTTTGTAGGTGACTGTGTCCTGTTAGTAAACGACCCTAATGTTTTTTCTACTCATTGACAGGAGAGTAAAGGTGTTGGCAGGCGACATTTCCCTGATGAGGAGTTTTGCCTGACGTAGCCTTGGTATCGAAGCTCAGTTGGCACTGGATTGGTTACTTAGCCAGTGCTTAACTTGTTTCTTTGCAGTGGCACGGGTAATCCCTAGGGTCGGCTCAGGGCCGATTAGTGGCTCTTGAAAACCCCTTCTGGCTAGAGCATCAGCCTCTTTGTTACTATGGCCTGGTACCCATAGTAGTTTTACCCAGTTTTTAATACCGAGTCTATTCAGTGTCTGGCAACATGCCAGAATCAACCTGGAGTTGATTCTGGGCGAACTCAATGCTCTTAGTGCTGCCTGACTGTCGCAGATGTAGATTTGTAGATGGGAATAACCTCTTTGAAGGTTCTCCTGAGCACAGGTTAGGATGGCAAATACCTCCGCCTGAAATACAGTGGCATATTTTCCTAGGGCAACGGTGAGTTTGACCCTCGGCCTACAGCCGTAGATGCCAGCACCAGATCCCCCCACCATCATGGAGCCGTCTGTGTACCAGACAAGTCCCCTTCGATTGAGGAGACGCTGTTGCTGACACCAAACGTTCCTGTCAGGAATGAGTACCTGAAATGCTCTGTGGAACATGTAAAGCGGAGCCATGAAATCGTTCCTTGTGAGAAGTTCTGGGACCTTCTGAAAGTGTTGGATGATCCCTGAGTGTCCCACTTGTTCCCCTTTCATGGCCCACATCTGACCCTGGCTTAGTCTGTAGGCTGACTTACTAGCCTCCGCCTCAATCAGTAGGTGAAGGGGCGGAAGCCCCAGAAGCACCTCCATAGCTGCCGTAATAGCAGTGCGCATTGCTCCTGTTATGCCTAACCAGGCCAATCTCTGTAGTCTGTTGAGGCTGTTTCTGGTTGTTGCCTTACTGTTTGCCGGCCACCAAACAAGAGCAGCATACGTTATTATTGGTCTTGTAACAACCGTGTATAGCCATTTGGTGACACAGGGCTTGAGACCCCAGCTGGTTCCAAAGGTCCACAGGGAAGCAGTGGCCCTTTGAATTTGTCTCTCTACATGAGTCCTCCAGTTCAGTTTTGAATCCAGGATAACTCCAAGATATCTGACCGATTCGGAGGGCTGGAGAGCTTTACCGAAGAGTGTGGGCTGTCTAAGACCCTCAATTCTCCTTCTTTTGGTGAAGATGACAAGTTCTGCTTTGGTAGGATTAATCCTGAATTCAGCAATGAGGGCTTCTTGTATTATCTCACTTACTGTGCCAGCAAAACTTTCCCATTGTTAATATTGCAAGGTCATCAGCGTAACCTAGCACAAAGATGCCTTTTGCAGACAGCTCCCTTAGTAGCCCACTACCAGACACCATAACATTGGAGACAAGACTCCACCCTGAGGACAGCCCATAGTGACCGTCGCTCTAATGGAGATCTCGTCTGCTGAAACGATTACCTGTCGGCCCGACAGCATAGAACCGATCCATCTTATCAGCGAGGGTTCGATCCCGTGCCTTTCGGCCGCTACACAGATAGGATCAAAGGAGGTGTTATCAAACGCCCCTTCTATGTCTCGAAATGCACCGAGCGAAAGCTCTTTGTGGTGCAGGGCTTTCTCTATCTTGGAGACGATCGCATGGAGTGCAGTCTCAACTGGCTTGCCTTGTTGGTAGGCGTGTTGAGATGGGTGCAGCGGAAAAGCCACCAATGCTCCATCCTTAATATACCTTTCAATCAGTCTTTCCTGCAATTTCAGCAGGAAAGAAGTCAGGCTGATAGATCTGAAGTCCTTTGCGGTATCGTGCATTGCATGTCCCGTTTTGGGTAGGAAAATTACTTTGACTATCCTCCAGGGCACAGGAATGTGTCCTAGAGTCAGGCTAGTACGAAAGATGTGATATAAAGGCCGGAACAGCACCTCCAATCCATGCTGTAGCAGAGCCGGAAAAATTCCGTCAATACCAGCGCTCTTATATGGTTCAAAGGTGAACAGTGCCCACTTCAAATAATCTAGACACTACCTTTGAGGCCGTTCTCCAGTCCATTGCAGTGTGCACGATGCGTGGGGGCCTCTCAGGTAGGGCTACTTGTACCAGACGAGCCGGGGAAGTGAACATCAATGAGATGCTTGAGAGCCTTCTCCCTGGTATCAGTGAAGGTACCCGATGTGAGCCTCAGCATCCCCAGCCTGGAACCTGGAGTTTTGGAAAACACGGTTACTTACTTAGTGTTTGCAGTCATGTAACAACAGTTAGAATTAGGAAGCATTCTGAAGTACTTATTAAATATGTTCAATGTTCATTAATTTTATGTTATTGTCTATGTTTGTGTTCCTTGGTTTTTTAAATTATAGTTTGTCGTTTCCGTTTTGTCAGCAAATCAGCAATAAATGATTATGATTCAAAAATGAACCCCTTTTTGGTTTCTGAAAAAAGGTAATACATTTAAGGGCGCAAAAAAATGTGCTCGTACACGGGTACTAAATGATCTTGAAGTTACGCTATTGTCACTGCAGATAGTACTCTCACACTCAGTGATAATTCTAATATCTCTCAACAACAGTTTTACCATTCTCTTAATTCAGATACGACTTTCTGCAGATAATGTTACTGATGGAGACATGCTACGGTACGATCAACAATATCAAAGCCCAGTTGGTAGCACTAGTATTGAACACAATAATCGTATCGAATATTTACAAGAACAAAAATGCTACTGCACAAGATATTTGGAAAACATATCTTCATTAGCAAAGGGCAAAGGAAACAGACATTTTGAAAAGTATATTTTGCACTTATTGATAAGAGGTGGACAGAATTACGAGACCAGAAAATAAAGAAAAAGAAAAGCAAAAAAGTAAAATTTAGTTTCGTTGTGGTGGTAAAATAGCTTGTGAGTGTTCTTCTGTGTTTTATTTCTTCTACTTCAGACCGACCGACGCGACGTTTGTAAAAATGTTCGCTGCTGCCATTGAAATTTCTCAGAGACCTGGTGTCTCTCCTCTATGATTGCATGATATTTATAATGTAAATTTAGTGGTTGTTGAAACCTCTTTTATTTTTCCCAATATTCAGTGTCAATTAGTTATGTGGAATCTATGGAAATCACCATTTGGGCGATTTAATGAAGATCATTTTGGGATGGTTCTTGATAAGTCAGCAGCTCCACTGGAGATAGATCGCTAAACCGACTGATGCCTGAAGACATTTTGTTTGTATTGATCTATTTAGATTTGGATTATGGATTTGGGTCTTTTGTTTGTATTTATAGATATTTGAATTTATGGATTTTGCTTTCTAGTTGCTAGATTTGGTTTACTAGATTTTTGAGATTTGTGTTAGTGAATTGCATAAATTGGAGTTTCTAGTTACGGGTTTGGTCTTTTGAACTTTCTTTTTCGTAGCACGCTGGATGCTACAGATAAGTCACAACCTTGTTTTCATTTAAATTAATATTTTGCCGCAATTCAAAGTGTAATGAAAATCAGTTTGAAAACTTACCATATTGAAATGATCTTTTTTATGTTGGACTTGTTGACGTATTGATTTTTGTGTCTTTATGCGCCTTTTCTAAGTATCTTGAGCTTTTCGTATTTGTGTATTAAGCTTATATTTGAAATTATGTAAGTTATGGTTTGAACGCTACGTGTACACGTCGCAGATTTAACATGGAGTTTCTCTTAATTACCTACGTCTAAATATCATGGATTCAATATCTTATTTTGGTAGGATGAACTGTCCCCTGCGTCTGAAACGTATATTTTTAAGATGAAGAGAGATGAAGATTGAAGGGGACCAACGTAAGTTCCATTACCATATTATTGGGGAATCTTCCATTTTAGATTCACGAATTGTTGAACAAATCAAGTTGTGGCGCCCGCGTTTGGTTTAAATCAGCTTAGGAAGCCCATTGAACGCTATTGAGCACGGGACTGTTTTAGGTATTTCCAGCTCACTATTCGGCTTACACTTACGGTGTTGTAAGCTTATGGTTAATTTATTCTATTGCTATTGCGTATTAGAGCGATCAGCGGTGATAACCGCTTCACGATACTAAGAAACAGACAGTAACCCACAATGTTGACGATTTTGTATTAGTGAGTTACAAAGGTGACTACTATCCTAGAATAGTAATGTGTAAAGCAGATAGTAAATAAATCTGGTGTAAAAGTTATGGCAGTTTGTGGAAATGGTCAAAAAGGGTTGATAAATATCGGTAGCAACACATGGACGTCGTGGAGAGTACATGTGTTTCTAAATTGATACAATGAGAACCTTAATGGTAATGTCTATGAAGTTATCAAACTTGAGAAGTCTACTGTAAAATATGTTATTCTAGTAATTGGTCGTTTATGTTATTGAGGTACTTTCTAAAATAATTTATATGCAGAATCGATTGTGTAAGTTGTTTCTTTTGTTAATGATTGAACTGTATCCATTTAAAGAAAATACAATACAATTATTTCACAAAATTTCAATTATAATTTACTAGTGAAAAGTCGTTAATTTTAATCATGTGAACGATCAACATGTTATCTCTGTTATTAGAAAACCAACAGACCTACCTGATATTGTACTACCTGGAGAACATTTTGATATGTGTATACTTTGATCCATTCCGTGCTTTCTGTGAGAATTCAAAACAATATTTTAATAATATTTCCCCAAAAGTGGACAGTCATTCATTGGTACACTTATACTCTAGGATGCTGCACTTAACAATTTATAGATGGGGGACGCAGGTACCTACTAACTTCTTGGAACTGTGGTGCTGCAGAAGAGTGATTCGTATTCCATATGCATGGTAAAAATAACTAATACTTTCTTGGTGAGCGTATATGCTTGTTAAAGGATTCGAAAAATTGTTTACTCCTGCTTCTTATGACCCCCTACCTTGAATCCAAACAAAAAGACTGCATCAGTCTCTGGAAAACATTATTTTTTCTTCTGATAGGTACTTTTAAAATAAAACTTGATAATATTAAATTGGCCCTTCTCCTGGTCCTGACATATTTCCTTCCTTCAGTTTAAAAAAAATATCAATATTGGCAAAATCACTCGGCAACATTTTTCAAAGTTCTTTGGATTATGGGACTTTCTCATCTATATGGCTATCAAGTTCTGTCCCTCCAATTTTTAAAAAAGGAGATAAAATTGACCCAAGCAATTATCGTCCAATAATCTTTATCTCTATCTGTGCCAAAACTATGGAAGGAATAATTGCAAACTTTCTACTTTGTCCCTTAACCACAGTATTATTTCTCCAACTCAACATGGGTTCATACCTGGAAGGTTCGCTCTCGCCAATCTACTTTCTTGCCTCAACGAGTGGATTCTGGCTTTGGATAACAAACAACTCATGATGGTCATGAACTTTTCAAAAGCTTTGATTGGGTCTGTATTTTCAAAGTGTATATATCATGCCAAGTTGAAAAATCAATCTCTGGTATACCCCAGGGTTCTGCTCTTAGGGCAACATTGTTTCTTTTATATGCATCTGATTTTCAGCACGTTATTAAATCCAGTCATACTTTTTATGCCGATGATATCAAGTTTTTTGGATATTGTATTACCATATACAATACGCTACAAAAGAACCTGTGCCAGATGACTAGGTTTCGGAAAGAGATATTTTGGCGACCTTGACTCGCCTTGTCTCAGGCCGTGTTCTTACATGGAATGAGGTGCCCGAACTTTACTTTACTTTTACAAAAGAACCTGAAATCAACTCAAGGCGGGTGTGAGACATGGTCTATCCCTCTTAATGTCGGAAAGTGCTGTGTTTTACATATCGGATATAATAACCTTTGACTAACTAATCAGCTAAATGGAATGCTACTTTATTCGAAGGAAAGTTTTTGCGATTTGGGTGAAATAGTTAACCGTAAACTTTCGTGGTCTGAGCAAGTCCAAGCTACTCTTTTAAAATAATAATAATAATAATATTTATTTATTTATTTTTGCATTTACAAAATTTGAGCAACAGACAAGTACAATAACTAAATAAACAAATGAACAATTTCCCTCACTTAAGTTCCATAAAGAAACTTGTACGTGGGATTTAAAAACTATATATAGGTCGTTTATTTTTTAAAGATCCACCACCTGTTGCTTAATGTTGGCCAACAGAAAAATCACTAGTTATAGTTACTTTTGTGAGTTACAAATGGCAATTCTGCAAGTGAGCTGTCACCTTAATTTCATGCGTCAAACCGTCAAACAACGCAAGCGCAACTCAGATAAAGTTGAATTTTCAAATTTTTGAATTATGCCTCTACAAGGAAGGAATTTACTCGACAAGAAATTGAAAACCGCCTTATTCCAATGTTCCCTCGAACTGAAAAACCTAGTCCCTTCTTTAAGTAGCCGACAGATAGAAGAGAAACTTTCAAATATCTTTGCTGTGATTTCTTTGGGTAAAATTAACTTCAAAATTTTAAACACTAATTATTGTAGGTGTCTAGATGTACTGTCCGCCGTATATTACACTCTTTTAATGCCGGCCAGGAAGTACAAACTTCCAAAACTTACGGTGGCCCTAAAAATCTCCATTTTTTGATGACCATTTCTTTCGGAAAGAATTAGGTCTCAAAATTTATGATTATAAACTAAGTGGGGAATATTTCACTCTAACAAAATTGTTAACATTTGCACGGGACACTTTGCAGTATAAAGGATCCCGATCATTGTTATATAAAATGTTGAAAGCCATGGGCTATAAATATAAAACGGAAAATAATAGAAAAATTCTTGTCGAAAGGCCATACATAACGGCGAAACGAATTAAATTCTTAAAAATGTATTTAAGATACAAAGGTTTCCCAAACATAAAATTTGTATAGTTGGACTAGACGTCACCTCTTCTGTCAAATGTGCAAAATGCAAAATGTGTTGAACATGAATTTGGTTATAAATTCATTATTTGGCCACACTTCACTTTGAACAAAGCACCTTATTTTCGTCAGTTGTGAGAATTGGTGGAAAGATTTATACATTTGTACATCGATCGTGTTTTCTCAGTCAGTCTCAGTTGTATAACTCGAAAAAATAAGGAATTTTATCTACGACCACTACTAAAAGTAGGCCTTTTAGCGCTAGCTTGTTTCACTAAAAGTGACGTTTTATAGTTTACCGTGTTTAAAGAAATCAGCTGTTTACTTTTAGCACATGTGCTAAAAGTAAAGGGAGGTTCAAAACTACAATTTCGAACTGCAAGTGAAGTTGTAAAGCTATTCTAGTTGCTTCTTGCGTTACAGGTAGAGCGTTTTTGAAAAATTAAAGCGTTATGTAATGAATACAGTCATATGTGGAGTATCAATAATTACATTTCGTAACTGACTTTGACAGCACGGGCGTGGCCAAACAATCGCCAGCGGCGTAGGCTACTATTCATTATGATGCAGCGTCGCAGATGCGAACCTTTCTTAAATCGATATTTATTGATTAATAACGGTAAAATTAAGGTCGTAGATAAAATATTGTATGCAACGCGTGCTAAAAGTCGTTTATGCGCGAGACATGTTATGAAACTCAGCCTTCGGCTTCGTTTCATAATTTTCATGTCTCGCGCATAAAAGTCGACTTTTAGCACTTGTTGCATAAATAGCTATTATGGCTCCTCCGTCAGAAAACATGATATCCCACAGAATCTGTAACACCCCTCTGCATTACACATTACACCATCCGGTAAATCCGTACCGTAAATCTAATTTTAAATAATTCAAATGCTCAAACTTCCGCGGGGCCAAATGTCAGTTTACAATTTACATTTAAAAACCTAACCTCAATTTTGAGTCCTCGTTGTGGAAATACCCTAGCCATGTTGCCACGTATTTCTTTCAAAGAACATGCGACGTTGGTGGATCTTTAAATAAAAAACGGCCTATATACACAACACTCCCGAGCACCCAAAATATGAACATGCACCTATATACCGGGTGGTTGGTCATACCTCTGAACATAGGCAATTTACATGGCTTATCACGGTTATGCATATTCCTGCTTACCATTTTTATGGAAAAAATGTTAGTGGTACTAAATTAAAGAGAATAATTTTCCGCGTCGTTTAGTATTAAGAAGTTATTGGAAAATGTTAATTGTGCATAAAAATATTAATTTTAAAATTTAGATATTCGCAAATATGGGCGGTCGCGCTTCCCAAATGAGTGGCCGCGCTTGTTAAAAAACAAAAGATGGATGCAATTTACTCTAACTAGGAAAGGGTGCTCATTATTAAAACTTTTTAAGCTGGAAATAGTTTATGCAGAGTTAGGAACTCATATTTGGGAAGCGCGGCCGCCCATATTTGCGAATATCTAAATTTTAAAATTAATATTTTTATGCACAATTAGCATTATCCAATAAATTTTTAATACTAAACGACGGCGACGCGGAAAATTATTCTCTTTAATTTAGTACCACTACCATTTTTTCCCATAAAAATGGTGAGCAGGAATATGCATAACCGTGATAAGCCATGTAAATTGCCTATGTTCAGAGGTATGACCAACCACCCGGTATATGCTAAGGCCGATGGCCAAAACCGGAAAGCGAAACAGAGTACGACTTTAATCAAATATTTTATGTAATTTTTTTTTGGATGGTTTAATAGCCATAGTTTAACTTTATTTATATACGTTTTATATGTTGTTTCATTTTTTATATGTAAAGGTAATGTATGAAAAATTTTTATATATAAAAATTTATAACGTCTCTTGACAGACGGAATATTGAGAATATTATTGGTTTTATTTCTGGTAACATATATGGTTTCCTCAATTTGACTATTAACCAAGTTTGGCTTGAAAAATAATTTTTGTAAAACTATTTTAAAAAATAACTGTCTAATATCCATGACTTCGGCTTGCGTGAAGAGATCATCTGAATTAACTCTCCATTCTTTTCGCAGTATTATTTTTGAAAAACCACGTATTTTTTTAACTAGTAATGATATATGTGCATCTCACTTTAAATTACGTTCTACTTTTCAAACTTTCAAAGTACTTTAAATTATGGTATACTACTGTGGGGCGAAAGTGCGAGCTGCAAAAGAGTGTTCGTAATTCAAAAAAGAGTTATTAGACTTCTAGCCGGTGCACATTACATGGATCATTGTAAACCACTTTTTAAGCAACTCAAAATATTAACGGTGACTTGTCTGTTCATCTATGAATGTTTAAAGTATGTTAAAGAAAATTTAATTAAATTTAGTTCTGCGTCTCATGATTACGGCACACGCCAAGCGGATAAAATAGTGCTACCGTTCAATCGCAGTACCCGAACACAAAAACAACCAGCTTTTTTCGCAGCTTTTAAGATGTTCAATGGGTTGTCCGCAAACACTAGAAATTTACCTGCGAAGCGCTTTAAAACAGTTATAAAGAACTACCTCGAAGAACAAGCTTTCTATAATGTGTCCGAGTTTTTTGAAAATTGTAATCTGTAAATGTCCTAAAAATGTGATAACCTCTAAATGTTTCATAGACTGTGATTATTTACCTAAACTAGTGATTTTTGTAGATATAATAATTGTGCATGTAATTGTTTTGCTTTTGTAATTCTGTGTAAGACTCACTCAAACAAATTTGTATCGAGGAAGAACTAAATAAATAAATAAATAAATTAGAATCAATAGTGATTCCTAAATATTTAATTTCTTCTGATCTTGCTATATAAACTGAGCAGTTACATTGTTTAAGATCACAGTCTAGGTTATGTATAACTATTTTATTGTATTTTGGAAGCGAGTTTTTGTATGATGCAAAAGCAATAAATTTGCTTTTTTTTATATTTATTGTTAATAAATTACTATTCAACCATAATTTTATGTATTTTAAGTCCTCGGTTACTTTATTTTCCAAGCTAGCTCAGTCTTCAGCATCATAAACAACCACCGTATTTGCCCTCTTCTATAGGCCATAAGTAGATTATTTATATATATTAAACATAAAATTGGCCGGTGTATGGTACCTTGTGGCACATCATATTTAACGTATAATGGATCACTTAGTGTGTTACCAATTTGGACGTGTTGATTTCTATTGGTTAAATAATCCTCTTAAAGTTTATTTGCATTTCCTCTGATCCCCACCGAATCTAATTTTTCCAACAATTTTGAATGACTTACTGTATCAAACGCTTTAGCTATTTCCAAAAAAACTGCTATGGTTGGTTTACTGTCATCAATATTGGTATAAATTAGGTTAATTTAGCATCTTGTGTACCTAGTTTGGGTCTAAAACCGAACTGATTATCTGACAGTAAATGATTTTGTACAATACAATTTTCTAATCTAGATTTTAGGACATCTTCAAATATTTTTGCTAAATTTGATATCAAAAATATCGGACGATAATTTTCCAAAAGCTGCTGATCGCCTCCTTTATGAAGTGTTTAACTACTGCAGTCTTAAAGTGATCTGGACATACAGATGATTCAAGAGAAATATTTATGATTTTCATAATATATAATGAAATTTCTTTTAATATAGTTGCAGTGATACCGTCTAGACCCGGAGATTTATTAATTATTACTTTTCAGTTGATAAATATATTTTTTAATTTCCATATCGTCAACAGGGCTAAGAAAAATAGTTTTGTTGCATTTTATAGATGCCTGATTATCCACTTCCACATTGGGTATGATTTTGTTGGCTATATCTGCAACGTTAATGTAATCCTTTATCTAATAGACTTGTCTGTCCGGGACGCTGTTTTGTCTGTCCGGGACGCTATTTCAGCAGCCAAACCGTAAGAGATAGAAAAAAAAGTTATGAAAGTTATATGTTTGGAATGGTCATGTCAGGTCAGGAACCGAATTTCAGTCACGTGACACTTCCAGTTTTCGAGAAATCACGTGATTTCTCGAAAACCGGAAGTGTCAGTACGCTGTTTCAGCAGCCAAACGGAGCTGCGACCCTCTGCGCCTTAAAACCTTGATCGGTTAGGCAACCACTTTGACACCTTCCAGGTCTGGGTACAGTTTTTATTTAATACGCGTTCTATTTGAAAAACGGTCTTTTTTGTTTTTTAAATGAGACATTTGTCTCACTAGGTTGCTAGTATTTATTAAATTCATTAGCTAGTTGTTTGGCATCGTTAATTGCTTTTTGGTCAATCTTTTTACGTTAATAGTCTTGCGTTCGTTATTAAGAGAATTTTTAACAATTTGCCACATTGATTTAGTATCCTCTGGGTTTTTATTAAATTGATTTTTATAATAACTACTTTTTGCCTTAGATATTAGACCGTTAATTCTATTTCTGTAAAATTTATATTGCGGTAGCGCTTCATCATCTTCAAATTTTTTAAATTTCTGAAAGAACTGATCCCGAATTGTTATAGACTTCACTAGGCCATTAGTTATCCAAGGTTTTCTATCAATTTCAATTTTTCTCCGCTTCACTTAGTTTTATGTAAGTTTGTTTACAAAATCATTTGTTATTTTATTTAAATCCTCTTGCTTGAATGTTTCACTACAGCTCTCATTAGTTAAATATTCTCTAAGTTTTGTAAAATTTACTATCTTCTTAGATTTGTTTTTAGAAGTATCGCCAACAACTTTTAAAGAATTAATACACAATAATATCGGAAAATGATCAGTGATTCTAGATTCCAGAATGATTGGGATTAATGCATTAAAATCAAACTTAGTTTTTATAAATATGTAGTCAATACAAGATTTTGCTGTATTTTCAATTCTGGTGTAATCGTTTATATATGATACAAATCCACATTCATACAAAGAATTCAGATAAGAATTTGCCGTTAGTGTATCGCATAATATGTCTAGATTAACATCTCCGACTATAATTTCCTCTTGATTAACACACATCTCATGCAGGTACGATTTAAAATTTTCTAAAAAACTATCTATATTCGTAGACGGTGGTCTGTACACAACTGTTAGACAAATGTTTTGATTTTCGAATTTCAAGTGTAAACGCAAACATTTTATTACTCCAATACAAACTACTGAATGATGAAAATTGATTGAGTTTTTTATAAATACAATTACACCATCATTCTGATTAATTTCACCGTTATTATAAACAACAGTGTATCCACAAAGTATGAAATTTTCACAGTTGTATACCCTCCACGTCTTTGATAGTGCAATAATATCTAAAACAGAAAATTGGTTTAACCACACTTGCAATTGATCGAAATTTTTATTAAGGCTACGAATATTTGTGTGACAAATTTTTAAACCTGAATTGTTATCTAATATTACAACTGTTGACATTTTCCAAGCGTATTGAACTGATTTCCTGGGCACTTATATCTTGCAAGTTGTTAGCCATATCAATAGACAAAGGTTTGAATTATTACTTTAAAAAAATTTTTTACACAGTGATATCTGACATAGCTGTTACTCGTATCACAGACGATGTATTATCTTTGCGCACAAACAACTTGCAGTTTTTAAACCACACGAATTTGAACACTTTAATATCACTCACCTTTTTACTTTCCCATACCCATAGGTATAGGGAAGTCTTGGAATCATGAAAATTTTGGAAATCGAGATTTTCACAGAAATATCCGTTTTGGGCCTCTAGGAACCCAAAAAAGTGGTTTTTAAAAAATGTCTGTCTGTGTGTGGGTGTGTGGGTGTGTGGGTGCGTGGGTGTGTGGGTGTGTGGGTGGGTGACGCTCCTACAGCCGAAAGTATTGCTCCGATTTTGATGCGCTTTGGAATGCGGGGGTGTATCGAAAATTCATCGACAAAATAAGCTTTTCAAAAAAATCCGAAACCGGAAGCGGAAGTTACGCATGTTTTTTTGGTATCACTGTTTTCGTGATTAAAATTTTGAAAATTTTATCGCGGATAACGATAGAGGGTCATAAGGCAAATCTGTTAGTTTTTTGCCGAACTCGCTAGGTTTAAAATGAAGGGCGCTATGATTTTTTGAAAATTTTGAGTTTAACGCCCTATTACTCAAAAACGGATGAATCAATTCAATTGATTTTTTTTTCTGAATAGTATATGAAGGCTAACATGAGGTGATATAAAAAGTGTTTTGAAAAATATTAAGGGGCCTAAATTACAAATTTTCAAAATTTTGGAAATTTTCTAAAAATCATTTCTCAAAAACTGCCCACAGGAATTTGTTTAAACTTCATATACTGATAGACCCCGAAAAGGGCTATCGATCTGTTTTTTAAAGAATCTCACGAATTATCTGTGGCGCCCTCTACGAAGCTTTGAAGTTTGAAAATTTAAACCCCTTTAATTAATAAACAAAACAAGATAGGTAGCTGGGGTTTTCACTAATTTGCTCAGTGCATAATGGAGCATATGAATATGCAAAAAAATATTACACTCGTGGATATATGTAAGCGCACCGGCCCCCTCCCCCCTCTATTTTTGAAAAATAATTTTTTTATTCCAACGGTTGTTATATTTTTGCGTCAAAGAATCTTTTTCCGCGAAAATAAAAAAAACGATTTTGTATGCCCTAGAAAATATAATTTCTAGGTACTTAGAAAATTTCAACTCGGTGCTACAGCCGTTTTGAGGAAAATAATACATAAACTAGCACAGTGGCGGCTTGTCCACTTGGCGCCATCTACAGAAGCTCGGTGGTCACGTTTTGAACTACACATTCTTTTATATTTACCCGCAATTTACGTGAAAGTGTAAACGCTTATCACGGTGAAGACGTGAGTCATCGAGTTGAAATTTTGATATGTTGTAAAGACTGTTGAATAAAGACGATATGAACAGTTTCCAGTATGGGAAAGTCCAGGGAGGTAGTCACGTCCACTTTTTATTTCTTGCTTCGTAAAATAAATGTCTGTAAGGCCATGAACACATGGGGACACGCTTACTTTTGCCAGCCATAACATACGATATCATATCATAGGCGTAGCAGATTTTCTTAAACTTCCATTTAAATCGAATAAGCAGAGCGTTCCTTACTATACAATATAGAGCGTACATTATTTGACAATGAAAAGTTTATTAGCTTTGTAGAACCCAATCCCTGACTTTAAATACAGCACTTCTAGACTAATTCGACAGAAACAAAGAACAGCAATGCTAGGTCCATAACAGCACGGCACTGCAAGTGACTGAAGGCCGGCGTCTGAGATTCAGTCGCCGCGTTTGAACAGACTCAGATTCTGTATCCCGCATACCGAATCTCGGATACGGAATTCCCGTGTATTCAGGGCCTAATACGTAGTCATATGTTCTCTGAATGTCATTTTTTGGCAGTGGTCTATTATGATATGTTCGTTAACATAGATTGGCTGGGGTACAATGTCATTATATAACACAGATATTTTTAGTTTCCTGCTCTTAGCCTTACTCAAAAAGTCAAGAGTTATTCTATTAGAGAACTGAGCTAGTATTGGTTTTTTTGAGGGATTATTGGATTTTAACCGGTATGCAGCTTGCAGATCATGTTTTTGAATTTCCGAGCCGATGCTTTTTCGCAATGTAACTATTATCTCCTGTATGTTTTCACCTGCACCTTCTGGGATCTCGTCTATTTGCACATTGTGATTTCCTCTTCTAATTTTACCGTAATTTCCATAATTTCCTTTTCCAATTTATTGTATTTTATTTCTAAGTCTTTGTACTTATATTTGACACGTTTCAGATCTTGACTACATTTACTTGTACTCGAGTACATATTCATGTATTCGAATACATTTTCGGGTACTCGAATACATTTACGTGTACTCCAATACTTTTTTGGGTAGACGAATACATTTTCAGGTACTCGAGTAGATAGCACTATGCAAGTTTAGACATGTAACCCACAGGTTTTTAACCACCGGCTATCGCCAGTCGCCAGAAAAAGCTTAGTTAGCATGCTTACCATTATCGGCCGCAATAGAAGAATAGTAGATTATGCGATGAGGAAGAGAAATGCGTTATTTTGCTGAGTTGCAATTTGTGGCTCGAGGACGAAGCCCGAGAGTCACATAGCACTGAAGCAAAATAGCAGTCTCTCCGAATTGCATATACTATTTCACTATTTCACGTTGCAAAAAGATTTAAAACTACAAACCTGGTTTTTTAAAACGTAATTTATTGACATTTTAAATTTTAAAGTTGGTGGCACTGTAAGTCTATGTTAAATTCGAGTTTATTAGGTTAGGTTTTGCATCAGTTTTGACACAGACTGACGCAAAACCTAACCTGCTAACCTCGAATTTAACATAATTGTTGTTTCAGTCATAATGAAAACTCCCTTGGTAAATTTCTCTTCTCTAGGGAATAATTCATTATTTCTGTCACGATTTTGGTATCATAGAAACCGTGTTTTTTCCCAGACGTAAAATAGTTATTTAAGCATCAAGGGAAGTAAGTAGCTTTTATCAGTCGAATTAAATTAAAACTCGGTACCCTGATGAAAGCTACAAATTTTTCAAGTTGGGGGGGGGGGGGGGGTCGCTCGCGATGTCATCTTGGAAAAATGGCGGGCAAAACCGGTTCTTCGGGAATATCTACGTCTCGTCATACGACCAAAATACTGATTATCAATCTTAGCGACAATATAATTTCCAACAACTTTTGTTTGAAATATTTTTCCCCAAGTCAAATAGGTTCTGAACTAGAGCAGCGCAAATTGAAGCGGAAAATGTTTATTTGTTTTAAACAGATTTTTTCTACGACCACTACTAAAAGTAGGCCTTTTAGCACTAACTTGTTTCACTAAAAATGACGTTTTTTAAATTAGCGTTTTAAAAGTAAACAGCTGGTGTTGAATTTAGAATTTTAAACTGGAAGTGAGGTTATAAAGTTATTCTAGTTACTTTTTTCGTTAGAGGTAAAGTGTTTTTTTTTAAATAATTAAAGCATTATGTAATGAATAAAGTAAAATGTGTACTATTATAATTACCTTCGCGCTCAACCAATTTTTACAAGCGTTTTGTTTCCAAGAGCTGATAATTTGATTCAGCTTTCACCTGGAATTCACAAATTGCACTTGGGATTGGCAATTTTCACCGGATGATTCTGGACTTGGAGTCCGGTTTCCTGTCCTAATTCGAAACGAACGCCTGCTGTTTTCTGCATCGCTTCTGCTTCTGTACCGAGGGCCAACACACCCATGTTGCGTAAGGCTGATTCCTTGCTGTATGCGGGTTACCAGTTATAGCAGCTCCCGGATAGCGTTTATACCCTAAACTTGTGAGCGTAGAAGGTCAGTTGGTTCGTTTTTTATTACAACACCAATCGAGGACGGGTTATGTACCTACCAAGTCAATTTTGTGCTGGTGATACCGGATACTAAATTTATTACTAACATGATAGTTCATTCACTCAGCAAATTTAATTAAAGATAGCATTTTAAACTATTGAATTTTTATGTGTACTCTATACCTTTTTTTGTAAAAGGAGCACCCACGTTTTTTCTCTCATCAACCTAGAAAGAAAGGTTTTTATGAATGACAGCGATATGCATATCTTTAGATTTACTTTGCAATTTCAAGTAATTTAACGACCCTAAAAGGGGTTATTTGTGGTAATGCGTGTGGCCACCTTCAATTAGTTTTGGTTGCATAGTGTAGCAAAATTTTCAAATATTTTATGAATTACATAAATTACATTTGGTAATTACCAGATTATTATGCATTTAATAAACTCTAATTACTGTAGTTGGTTTATTCTAATCGAAACCATGTGGTTTCTAGCACCCATTTGTTTTTTTGTCTTTGGAGCTATTCACAGGTTAGTACAGCTGATAGAGAATCTACGATCCAAGGCCGCCGAAATTGAGCTAGTTCGGCCTACGCGGTAAGTGTCGGGAAATTCTTGTATTTGCCTGTAGTAAGCGCAGCAAGCAGGTTGATCTGCGGTCTTTTGCTATCACCGTTAATTATTTTAATTAATTAACCGCAGGTCAGCTTCTTTGTTGTGTCAAACACTCAACTGCGCCGTCAAGGCCATCTTTTAACTATGACAAATTATAACTGTCATAAATGCAAATCTTTGTTAAATCGACATTTATGGATTAATAACAGTAAATTTAAGGCTGTAGAAAAAATATTGTGTGCAAACTCGTGCTAAAAGTGTTTATGCACGAGACATGTTATGAAACTTAGCCTTCGGCAGGTCTCGTGCACAAACATTCACTTTTGGCACTTGTTGCACAAATAGCTATTTCGATTAACATTGATTGAAAATTATTTTTTATTCTGACGAATTATTTTTCAGTAATTTTCACACAATCACAAGATTTGCGGGCTAGGTTGTCGTGTCGGGCTCCATTTTTAAACACCGAATTCTTACAAATCCCTGTAAGCGTAAGCCTGAGTAATATTCCTGTCTAGACGCCAGCGCCAGTGATTTTATTTGCACCAAGTTCGAGACACACGAAGACCAGATGTAGGATCGGCGACGTCGTGGCTATGCTATAGTGACATACTGAATACTCCACAACAAACTTGTTTGTTTGTTTGTTTGTTAATGGACAAGGTCTAGGCATGCAGAGTACCAGGTACCTTAGACACCGACTGCTATGGTCATGTGGTCAAAGTCCTACTTAGAATTTTGCCGAGACTAAGGAGTTCCAACCCTAGCAAGGGATCTTTTACATGCTACACATCGTAGTAGCATGGGACCCACGGCTTTACATCACTTCCGAATGATGGCATTCTGTAGATGCTTTCATCTGCATTTTTTATTTTTGAAAACCTCACCGGGACCGGGAATCGAACTCGCGACCCTACGATCAGTAGCCAGGATGCTTACCACTGAGCTACCGATCCCGGCACACAACAAACTTTCCATATATTTTAGTTCACAACTGTTTTTACACGCAACATGGACGAACGTTTAAAGGAATATTTGCTGAAGCTGACACGGGAGTTTTTCAGAACTTCTCACCAACAACGTTCTTTCGCAAACCGGACATTCACTAATTGAAACGCTCTTCAAAACTCAACTGTTGTGACCATCCAAATGTTAGTGCTTTCAAGAACATATACGACTCATTTGTTCATAATATTTAAGATTAGTTTTACTTGTACTTTTTTATATACACCATTTTTCTTGCATACTATGAAAAATATAGATAAGTTTCACCTCTGCCCTTATATTTAGTTAATAATAATAATTACGACAATTATAGAACAGACGACATTAACACAAAAACTATGACATAAAAGCACTACCATGGAAAAGAACACGAAGAAGTAGCGTGTGAGAGTTGTTAAAATCTAGTATAGGGGAGAACCACGTACCTCGGGACAGCTGGGCTTTAAACCCTTGCTGTACATATTTAGCAGAAATAAACATGGTAGTTAATCTGTCTGATGGTAGATGACACCTGACTTTAGTTGTGTGTAGAGTTCCTATATGTACTAAGAGTTGAGCCATTGGATCCACAAATCAAGGACCATGTGATACAGCAAAGATATATTTCAGTTGTTTCGTTTGAAAGAAGTATGCATAAAGTTTAAAATTGGCAAAAATCAGGTACTCCATGGTTTGTGGATCCAAAACAAGTCACCCTACATGTCCCAACTCTTTCATATACAGGGACTCTAGTTGTGTGCAGAGCCAGTAGATATAGAGAGTACCGCCCCGTCCGCCATGTTTATTCCTCTGACATATGCGTCACTTTGAGGTTTGTAACACAATTCCGTCAACTTGACGTTTGTTGGCAATTCAAAACTTTACTTAAAATTGGCAAGACTGTAAGTCTATTTCAAATTCGAGGTTAGCAGGTTAGTTTTTGCGTCAGTTTTGACACAAACTGGAGCAAAACATAACCTACTAACCTCGAATTAGACATAGACTTACAGTCTTGCCAATTTCAAGTAAAATTTTAGACATACCTGAATCAGTCATTGCTGGTGGGAACAAAAATGGCGGCGATAGCGGCATTTTCACGGATCAAAGAATGGCGGTACTCTCTATATCTACTGGCTCTGGTTGTGTGTAGAGACCCTGTATATTAAGATTAGAGACGGGATATACGGATGATCAATGCGGATTGGTTGGAACCATTTTCCATGGCTGAAATGATTAATGCCATTTGACATTTCTAATTTCTGCTGTAATGACAAGTGACATTTCCTTTGTGTGATAGATAAATCAGATTCTTTGCGTCATTGTTCATACATTTAACATGAATGATTGGCTGTTTAGCAGTTGGATGTAAGAAACTGTGCTTAGGTTTCTATAAAACAACGCTGTTATGTGAATATTGATAGAAAGTTATATTATTAAGAACTTGAAGTGTGAAAATCGTACAGATTATGCAAAGAAAATTTTACGTGAGGCTAGTTCTTAACTATACACTGACAAAATCCCAATTAGGAAACTAAAATATAACGCAGCGCAATCATCATTCCACTTGTACAGCTGTGAGAGTGAAACGTATTCAGAAGGTCAATATAAAAATGTTCAGCAAAATAGAAGGAATTTATGTGTGGCTCTGTACTTTCAAATTCTTCAATAATAAGGTATACTGGAAATGAACGCAAAATTTAAAACAACAAAAAAGTTATTACCATCTGAGTGGAATGATATTAAAAGGCACATAACTATTACTGAAGCTAAATGCTCATGGTTCATTTTGTGTTAAAGTTCTGAATTATTAGGTATTATTGTAGGGTAAAAGGTGTTTCACTTATTACAGGTTCTTTCAAAGTCGATGTGAAATTTTACGAGAAACTTACCTATGTGAACTAGCGAGTTTGCACTTCATCCAGTGTAGTGCCATTCTTTCACACCAGTTTTAGTATTCATTTTAAATTTGAGTCTTTGACTTAGAAAAAAACTGTAATGAAATGTAGATGGGTAATTAATAATTAGAAACAATCCACAAGATCTATTCTGCTTTATGAATATCAGAAGCAATTTATTTGACATTTATAAATGTGTCCTTTTAGGTTAATGTCAATTTGGCAATGGCAACATCTTGAAACATTCTATCAAAAACATAACAATTAATCAACTTATCCTTGGAAACTGGTTCCACTTGTCCCATCTCTTATCTTACTTTTTATACAGGGTCTCTAGTTGTGTGTACAGTGGCTACATACAAGACAGTGTGGCCATAGGGATGTCTTCGCCGCTATTGGTCGACGCGAATATCCGCCATTAACAGGCAAAATATTTAGTTACTTTTAAGTTGTTCTCAAAGAGGTTGGTAGAACCTGTTCATTTGGTTATGGAAGAAAATAAAACCTTTCAAATCTGACAATTGTAAATTGTCAGTGTCAAATAATTCATTAGCGTCACAAGCGGGTCAAATTTTATCATCTATTGCCCTGAAAAACTAATATTCTGCACAGTATTTAAATGTGACAATTTATAATTATGCTATTGTTGTAATAGCACAAGATGCGTTCGACTTGGAATATATGATAAAGAGATTACATCGGTGCTACGACAAATGGGGCCTTAGCATAAGTTTAGAGGAAACGGAGTATTTAGTAGTCAACTCGAAAGCACAATATGAAGTTTTAATAAATGAAGATGTCGCAGTAAGACAAGTAGAAAGGTTTAAATACCTCAGTGCTGCAATACAATCGATGGAAAAGGTTTGGGAACAGAAGTGATCAGAACTCGAATAGTACAAAGTACCTACTTAAAATCAATTTGATGGGACAATACTATCTCTAACAAAAACAAAAAAAGAATAGGTAAAGTAATGGTAGAGTCGGTGCTATGTTATGGCAGTGAGGTATGGACTGTAACAGCGGAAATGAAACGAAGACTAAACACAGTTCAAATGGACGAAAAGGCGCAAAGGTATCGAGACGAGATAGAGTGACGAACGAGGAAATAAGACGCAGAATGGAGGCACCAGAATCAGTTGTGGACAGAATTGGAGAATGGAGGAGACGACGTGGCTTATGAAGATCTTTAAATGGTCGCCGCCGGTTAAGAAAAAAAGAGGTAGACCACGCAAACCGTGGAATGAGGGTATTCGGAAAGCCATGGAGGAACCTGGAAGAAGACCAAGCACAGAACAGGGAGGTTTGGAGGCAGGGAACAGGAAGACGTCATTTAGCTGTATTGTAAACTAGCATAACTGAAACCGGTTGTAAACTTCATGTAACACCTTAAAGCACTACGAACGAACGCCAATGAGAAATGTCAATGTCTAAAAATAACACTGCACGTGTAACTAACATCAACTAGTTAAAATAACTAGCGCCAAAATAATGACCACTCAAAAACGTTCGATTATTTCGAAAGGCACTGTATATCTCTACGCTCAAATTTGCCTGTTAATGGCGGCCAACAATCGTATGGCCACACTGTCTTGTATATAGCCACTGTAGTTGTGTGTACAGTGATATAGCCACTGTAGTTGTGTGTACAGTGGCTTTATACAAGACAGTGTGGCCATAGGGATGTCTTCGCCGCTATTGGTCGACGCGAATATCCGCCATTAACAGGCAAAATATTTAGATACTTCTAAGTTGTTCTCAAAGAGGTTGGTAGAACCTGTTCATTTGGTTAGGGAAGAAAATAAAACCTTTCAAATCTGACAATTGTAAATTGTCAGTGTCAAATAATTCATTAGCGTGACAAGCGGGTGAAATTTTATCATTTATTGCCCTGAAAAACTAATATTCTGCACAGTATTTAAATGTGACAATTTAGAATTGTGCTATTGTTGTACTAATAGCACAAGATGCGTTCGACTTGGAATGTATGATAAAGAGATTACATCGGTGCTACGATGAATGGGGCTTTAGCATAAGTTTAAAGAAAACGGAGTATCTATTTAGTAATCAACTCGGAAGCACAATATGAAGTCTTAATAAATGAAGATGTCGCAGTAAGACAAGTAGATGAAAAAGGTTTGGAAACAGAAGAGATCAAAACTCGAATAGTACAAAGTAAGAAGATAATGGGATGCTTGAAATCAATTTGATGGGAAAATACTATCTCTAACAAAAACAAAAAAAGAATAGGTTAAGTAATGGTAGAGTCGATGCTATGTTATGGCAGTGAGGTATGGACTGTAACTGCGGAAATGAAACGAAGACTAGACACAGTTCAAATGGACGAAAATGCGGAAAGATATCGAGATGAGATAAAGTGACGAACGAGGAAATAAGACGCAGAATGGAGGCACCAGAATGAGTTATGGACAGAACTGAACGGATAGCGTTAAACTGGTTTGGTCATCTGATGAGAATAGAGGAGACGACGTGGCCTATGAAGATCTTTAAATGGTTGCCCCCGGGTAAGAAAAAAAGAGGTAGACCACCCAAACCGTGGAATGAGGGTATTCGGAAAGCCATGGAGGAACCTGGAAGAAGACCAAGCACAGAACAGGGAGGTTTGGAGGCAGGGAACAGGAAGACGGCATTTAGCTGTATTGTAAACTAGCATAACTGAAACCGGTTGTAAACTTCATGTAACACCTTAAAGCACTACGAACGAACGCCAATGAGAAATGTCAATGTCTAAAAATAACACTGCACGTGAAACTAACATCAACTAGTTAAAATAACTAGCGCCAAAATAATGACCACTCAAAAACGTTCGATTATTTCGAAAGGCACTGTATATCTCTACGCTCAAATTTGCCTGTTAATGGCGGCCAACAATCGTATGGCCACACTGTCTTGTATATAGCCACTGTAGTTGTGTGTACAGTGATATAGCCACTGTAGTTGTGTGTACAGTGGCTTTATACAAGACAGTGTGGCCATAGGGATGTCTTCGCCGCTATTGGTCGACGCGAATATCCGCCATTAACAGGCAAAATATTTAGATACTTCTAAGTTGTTCTCAAAGAGGTTGGTAGAACCTGTTCATTTGGTTAGGGAAGAAAATAAAACCTTTCAAATCTGACAATTGTAAATTGTCAGTGTCAAATAATTCATTAGCGTGACAAGCGGGTGAAATTTTATCATTTATTGCCCTGAAAAACTAATATTCTGCACAGTATTTAAATGTGACAATTTAGAATTGTGCTATTGTTGTACTAATAGCACAAGATGCGTTCGACTTGGAATGTATGATAAAGAGATTACATCGGTGCTACGATGAATGGGGCTTTAGCATAAGTTTAAAGAAAACGGAGTATCTATTTAGTAATCAACTCGGAAGCACAATATGAAGTCTTAATAAATGAAGATGTCGCAGTAAGACAAGTAGATGAAAAAGGTTTGGAAACAGAAGAGATCAAAACTCGAATAGTACAAAGTAAGAAGATAATGGGATGCTTAAAATCAATTTGATGGGAAAATACTATCTCTAACAAAAACAAAAAAAGAATAGGTTAAGTAATGGTAGAGTCGATGCTATGTTATGGCAGTGAGGTATGGACTGTAACTGCGGAAATGAAACGAAGACTAGACACAGTTCAAATGGACGAAAATGCGGAAAGATATCGAGATGAGATAAAGTGACGAACGAGGAAATAAGACGCAGAATGGAGGCACCAGAATGAGTTATGGACAGAACTGAACGGATAGCGTTAAACTGGTTTGGTCATCTGATGAGAATAGAGGAGACGACGTGGCCTATGAAGATCTTTAAATGGTTGCCCCCGGGTAAGAAAAAAAGAGGTAGACCACCCAAACCGTGGAATGAGGGTATTCGGAGAGCCATGGAGGAGAGGAACCTGGAAGAAGACCAAGCACAGGACAGGGAGGTTTGGAGACAGGGAACAGGAAGACGGCATTTAGCTGTATTGTAAACTACCATAACTGAAACCGGTTGTAAACTTCATGCACCCTAGTAGCACAGATTGTTGGGCCAACGTCGGGATATAGTTGGCATGGTTGGGTAATGGTTGGTAGATTTGCCAACTAATATCCTACGTTGGGCCAACATTGGTATAAAGTGAAATATTTGTTGAATTTGTCAACAATAATCATATGTTGCCCCAGCGTTGGGATATCATCAGCGTGCTAGGAAGATAGTTGTTCATTTATTAACAATAACCGTGTGTTGGCCCAACTGTAATATTTTGTTGTGAATTTTAGTTATTTATAACAGGGAAGTTGAATGAGTGAATACTGAAGCCAATTCATCAATTGGCAATTTATTAATTCCATCAGTAATTATGGCAAATTTTGGTATGATCATAAATAAATTTGTCTATTACGTTTATCAATCAGTTTGTGTACAACAGCTGACGCATGCCCCGTGATGTTAATGACGTATTGCGCATTGCGCGAGCCAAGCAACCGCCACCCAGCTAGCTGTTCGTGGTTTCTGCCCTCTGCAACGCGCCCGCCGCCCGGCGCCATGATCCATGCGAGCTTGCGTTGTTTGTTTTTGTACTTGTGGGTCCTTTTCTTTCTACATATCCAAGATTTGGTAAGTAAAATTAACAATAATATGATCCTCATGTACTGTAACTTATTTATGTTTTGAAATAACCCACATTATGGATAAATAGAAAAGAGACCTAACCTAACAAATTTGCTATAAATAATTTTGGCCGATATGAGTACCTACTTATTTATGTAGGTAAATCTTGTACTTTGTGATCACTCTTGTTTCTTATATATTCAATATTATAACTGTTTTTCTCAATTTTTAGAAGAATACACAAACATGTTTCACGATGTGGAGTTCGAAGGAGGCCTGCTTGGACTAGTTCGAGATGATGAGTGGTTGACATCGAGGAAGCAAGAAAGTTTTTGGCCTCCGTTTAAATTAACTTCACAATAAATGTTTGGTTAATGGAGATCCTGCATGTGAAACGTGGATGGTGTACGCTGTAAAGCGAATATTTTCTAGTACTGGTCAGTATACGAACGTTACACAGTAATCTTGCAGTTTTTGGATCTATATTAACACGTCTCAAAGTAGCACAAGTTGAAAAATAGATTGTTGCAATATTTCTTTCATACAGGATTGTTTTCTGTGCTCTGTATTTTCAGTATCGTTAATGAACCAATTAAAAAGCTTAGTTTTGTCTGCAAGTAGTAAAGAAAATGTAAACAAATTTTTGTTGAGTTCGGTTAAAACAATAGCAGTTTTCAAGAAAAATCGAGAATACAAATTTGTTTCTACATACAAACAGATCTTTATCTCATATGTAATTTATAATGTTTATGTCCTACCAGTACATTAATTGAAATTAATGACTCTATTTTAAGGTATCTTAGATACAAAATAACGCTCCAGGGCAATTATTTTCTTCATAAGAACACTAGGGTTATTATGAAAAATTAACAGTATTTGTTTCCATGGATACAACTTTATTATGCACCACTGTCACAATGAAAATTAATGACAGCTCAGCTAATGTCACAAATCTAACTATGAATATGAATTAGGTAAGAAAATTGGTAGGACATAAAACCTTGAAGGCACTACGGGCATTATGAGCTAAGAGCCCGCGATTGTTGTACACACCTCGGGCCAAAGGCCCTCGGTTAGTACACTAACAATCTTGGGCTCTTATTTTACTCATAATGCCCCTTGGTACCTTAATAACTATTACATCATACCAGTAGGTATATTAATTGATAATAATTACTCTATTTTAAGGTATGTTATAACAAAATAACGTTCCAGGGAAATTATTTTTTTATAATGTTATTATGAAAAAGTAATAGTAATTTACGATTCAAGTAATGTTATCAAGCTTTTTACATTACAAGAGAATAGTATGAATGAACGAGCGACGTTACGAGCGGGTTCTTTAAAATTCTCGAGTAATGTAGAAAGCAGATAACGTTACGTATATCGTAACACGGTTTATTTTATCCTAAAATTCTATTTTTTAAAAAAGGAAAAATTGTTATTAGTGTCACTTACAACAGCGAGACTTATATCGGCTGTGGTGGTATCACTGGTAAGATGGTAACACCGTCAGGTTATGTTAAATTCGAGATTAGCAGGTTAAGTTTTGCGTCAGTCTGTGTCAAGTAACAAACAGAATCTAACCTACTAACATCGAATTTGACATAGATTGACAATACACGTCAGTAGTGCCAACATGTGATTAAATGCTAATAAAGAATTGTATGTTATTTTTCTTAACGACACTAGTGTTGTTAAATGCACTTAACGCAACTTGTTGCTAAGGAGTTATGCTTATAATCATAGTAACATAATAGGATAAAATAAACACTATTTGTTTCCATTGAAAATTACAAGCGATAACTAGGAAAATGTAATTCAAAATCACTTTGACTTCAATTAGATAAGAAAACTGGTATGACATACAACGTTGAAAGCATTATAAACTAAGTGCCGCGATTGTTGTACACACCTTGGGCCAAAGGATCTAGGTTTGTACACTAACAATTTTGGGGGCTTATTTTGCTCATAATGCCCTTGATACTTTAATAACTATTAGCACCCCACACTACAACCTTAATTCTACTTAAAACTAGATAATGCAATAGCAATATAAGGTTTTAAAATCTATAAACCTTGCCTAAACTATAATAATTATATTTGTATTTTGAAGTGCGATTTATATTTGTAGCGGGTCAAATTTAAATGACGTGGTTTTAATATTAATTTTGTCTTTGCATTTCCAGAAAATATTTTAAAAGCAAGAGAAACGCTAAAGGAGGCCGAAAGTGAATCAGAACTAGTTTCTGCATCGGAAGAAACGAAGGTGAGAAAAAGGAAGGTGAAGAGAAGAATTTGATACAGCAGTGATGATAGTGGGGATAAAATAAATAAAATAAAATAACATAAACCTTATTTTCTGAACCTTGCAAGGTTGATATACTTGGTGCTTTTTAATATTGCTGAAAATGATTCGTTTTTCAAATATATTATAACTTACTTGTTTTATACAAGATTTGTAAGTATTGTATTTATGTTTTCCTGTATGTATAATAAATGGCATTTTTATTTACACTTGTTTATTTGTCTTTTGATACCTACCGATTAATACAGAAAGCTGAGTTAGATATTTGTTGGCTTTTGGTTGTTAAATTGTTGGATGCTGGTTGGGAATACTTTAATGTGTATAGTTGGCCCTCAGTTGGGAAATCGATGGTTGGGGTTTGACTGTAAAAGAGGACATTACATACTGTTGGCCAACTGTGGGACACTTCAATGAGCCAACGTTGGCCCAACCATTTTGTGCTACTAGGGCAACACCTTAAAGCACCACGAACGAACGCCAATGAAAAATGTCAAACGTTCAAACATAACACTGCACGGGCAGCTAACATCAACTAGTTAAAATAACTAGCGCCAACATAATGACCACTCAAAAAGGTTCGATTATTTCTAAAGGCACCGTATATCTCTACGCTCAAATTTGCCTGAAAATGGCCGCCAACAATCGTATGGCCACACTGTTTCTTATATAGCCACTGTAGTTGTGTGATGCTAATACAGAGTGTTCATGTGTTGAACTAAAAATTGTGTTTTTGATTTTCACGAGTAATTTTTTATCATCCGACATCGAAGTGTATGTATCTGAAGGTAGGCTAGTTATTGTTTATATCTATAAATAATGTGCTCAAATGCAAAATTTGATGTATATTTTTTACGATGAGATGTTTCATAACCTTACTATTTTTGATTTATTTTAATTGCTTTCTAATATCCACAAGATTCGTACCTTGGGACATATTTCAGTTCGTACCTCAGGACATGTCCCAAGGTACGTATCTGATATTAGTAGCTTTATAATTGCATTAATCCTACTGTAATATTTTCTATCTAGATGCCAAGAAGCAAGAGTAACGTAAAAAGGGGAAACCCACTTGCAGCAGCAATGATTGAGGCCGTAAATCTTGTTTTATTAAACCATATAAAAGCGGTCTCAATGAAAATTTTGTGTATGAAGCAAGAAACGACACAAGAAAAGTTTTCACTGACGCTCAAGAGATAGAAATTGCACGTTATCTAAAAGTAGCTGCAAATATCCATTACGGACTAACTTTAAAAGAAGTGCGCAAGTTGGCCTACGATTTCGCTATTGCCAACAAAATAAAATGCCCCGACTCCTGGGGTGAAAAGCAAATAGCTGGAAAGCGTTGGGTAACTTTTTTTATGCGGAGAAATGCTGATTTGTCTTTACGTAAACCTCAAGCAACTAGTATTTTCGACAAATTGGAAGTGCTAATGGAAAGACATAAATTCGAAGCTAACCAAATCTTCAATCTTGATGAGACCGGCTTGCCCACCGTCCATTCTCCTTTAAAAGTAATATCCACTAAAGGAACTAAGCAAGTAGGAAGCATGACGTCTGGAGAGCGGGGATCCAATGTTACCATGATAGCTGCTGTTAATGCGATAAGGAATTCAATACCGCCAATGTTCGTGTTCCCTCGTGTCCATTTTAAGGGTCCAATGCTAAAAGGAGCTCCGATTGGTAGCATAGGCTGTGCCAGAATTAGTGGTTGGTCAAATTCCAGCTCATTTTTAGAATTCCTGGAACATTTCATTAAACACACGAAATCAAGTGCAGAAAATAAAATATTATTGATTCTTGATAATCATGAAAGTCATGTGTCTATACAAGCTATAGACAGAGCTAAAGAATGCGGTATAATACTATTAACGTTCCCTCCCCATACCAGTCACAAGCTGCAGCCATTAGATCGAGCAGTTTTTGGCCCATTAAAAAAATTTTATAATACTGCTTGTCATGAATGGCCACTAAACTCTGCTGGGTCCCCCATGACGATCTATGATGTGGCTGAGTGTGCGGGAAAGGCATATCCGCTAGCATTCACACCTGGAAACATTCAGTCTGGTTTCAGGGTTTCGGGGATTTACCCAATTAACAAAAACATTTTCACGGATGATGAATTCCTCACCTCATATGTTACAGATAGGCCACTCGAAACTCTGAATAATTCACGTGAACAATGTAGTACAACACCTACAGCCGAAGTACCAAGTTCCTCAAATCTTGAGAATATTGCAGTTAGCGAACCTAGCACATCGAAAATTCACGTAACGCCAGAATCTATTCGCCCCTACCCAAAAGCAAAGCCTAGGAAGTCAACCAGAGGTGCCAGAAAACCAGGAAGGTGCCGTATCTTGACTGATACGCCAGAAAAA
This sequence comes from Agriotes lineatus, assembly GCA_940337035.1. Taxonomy (NCBI): domain Eukaryota; kingdom Metazoa; phylum Arthropoda; class Insecta; order Coleoptera; family Elateridae; genus Agriotes; species Agriotes lineatus. The sequence goes on along the minus strand of OW679198.1, from coordinate 137,438,550 downwards.
AATGAAATTGAAATGCAACAATTGGCTAGGAATAACAAAAAATCCATCAAGGTAAATCCTAAAAAACTAAAAGTCAAGAAAGTCTTAGTGAAAGAAGATTCCACTAGTTCAGATGAAAGTCTTGAAGTATCATCAAAATCATCAGATTCCTTAAACGACATTAGTTTTGGTATTGATGAAGATGAGGAAGGCAACGAAATGCCACAGTCACATAACATAGGTGATTTTGTTCTTGTTCAGATAAAAGGGGAAAAATCTGTTCGGTACTACGTGTCCAAAATTATCGCAATCGAAGAGGATGTGTTGGAGGTAAAATATTTAAAAAGAATTAAAGGATCTACGAAGAAGTTTATTTATGAGAATGAAGAAATTTATGAAATATCCACAAGTGATGTAGTTATGAAGCTGCCTCATCCTAAGCCTGCTGGTAGTACTCATCGGAAAAATAATCAGATTGAGTTTGAACTTGATTTTTCTGCATATAATGTTGGTTAAATGGCTAAAAAGTATATTTTAGAATAATATATTTTCATGTCCTAAGGTACATGCTCATCTGTCCCAAAGTACGTGCTACATGCCGTACCTTGGGACAGTAGCAACGTTTTGTTAGATGGCTAGTGGTTTTTTTGTTATTTTGTTTTTTACACTTTTGTATGTTGAGCTTAGTTCAATAAAGACTTAATTTGTGTTCTGTTTACTTATAATGCCTATATTTTCGAAAATAGCGTTTACAATCCGCAATAATCAAAAAGTGTCCCAAGGTACGTGGTTCTCTTCTACCTTCAAATTTGTCGATAGAAGGAGTGCGGTATAGTTAATCCAGCAGCGAGTGTACTATATTTCGAAAAACTCAATCTTACTACGCCACTGGTTGCAGATACTGCGAGAGCAGCTTTATATACAGGAGTGAACGATTGGTTGCCTGATTTACGTTCATGAGTGTTAAATTATTCTCAGCGATCGCAGCGCTAATTACTCTTAAATCGCTTAATTTCGTGACTTAAACGTGACGTAACAGCTCAAAAGTGTGCAGAACCTGCCCATGCATCGAAGTGGCGCGTCATGATAAACACACCGTGCTTAAACCAAAGTACAAAGTTTACGCGACGCAGTTGAATTCTTAAGCCGAGATTAGACAACAGCCACGAAGGTTCCTGGGCGAGCCGCTCGTTGAGCACGTGTGGATCCTCCTTTACCTTGATGTTACATAAAAGATATGAGATGAGCGAGTGCCGGTGTGGCAGCGAACCATCAGTTCCACCGAAAGGGAGTGGTGTTAGTCCTAGATATCGCCTTGGTGTAGGGCCCATGCGCGAGTCTACAACAATTTTTCCTGTAGTCGTCGGTGGGCTTGTTACAACCAAATCAATACCCAGCACGAGCCTCTAATTCTCTCTTGGAAATGTTGGGCTTCGGGCTTCGGGCTGCAGCTCCACCTCCACGCACTTCGGCAGAAAACTGAGAAAACACCTCTTTGTGCGAAATGCGTCATGGACGTCAGTGCCTGACAGCCCAATCAAGGCCTGATTAGTGCCTCGTTTCACCATGACTTCTTCAACTGCCTTAATCGCTCGCTAATTAAGTGCTTTCCGTTAACCGGTCAATAAGTGATATGGCATCGAAACTATATTTTCTCAAAGATCTGCTCAGTGTGGATTTCCTAAAATAGGGACAGGCGTGGAGTTTCGATTTCGAGATGAAAGAATTGTTAATCTAAGAGAACGGTCCGGTTTGGCGCCGTATCGAATTTCAGTCCTCGTTTAATAAGGAAACGTATTTTGAATTTTGAAAGACATGCGACGAGGCTATTTATAGCGGAAAATCTATACTCAACTACCCAGCAGCTTTCTGGGGAATGCTGCTTGTGGTAAACCGTTCCTTGCAGAATTCTTGTGCAACCAGCAGCGCCTGTTCTACAATTACAAGAGGGAATGCGAAAATAATAGAAATATACAAAACGGCAATAGTTACTATCATCATTCAAATATTGATTATATGAATAACGTATGCACTTTTTTTTAGAAAACGCTGCTTTATGAGTTTATTTTCAGTTTGTGCAGCCTTATTAAAAAATGCAAAAGTTCACTTCGAGCAGTTCGAGCTGAGTAGCTACCCGCAGTAAAAGACTCGCCATACAGGGAACTAACTTTTGCAGTTTCAATATTTTGAAACCTCTTCTATAAAGTAACACGTTCATGTTTTTTTTAGAAAAACAGTAATCGTTTTGCAGGACCTCCTGGAGAAAATTCAACTACAATGAACTATTTAAATCTTGGGCCGAAATATTTTGCTTCTGCTTCTGCTTCTGTTTACTTAAAATGGTATTATAAAATTCACCAAGCTCCTTTGCCGTCAAATACAGGGTATCCTGGTCATTTTTAAAATAATAGTTGTATGGGCAACTGCCCACCCAGTAACAAAATTTGCCCACCCAGTGAAGGTGAAATCCCCCAAGGTACAACACAGAAAATAGGAAATTTTATACAGAATTCTTACCTGCAGCATTTTTCATTCCAACTTCTTATGCCAGTTAATTTTCTACTATGTTTTTTGACCTATTAACAGTGTTAACACCACAAAATACAAAATGTATATACATGTACGTACAACAGAACAATGAAATAAAACAGTATTGACAACATTGTCGAATTTTTTGCAATTACTACTGCCTTGATATAATTATGAATTATAGAGGAAAAAATCTGTAAAGGTCTTTAAGCAGAACTTCCCTCGTCGACATTGCGACACTAAATAATTTTAAAAATCAAATTAAGTTAGGAGTACAAATATCTTCACGTTTCTAATAAATTAAATACATTTTCAAATAAAAAAAAATTATCCCGCTGGGGTTTGAACCCGCCGCATCTGCGGCTCTGCAGAATGCTCGATCCTGGCCGAGATCTCGCAGAGGATGTAAGTCCGGCGGAATTCCATCTGCGCTACCGCGTCTCTTCCGGAAAAGTCCGGCGCGCGCGTCTCATGAAGAGCGCGGTGTAATAGTGGAAACATATTTACTCTTTTGTGACATTATCCTTTATCGGTTGAGTCTTATTTTCGGAAAATGTAAAGTCTGACCTATGTGAAAGCTATTACTTCCTTTTATTTCAAAATTAACACAAAAATAAACAAAATTTTATTTTTTAAGGTGCCCACCCTGTATATATTTGTATGAAATTGTACCGGTTTCATGCGAGGATATATAATAAGTATGCAAAATATCGTCTTCCTCCGACAAAAAGTTTTTGAGCTATACTGCCAACAGACAGACAGACAGACAGACAGACAGACAGACAACCAGACAGACAGACAGACAGACAGACAGACAGACAGACCGACAGACAGACAGACGTGAAGATCTGAAAAAATCTCGGAAGATGATTTTTTCGTGATTTCAATACTGCCCTCGTCTGAAAGACGGATAGAACTTGGTGAGTGGTAATTTCTCTTTAATAATAAAGTTTAGCAAAAATAGTCAACGACCATACTGCATACATTGTAAGTAGGGAATATATACCATTAAGAGGAACGACAAATATTACAGGTACACAAAAATCAGCTAAACTTCCAATAAATGTGTTGACCGCCTTGGTAAGCAAGCTGGGCGGGAATAAGTGACAAGCACTATAAACGCAATATAAAAAGTATCGCGAGTGATAAAAAACATCCTCTGGCGCAGTGTCGGTACGTGCAATTAGCAAAGCAAGTACGACGAATGAATGCGCCTTGCAGACAAGCAGGAGCGCCAAACAAACAGGGCAGGTAATCCTGCGTTGCCAGACGAACAATTACTTTATGAGATGGTCGAGGTAGTAAATCCCTTGAAGATATAATGGCCTTCGGACCATTGGAGGACTAAGAGACTCCGCAACACCCGGGCAGATAAGCGGAGACGTCATAAATCCTTTCGCCGAAACAAAATCCTGGAGAAATTGCAGTTAGCACTAACCCAGTCAAGGGACCAGTGTGGGGGGTAATAAATCCTGCACTGACGCAATCGGCCAGAGCCAGTATAAACACGACTAGGGGCAACAACCAAGTCATTTATTCAGCTCCAATCATTCGATTAATTTAATTTATTCTCGTCTCAACGTTCTTGCCGTGGTAATTCCCTGAGCTCCGTTTAATACCACAAATATTTTGATGATTAGCACGTTAGTTGTTAATCGCTTACTATAGTTATTTTTGTATGTAATTATGCAATTATGTCTATATGTGTGAATAATATTGAATTTTATTAAAGAGTTGTTGTTATCCACAAATTATTTATTACAAGCAAATTGCGCGCTACGCGCACGTGAAATAGGATACGCAAATAGTCACGCTCCGAGCCGAGCACTAAGATAAGAAAAACAAAACCTAAACAAATATAAACATCTGCGAAACCGGAACGTGAGATTTTATGTTGTGCCACAGACAGACACACATTAAGGAAAATTATATTATAGATTTCCTTATATTCTGGATGTACCCATCAACCTCAGTACTATAATTCACTCTATGTTACTTTAACTTGCAAATTGCACATCTGTCAATACAAAATGTATGTTAAATTGGGTTTGAGTTGTTAGATAAAATTTTGTGCGGTAAGCGTGTGTTATTAATATTACACATAATTCTCAAGACCCGACTCGGTTTAACAGCCTCTAGAGCTCAAATTTCCTCAAGTGACTTAATTGTAATATAACATAAATAACGCAAATAAATATAAACTATTTATGATCAACAAAAAAACAACAGGTAATCTAAGGACGCATGCGTTTTCAGTACCTTGTACACTCGACACGGCTACAGATTTTAGAGCAGCAAACTCAAAAATTTCTAATACTTAAAATACAGACTATAGATTTTCATTATGAGAAAAGTAAGCTTATCCTTAAGAGAAAATAAGTAAGAAACGATCAAACAATTTTATCCGCCCAGTAGAAAATCCTTAGAAAATAGCCTAGGATATACCAGCCCACTCCACCAAGCCCAGAAGGTCTAAAAAGAAATTACTACCAAAGCCTATTTGAAGAATATATTGCTATCATCTATATGCGGGGGTATGTATAAATTGAATTTGCTTGAATTTTGTCTCTTATCAAAATTACCTTCAACATAACCATGCTCGAATATTTACTTTTTTAAATGTCAGATTGACTTAACTTCAAATATTGTTGCTTATATATTTCTCTCATTTTATTAAATATCCCGGTGCGCCAATTACATTTTTGTTATGTAATTTTATATACCAGTGCAGTAATTAATTTTGCAACATCGTCACTTTCCAATGAAAAGAAATTGGGTAGTCTCATTCTAAATTAAGGTTCCTAGTCTTAGTTTTATTTACTAGTTATAAGCCAAATATCACGTTAATGAAAATGTATTATTATTGAGCTAGTTGAAGTGGCAGTCTTCATACTTTAATAAATAAGTATAAGCATCAGGTAAGCAGATAAAAAAAGAAGAAGAAGAAGTTTAGAAAGACAAAAGAATATGTAGTAGTATTCATTACTAAGGTCATGTAATGTAAAGCCAAGAATGTTCATAATTAATAAACGACTTCTACAAAATATTACGAACTACTACATTAGAAAGATCTGCAAATTTGAAAAATTTTGTTTTCAGGTTCGAAAATATATATAGAGATTTGTTGTTTTTATATATATCTTCGACTACTTCTCTTTAATATTCACCGTTGTTACCTTCTTTTTCTTGCACATGGTTTTTTCATTTTAATTATTTTTGTTCTTGGTTCTCTGTCTATATTAGATTTGTTTAAACTTGACGTTTAAAGAAACGAAGCTGAATAGACCATGAAACAGAATGGGCGAAGACAGGTTAGCCACGTTAATAATGACATAAAATAAACGAACAATGGAGCACAACGATATCTATATATTTGGCAACTTGGAGGGAGAACATAACGGAGTTACCTTAACAAAAATTGTCCAGCATATCTTGTCCTATGAAGTCACCAGCGTCAGAAGGTATCTACTTAACACAAGTATACTCGCCTACATCGAATGCACCAGATGATGAAGCGGACGCGCTGTATGATATAGTGACAAGCGCGACTGAGGCCTTCGGTCTCGGTGTCAGTAATGAACGAGGAGAGCGGCTTCTTCAGTACATACTGATGACTGAACAATAACTTGCTCACCACCAAAACTGTATTCTAGAACTACTCCCGTAGATTATCAAGATGAATTACTCATAACAAGAAGCATCCAAATCAAATTAAGTACATCTTAGTGAGAAGAAGGTGGCGTTCAGCAGTATAGAAAGTGAACACCAAGCCTCGCACAGAATGCAACTCCGACCACAAGCTGTTGCTGCTGCAGCTGATTAGCACTAGCTATAAGAGTCCACGAGGACTCCACCTTCTAATGCACGCTGCAGAAGTACTCGAAGCTTCAAGTAAACGATGATACCAAAACGTCATGAATACCGGTAGGAAGCGAAATCAACGAAATCTTAAAGATGCACTGAATTCCTGACATAACCTTAGAATTTGTGGAGAAGAGATGCAGAATTAAATATGACATGGGTGGTGACACAAAAGCGAACAGACTCAGGCAGGTCAACCAAGAGATCAAAAGAGCGTGGTATCAGGATAAGAATGTCTTCCTAAAAAACATTTGGTCCAAGCTTCGGCATGCTAACCCCAAATCATTGCGAATGCGCACGGAGAGAAGAAAGCTGATCGGGAAAGTGCTGCTGAAGTTTGGAGGCGATACTGCATGCATATCTCCAAAAATGGTCAAGATGAAAAACTATAGCACTATGAGCACAGCATGATAATGAGCCACGACTACTAGGATTTGAGATTAAAGAAGCCATCAGCCAGCTGAGGTGCCGCATTCTGCAACTATATGACACAGTTTCGAGGTCAGGAAGCTGCGATTCTATCTTCATCCCCCACTGAACGCTCAAACTACAGAACTGTAGTTTTTATTCCACACTCCAGAAAAATACTCATATAAGTCGCCAATAGCATATACAAGGAACAGTGCGGTTTCTTTCTAGGGAACGGTACCAGGCAGCATATCACGATTATAATCTACTTCATGGACAATACGAACTCATTTGGTGCCATGAAGTGGAAGGCACTGTAGAACATCCTCCAAGAAGTGAATGCATCCTCATATCTGATACACCTTGTTGAAAATCTCTACGCTAACAACATCGTGACTATCAGTCAACCATACAATCTCTTTCTTTCTATCTGGTTTACTTTAAAGATTGTCTTCTCCCTCCGGTTTCCAATTTCCTTCCTCACTGCTCTCGATTCCACCATTCTTCAGGTTTTAACCCTCTGCCCTGCATCGCGTCTTTAATTCCGTGTTGCCTGTCTTCTTCCGTTCGTACCTTGCTTGCTTGCTAGCTCATTACTAACGCCGTATAATGCTTAGAAAAGATAAGGAGGAGTGCATGAAGATATGTAAAAAGTGAACTATCACAAAATACACCAAACTTAGACTCGTCAACGCTTCCGATTGCAACTTATGCCGATGATTTGGACTCTCATTCAGGCTGATAGGTGAAAGATCGAGAGCTTCGAAATATGTACATGCGGATCGTTCGAACAACCATATCAATGGGTAAAACATTTGAAAAAACCACGCAGCTGACACTGGACAGAAGGGCCTGGCAGTACCAACTCAAGATATCAATCGTACTGTCAATGACTGAGGATTGAATATGAAAAGAGGAAGTGTTGTAGTAAATGAAAACATTTTTTTTGCTCTATCCGGTTTACTTTGGAGATTGTCTTCTCCTTTCGTTTCCCAATTTCCTTTTACACTGATCTCGATTCTACCAACCATTCTTCAAGTTTCTTAGAGGTCTTTTTATTTTCCTGCGCTCTGCCGGGACCCATTGCATATTTTTCTAAGATAACCCTTTCTCTTGTATACGTTCAACAAGCCCATACCATATTAATTGACTTCGTAGTATTTCTGTAATTCTATCTTCACATTTATAGCCAGTTCTTCTTCTTTGGTATTCTTTGGATTCTAAAAACTCTCGATGGTCGATATTAGTAGTGGAATGCTAGTGCTAACAGCTGGTTTTTGTTTCCCTTGGTTATTTGTCAAGCCTTCTTTCCATATAGAACTATGCTTTCCACAAATGTTTTATATATCTGCTTCTTTCTTGCTTTACTTACATTTATAACCTATAGTATGGAACTGGACATACCTATTGACTTTCTAACAGACATTATATTTTCTTATAATTCTCTCATCTCTTCTTTTCCTATTTTTATCCGTAAATATTGTTATGTTATGCGCCTAGCTCAACTTTTAGTTGTATTTATTATTATTAAATTAATTTTTAGTTTAATCAATTACTCTTATCTCATGGGTTGGGGTTTTACATCCTTCCTATTTGTGAATTGGCATGTAAATTTATTTTTTAAAGACTGGCTCACTTGCAGATTGTGATACTTTAATTGAATACGTCGAATGTCTGTACGGAATTTTTGAAGTTATGGAAATTTCTTTATGCCATCACTTATAGTGACCTAGCTTCACCATATGTCATGCGGTAATATTTAATAGGCTTCATTTTAACAGTTAAATCCGCTATAACTTATTAATACGGGACTTACGTGATTTAGCATAAGTAAACGAAGCTACTGTAAACAAAACACTCGCGAAGGACGCCACACAAATTTTATATCACCGAATTTTAGGAAAATGCACACCTAACCTTGGAATTCTAATTCTACAGACAGACATTTAGGACTGCTTCGGCCCACCAGCAATTACTCCGATGTCTGGGCTCTTTGTTATGGTTAGCCTAAGTTGCAAGCCTCCTAAAACCTGCTAATGTGATGCTTGTAGGATGATCTCTGCACTTCCTCGGATATAGCCCTGATTTCTGTTTTCAGCTCGCAGCTAGGCCTCTGCTATGGTGCACGAAGGTGGCTGCTGTCCTTGAGCTTCTATGACCTTCGCTTCTTTCACTGGACGTTCAACTAATTACCGTAAAATCATTGAGAACCAGATGTTCACATTTCACTTAATTGCCACGCCAAAAATATAAATAAATATCTAATTTACAAGTCAATGACGTGTTTGATATTAGTGCAGTATCGTGGATAGACTGCAGGAGTTTACAATTATTCTTGGCACCTCTGCAGATGATAAAACTGTCTTATCATCTGCAGAGGAATTTGGCAGCTAATACAGTTATCAATTAGTTTCTTGGTAAGTTAGGTCGAAAATGTAAATATATATTTCAACTGCTTGGTCTTCTTCAGTTTAACAATTTAAAAAGATGGGTACACGTTTTTAATTATATGTTGAAGCCTTTAGTAATGTGAAATTTCAAATTGAACTAGTGCCTTAAATGTTTAACTTGTATATAGAAACAGTTTAACTTGGTTTGGTGATAGTTAGATTTATATAATTTCCTATTTGTTTTTCTCTTTATGTTTTTCTCTTAAATATGTAATTAATAGAAAACCCTTTTATTCAGCCAGCGAAAACCATGCTAAAACTTAAACTGTTTCCGTGCACAAGTTGAATTTTCAAGAAACTAATTCAATTTGAATTTTTGCATTATTAAATAGTATAGTTAAATTAGTGCTAGAGACTAAACTAATTGTTAGATAGCTAATTCGTGCGGGAGTATTTTTTTAAGATCCCGTGAAATCACCAAAAAGGTTGAGGGATGTTCAACTTCTAGCAGAAATTCTAAATTTACTGGAAAAGTAGAACGGCAGCATTAGAAATGTAAGTCATATTTCTGTTAATAGTACCTTTTGTCGCAATATATTTCTGCCATCTTCCTACTAGCTTCTTTATTTCCTTTTCTTAAAAAGTTTTGGGTTGTTGTCGAAAACACGATTGTACTTCCATAACTGAATTATTCGACCAAATTTTTTTCGCTCAGATGTTTTTGCAGTGTAGCTTGCCATGAATTAAATATGGTTTCAATATTCCCAATACTCAATGAAAGAACTTACTTACTATCATTTTAACTGTTATTTGAGAATTTACACGGATTAAATGGTCAACACGTTCAACGTTGGTTTCGTTTAGAGGAGTAGAGTAGTGCGTTAGTTACTAGTTCTCTGTCACGATTTTTTCAAGTTTTGCATTAATCGTACACATCCCCGATTAAAAACTTTATTATAACTACATATTTGCGCAACGCCACTTGGCACGTTCATATTTGATAGTAAAATATTTATTAAAGAAATGAGTCAAAAGTGATATAATCGCAATAAGATGTTAAACAAGCATGATATTTTAATAAAAAGCAAGGTTTGTTATTTTCCAGCAATTAAAATTCAAGTAAATTAAAAATTCCGGTTATGCATTTTTAATCTAACTTACCAGGAAAATACGCCAGGTTCCATAGTTCAGTGGTTAGCATTCTGGCTACTGATCTAAGGGTCAAGAGTTCGATCCCCGATCCCGGTGAGGTTTTTAAAAAATAAAGAATGCGGATGAAAACCTCTTCGGCATGCCATTATTCGGAAGTGATGTAAAGCTGTGGGTCCCATGTTACTACGATGCGTAGCATGTAAAAGATCCCTTGCTAGGGGTAGAACTCCTTAATCTCGGCCAGATTCTAAGTAGGACTAAGGACATGCTGACATAAATATGGTACAAACATATTTGTTTTGTGTAGGAGATTAAAGGCTGTAACTGACGCAAAGGGTGGAGCAATAAAATATTAGTGGCCTTTCTTTCTTTTACTTTGTAGGTACTTACTGAAAAGTCAGTTGTACAACAAACAATTTTAGATAATTGCGTAACTAGATCTAAATTGCTTGTACTAGATTTATGTGAGCATGACTGTACCTGGTACTCTGCATGCCTAGACCTTGTCTACGGGGTTGGCAAAAAGGACTGGACATCAGTCTCCCCACAAATACTACTACTACTACCAGGAAAATAATTGATAGCTGCATTATCTGCCAAATTTCCTAAACTGAAAATAAAGAAGTATCCAGCTACAAAAGAAAAGAATAATTGATGTTATATGTTTCCTTACCTACTCTTTTTTGTGTCTAGAGACATCATTATTTATTTTTAATCAGGGTTGTTCACATCTATCAATCGTTTTTCATTGATATTTAGTACATCTTTCCATACTGTCCCACTACCTTGCCCGTTATCTTGACCCCTATTCGTTGAAACCCTAGGTTTAATTAATCCTCTATTTATACCTATGTTACTGAGGGTTTCGTCTAATATAGAATAGAAATCGTCTTTTACAGTCAGTGTTTCGTCTTCGTTAGAAGCATGTATTCCTACTATACGAAGCAATAAAACTCAATAGTCTTCCCCACGAACATTTATTTAAATTGGCGACATGTTTCGAAACCAAACTGGTTTCATCCTCGGGCCATAATGATCAATTGTAGTAGCACATGTTAAATTTGAAGGTTAAAATGAGGTTAAGTTTAAACGTTGAAAACGAGGTAGGAATAAAATTCAAAAAACACACCACATTGGAGAAAAAAATTAATTAACCAGCAAACTTCATTATAAAGGATGCCAGCAGAATTCTAGTGCTGGCATCCTCCAATATCAGCTACTATTTAACTTGCTCTATTTTAAATTTTTATAATATGATGTATTAACCAGTATAACGATCTTTATAACGCAGTTTGCTGGTTAATTAATTTTTCTTCTCCAATGTGGTGTTTTTTTTAATTGTATTCCTACCTCGTCTTTAACGTTTAAACTTAACCTCATTTTAACCTTCAAACTTAACATGTGCTACTACCAATGATCATTATGGCCCGACGATAAAACCAGTTTGGTTTCGCAACATGTCGCCAATTTAAATAAATGTTCGTGGAGAAGACTATTGAGTTGTATTGCTTCGTATCAAGGCAGCTCCACTAAAAGCGTGATGGATCACCTTCCATTCCTACTATAGTAATTCCTTGGTTTCAAACTTCCATATTAACTTCAAAGATCCTTTCATTGATTTGTTTCATGTTTTGTATATCGTCTGTATTTCTTTTGGATTAATATAGAGACCCTTTTCTTCGCTCTTTCTTATTTTGGCATACCACTCCATATGTGCAAATATGGCCCTTGTTTATATTTGTTTAATTGATCTATGTTTTCTATGTGGGTTTCCTTGGTAATGTCCAAAAATAACACACAGTTCTCCCATTATTTTTATTTCAAATTGTATTTATTGTAATGTAATAATATACCAATCACAAATTTTAGGGACGCCTCCTCGATTATTCGAATCTGGACGGATCTGGGCCGCTGGAATGTGGGAACTGTGGAAACTTGAAGAACCCCAAATACTACGGGGCTGCTCCACCTGCTTCTTGTAAAATTTACCTTTTGAAGTGGTGCTCCGTTGCTGGCTCGCAGAATGAAGAGACGCCACGACTATTACACGCTTGGTGACGACTTCCTCCTCCAAATGTCTCCACCCAGGCACTCCTGAAGGTCAACTCCAACTGTAGCACTCACGACTCTTGCTTGGCGATGTCTCGGACTGCCCGATATCTTGTCCGAAGTTTGGTCTGGTTCTACGACCCACCTGGTGAAGTCTTGCTGGGCTAATTGCACTTTATTAAGAACTGGTATCACTGGGAATTTAGCCACAAAGATGCCTTACACACTGGTAACTAAGATAAATACAATTTTGGCTCACCAAATAACTTATTTTATTAATAATTTTGTAAAAACTGAGAGTTCAACTGGCACACAGCCTAAATGTTACAAGCTTCTATTTGATCTCTTGTTAAAACAATTGACATTCTCGTTTCCAAGCGATAACGATCTACATGTGTTTATAAGAAATAAAGTTTGGTTTACTTGTTTACTTATGACTATAGTTTTGAGAGAATGTTCTTGCTTAATTACTAAAATGTCTTTTTCTTTGGAATTGTTCACCTAGTACTTGATTCTGTTTTAAGTCATTTGGTTTTAATTGTACTTATTCTCATGAGTTTATTTATCACTGTATCACTGTCTGTCTTCCGATAGGTTGCCTTATTGCTCTTTGTAATCTTTACTTCCTCGTACTGCTTTGGTTCACCTTTCCGTTACCTTGCTGTTTGTGGTTTATAAACCTTTAATACTTATAACGGTCATAAAATTTCTGTACTTCACAAAACATGTCGTATTATTTTAAAATTCATATCATTGTTTGACGTTATTCAACTCAACCCTGTCAGCTACATAATTCAAGCTGCATTTGCCATTCCGAACATTAACTATGACTGAAACTCTGAACGTACCCCTTCTGATTTCTATCTTATCTCATGCCAACCTTTCTTACTCAAATTATTATTGCTACTACTCATATCAAGTGCATTTATTAATGTAAAATACTGACTTTCTTGCAATAAATAAAATATTCAATTCTGTGCTTATTTTTGAACTTATTCATTCTTGTGTTAACTAGGCAATCAGAATTGCTGTAGGCAGCAAACCATTACAATATGTTTCGACCAAATTAAATGGGTGTGGTCGTCCTCAGCCTGAGGGAGTCTAGTTATAAAATTAACTTGACAGACAATACAACAAATTAAAATATGTCTGCCTTCTTCAAATCGTTAAGTCACTTACGAAACTGACGCAAAACCTAATCTGATAACCTCGAACTTGACATAGACTCTACAGTGTCACCAACAATACACTTTAGTACTGCCAAATGCATAACATCAACTAGAGCTGCCTATTATGCTTTAATACATCAAAACAAGTTCTGCTCAGCTTGGTTATGTTTTGACGTTTAATGTCACTTTCATATACAAATATCTTATTTCACATTTCCACATGAAATGCGATACAATAGTATACGAAACGAGTTAGAAAAGTGTTGTTACTGAACTCGTATGGCTGTTTAAGTACTCGCTAACGATCGTAATCAAACCAGCCATACTTGTTGAGTAAAAATTCGCTTTTCTAAACTTGTTGCGTAATATACTATTGCCGATCCCCGATGCCTTCGTTACTATGGAAACAAGTTTGTGTTATTGTTTGGATAAGTCAAATAATAGATTCGCAAAAAAAATATTCTACGATACATGCCCGGAAAGTGTTTTGCAGGTCTCCCCAAGCTTCCAGGGTTGCCCGCGGCTCGCGGAACCTACTCGGTTCGACCTGCAAAACACTACTTTCCGGTCTAGTAACGTAAATTACTGACCAGCAACTTCCCACGGGATAAAGAATTTTTTTCATCAAAATAGTAACTGTGGTGTTTTCTATTTGAACGTGTTTATAAATTGTCTTCATTAAGAAAATTTAAGACCGTAGGAAAGAGAAAAAGCGAAAGAACCACTATAAGCAGCAGCAGATACTTCACTACTACGTGTCTAATATAACTTTAAAATGGCACAGGACATTAACATTCATATTTTGTAAGCGTATATATAAAGAAGCCCAAACGAATAAGTAATATTCTGGCATAGATCAATAAAAATTGCTAAAAAAATGAAATTGCAAAAGTTCGGCCCCTTAAGCATTCTAGATGCACACTCTGCTTGTAGTTGATAGTTAAAACGAATAAATCGGAAAACTTTCAGTAAACTTGCGAAAATACAAAATAACTAATTAAAGTTTAAGATCCACAGAGTTACATTGAATTCAAACCTGTAAGATAAATTTAATGTAGCCGGCTTATAAAACTGAAGTTGGACTAGTAGTTGAGCACTTATAACTAAAAACTAAGAATAAAAATTACATTTTCAAGTTAGAAAAGTGTAGTTGATTATTTTCAGATCTTGAACTCACTGTATTTGTGTGCTGGTAAGATAGTAACACACATTATTATAATCTTATTGTAATAACGGGCAATATACCGTGATACGCAAGTAATTTAGGGAATGAGAGCATCCAATTTCGTCGCTAATTGGTTTAGGTTAACGAAGGTATCACATGTTTTTGCAATGATGAAATTCGAATTGTATACTTGTATAGGCATGGTAGGCAACACTGGTTTATATTTACCATTTAAGAAAATTAGTGCATTTAAGCAGCGCATTTTAAAAGTAGCTGAGTAACCAAGAATCCCCTGCGATTTGTAAATCATCTTGTATAAATCTTCCTTTTCGCTTTGCTACGCATTTTGTGCCAATCAACAATTAAGGTGAAGTCCTGCGTAATGTTCGCTCGTCTCTTCGCGTTCTTTCAAATTAAAACGCGATCACTCCGTCTAATAAAGTTGTTGACGACACTTTGAATAAGAGCTCACGCAAGTTTATAGTCCATTTGATCAGCCGACGTTTCATTGCCTATTTATCGGCCAAAACCAGTCTTTATTCGTATTCCCTTTATAATCTTGGGCAGCAAACAGCACTGTTGCTCAATTTTCAAAATTAGTGCATTATCGATAAGTAACGAGTCGTTAAGTTGCAGCAGTGAAAGAAAGGGGTCGATTCAATTACAAGCTGGGGTGATATTTACTTTGATCGCAGTAGGTGTCAGAAGGCATTGCAATGGATTATTTGTAATTGGTGGTCGGTTTATTGGCACTCACAAGTATTTTCTTTGAAAAAATGGAATTTACTAACGATTTCAGCTTTCACTTTTAGCCCGATTATTGAATCGTTGCTGCAAATATACAATGCATCACAGTGAGTCGTGCAGGGTCCTTATTTACAGTTCACTAATAGTATTAAGTGGTTTGCCCAACCTTCAATTTGTGGGCAACCTATTGTTTTTATTCAATGAAATAAAAGAGATGAAGCGCTGCTTTTGGTGACAGTCAATTACAAAACAATTAGACATTTACAGGCGACGTGAAGCGGATGCAAGACGCATATGGATTTCTCATCTAATTTTGCATGGGAACGACATTTCCTTGCATGATTGCGACGATGATTTTAAACACTTAGTTGATATCAGCAGACAACAAATTTAATTTTTTTGGTCCTATAATGAACATGTTTTGTTAAACTTTTTATACTGAATCCAAATCTGTTTTATTACCTCGCATATTTTCTTAGAAAACAATTTAATTGTCGAATTAAACACATTTCTCTTTCCATGCTTCGACGTTCAGGTCTCCCGCTAATATGACTGCGTCTCAATGTTCTTTCGCATGTTGTCTCGAGCTTCTTGTGCGTAAGAGTAACAAGAATAAAAGAAAGAGAATAAAATGGAACATAAAGAATTGAAAAGAGGAGAGACAAAAAAAAACGAAACCGAAGAAAGAAATGGCGAGTCAAGAAGAAAGGTCGAAAATATGGAAAAATACTGATGGAATACAATTTAGAATGCTTGAAGCTGCAGAAATAATATGGGATAACAGTCATGCCAGTTAATGAATTCCAAAGCTTGCTGTTGACATTTTATTTTCCAGGATCAACCCTTATGTAATTTCTTTTTGAACACACCGTATAAATACTGTTAAGGTGATTAGCTCCACTTTGTGTGCCCAACTTATGTTATATTATATTATAATTGAATTTTAATTAATTTAATTGCCCTATTTATTTATTTTGGATAATCAAAATTATTTTCTGCTAGCCCCAGTAGATACACTTGACTTAAAATCAGATCGGGTTCTTTTTAATTTAGATTGCTTATATTCTGAAATTTTATGTTCCTATTTTATTATGACAACTTTGTCAACTGATACTTCAAACTAGTTTTGCAAATTCAATTATAAATACTTCATCGTTACATTTGTCATACGACAATCTCAAACAGTAAGTACTTCCTTAATTAAAATTAACTCACTTTACTCTTTATTTTCGTTCAGTTCTTATTTTAAATTACCTGGATTCTGTTACCTTTTATTAAACTTAACACTCTCCTTTGCTAAACTCAATACGTCCAAACTCTGCAACTGACCACGCTACAAAACTGCTCCATTCAAAGCCAGGGCGAAGGCCTCAACCGACAACCAACTGCCAAGATGTCCACAATCCGGATCCAAATCAACACAGGAACCCAGCTCGCCGCAGGAATCAGTATCTACAGCTTCACCACAGTATGCATCAAAATAGACCTCAGCCTCAGATGCGTTACTTTAAATGTTCAACCAAATCACACGTATGAAGTCTGCTACAACCTAGTAGCACGAATCCTGATCAGAGGCAAGCCACCAGATATCACTTGACAAGCCCCACAAATCTGCTCACTCTGCTAATGATGTCGATGTAATTATCTTCCCTTGCAAAGCGTTCCTTGTTATCCAATTCAGTTGATGAAAATGTAATTCCACAATAAACTCAATTCACATTCCCTTACTTTTATTTGCATTTGTAGATTATAGTTGTATTAAATTGCTTTTCTCACCACATTCTAGTATTCATCCATCTAGTTTTCTAATATTCTTCTTTTAATATTTCAGTTTGTAGTCTTCTTCATCACGCCAATTTGTATGTAACTTTAACCCTTTTATAATGCCAAATATTTATTTTAAACTCTTATAAAAGGGTTTATTTCTTAATTTCAAATTTTGCAAAATTGTATTACATCATTTAGGTTTCGAAAATTTTTTTCTTATCAATAAATACTATCTCCTTAGCGATCTAGCTTATGTTTTTCAGTCCAACACCCTATTAAAACTTTATTATTTGATTAATACCTACTATGTTAAATAGTATATTTCGAAAAAGTATTTGTCATTAATTTCCAATTTTATTTCAGATATTAAATCAAATTAAAATCCTACTTTTTCTCAATTAGCTTCATTTAATTAAATTATAAATTCGATTTCCTTTGTTTTGTAAATGCATCTTAATAATTTGATTTTTATAATTTTTAATACTGTATTCTTTTAATCTTATTAATCTAATTTTTAGACCCCTGTACCAATACCATAACAATACATATGCTCAGCATACGTAATAGTTATCCATCAAGATCGCTTATTGGCATTCTTTACGCAATAATATAGTTTCAGCTGCTTTATATCGTAATGGAAAATAGTCAAATGCAAATTTAAGTAATTTATCTCATATGACATGTTTAGTATGCCCTACCTTAAAGCAATCGGTCAAAATTACATTAAAAATTCCTTTGTAATTTTCGGTACTTATTAATTGCGGTAAAGATTTGAAAGATTTCCACCCTCTTTCATTAATTATTGCGCGAGCATTTGTTGATAAGAGCAACGGCTCAGCGACGCACAAATCCGACTTGGGTGAGAAAGGCCCAGAAGGCTCTAAGAAGGTGCTCGACCTGGCGAAGACATTTGAGTCCAGCGACTTGTTAAGTTCAGCTTCATTTGAAAGAATAGCAAGACGTTAGCCCCAAAGGGAAAGGCTTAGGCTGTTGCAATCGAAAATCAAAATTACCTAAACATTTCGTTACAACGAGAAATCTTACAATTACGACATAATCGGGAATGTATAAGGATCGTTCGCCCAATTACCTTACGATGTCCTGTAACAAAATTTATCAGGTAACTAGTCAGAAAGGGCGAGGTTCATTTCGATAATGGTTAATTGGGACAACGACTTGTTCATCTGAATGAAGCCGTTATTGCTTTGAGCACTACCGTCTTTTAGATTAGTAATACAGGACGATTTCCTAAAAGCGGAAAAGGAAACCATCCTTTGGAGTTGTCGACAGTGCTCGAGTGCCACAATCAGCGTGCAGCTTCATCAAACTTACCTTGATTAAATTCCTTGGAGCTGCTAAACCCCCTTAGACAAACACACATCATATGATAAAAATCGCATGCAACATTCTACATGAAATAAAAAGCACCACTAATTTAATTTAAGAACATTAACTTTGACTATAAGCATGTAGAAGCCCAGCGTGGCTCGGTGGTTAGAGCATTGGACTGCGGCGCGGAAGTCTGGAGTTCAAATCCCAGATCGATGCCTGGCGGGCGGCCTACCCAGTCGCTTTAAATAATTGGGGACCTGCGTTCGAAAGAATAAGGGGTAATAATGCGGTTGTCTAATGCGTGATGCTCACCACATCACCACGTGCCATGAATTTGACACGCGACAGCCGGGTGTGAAAGCGAGGATACGGAAGCTCTGACCTTCCGCCTTGCAGGCCAAGCTCCTTGATGGGGAGTTAGTGCCTAACCATTATTATTATTATAAGCATGTAGATATTTGACATAAACTGAACGATACGGAAGAGTTACTACTCTTACTTAAACACTATCCTAAACTGTTTACAAACTGCAACCCTAACTGTTGACGGTAGCAAGTACTTGAATTCTTAATTACTTAATTTAGCGGAAAATTATGATTAATTTTACTACATCAAACAGGTTTATTAAAAGGGCAGCAGTTTTCAAATAAATTACCACTTCACTGTACATTATCAATGCTTTAAATTTAGCAGTACCTGTTTGGGAGTTCCAAAGCTGCTACCTTACGTTTAAGAGAAATGCTCACGCCGGTACACACCCAGCTGCTATAGGAATGTTGGTTAGATACAAGAGGGCAGACTTCAGCGACCAGGGGGTTGTCCTTTGCCAAGGGCGCTGCGCTCGAGATCTCCAAAAGGTAAATGGATATTGGATATCCAACTTGATATTTTCTGTAGACGAACTTCCTCGAGAAAAGGCCGACTCAAATGATAGCCCTGATTCAAATCCGTATTCGCGTTTTCGTAGATTGCAAAACTCTCGGTATGAGCTCTCGGCCGCAATAACATTCTTAGCGTTCCCCGAAGACTTAGGGCCTCAGCACAATGAACACTTGTTGCGATGGAAAAATCGGAAACCATTGCACAAACTAAAAGCACGGTATACACAAATAAAGCTGCCGGTACAACATGCACGAAAGCTAATTCAGAGGTAGACAAGCCGCCTCCAAGGCCGCGAGAGCGTTCGATTTCAACTGCTAACTGCTTGAGGGTTGAAAGATGACTTAATTCGAAAACGCGATAATCTAACGACGCCAACGCGTCACGCGGTATTTCTTTTCTACATCCGTACGCTATATATGCTTTCGCCAATCCCACAATATTGCACCATATTTCGAAAGAAAGACCTACGTGCGAAATTGCATGTAGCCGCGAGGCGTACCCGCCGGTTCGGTGCCGCACGTCGTTAAAACAATGACGCAGCCAACGGGGAGACACAAAACGTGATATAGAATGGCCCTATGATTTAGTAGCGGAAACACTGAATGCTATTCACGCGAAACGGAAAGGTAGGACAAAAATGATAAAACAGAGCCTGCATTTGCAGGGCTCTACAATTTCACGACGAAAAAGCAGATGTCGCCAGGCATTCCATAAATGAACTAAATTTTGCGGGATGCACTAAAATTTGAAACTGTCTTAACAAGGCCCAGCAGCCTGTAGCCAGAGAAGGCTTTACGAGCCACCCTTCTCGTCATGGCGTTGCCACCAACTGGCCCGCAGTTCCGTAATTAGGCCGTCAAAGGGAAATGTTTAAGCCTCCCAATTAAGCTGATCGCGGTATGATAAGCACCGTCCAGGCATAACCACCAAATAAGTTAATTAAAGATATAGCTTTGGTGGTAGGGAGATTTTCCGGTCCTCGGGAAGTGTCTAAGATGTCTCCCGGAAAAATTACAGCTCCGATCCGCTGTAAAATCGGCTAAAATGCATGGTAAATTTTGTTTAGCACGCACCTTGTGGCCGGCCTAAATTGGCGTACCTCCTCACACTGCAGCTCCACAGCCTAGAAAAGGCAAAACGACAAAACGACAACACGCGAACCCGATCTCGTGTGTTAACAAACGGTTAATCTTATTACTTACAGGCTTGGCACAATGCTTCACCGCAGCGCGAAGCAGAGACGCAGAAGCCAGCTGGCCCCTGGAACTCCCTTCGCTGACGTGACGCAAGGGTCCCGAACCTACTTACGCGCTTAGCCTCTAGTCGGCATCTATTAACTCAAATTTGTTTTATTTTGGTTTTAAACTGTAGATACGTTTTAGTCTTAAGTTTATTTACAATGAGATATACTACTAGAAACAATGTACTTAATTTTTCTAAAGTGTTCTAAATCTAATCAATCGAATTAATCAACGAAGTCTGGCATCTGGCTACCGTAAAAACACTCATATGCA
The DNA here is from genome assembly GCA_940337035.1 of Agriotes lineatus. Classification (NCBI taxonomy): domain Eukaryota; kingdom Metazoa; phylum Arthropoda; class Insecta; order Coleoptera; family Elateridae; genus Agriotes; species Agriotes lineatus. The sequence goes on along the minus strand of OW679198.1, from coordinate 137,417,606 downwards.
AAAAAGTAATTAAAATATGGAAATTACGTCGAATTTTATGCACCAATTGAATGTGACTGACTGGAAAAAACCTGGTACGAAATAGAGTGCATGAAGACAAGTTTTAAGAAAGTTTTAAATACGAAATGCCTTCGGTGATTATAAATAAATGTTGTCGCCACATTTACACAAATAACAACAATGCTCAGTAAACCCCAGCTGCTTTCCTAATAAAAGTGTTATAACTGTCTCATTTGCACAAATATTCCATCTAAATTTGTAATTTTTTATACCCTTTTACAGGTATAACGTCTTCCAAGAGAAGTGAACAACCAATGATACTGAAGCCATTATGCATTTATACTCAGTTAAGATGCATCAATGAACAGTCGCCATCAATAGAGTTTGTGTTTTTGACCAAGTGCTTGCACCAAACCGTCTACATTATTACAGTAACAAAGATTGTCATTCATTAATGAAACTTAACAAACTTTCGCTTGCAGTTACAGAAATAGCTAATTTTGATATATCGTTCTAATAAATTCCAAGCCCTCAATCCATGCTTTGGTTTCAGTGTTCGTTAAAATCACGAACCAAATAATCTAATTATGTTTATGTAATCAGTTGTAGCTCAAATTCATCTGGAACACTAAATTCTGAACCACTACTAACGTTTCAGATGACGGAAAAATAAAATATTCGATAGTTTTAATTTCTTGCAGGAAGCCCTGCTATCTTTTTATCTCTTTTATCCACTGCTGAAAGTGATTTGTACAAGAAGCATCTTGATCTCCGATTTTACACCAAAATAGAAACGATCAGCTCACTTCAAGTGGCTGCACCGTTTACACATTCAAGGGACTGGCTTAATGGTTTTCACTCAATAAACTGAAAATTTCGGGATGTTACTGCAGCTAACTTTGCACAACAGAGAGCACAAGGCAGCAGCAGCAGCAACTGAAGAGTTAATATACAATAATAATACCAATACCAATCCTAAGAAATTAAAGGCCAAATAATCTTATTATATCAAAGCACCCAAGTTCCATTCAAACCGCAAAAAGCAGGAGTTGTAAACTTCACTAATCAAAACAAAATACCCTGAATTAGCAAAGGTTTACTTCATTGAGGAGAAGTGTAACATTTGTAATATTGTACACCGAAGCACAATATCGAATTGAACTTAGAAGAAATAAAGGTTTCCCTTCAAAATAATAACCAAACATCAAGCTTTGTACTAGCCATTACTAACCTGCCACTCTATTATAAACTTACACTTGTAGACATTAAATCTATAAAGAAATTAACGCAAAACAGCTTAAAACAGGTTTTGTGTATGCAGTGATTTTGTATTAAAATTTGAAAAAAAGCAAACTGTGATTAAGGGTCAAGTGAAAGGTTTAATCGCGAGTAATAGCGACTATTGCGTACTGATGCAACGGCACACAGAATCATATTCACATTTCCCTAATAACCTATCGGTTGCTTTCAAATAGATATAAAAGAATTGCCGTTTGCAGCGAGGATGCCGGCATTATGAACATTAATCATTTTTCGCAACCTATGAATACGGGAACGTCCGATGGAAATGTCGTCTCGGAGGAAATTCGTTAATCTCGCCTTGGTGTACAAGCAGGTTGGCTTGACGCCTCTTACTGCTTCTATTGCGTGCATTTTTATATCGTTGAAAGTTATGTATTGGTTTAATCAGCGATGTATTTAAAATAATAATGGAGAAGAGTGTTTCAATTTGAAGGGGCAACACTTTTCAGCACATCCTAATACATACTGTAAGGTGGATTTTACTCCCCTCCCCATGGGATTCTTGCACTTAATCATAATTTAAAATATCTTATTACTGTATTGGTATTAAGAGTGTTATTCTAATTAACGCCATTACAGCATTTAGAATCTGTTTGAATGACGCCAATGCTTTGAATTTCAATAAATTGCTGATCATGAAGCATGCAAGCATGGACATTGACATTAAGAGAGAGGCTTCAGTGTGGTATTTATAAACTTAATTCAGTTATAAAGTATAAAATGTCACGTAACTGAACGCGAATTAGAAGGTAAAGTGTGAAGCTGCACTAATTTAATATATTAGGTATTAATCTTTATGTTGCGTTTGGCAATTCTGTTCAGTTCATTAGAAATCGAATATGGCGGTAACTATATTGGAATACACTAATACTCCTCATTCTAAGCTTACATCAAAAATGGTCTTTAAAATAAATTAAAAATGTCGAATCTCTATAATTTCTTTTCTCATTTGTCTTCTTGTTTTTAACTTTAGTAGGCCACATATTTCAAAGTTTGAAATGGTTCACAGCTTGTCTTGATATGTCTTTATAAGATGAGAGCAGCTTTTGGTTCCAAACTTGTATTAAGGAGGGAGGTGTTAAATCTATACTCTTCTTTACTGTATTCGTTGCAGATCTTGGCAGCTTCTTATGTATAATTTATCAAGAATAGTTAGTGATTGTAATATTTCCTAAGTCATCACATGTTGTTAGTAATTTCTTTACTATAAAGAAAAGAAACGCCCATAGTTGGAATACAATATAGACTTAATCGCTATTGTTACGTAAAAGTATTCGCCAGGTATAGCAGTACCTGGTTATGTTATCACGAGCACCAGGAACTTCTTTTCAAGTATCAACAAATGCGAAGGAGCAATACACTATAATCTTGGCCAGCCCAATATTCACCAAAGATTGAAGAGAAAGCTTCCCCAAGATATTATTCAAGACGAGGAAAACCAACTAAGATTATTTACTTAGACCAATAGAGGCCACTATTGTCAGCCTCCACGCGACAAACGCAAGTTAATATGTATGCATGTGTATATATGTAAATATGTTAACTTTAAGTCACAACACAATAACGTTAATATTATGTAGTCATAGTTATCTTACTTCAAAAATGTCATGTATAACACCTGTAATGTTGAACTGACAAATGTTATAATTAAAAAAAAAAAAAAAAAAAAAAAAAAGCAGTACCTGGTAATTCCCTATATATAATTTATGTAGAAAAAGACAATCAATAATAATAATAAATAATAAATGGCTTTATTTTCTCGGATACAGAAAAAAGACGAAGTTCAACTAATGTTGTTCTTCCACTTAACCTACAGTGAGATTTTTAAACTTTCACATGTTTGTAGTTCTATTCCACCATTTATTAGCATTCCTTTTGTGATGTGCCGGGGCCTACACTGTCTACATCGTCTTCCTATACTATCGTACCTATGATGTCCCCCTTCTGTTTCTTTTTCTGGTTTGTAAAGAATTTTGAAATATTGTTACCATTTTTTATATCGGTTTTGTTTCTACTTATCATTGCTCATAGCTTGTTAAGGTAATTTGGACGTTAACTTCTATTTTTACCATATTTACTAACGTTAGCTGTTATCTTAGCTTAAGATGCTTAATTGCTATTCATATTTAAAATGGATGTAGGTGATGTTTCATCTGCCACGGTTAACGTTGAACTCAAGTGAACAGGGATGCGGAGGTCATGGATTTTCCCAACATCTTGTTACCGCACGAAACCTTTTAACGTCGTAACCGGGAAATCTAACTAAAATACGCGGCCCTAACGCCATTACGGTGTACGGTAACAAAAGGTTGCTCCGGCTAAAACTCAGTCGAAAGGGCGGGTTCTTGACGACCTTTGAAATTAGGGCTGCACTCCGGTAAGCAAGGTAAAAGATGTTAAAATATTGATGCGCCACCACATTCGGACTAAATCGGGGAAAACAAAATCAGCAACACAGGTGAACGCACTCTAAACGTGGAAGTAAGTACTCCACCTTTCTACTTCTGGCTTGGCATAGCTTGAGGCGGAAACTACAACAGCTTAATTGGACCTACCTTCAGTTGGATTCACTTACATTATCTGAACTCCTGTACATTGAAACAAAACACAAATATACATGCAAACACCAATGAAAAACATAAGTAATTAACAATGAACTCTATTGAAATAATGAAATAAGTAAATAACAATAAACATGACAATTTTACCCGTTACAGTTAAAAATATATGCAAAAGGGGTTAATCAGGTTAAATTGCGATGTTTAAACTAAACGCAGCAGTAAAATGACGATCAAACGACATGGCTACATTCCAAACAGTAATGACTTTAAATTTGCACAAAGGAACTACGTTACATGATCAAAATTATGAACAATCACTCAAATAGTGACGCAAGGACAATGTTTACTTGAACTTACAATGCAAAACAACACATAAACAATAAAACTTGACGGTAAGCCTAAAAATTTACTTCAAAAATCACTTCACTGTAAATGAATAGGCGATACAACGGTTAACAACTAACAGATACCTGGTGTATAAATCCAGATGTTCAAAACTGGTGTCCAATGCAGCTGCGGATTGCACCTCAGCCAATACCACGGAAATAATCGACAGGAAACCACAGGGTGTTTGCGGGATGCGGAAACATGGCTTCGATTATGTTTACCACAGCCAGAGGTTGGCAGAACGATAATACCCTCAACGGGTGACAAGACGTAACGAAACTTCCAATAAAGGAATGACGAAACGTGCGAGATGCAACAGGACGCCTTGGTTCCTTTAAGATTCCAGTAAATGATCCGCCTTAGCGATAATTAAGGCTCTCGTAACCCCACGGTAATGGACTCTTGACCACACTAACTTGATTGCCTCACGTTAACCCCAACAACTAGCACACAACTCAACGAAACAGTTCCATAGCCACGAAGCCGACAAAAAGCACACTGTTAAATACTTAAAGCGGGAGTTCAGTTTCTTCAAAGGGCACCCCGGCCGCGCAAAGCTATGCAGACCGGGGCGCGAAATCTACACTCGTGTTTTCTAACTTAGAGCGGGAGCGATAGTCGGAGCGGAAGTTTTGGGCTGCCCCGACAAAATTCTGAGAATAAGATAAGGTGCAATGCATCGCTTTGCATGCGGGAATAGAGTACGTCACCCAATCAGGAAGAAAGCTCAACTTAGAATTGAATTTCGACGGACATAAATTAACTTCAGAACGTTAATATACGAGATGGGAGGAAAAATGCTTCGTTTGGAGTGAAATTTTGAGCTAACAAAATACGGAAAACACTAGATTCGGGAAATTGTTCTTACAATCTCTTATCGAGTTATATTATGTTTGTTGGTGCTGACAGTGTCATCTAATAGAGTTACGTGGGTTAATTAAGATTTGGCGTCTGAGCCATTGAGGGGAATTATGAATCGGGGCTCGCTGTGTCTTCGTTATTGTTCCTAGTTCTTATTGTTATATGAGGTGAATAGAATATGGGAAAAGACACCTCTAGATAGTTTTCGATAAGTCAGCACCTTCTCTGGAGATTGAAGCACTAAGCCGTTTTCTAGCTGAAGTAAGTAGTTTTCCCAAAGACATTCCGCAGCTATACGCTAATGGCGTCTTCTTAGTTACAGGGTTTTTCTAGTTTCTCTATTCTAAATTTTCGGATGTTCGTAAAAGCTTGTATTTTCTTTTTGGGTGAATTTTGGATTCATTCCGGACTTGGGTACCTGGAATTTGCAATTTATGTACTTGGTTACGATTACAGCTCAGATTTAACTTCGTTTTCGTACTCTGCACGATTTGTCCACGTTCTATACAGCAGCTAGGCGAGGTTAATTTATTCCAGTGCTATTGTACCTTGTAACCGGTTTCAAAACTGAACATAGCAATTTAATTCATTTAAAGAACAGGGTTGCCTAGATCAAAACTTTAAATTATAGGTTGGGGGGGGGGGGGAAGCTGAAAATCTTTAGACAATTACGTTGTATCATTTATTTACTAAAAATTAAAAAGTGTTCGGTGACATCCTCCCTTTGTGCCCCATACAGATCATGCTCCATTTCTTTATTTCTATCTGTTTTGTATGCACACCATGTTTCCTGAGTTCGGTTACTTACATATTTTAGGTATGCCCTTTGTTTGCGCTGGATCAGTTCCTTTACTTTCGTTGACCTACTGCATCATGTGCTGAATCTAAAATATTTTTTGTAATATCTGCCATTGATGCTTTATTGAGTATTCTCCTTCAATCGGAATTTGTCTTATCTTTTGGGCTAAACGTAGTTTACAGAGCTGCTTTGTGATTTCCTTTGAGAAGGATTCTCAGCTATATCTATTTCGAGGATTTTATTTTCTATTACCTTATATTCTTATTCTTAATTCGCACAAATTAGTTTATAGACATTACCTATATAAGCTTATTCGAATCTCTAGTATTTGGCTGGTGCTTATCTTGTAACATATGGCCGATTGCACCAATAGTCTATAATCGGCCAATGCTCTCTGCTATTGTACCTTGTGTATTTAAAGCTTTACAATTGCTCAAAACGTTCTTTTCGAATTATTTGCTGCGAAAAATTCAATCGGTGTGTTCCCGTCTTTATTTAGGGTTTGTTTATTATATCTTCGTAGAACTGTTCACTTTCTTCCTTAGTTTTACCTATATCTGGAGCATATATAGTGTGACTTCTACGGATTTGAAATTTATTTGTAAAATCTCATTGTTCCTACATTGTGATTTTGTAATGTTTATAAATGTTTTGTGTATTAATGAATCCACATACTCTTGATTGAGCTTCTTCGTGCTTACGTGCTTACCGCTGAACGTACATATCTAGTTTCTTATTTTTATTTCTCCCTTGACTTCCTTCTTTGACCATGCTATTGCACAGATACCAGTTTTCTTTTACCCATCTTGCTCTCTGTTTGACCATGATATAGCGTTTCACGTAACTACACTTAATATTTTTTCTCTTAGGTTTCCTTTTCTGTTTACGAGATGGGGGCGTCATCTTTTGAGTCTGTCTAGGTTCCAAGGCTTTCTCGTTAATTCTGTGAGCTGTTGTCTGTTTCACGATGATTAGGCTGCCAACCATCCTCCTTTTCCGAGATTGGGACCGGCAACAAGCATAATACACCTACCAAATACTTCTTCTACATGTGACATTATAGATTAACTCCAAATTCGATTCTAACTAAAACGTTTACCTTTTTCATATGTGATGGTTAAAAAATGCACTGTAAAAACTTTTCAATTCTTCCAAATAAGTTATACGCAAGAAGTACTACGATGAGTAGCAAATGCTCCTTCGAAATATGAATTAGAAATTAACTCTAAAGTTGATTCGATCTATGGGAGTTCTATTTTTCATATGGCAAGAGGACTATAAAGATGTGATGGTTGAAAAAATGCACTATAACTATGATTACTCTTCAATTCTTCAAAATAAACTACAGGTAGGAAGTTACCAAGTACTACCATGAGTAGCAAAAGCCCCTTGTAGTTGTGAAATTATCGCTTAACTCTATTCCAAGTATGGGTATTTTCTTCTTTCATTTAGTGAGCGTGACTACCTATATAGAGTGAATCATAATTAGGTGTAAAAAAGTTAACCAAACTCTCTTTAGGCCAAAACAAAGCAATTAACCCAATACACCTTAGTACCAAAATACTACATTAAAAAGGTACAGGGTGTTATGATTTTTTTTTAATTTGGAAGGTAAACATTTTTAAAATCAAGTAGCCTCATTTTGACAGTCAATTTTAATTTTGAAACAATATCAAGACTGTTGTATTTTAAAAAAGAAAAGTAGTGTATTGAGGTTGGAAGCGAGCATTTTAAACATTTGCTATAGTTTTCTCTTTTTTAGTAACTGTTTTTTAATTTTGTGTTTATTATAATGTATTTTCAAATTAATCGGATAATTACATTCCAAGTTAATAGCAAATATTTTTTTTCATTAACACCCTGCATCTTTTAAGAAAGCATTTTGGTACTAAGGTGTATTAGGTTAATTGCTTTGTTTTGGTCTAAAGAAGCTTTGCTAATTTTTACATCTAATTATACCTCACTCTGTATACATGTGATGGTTGAAAAAATGCATTGTAATTAACCCTTAATTCTTCCAAATAAATTACACGTAGAAAGTTACCAAGCACTATTATGGTTAGCAAATACGGGGGTAACACCGTAAATTTCTGCAATCTACTAAAACAAAGTTTTGCAGCAAAAAAAATGTGTTATTATTGTTTTCAAAATATTCACCCTTCAGCTCTATATATTTACGCATTCGATAAAGCCAATTTTCAAAACATAAATTCCAGTCTTCTTGAGGCACTTGAGACAAAAGGTTTTTGAAGCTTTCCACAGCAGAGTTCCACATCGCACACGACGCATTTTAACCTCTAATTGAGGAAATAGATAGTAATCCGAAAGTGCTAGGTAGGGACTGTATGGGGGATGACTTAGCAATTTTAACCCGGAAGCCTCGAAAAAATCTTTTGTTTGATGTGCGATATGACTGGAAGCAATGTCATAGCGCAGAACGATCTCACTTCTTAAGCAACGTAAACAAACTTTTTAATAACGTCTGGCAGGCATACTATACTATTGTGTACCATTCTGCCGTAACCGTACGTTTATTTTCAAGCATAACAGTTGTAATAGATTCTGATTTGGAAAGAAGCAAGTAATCATTTTCTTACCAACACTTGGAGATCGTGTTACTTAAACTGGATTCGGATCTGTTGGAAACGCCCATTGTACAGACTGCCGCTTAGATTCGGATTCAAATGCACATATCCAGCTTTCATCACCAGTTATCATGTTGTAAAATGTAAACTGTTTCCGGCCTATCTTCATCATATTTCCGAAGAGTTTTCTTACACCATTCCACACGCTCTTATTTTTGTGCTTCTGTTAAACTGTGTGGTATCCACCGATAACAGACTTTTCTTACAGTCAAATGATTATGTAAAATCTTCTTTATTGCAGTCATGCCAGGTTCTTCTAATAATTCTATATGTGACCCGATTGTCCTGAATCATTCTTCGCATGGCGTCTATGGTTGTTTCGGTAACTGCTGAAATTAGTCTTCCTTCGCGAAAATTGTCGCTGAGTGAAACTCGTTCAAATTTAAATTCACTAAACCTGCGAAGGCGCTTAGTCACCAAATGCAGCACGAAGTCGTCCAAATCTTTCTTTCAGAGATAGGGAGTTTTTAGAGTTAAATTTTCTCTCGTTAAATTCATTTTTGCTGCACAGCGCTCATTTCAAAATTATCTTGTATAACAACTGCTTCAATTGTCAAAACTAAATTTGAACTATAAAACTAGAAAACTGCAAACATTTGTTTCATTACAAGTTTGATTTCCATGGTGCACTTGATCTATTAGCTTACAGAAATGATTACCAATTACTGCCCAATGAAGTAATTATCAGATTTTCAATTGCTCAAATAAAATAGCAATTCAATTATGAATTACTTTGTAATTGTAATTGCACAACATAAATTACTTTACTAGAAATTGTTGTATATTTCTATTTAATAGGAAATACCCCTTTTGCATGTGAAATTATCGATTCTCTATATTCGATTCTTACTGGGAGCGTTTCCGTTTTTCATATGGTGGGTGAACTATCAACATGTGATAATTGAAAAAATGCACTATAATTACCCTTCACTTCTTCCAAACAAAGTACACGTAGGAAGTTACCAAGTATTACTATAGACTGATAGCAAATGGTCCTTCTGCATGCGAAATTATCGATGAACTCTAAATTCGAGTCTAACTATTATGGGCGTTTTCTTCTTCTATAATATGATAGTGACTGTGACATATAATGATTTAGAAAATACTATAATTGCCTTTTAACTTCTCGAGATAAATTGCAGCTACTTACAAAACCAGGACCTGTTAGAAGCCTTTTGTATCTGAAATTATCGATTAATTCTATCAGTTTCTAGTCATTCCTATATAAAATAATAAAACAGTCTTAGAATCGAATTTAAATTTTAAATGTGAGTTGTCAGAAAAATACAGAATTTTTAAAAAGTATTTTTGTTGTTTTTTCAAAATATTTTCCCTTAGCTATAGCGCATTTGTTCTTTCTCTAAAACCACTTCCCGAAACAAGCAGAGAACGTTTTTGGAAAGTCGCCACTCATCTGGTGAAATTCAGCCACCGCTTCATTTGTATTAGGATATCTCTTACCACGAATTCTTTAGTCTTTGGAAACACACATTGCTGGAGGCAAGATCTGTACTGTGTGAGGGGTGAGTAACCAGCTGGACTCAAGATCCGTGTTAGAAATTCAAAGTTTTTGCAGCCGTGTTCATAGTTGCAACAAAATGTCACGCAAACAAAATGTTTGACAATCACTACCCAATATTTCAAAGACTTATGGGAGCCGAATTTTTGTATACCCATCAGAAGTTACATCAGTTTTACGATAGTCAAGACGAATTACTGCAACTGTACCAGTGCGTCAAGAAAGCAGCAAACACTTTGTTGCTTAATCTCGGGGTCATAATTATAGATCCAAGTCTCATCACCCGTAGCAATATTAAACACGTACTTTAAAGATCTTGCGACGATTTTTTCTAATATAAATCTGCACCAGTCTACATGTGCTTATTTTTGTTCTTCGGTAAAAATTAATATGGAATCCATCGACTTGCCTGTTTCCTCACACTAGTTTAATCTCTATATTAGAAGTCGTTCATGTGTCGCTTCATCTTCTAGTGTGCACTGTTGAAACTCACGCAACCAGAAAGTAACTGTGGTTAACGAAGGAGTATGATCGCCAAAAGCTTCCTCTACATCTAAGCGGTTTTGGTCATACGTCAATCTTCTTTTACAAAAGAAGGGGAAACAGTTGACGTTTAGGCTTTAATTCTGAACTTCTAGACACATCTTAGGTCTTCTATGTAGTCTCCCGAGCAGAGCTGGGCCGGGTACTGATAAATTGTACTCGGGTACCGAGTACCGGGTACATGCCTTAACTGAAGAACGAGTACAGAGTACCGAGTACTATACTCATTGCACCCCCTGTCGAGTACAGTACTCCGAGTACAAGTACTCGAATTTCAAGAGTACTATTTGCAAGTACATGTTTCTTCCCCCACCACTTTTACTTAACATCGTTTTCGGTTTATAAGAAGCAAAATAAACAAAACAGTTTATCAGTTTATTACATTCCTTTGTACAACCAACAAAAATATATGATAAGTGAGGGTTAGAGTGTTGTCAGCAATGGTGTTCCCATAGGGTATACTCCATATACGCCGTATACTCTCAAGATTTTCTGGGCATACTGCGTATACTCTCAATCAATTTTGTGAAAACTCGTTGAATGTGCTTACAAATTAGGCCTAACGTCAAGTCGAACACTATTTGAACAATTGTCTGCACCAAGGCTGCCAGTGTTTGTAGGATTTATCCCACCACTCTGCCTTTCGAGTAGCAGTGAAGAATTTATTCCGCGACCATACGTCGAGGTTAGTCTGCTAGACCATCGATCGACACTTTCAGCTCCTCGTGGTCAAGTTAAAGAACGCCAAAAAACAGAGGGAATAAGATGCATTACGAAAAAAAAAATGTCAATACATATAATTAGCTTAACCGATTTTTTTTCAATTTTATATGAAAAAAAAATAAAATTTTTAAGCTCATTTGTTGTAATTTCCCCCCCCCCCACCCCGCCGCCCAGCAACCATAGAAAAAGTCATAAACACAATGGATTACCGGTAGTAACCTATACCTTCGAAAAAATTGATGGGAATATCACTGGTTGTCAGTCGCTTCAACTTCTCGTGCAAACAGATACCGGCGACACGGTCAAACACAGCCAAGTCCAGACTTGCATGGCGCACTTGCGCTTGCGCGTATGGTATTAAAGTACTCGGACAAATGTACTCATAAAAGACGCGGGTATCGGATACTTCTACCCAATGTGATGACGGGTACGAATACAGAGTACTTTATTGGAAATTGTACTGGGTACCGGGTACAGAGTACCCGAATTGTACTTAGAGTACAGTGTTTGAGTACTTGTACTCGAGTACTGCCCAGCTCTGCTCCCGAGAAATCAATACACTTTGTCCATCGACATTTCAGTTTCATAATCCCCTCCTTATAAAAATCCGCACTTTGACTCTCTAAACATGACGTTACCTCCGTTTCTAAGCTATTATAATTTCTGAAGTGCGTTCCACGAAGGTGAACTTTCAATTTTCTGAATACGAGGGTGCGAAATCCGCCGAATTGCCTCGATTTGGAATGATTTAGAAGCCCAGTTCAGAGCTTTTGATATCGGTTCTGTTTTGGTTCTGCAAATTAGTTAGAAAGACATTTTAATGATGACATAACCATTGTCAAGAAAATTTATAAGTCAAACGCATCGAAAATACCATAAAACCGAGAACATCACTTCACCTGACGACGACTTCATTCTAAACTTTTTTGGAAGCGGAGCGTTGGAATACTAGCACCTTATGCTGGCTTGTTTGATGACAGAGTTATAGCAATGGAGCCATTGTCAAGAAAGTCGATAAGTAAAACGCTGCGAGGATCCTAAAAACCGAGAGCATCACTTTACCTGTCGACCACTTCGTTCTGGACTTCTTTGGAAACGGAGAGTTGGAAAGCCAGCACTTCATGATGCTTTGTTTGATGACAGAGTTATAGCAATTTAGCCATTGTCAAGAAAGTCGATAAGTAAAACGCCGCGAGGATCCTAAAAACCGAGAGCATTACTTTACCTGTCGACGACTTTGTTCTGGACTTTTTTGGAAACGGAGAGTTGGAAAGCCAGCACTGCATGATGCTTTGTTTGATGACCGAGTTATAGCAATTTAGCCATTGTCAAGAAAGTCGATAAGTAAAACGCCGCGAAGATCCTAAAAACCGAGAGCATCACTTTACCTGTCGACGACTTCGTTCTGGACTTTTTTGGAAGCGGAGAGTTGGAAAGCCAGCACTTCATGATGCTTTGTTTGATGACAGAGTTATAGCAATTTAGCCATTGTCAAGAAAGTCGATAAGTAAAACGCCGCGAGGATCCTAAAAACCGAGAGCATCACTTTACCTGTCGACGACTTCGTTCTGGACTTTTTTGGAAACGGAGAGTTGGAAAGCCAGCACTTCATGATGCTTTGTTTGATGACAGAGTTACAACAATTTAGCCATTGTCAAGAAAGTCGATAAGTCAAACGTCGCGGGGATTCTAAAAAACCGAGAGCATTACTTAACCTAACGGCTTCGTTATGGCCTTTTTGAAAGCGGAGGGTTGGAATACTAGCACTCCATGTTGGTTTGTTTGATGACAGAGTTATAGCAATTTAGCCATTGTCAAGAAAGTCGATAAGTAAAACGCCGCGAAGATCCTAAAAACCGAGAGCATCACTTTACCTGTCGACGACTTCGTTCTGGACTTTTTTGAAAGCGGAGAGTTGGAAAGCCAGCACTGCATGATGCTTTGTTTGATGACAGAGTTATAGCAATTTAGCCATTGTCAAGAAAGTCGATAAGTAAAACGCCGCGAAGATCCTAAAAACCGAGAGCATCACTTTACCTGTCGACGACTTCGTTCTGGACTTTTTTGGAAGCGGAGAGTTGGAAAGCCAGCACTTCATGATGCTTTGTTTGATGACAGAGTTATAGCAATTTAGCCATTGTCAAGAAAGTCGATAAGTAAAACGCCGCGAGGATCCTAAAAACCGAGAGCATCACTTTACCTGTCGACGACTTCGTTCTGGACTTTTTTGGAAACGGAGAGTTGGAAAGCCAGCACTGCATGATGCTTTGTTTGATGACAGAGTTATAGCAATTTAGCCATTGTCAAGAAAGTCGATAAGTAAAACGCCGCGAAGATCCTAAAAACCGAGAGCATCACTTTACCTGTCGACGACTTCGTTCTGGACTTTTTTGAAAGCGGAGAGTTGGAAAGCCAGCACTTCATGATGCTTTGTTTGATGACAGAGTTATAGCAATTTAGCCATTGTCAAGAAAGTCGATAAGTAAAACGCCGCGAGGATCCTAAAAACCGAGAGCATCACTTTACCTGTCGACGACTTCGTTCTGGACTTTTTGGAAACGGAGAGTTGGAAAGCCAGCACTTCATGATGCTTTGTTTGATGACAGAGTTATAGCACTTTAGCCATTGTCAAGAAAGTCGATAAGTAAAACGCCGCGAGGATCCTAAAAACCGAGAGCATTACTTTACCTGTCGACGACTTCGTTCTGGACTTTTTTGGAAACGGAGAGTTGGAAAGCCAGCACTTCATGATGCTTTGTTTTATGACAGAGTTACAACAATATAGCCATTGTCAAGAAAGTCGATAAGTCAAACGTCGCGGGGATTCTAAAAAACCGAGAGCATCACTTAACCTAACGGCTTCGTTATGGCCTTTTTGAAAGCGGAGGGTTGGAATACTAGCACTCCATGTTGGTTTGTTTGATGACAGAGTTATAGCAATTTAGCCATTGTCAAGAAAGTCGATAAGTAAAACGCCGCGAGGATCCTAAAAACCGAGAGCATCACTTTACCTGTAGACGACTTTGTTCTGGACTTTTTTGGAAACGGAGAGTTGGAAAGCCAGCACTGCATGATGCTTTGTTTGATGACAGAGTTATAGCAATTTAGCCATTGTCAAGAAAGTCGATAAGTAAAACGCCGCGAGGATCCTAAAAACCGAGAGCATCACTTTACCTGTCGACGACTTCGTTCTGGACTTTTTTGGAAACGGAGAGTTGGAAAGCCAGAACTGCATGATGCTTTGTTTGATGACAGAGTTATAGCAATTTAGCCATTGTCAAGAAAGTCGATAAGTAAAACGCCGCGAGGATCCTAAAAACCGAGAGCATCACTTTACCTGTCGACGACTTCGTTCTGGACTTTTTTGGAAACGGAGAGTTGGAAAGCCAGCACTTCATGATGCTTTGTTTGATGACAGAGTTATAGCACTTTAGCCATTGTCAAGAAAGTCGATAAGTAAAACGCCGCGAGGATCCTTAAAACCGAGAGCATTACTTTACCTGTCGACGACTTCGTTCTGGACTTTTTTGGAAACGGAGAGTTGGAAAGCCAGCACTTCATGATGCTTTGTTTTATGACAGAGTTACAACAATTTAGCCATTGTCAAGAAAGTCGATAAGTAAAACGCCGCGAGGATCCTAAAAACCGAGAGCATCACTTTACCTGTCGACGACTTCGTTCTGGACTTTTTTGGAAACGGAGAGTTGGAAAGCCAGCACTTCATGATGCTTTGTTTGATGACAGAGTTATAGCACTTTAGCCATTGTCAAGAAAGTCGATAAGTAAAACGCCGCGAGGATCCTAAAAACCGAGAGCATTACTTTACCTGTCGACGACTTCGTTCTGGACTTTTTTGGAAACGGAGAGTTGGAAAGCCAGCACTTCATGATGCTTTGTTTTATGACAGAGTTACAACAATTTAGCCATTGTCAAGAAAGTCAATAAGTCAAACGTCGCGGGGATTCTAAAAAACCGAGAGCATCACTTAACCTAACGGCTTCGTTATGGCCTTTTTGAAAGCGGAGGGTTAGAATACTAGCACTCCATGTTGGTTTGTTTGATGACAGAGTTATAGCAATTTAGCCATTGTCAAGAAAGTCGATAAGTAAAACGCCGCGAGGATCCTGAAAACCGAGAGCATCACTTTACCTGTCGACGACTTCGTTCTGGTCTTTTTTGGAAGCTTGTTTGGTGAGAGGGTCATAGTGATGAAGCCAACTTTTATCCATAAAGTTGTCAGAATTTGCATCGGCACGAGCGAAAGGCTCACGTTAAGTGTCCACTCGATCCTGTTTGTGGAAGGATGTCAATATTCGAGGTACCATCGGACTGAAACCTTATTAATATGCAAAATGTCATGCAGTATTGACTTAACATATTTCTGGACAATCTTTACAGTCTTGGTTATCCGCTGTCGGCTATCTTCCATCTGTAACTTCTCCATTTTGGCCGCAATTTCAGAGTTCTGTGCCGTTACAGGTCTTTCACTTCTTGCACAGTCTCCAATGCTCTTTTTGTCACATTTAAACTCATTTACCCATCGACGAACGGTCGATAATGATTGGAAAGTATCCTGGTAAAAATTGAATACCCTACCAAGTCAAGAATTTAGTCACAGTTCGGTGTTCAATTTTCTCAATTTCTAGAAACTATCACAGCACATTCTACTCTCCCATAAAATGTACAGCGACGCCTATAATTGGCCTAACGGCTGTTGGCTGAGTACTACTAAATAAAAAAATTAATAAATAAATAAATCGACTATAAAATCTAAAATTTTATACCAATCGGGAAAAAACAATCCAAATTTTCACCCTACCCTGGTGTAATCGTAGAAATATATTGCCAAAAAAGCATTCAGAAGGTCTAGTCCTAGTGGAAAACAAACAAATTACGAAAATTTAAAATTTGTCTTTCTATACGCTGTAACCCCAACTTTCAAAGTTACAACTAGAAACTGTTAAAAGAGTGAATTTTCAATTAATGCAAATGTTTTTTCATTGACATTCATGGCGTGCTATTAACAATTAACAGAACAGCCATCGTAAGTAGTAAGTATAAATTTTCATAAATTACAAATTACATGTTTTTACTGACGTTTTTTTTAGTTTTGTTTAATTAAAAATATCACATATTTTTACACATCAAGATAAAGTGACAAGGTGTTACTTTAAACATGTTAAATGTTTAGCTACACATATAATATTTTAATAAGTTACAGTTTTTCAGGTTCACCCTCCTCATCACATCTGTTAGTCTCGTCTGTCTTCGAATTTCCTTATTTGTAATCTTATCTCTCAAACTAATATCCAACATGGCCCTTTCCATGGCTCTTTGTGTCACTCTTAGTCTGTTCACACTGTTCTTTGTCAAGGCCATGGTCTCTAGTTCGTAAGTCGCCACTGGGAATGTGCATGTATCGCAGACTTTGCGTTGAACGTTTATGGGGATGTCAGAGTGTTTGAATAAATATTTAAGTTTACCAAACGCTGCCCACGTTAGGCTTGTTCTGCGTTTGATTTCTGCCGTTTGATTTTCCTTACCAATCTTTATAGCAGGTCCGAGATATACAGTGTCCGTCAAAAAGTCGGCATAATATGGGAAAAATTTTTATTTTTGATTTTTCAAAAAACTTTATACGTCAATAATTTGTGGTTGTCTAAAAACCTATTTAACCCCTATCATATATACCGAGTGATTTTTACTTACTTAGAAAATGGAATTTTTCGAAATTGTCAAAATCCAAAAAGTGCTGTTTTTCGGAAATGAAGCAATATTTCAATGAGATTTTTTTAGAGTGTGTTATTTTTAGCTAACTAAACAATTCCAAGGCCAGAAAACCCCTAATTTTTTTAACTTTACCTAAAAATTAATTTTTCAATGTTTTAAATATTTTTCAAGATTTCACATACAAAGACTTAATATTAAAGTTCAAATTTTTTTATGTGAACACTTTAAAGAATTATAATTGGTGAATATAATATAAAATGTTAATTGCTTCTTTACATTACATTATTTACCGAAAAGTAGTATGTTTGCATAATTTTTACGTTTTCTATACAAGGCGCTTTTTAGGAGAAATATTTTTCAATTCTAATTAATATCGATTTAAATGGCTTCAACAAACTAATCTAGCCCTGTTAATGAATTATTGTTAGAAAAATCCTGTAAATATTCTTTTACAGTCGTCTAATTGAGGAAATTGTTTAGAACATGTAATTGGATAAAAAAATCTCCTTAGTAATCCATTAACATTAGAGTTTCTTGAATCAATATTAAAAACCTATTTCGCCCCTATCATATACAGTGTGGTCCATTTAGTGTGCAACAAATGGAACATTTCTTTATTAGTTGTAAAACCGAAATTTAAATACCGCCAAAAGTTAGTGCATGTTTGATAACCATATCACATGTTCGATAACCATATCAGATTCCTTTAGAATGACTTCAAGTCAAACAGCATACAGAGCAGGACAAAAAATATGAAATTAGTTCAAGAATAAAGTTACCTTATTTAAAAAAATATGGCAAAATTTTATTGAGAAAAGTTGTTTAGAATCAAAAGCTATACTCAAATACAAAGTCAGGGCCTGCTATTTGAATTTTTAAAAGCTATGCTCAAATACAAAGTCAGGGCCTCCTATTCGAATTTTTATAATTTTTTGCAAACTTTTGTATTA
Source organism: Agriotes lineatus (assembly GCA_940337035.1). Lineage (NCBI taxonomy): Eukaryota > Metazoa > Arthropoda > Insecta > Coleoptera > Elateridae > Agriotes > Agriotes lineatus. The sequence continues at coordinate 137,399,586 of OW679198.1, read as the reverse complement.
CCCCCGTATTATACATATTTTTATTATTCTGATTTTATATGTATTTAAAGTAGCTACAACCACATCACTTTTAAATAACTTTTAGCAACTTGAAGCATATTTGTAAAATTTACTTGGATTTATATTTTTTAGGTAACCGTCCACTTCATGTTTGTTGCAACGATATTTAACAGAACTTTAGAATTTCGCAAATATTATTTTTAACAAGGCAAATGCTTTACTAATAATAATGTACATATAAAAAAACTTACAATTAAAGCCTACAATTTTATTTCAAAATATACGGTACCCCCACCCAAGAAAAGCGCCCTTCCGTGCTTTCCAAAAATACTTCGACACTCAACATCACTCCGATTCGCTAAAGCCGCGTCCACATTAATAAATATTTACGTTGTGCGTTGTATTTGACGCAAATTTGTGCGTGTGCTTTGAAATTAATGTAGATGTGGACGGTTCGCCGAACACAAACGCGCACAAATATTTTCGTGACGAACGACGCACGCTATCCATCGCCCAGTCGGTTTTTACTTGAACTTCAAAGAGATTTGGGGCGCAACGTTGTGCTGATGTAGACGTTATGTTGGTAGTGCATATATGTGTCGCGTTGTTTTAATTTTAATTTATTTTTAGAAATGAATTTTCTAACTTGTAGAAGGAAATTATTGATTAAACATGTCTTAATACTCGCTATTAGAAAAATATAAATCTAGGGCATTTACTATAATGCACCATTTAATTCGAAAAAATAAAAATAAACTCAATAATAAAAAAGAAAGACGTTACTGAATGACATTTCATCTTCTGTTATTACTCTTTATTTCCACAAATGTTGCAAATATAAAACTTGCTAATAATAAAAGAATGCACAATGCGCCGCGCTGCAAAGCGACGAACAGGCGGAGCGCCGACACACAACGCACAACACACATTTGTGCGTCGAAAAACGATGCTCTTTCCTTAAATTTGAGCCGCAAATAAGTGCGCTACATTTTGAAATACAACACACAACGTAAATATTTATATATGTGTACGCGGCTTAATACAATGAAATGTTATGAACCAGTTATTTTAACAGGCGCGTGCTGGCCCGCCGGGCTACCGGGCATTTCCCGGTAGGCCCTGAGTCGTCGGGCCCTCGTGCCTGGAACCTTTCTTATAATATAGGATGCTCTTTAAAAAATATAAATTGTCAAAATTGAAAATCCAAAAAATCTTTAAAAATGCAAAAAGTACCGATTTGGATGACCTTCAACGGCTCCTGGGGGGGGGTTACTTTTCGATAGTACTAACAGATGACGCCACTACTTTATCAAATATGATTGGTAGTACAGTGCCTTTATATAGACAGTGGCGACAATACAACTAAGCCACACCCCCGCCGCCATATTTAGGCAAATTTCTAACTGGTGTTCATTTAAATCCGTAATCAGAGTCGACTGTGATACGTGTTTTACGTTTGGCAGTACTGAAAAAAATCGATATTTGCAGGTTAAGATTTACGCCAGTCTGTGTCAAATAACAAACAAAACCTAACCTACTAATCTCGAATTTGACATAGACTGACAATACACTTCAGTACTGCCAAAAGTATAACACGGATCACAGGCTATTAGCCTAAACATGGCGACTAAAACCACGTGATGTAGGGAGCCAATCAAAAATAAAACACCCTATTGTCGCCACTGTCTATATAAAGGCACTGTAATTGGTAGAACTTTGTGCTGCCATCTAATATTCAAGCTTAGAAATACCCCCCGAGTTACTGTCCCAAGCACTCTAGACAGATTTCAAATTTGACATGAGTGTTTCTACTTGTTTGATGTATGTACGCTGGTTCAAATCCCAGAATCGATGCCTGGCGGGCGGACTACCCAGTCGCTTTATATAATTGGAGACCTGCGTTCGAAAGAACAAGGGATAATAATGCGGTTGTCTAATGCGTGATGCTCACCATATCACCACGTGTCATAAATTTGACACGCGACAGCCGGGTGTGAGAGCGAGCGAGGATACGGAAGCTCTGACCTTCCGCCTTGCAGGCCAAGCTCCTTCACGGGGTGTTAGTGCCTCACCATTAAAAAATGCTATATTCAACTCTAAATTAAGAAGTCAAGCATCTGGACTACTACCAAAGTTTTATTCTTATGAAACAGTGTTAGTTCCCATGATTTATTTACAGATTTTCAAGATAACGACTCCTGCGTCTGACTACTTACAAACTAAACATTTAGACTTTGTACAAGCGTGGCGACAAATTGTTATCGCACTAAGTGACCTTAAAGCATTACAGCATAATTTTGAACGAGTGTTACAATCCTTAAAACGATTTGTTGCGGTTATTGATCGTCAACTGGAAAATTTTAATTCGGATATTTTTTTGGGCACCACCTTACCAAAAAAGAGAAAAAAGACAGTGAAGTCAGTGCCAGGTGAGATAGCTAGCCATGATCAAATAGGTGCGGATGAAGAAGATCACTTTCGTTTGACCACATTTAATGTCGTGATGGGCCAAATTATAGCCAGCATGGAAAGCAGATTTGCGGACCATGGATCATTTTATAGTGATTTAGAATGCTTCGATCCTCGTAGATTTTCTGAAATTAGTCGAAATATGCCAATAGACTCTTTGAAAAGAATTTCTGAAGTTATTCCAACTGTTCAAAAAGAAAAATAGAAAGAAGAGTTAATGACGTTTGCTAAACTGTGGCCTCAGTTATCGAATAGAGATTTTGAAAACGTTTATGAGACAGCTAAAGCTAAAGACTATGATCGAGATGAACAAGCGCAAGAAAGTGAAGAAAGTCTTGACATTGACATGTATCATAGTACACGCTGTTCTCGCAATGTGAAGTGCAATACCTGTGTATGATGTGTATTTCAGACTTCAATATAATTATAATTTATATTCTACTGAATTTCAACAACTTTTCAATGCATACAAGTTTCTTCTCACAATCCCACTTACGCAGGTATCTTGTGAACGTTCATTTTTCAACCTAAAATTATTAAAAACTCGTTTGCACAGCTGCATTGTACAAGAAAATTTGACAGGTCTTTTTTTGATGTGTTGCGAGAGGGAAATAAAGAGTAATATTTGCGCTGAGACCATAATTGACAACTTATGTGTCAAAAGCAAGGAGTTGAAAAGATATTTGCAAGTATAAGTTTATGAGTTGTTATTTATATTATTCACGTAGGTTAGCTACTTATAATCAATTACTTATTTTTTTAAAATCTATTTTGAGTTGACAGATCAGTTTCTAATATTTTTTAGTTTTTAATAAAGTTTACCTTTCACGTCTTTTGTTATGTTACCCTACTTTAACCTCTGAAACCAGTTGTTCAGAAGATATTTCTCGATTTAAAATTGTGTCGTTTTAGATCATTAGACCGTGAAAAATGTAAAATTTTAGTTTGTGAATTTAGGGGCCCTCCCCAAAATTTCAATGCCCGGGCCCTCAGTAGTGTGCCAGCACGCGCCTGGTTATTTATCAAGAAAAAAACCCAAAAAAATTTTTTTGCCGACGGCCATAGCTCAAAAGTTGATGTTGCCTTCATTTTCGGAGGAGCTATCGTATGAAAATGATCCAAGACTTCAGCAAGGTTCCTGGCGACCGGAATCGTGTACACGTACGAACATACATACCCCGCACAGCACGTTTAGGCACCCCCCAATACGGGGGAGGGATCTAGTAAGCTGGGGTCTTCACCAAAAGATCCGCACAGCCGAGACGGAGATTTGGTATAGTGGGTTCATTAGTCGGTTGGCACGAATTTTAGAGATATTTGACTCAGAGTGGTTTTCGATATGAGAGAATTTCAATACTTCGTACACTTCGTGTCGAAGTAATTCTTATGAAAATACGGGGCTAATACAAAATTTTCAAAAAAAAAAAAAATAATAAAAATTCGAATAGGAGGCCCTGACTTTGTATTTGAGCATAACTTTTGATTCTAAACAACTTTTCTCAATAAAATGTTGCCATATTTTTTGAAATAAGGTAACTTTATTCTTGAACGAATTTCATATTTTTTGTCCTACCATGTATGCTGTTTGACTTGGAGCCATTCTAAATGTATCTGATATGGTTATCGAACATGCACTAACTTGTGGCGGTATTTAAATTTTGGTTGTACAACTAATAAAGAAATGTTCCATTTGTTGCACACTTAATAGACCACACTCTATATGATAGGGGCTAAATAGGTTTTCAGACGAGCACAAATTACTGACGTAAAACGTTTTTTTGAAAAATCAAAAATAAAATTGTTTACCATATTATGCCGACTTTTTGGCGGACACTGTATATACTGATCTACATTTTCCAATGTTGTATTGTCTACGATAATGTTTTCTCTACTTATCACTTTTGGTTTTTTTTTAATCCAATCTTGTTAGATGCTTGATTAAGTTGGACTATCAAATGGCTACTGCATGTACTAAATTTTTAAAAATTGCCTAACCAATACAACCAGTTTACGTTAAAATGATTAAACAGCAAAATAATAATACCTATTTAAGAAACAAGGAATGTATGAGCCGGGGTCGGTAGCTCAGTAGTAAGCATCCTGACTGCTGATCTAAGGGGCGCGAGTTCGATTCCCGGTCCCGGTGAGATTTTTAAAAATGAAAAAATGCAGATGAAAGCCTCTACAGAATGCATCATTCGGAAGTTATGTAAAGCCTGTGCCGGTGTCTAAGGTACCTGGTACTGTGCATGCTTAGACCTTTTCCATTACCAAACAAACAAACAACAAGGAATGTAAGGACCTATTAACATTTGAGGTAGGCAAATACAAGCCAAGGCAAAGCCGCTGCTTGTTACCTGCCGAAAATGTTAATAGACGATACATTCCGAGTTATCTTATTATATTTTTCTCGCTGCTTATCGAAATTTTCCTAGATTTTTGAAAAAATCGTTTGGTTTGTCACCTGTCACCAGGATTAATTTTCGTGAATCGTGCTACCTGTGAGTGTCACATGTCACATGAACCCTTGCAATTATAAACAAAACGTCTAAGTCTGCATCTTGCGTTGTTAATTTGATTATCCTAGGAACTTAATAATAATATTAAGTTCCGTTGTCAAGAAAAAGCAGCAAAGAAATATAATCACCGACTTACACGTTTTGTTACTAAGGCTGTATCACTGACTTACATGATTAGCAGAGGGAAAAGTAATTAGTATACTAAAACGCATTATGCTCTTATCAGTTAATTGTAAGTAAAAATAAAAATTTCACGTAAAGTAGAGGCTCAGTTCTTATATAAACAGTAGGGAATGCTCCTTAGGGGCTCAGGAGCTCTAGCCTCAACAGACGTCAGCACCCTATCATTAGAAAAAAGTAACTATTCTGAAGTTTAAAATATATGTTATCATACCGAGTGTTTTAGTTAAGGTGCGAACATAGGGAAATAGCATGGGAAATCGTATATATGTAGATTCCTGCTTGCCGCTTGAATTGATAGGATTGATACTGGTATCAAGAGAAAAAATGCGCTTAATTTGATACTACTTTACTTAAATTTGTTGCTTGTTAAAAACTGTTATAAATATTTTGTATTTTATTCACAAAAAACAGACCAGCCATGATCAAATGTATTTATGCCAAAATAAACGTTATTTTCTGTCAGTTGTCAAATCACGTATTTAAGTAATTACTATTAATAATAATGTTGACTATTCAATTCACCTGTCATCTGTCAAAAAGCGACCAATGAAAATCCAGAATTCTGACGTTTCTTGACCAATCAAAAAAATATCAGTGGATATATCTTCCTAGAAGGTATTCAAGTGACTATTTTTAACAAATGCGATTTTTATTAGAAAAAGTCAATATTAGTGTTCTGTTACTATAGAAATTGCGTAGTTTGTTGCTAGATTTATTGAAAACTAACTTGAAAAGGTAGTTTGGTTCATTAAATAGTCCCTCGAATACCATTCTTAGTCAAAGTTAAGTAGATTATTTTTGCGGTGGTATCACTACTCATGTCCATTGCGCTTGGGATTAGGACTCGTGCTAGCGCACTCGTCCTAATCGTACCAAAGCGCAATGGACATTCGTGACACCACCGCAAAAATAGTCGACATAACTTTGACTACTCATAGTATTATAAGTGAATATTCTAATGAAGAGAGAGTATTTATTATCAAAACATTTTACAGTGGCGTCAGTTTACGCACAGTTCGTGATTTATTTTCGATTAAATCTAATAATCGACCTATTCCATCTGGCTCAACAATTCACAAGTTTGTGAAAAAATTTGAAACCAGCCACCAAAGAACATAACCGTTACACAAACCCTTGCTTGAGTTCACAAGGGGTTAGGCACATAGGGCCGACAAATTCTGGCCGTTTATCTACACACACGACGCGGTCTAAACCGAAATTTAAGTCAAATATTGACAATTCGGGTAACCGCGAAAGCCAAAAAAATATAATTATTGCATTTTTCATTTCGGTTACTCTTATGGCAACTAGCATTTGAATTTTTCCAACTTATGGAATTGCCATGTTCCGTTCAATTTTAAGCAATCTGTATACAAAAATGTAGATTGCAAACAAAAATGAACATTCTTTTTGAACCTATAAAATAAATATTCTTAACGAATACAGAAATTAGCAGTTGTTATTTAAAAAATACTTTAACAATAAAATACTTATTGTGATTTATTTCTGTAGTACCTAATAAACAAACGTTTTTCTAGATTATCAACTGAAAAACTTCTCTATTAATCACTTAATATGTTTTAAAATTGCGAACAGGTTGGTTCTAAATATACACTTGTAATTGATGCGTACTTACATTTTGAAATAAATGATGCTATATTTTTTCCAAAATGTGCAGCTTTCATTATTTGGAAATTATTTACAATTTCAATAGCCTCTACCAAAGTAAATTATTTGTGTTAGATTATTTTTGATAGAATCGGTTACAAATTTATAGTTCGCTTTAAGAAATGCCAAAATTCTACTAAACGTAATTACTTATATTTAAGACTTTTTGACATTCTTTAATCGATTGGGTTTCCGACATAAGGAAATCAAGTACATATTTCTTGAAAAGCATTGAAATGTTCTGCATAGTACAGTGCTGCATCTAGCCAGTTCTCCATCTAGTTATTATTGGCTTGTTTTAAATTTGATGCAACTAATCGACTGCCGTGGACTGTAAAATGTAGATGCTTGTAAATAGGGGTGTATTTGTCAAACCTGTCTGGCACTCGCATGAATTATAATAGTTTTTACTTCGGAATGTTAGGGATGAAATATTTGATGGTTTTAGAGCGCATTATTTTTAAGTTTTAATTATTACGTTTGCCATTTCTGGCATGTTTTGAGCCCTGGAATGTAATATAATCTTGACGAATGTATTGGGCATTGGTTCGCGGTCAGTTTTTCGGGGACCCAGACGCCACGTGCAACCAATGAACCGTATCAATGGGGCTAGAGTAGAAATGAAATTCAAGAATAACCAGAACGTTTGGGGGTGCGATAGCGGCGCGACGTGTGAGTGAAAGTGGTCTATTTTGCGTAATTATTTCTTGGCGTAAGCGATTATATGCGAACCAATAATTAATTATAAGGTGATAAGTTGCATAATGCGAGGCGAAGCGGCGAACGTAGCTAGGCGTAATTAGGTAGAGGATTAATTTAACTAGAGTAGAATGTACGTACTATTGTAGCTAGTTGAATGGCATTTGGTAGACTTTTTGGCAATTACAGCGTCCGGTATACGTCAGAGGTTCTTGCTTTGCTAGTCGACTATGTGATAGTCAAAGCGTTGAATCCTGGAGCTGGAGCACGAAGTCCGCCCAGTGATTCGCGGAAGCATGTCGTTCCGCACCGGAAGCATGGAGTTCCAAATTATAAGCCCCGTTAGAGCAATAGCAAGATTTACGGTAATTGCTGTACTGTGAAAGACCAGTATACGGTAGTTATTACCGACTCTGTACGGGTTGTAACAATAGTTGATCTAGTAGATTACTATTGGGAAGTACTAGCGAAAAGTACCGACAGCTAACTCAACCAGTGAAGGCGGCGATGAGGTGCCAAAGGGTTGAGGCTGACGAATGTAAGGCCCAGCATTGTGATGCCACTGCCAGGAGTACGGAGCGGCCTGGCGGCGGCCACCCCCGGTGAGTACAATTATTATTATCGATGAGATTTACAGGTCAGTAAGTTTATGTTCTTTTACATTTAACTGCCTGCCTCCGCCACTGGGCCAAGGAATGTTCGAACTTGCACTGTTTGCACCCCGTTGCCGCTTTGTGGTCATGGGTGAGTTGCATCGACCACCTTGACACATTTCAAAAGTAAGGGAAATTGAATTTTAATATAACACACATAAACTCCCGTCTAACAGGTATAACGATATAACATATAACGAAATCTATATATATATATATATATATATAAATCAATCGCCGTGTGTTAGTGTGTTAGAAACTTTTACTCTCGAAGTGGTTTAGCAAAAAAAGAAAATTCGGAAAAATCCAAAGAGAAATCCGGAAAATTGGAAAATATCGAAAGTGTGTTTTTCCGTACACTGTACGACTTTCTATTTGCAGTCATACTTTTATGATTCTGTGCTGAATGGTTTGAAGGGTTTTCCCCATCATGTCATAATCCAAAACAACGTTTGCCGGGTCAGCTAGTCTACAATAAATCTTTAGGTAACCAGAAAATTGAAAATTAAATATTAGGACATGGTTAGTTTTTGAACGTAAGTTACAAAATATGAAACAAATGAAAATGTACTACGGTAAAAACCACAAAATACGCATCAAAATATTAAATAAGTTCAAAAATGTAAATAAGGAAAAAAGTATAAAAACTTGGTCTTACAGAATTGCTTTCTTCATAATTCGTATTTAGTTGGTAACGTTTCTATTCAGCTATTAATTATTACGTATATAGCACAATAGCTAGAAAACACGGTCCGTATGGTAAATTTTGAATTTACCAGTGCACTTCAAAGTTTAAATTTCCCGCCATTCGTGCCCATTGCTCGTTGAAAATGTTGCCATTTCAAATCTAGCCATGTTTATAACCTTGTTTTTGAAACGAAAACACATATCTGTCTTATAACGGCTGAACTATTTGTGAGCAAATTGTAGCAGGTGTCTGTAAAACAGCACGAATATCCTACATTTGGAATTGTAAATTTCGCCCTAAATAATAACCGTTCCAAATTTATTAGAAAATATTTATTCTCAAAAGGTATTAATATGAAATAGCTCAATGAGGCCTTGAATGAATCATCAAAAATCGTATTTTCCTGTGTCCTGATGTACAGTTTCTGTTTTTTATTGTGTACATGTAAATTTTGCCTTTGAATAGCAGAAATACAAATGGTATATGGCTACAAAATCGTCGATAATTTAAGTACAATTCTATAACGCAAGCGATTCGTTTTGCCATTTATAAACTAGCAGACGATAACCAGCCAACATTTATCTTTCAAACAAAGTCGTGTTGACGTTAGCACAACACCTGAATCTTGATAATAAGTGTTTTTTAGGTAGCAATGTGTCCCTATTCTTTCAACTAAGCCAAACGCCAATCTTAAGTTCTAGGTTAAGAATTACATAAAATGAATGAATAAAACTGCATCTGCAGTTTACCACCGATTAAATAACGCCGACCTCGTTAATATACACACCATTCGCATTCGATTGGTAGCAGATAGATGCAGCGTGGAAAGTACTTAGGAATCCAGGACTATGATGCCGTATACGAATACATGGCTGCATCCGGCCTGTAAAACTGTCAAAAGGATTTTACTTAAAAAGATTAAAATATTCAGAATATGATCCTTGAAACTGTTAACCCTGATGATGTTGCCTCAAAGGATAGAACGTGAATACATTGTACACAAAACTTTTTTTTTTAATCCTCACACTTAAAATTATACTATGCTACAATAGCAGTAAAATAAAGACAGCAGAAGAAGATGGACGAAAATAATGCGGAGAGGATACTGAGAACGAAAACAATAATGCAGATGTTCCAATGGAAGAACTCAGTCTCTGTATTTAATATTTATAAGTTTAAATGAGTACGTTTTCAGAATATAATTTAAAAGAAGAGGTTGTAGTTGAATTTGCTCTCACTTTTTAACCAATCATAGTATTGTTCGAAAACTGTTTCAAAACTAGCTATATCTACACAACGGTCCAACGACAGTCTTGTCTATTCAATATATTGCAATGAGTGGACGTATTTATTTTTTTGTATTTACATAAAAATTGCTTGTATAAATTTTAGGTACAAATTTAACTGAACAGCCAAGTATTCTGTTTTTCAGTTTAATCGTTACATCTTTATTTCAATTGCCTATCGCGGTAGAACATAAATAACTCAAATCGGGGTTGGGTTTTAACACTTGAATAAAATAATGATTTTATTAAATTGCCAGTAAATCTAATGCAAACTTGGTTAAATAGGAGTCTCACACTACTTTTAGCAAAGCTGTATTTATGCTTTGAAATAACATCACTTGCACTTAATACTGAATAAAACAACCAATTACAATTTGTTTATCAGGTAGGTCTTATCTTTTTGTATTTATTAATTTGCCTGTAATAAAATAATGCTCATTTTAGGTGTCTATGTATTCATTCACCACATCTACGCCGCATAGTGGAAGGGATTAGGATTCCAAGTGGCCAAAAATGTAAAAATTCTCAAGATGCGTTTTTAATAAAATCTGTTTATATTTGATTTGCGTGACCTACTGAAGGATGTTATCAAGTTAGCTAATTGATTTGTGCATACATCAAACACTAGGTTAGTGTCAAAGTGGGATCACTGATTCATGTTATTTATGTTGCTACGTTTGTTGAACGTATTTAACATTTATTAATTAAATAGAAGTTATACTATTAAACACGATTCTATAACAATAAATGAACCTACAGAAGGTACACAATATGTATCCTTAATTCTTTTATTTCGAAGCCAAAAACAGCTTATTAATTTAAAACTAAAGGGTGTTTCAATAAGAGCGCAAGATTTCAGTGTTCAATAAAACATGGTTTTCTGTAGCGAAGTATTGAAATGTTTATTGATTTAGAAAATATACATTTGGGAATTATGTGAGAAACAAAATATCTTGTAAATGGCCGCCATGGATTTGCTGGCATATGCGTACCCTTTTGACGAAGTTTTCAATAACGTTATTGAATACATGTGGTGGTATTTCATTGATACAGCGTCTAATTTCGGCTTTCAATGCTTCGATGGTTGCAGGCTTATTGGCATAAACCTGTGACTTCAGATAACCCCACAACCAGAAGTCTAAAGGCGTTAAATCGCAAGAGCGTGGAGGCCAATTCTGGTCACCAAATCGGGAAATGACACGACCAGGAGCAAACTCGTGCAAGATCGTCAATGTTTCACGGGCGGTATGACATGTGGCACCGTCCTGCTAAAACCACGTGTCGTCAAGATCAATAGCTTCCAAATGAGGCACAAGACACTGTGTTATCATAGCACGATAACGTTCGGCATTCACCGTTACTGCATTACCTTCTTCGTTTTCGAAGAAAAACGGTCCAATTATTCCTCCAGACCATAATGCACACCATACAGTGACCCGTTGTGGATGCATTGCTTTCTGATGAATCATTCGTGGATTTTCTAAGCCCCAAATGCGACAGTTTTGCCTATTAACGAAGCCATCGAGGTAAAAATGGGCCTCATCACTGAAAATGATTTTGTTTGCAAAATCAGCAGGTTGCTCAAGGATCCAATTGGTGAATACTCTTCGCTGTTCATGGTCTACTGGCAGAAGTTGTTGAGTCAGTTGGATTTTGTAGGCATGCAGCTGTAAATCTTTAGTGAGAATTCGCTGAAGAGTGCCTGTTGAAATGTCCAATTCTTGTGCCCGATGGCGAATTGACGTCTCTGGCCTTTCTGTCACACTCTCGCGAACTGCCGTGATGTTTTGTTCTGAACGACCTCTACGAGCTCGTATCGTGTGTTTCACATCACTAACCGAACCAGTACTTTCGAAGTTTTCACATTAGATGAATTAGGCACATTATTTCGACCGAACGAACATTGGACGCACTTTACGAATAATGGCAATTAAACTTTCACCATTTTGATAATAATTTTTGACAATCAGGACGCGTTGTTCTACCGTGTAATGCTCCATGTTTACTAACTCCCATCTGTCAACTTTCGATCTCTCACGTCATAATCATGTGACATTATGACTGTCAAACATGGCGCGCAATTCAAATCTTGCGCTCTTATTGAAACACCCATTAGTATGTTATATCAAATTTTTATTAAATTTATTATGGCCGCAAAAATTATAAGAGGCTATTAGATCTTTACTGTTGTTTTTATATTATGCACTCACCTTTTGATTAGAAAATGACCTATACTTTATCTGCAAAAACTACAGTTGCAAATTTTTATTTTTCAGGTGATATTAAATTTTTTTTTTAAATGGAAACATTGAGAAATCGGTACCTACAGCTTTACTACCATATACAGATATGACAGACTGTTTTTTATTCAATTATTACCGGAAATTACCGAAATAGACATTATTCGAATTAAAATTTTTTATAACAAAAAGCTTAATATAATTTCTAATATTAAATGTTTGGTCATTTTTATTTTAAATCTGTGAAATTTTGGAGCTAAATAAATCTCACAATCGAATTCTGCAGATTAAAAAATGCATATAACAACGTTATATCATTTTTGGCCAGTTAGAATTTTATTTCCTCCCATTGTGCGCCGCATCAAATGTCCTCTTTCCCAGTGGTTACTTCTAATTCCACCGCTGGACTAGGCAGTCTGAAAACTAAGAACCGTAACCAACTCCAAACTCAAGATTACCTGCCGAATCTAGATGGCTGCAACAGTACCACCTTTAGCTGCACAGCTTTTTCCTTTCTCGTGTAGTTAAATTTACTGGTCCAGAAACCAGCAAACGTCGTACTTAGTCCACATCTTCAGCCAGCGACACAATACATTCGCAGACGAGCTTCGCCAATGGCCCCCGCTTGCACTCAGTTACGAACTATTTATATTACTTATGGTTCATATATTAATTTACACCTGTTGATATAATCTTCACAACCCTTAATTCAATTAAACACCATTTAACTTGATTACTGGGTTTTATTAAGTTACATATATAAAACCAATCCCAATATAAAAATTATATTGTTGGAAATATTATCTTTATATTGTTATTTCTAACTCCCCCTTATTACCTAGTAACTGACATTAATTTGTTTTAAATTTACTTAATACTAGATTCCATTTTAAGTTTTGTAAATTTTAACAATTTTGACACTTGTTCACTTTGAATACATATTAATTATTATTTTCAGTTCAAACTCTTAATCTTGCTTTCAGGTACCTTCTGTCGTATTTCTTATTTACAATTACATAATTTTCTGTGATTCATGTACAAATATTCCTTAATTTGTGCTTACATTCATATAATTATCATCATACGTTATGTAACTAATCTTAACCTTTTTAAACAACTTGTAATTCAATATTAATTTTAGCATGTATTAACATTACCTAGCATTAAATGTAAGGTCAGTTCACCGTAAACTTCAGTTTAATTACATTATGTTAGCATAACCATCCTTATTAAATATGACAACGTCTTGTACTGATCTATAAGCAATTATTAACATTCATTTCCCGTTACTACTCTTTCAAAAGAAAACCTGCTCCCAAGTTATGTTCAGTCGTGTTCACCTAAACCTATTCTTTTATATTAACATATAATGTATCGTTTTATTAGACAACTTTTATTTTCTCCGTTATCAACATTTTAACAATTAAACCATAACCAATCCTGTTATTTTTATTTAATTCTTTAAACATAAAATGGCCAATTGCAAAAATAACCTTCGGGTACAATACCATAGCAATATATTTTTCAAGGCTGTAACTGTAATACAAATTTTTGGTTTTAAAACTTTATTAGATGAACATTCACTAAGAAGGTTTACAATTCCAATACCATTAATAGCAAACGTCAGAATTTTTTTTTAATAAAGATAAGGTTCTTTAGGACTACTCATAGTGGGGAAAGTTGCTCGAATAAAAGAAGTAATCAGTACAGTTGCATTTTAATAGTAATAATAATCATCGCAACTTCCAGCAATAACTAGATTTTCTAATCCATTCACACAGCAGATATAATTGCAACATCCAACAAAAATCAATAGCAATTACAATAGTAACATAAACCAGATGCAAACGACCACTCGCAGTTTGGAAAATGTTCTCTGATGTCTTAAACATTAGCAAGAAGAAAGGCCTTCTTTAGAAACGAACAAATAGTAATATTTTATTACTTAATAGAAATAAAATTCCAATTACATGACAATGCTCAATTTGCAGATAAGATAGACGCCCAACTTACATTTTAACTAAAACATTATGATATAATGTAACTTACAATATGAAATTAAATAGAAGCACCTATGAAATATTATAAATTTAAATAATTTTCGGCGCACTCTTTAATGACTTTCATGTCTCTGCAATTGTTAATATTGCAAACTACTGACAGGTTATTTGAATTATTACACATAAAATGTATAGCAGATTTAAGTATTATATTGGTGCAAGCAGTTGTACAGTAAAATGTCGTATTACAGATGGAAATGCATAGTTCTCCATGCTAAAATATTGGAAAATTTTCTACAATTTATAATTACGAACCCTAATATTTTCATCGCAGACTAAATATGATAGTCTCGGTTAAGTTTAAAGTCAAAGGGTATCTCTAAATCTTTTACTCAAGAATGATGGTGTTCTAGACAGAAAACCACTTTACATTTTGCCACGTTGAAACGAAGCTGTTACTATCACATAGTGGCAGCTGCTCCTTAGGAGCGCAGGGGCGCTAGCCTCCCAGCCGTCGACAACCTGCATGGCATTAGAAAGAAGTAACTATTCTATATTTGAAAATATGTTTTATCATCTATTTTACGGTTGTTGGGAACGTTCGAAATAGCGCCCAAATTTATATGGCAATTACCGGCGGAAATACTGACGCTGCAGATCGAGCTATCACAGTTTCAATATGAAGCAAAGGCTAAACAACGTTGTAGCCCAACCAGCAGTTAAACTCGAGGGATTATCGTCTAATTTATAAAGACTGTGTACTCGACATGTAATACTATCTGAGCTTAAAAGTAACCGGCGTGCCTATAAAAGAAATGTGCAGTCTTTCATATTGAAAATGAATGTCAGCGGGCATTCTTACAGGCCGTGTTTAGGCATAATATAGATTGTAGTTGGAACTTGTTTATTTATTTGGGTGATTTCGGTTGTTTGGTACAGTTTTCTACAAAAAACAGCGAAGAATAGCATACCAGAAGTATTCTCAACATTAATTTTAAAAGCCTACCGTTAGCTAAAAAAATAATGTTACAAGGTATTTTTCTGTGGACATTTACAACAAAAGCAAGTAGATCTGATGCATGCTCTGTTTTTTTCATTATTAAATAAATTATCGTGTTTCGTTTTTTAACACTTACGTACATTTTGTGTTGAGTTTTGAATACTTTTTGTTCTGTGCATTTGGTGTTTTCTATTTGATTATTAAAGTTAAAAATAATTGCAATCTTTGATTGAAAACATCGACGAAATGTAGGTCACTATTATTTTTTTCTTAGGAATTGTTAAAAATTATTACAGCACTTTTGCGTTTGATTGATTTGCATCTGAAGAACATCACACTCCCTTAGTATAATAATGTTGGCAAATATTCTCAAAACCATGGCAAATATGTACTTAGTAATTTTTCAACAACTCTGGTAGATCACTCACCAACAGTACAAATAAGGAGGGCTTCAAGTTGGCACCTTGAGAAACTCCTAGTGATGCTATAAAGTTAGTAGAGTTGAAGCGTTTGCATTATATAGTGTAAGCGATTTTCCAGGTATGATTTAAAAAACAGTAGCAAGGAATTGTTAAATCTAAAATTGTGTAATTTCATAATAATGATGGTGTCGCCAATACGAGTAAATGCCTGCGTTCAGCCCGCCCGACCTATGATTATCAATAAAGTCGAACACTTATTGAGTGGAGCATGACAAATTAATTTTTGCAGAGCGATGTGATATAAATAAGTGCTGATAAGAGAATAGATTTGAGCATGTAATGCAATTTTGAAGAGCTTAGCAGAATCAGGTAAGATGCTTACAGGGTTTTAATTACTTGTTACCTTTGCGCCACCAGATTTCAATACAGGACTGAGAAAAGGCAATCTTTAACAATAAAATTCGGTATTTATACTAAATACTGAATATCTGGCTGCTGAACAGGCTGCTAACCCACTCAACCACCCAGGCGACATTTTATGAAAGTTATTAATTTAAATAACTGGTACATTGTTAGAAATATTTATCTGGAGTAGCAAAAGCATGTCTAGGTAAGTAATCACTAAAATCTTCATTGATAATATAAATTCGCGGTCTCTACGACATACCTAATGACATACGCTACTCGTAATAAGAGGTAATTGCAGGATGTTATATACAATGTATGGTAGGTTTATCTCCATGTATGGATTTGTAGTCAAAAGGGTTTAAGTACTACAATACAAAGAGCATTGAATGGATTGAAAATGTAGTTTATAGAAGCACGTCTTAGTAAAAAGAACAACATAAAACCCAGAGAAACCGGGAGTGAAAGTATCAAGAGGGAGTGGAAAGGATTAAAATGATATCTAATTTCTAAGGTGAATAATGCATATAACTTAAAATTGTAGCTTTGGATTAAATAAATCCAAATACAGACAGAGACAACAGAGCATCTGAATTCTCTACATTCACCATATTACAAATTTAGAAACCATGATTATAATGTCTACATGCCTTTTCAAACTAACCATAGTAAGCAGAATTACTTAATAAAAGACATTATGCTAATCTCTGAAACTTCTTTGTGGCGTGAATTCATAATTCATTTTCTTATATGGGTATTTCGCCACTCTGCAAATTAAAATATTAAATAACGAAAATATTAACAACGAACGTTTCGAGGGACAATCTGCCCTCGTTATCAACGAATAACAATTAAAACTAACAAGAACTTATCTTTTTTTCACTGGAAGAAAAAACGACCAACCTCCAATGAATTTTCTGACATTGACGTTTGTTGATATCTGTACCTACTTGATCTCATCTTTAAGAATCGATAGCCAACTATTGTCTAAAAATATTGAGAAAGACGACACGCATTTTTCTTCGTTAAGTAAAATGTATGCCGTTTCCTTAATTTTTCGCCTAGTTGACATCGATTCTTTAGACAAGATCTTTGTGTTGTCCCATTGTATTTTATGGTTTTCATCCCAAGCATGTTCTGCCAGCTTAGACTTATTGAATTGATACGTTTTCAACATATTTTTATGTTCTTTAACTCTTACTGCTAAAGGCCTGGATGTTTCACCGATATAATATTTCCCGCATTCACAGGGAATACTATATATACAATTCCTTGAATGTTGTTCTTCGTTGAACGGTTTTGTTTTTGTAAGAACTGACCGTAAAGTATTCATCGTTTTGAATACCGTCCTAACATTGAATCTATTTCCAATTCGTCTAATTTTGTCAGATATGCCTGGAATATATGGTATAGTAAGAGTATTATATTTTTGAGTGTCATTCCTTTGTATGTGTGTGGCATTGCTTCGTGTATTGAAAATGTTCCGAACAAGAGTCTCTGGATAGCCATTATCTTGTAAAACATTAATAATAAATTCTTTCTCTTTTTTGAAAATTGTATCATTAGAGCAAACAACTTTGGCTCTGTCGTAAAGACTTTTTACAACGCCTGTCTTTATGTTTTTGTGATGGTTAGAATTAAAATGTAAGTACCTATTAGTATTGGTTTTCTTACGGTATACTGATGTTTCAAAAGTATTTATTGTGCGTGTGATTAGTGTATCAAGAAAGGGTAACTGATTGTTTTGCTCTGTTTCTAATGTGAATTTGATGGAGGTTTCTTTACTGTTAATATGTTCAAGAAATTTGTCCACCTCATCCATATCATGAGGCCAAATTGCAAAAACATCATCGACATATCTCCACCAAACTACTGGTTTGTTGGTGTACGTGTAGACATGTTGTTGTTCAAAGTCTTCCATAAAAATGTTACTAACAATGGGAGATAAAGGTGAACCCATTGCCATCCCGAAATCTTGTTGGTAAAATTCATTGTTTAGTTGAAAGTATGTCGTTTTAATGCATAGTGTTAAAAGTTCCATAATGGTACCAACGTTTAATGTTGTTCGTGTATGTAATGTGTTATCGTTTTGTAGCTTATGTTTAATGATGTTGAGTGTTTTGTCTACTGGAACATTAGTGAAGAGACTAACTACATCGAAACTAACCATTAAGTGTTGTGTGTTTATGTTTGCTTCTTTAAGTTTTTCAAGGAAATGGGGCGTGTTCTTTATATACGTGTCTGTATTTCCTGATATAGGAGTCAGTATCTTAAGTAAATATTTAGCTAAACTGTGACAAGGAGAACCTATAGAACTAACTATTGGCCTAAGTGGTACATTTGGTTTGTGTATCTTTGGTAATCCATAAAAATGTGGTGGTTTACTGTAGTGTGGTGTTAGCGTACGTCTTACAAAATCTGTAAATTGTTCTCTGTGTTTGTAAAGTGTTCTGTATATTTTTGTTTCTATTGTATGTGTTGGATCTTTATTTAGTTTAGTGTATTGTCCCTCACTAATTAGTGTTAAAAGTTTTTCGTTGTATGTGGTTGTGTCAAGTACTACTGTGGCGTTGCCTTTGTCTGCAGGTAGAATTTTAATTGTGTTATCCGTTTTTAGTGTGTGTAGTGAATGTTTTTCTTGTTTGGATATATTTTGTCTGATTGTGTAAGGTCGTTCTAGTATGATTTTTTTTTCTAATTCTGTATTCCTGTCTAATGTCTTCTGGAAGTTTTTGACAAGTCTCTTCTATAGCTGTAACTAAATCAAGTTTATTAATTCGTTTTGGCGCCACTGCGTAGTTGAGTCCTTTGGCAAGAACTAATTTGTCAGTGGCGTTTAGTTCTTTAGAAGACAGATTAACTACAGTTTTATTTAAAAAGGTGTCACTGTTCTTTAGTGTATTTAGTTCAATTGTGTGTTTTTCTTGTATGAGGTGTTGGTACTTTTTGAAATGTGTACGTTTTTGCTCTGTGTGTGTTTTGTTGTAGGTATTACTAATAGAGTTGTACATACGATTGAAATCGTCTTCCCGTACATCCCTTTGCATAACCTGTTCCAGTTTGTTTATGTCAGAAAATAGTATCACTTTGTTATGTCTGTGAAATTGTATTCTGTCTCTAACTAGAGCTTCACTGGCTCTTCTCATGATATTACTAGAACGAGCACTTACATAAGGTGCTTTGAGTCTAAACCCTTTTGGAATAATACAGCTATTTCTACAACGACATAGGAAAGTTATACTATTTTCAGAGTGTGCCAGCTTCTTGTAAAGTGTTTCCCAACTTCGGAAGTTACTAGTTATGTTAGGCCCATACCTTTGATTAAGATAATCTCTGAAACTTCTTTGTGGCGTGAATTCATAATTCATTTTCTTATATGGAGGTTGGTCGTTTTTTCTTCCAGTGAAAAAAAGATAAGTTCTTGTTAGTTTTAATTGTTATTCGTTGATAACGAGGGCAGATTGTCCCTCGAAACGTTCGTTGTTAATATTTTCGTTATTTAATATTTTAATTTGCAGAGTGGCGAAATACCCATATAAGAAAATGAATTATGAATTCACGCCACAAAGAAGTTTCAGAGATTATCTTAATCAAAGGTATGGGCCTAACATAACTAGTAACTTCCGAAGTTGGGAAACACTTTACAAGAAGCTGGCACACTCTGAAAATAGTATAACTTTCCTATGTCGTTGTAGAAATAGCTGTATTATTCCAAAAGGGTTTAGACTCAAAGCACCTTATGTAAGTGCTCGTTCTAGTAATATCATGAAAAGAGCCAGTGAAGCTCTAGTTAGAGACAGAATACAATTTCACAGACATAACAAAGTGTTACTATTTTCTGACATAAACAAACTGGAACAGGTTATGCAAAGGGATGTACGGGAAGACGATTTCAATCGTATGTACAACTCTATTAGTAATACCTACAACAAAACACACACAGAGCAAAAACGTACACATTTAAAAAAGTACCAACACCTCATACAAGAAAAACACACAATTGAACTAAATACACTAAAGAACAGTGACACCTTTAAATAAAACTGTAGTTAATCTGTCTTCTAAAGAACTAAACGCCACTGACAAATTAGTTCTTGCCAAAGGACTCAACTACGCAGTGGCGCCAAAACGAATTAATAAACTTGATTTAGTTACAGCTATAGAAGAGACTTGTCAAAAACTTCCAGAAGACATTAGACAGGAATACAGAATTAGAAACAAAATCATACTAGAACGACCTTACATAATCAGACAAAATATATCCAAACAAGAAAAACATTCACTACACACACTAAAAACGGATAACACAATTAAAATTCTACCTGCAGACAAAGGCAACGCCACAGTAGTACTTGACACAACCACATACAACGAAAAACTTTTAACACTAATTAGTGAGGGACAATACACTAAACTAAATAAAGATCCAACACATACAATAGAAACAAAAATATACAGAACACTTTACAAACACAGAGAACAATTTACAGATTTTGTAAGACGTACGCTAACACCACACTACAGTAAACCACCACATTTTTATGGATTACCAAAGATACACAAACCAAATGTACCACTTAGGCCAATAGTTAGTTCTATAGGTTCTCCTTGTCACAGTTTAGCTAAATATTTACTTAAGATACTGACTCCTATATCAGGAAATACAGACACGTATATAAAGAACACGCCCCATTTCCTTGAAAAACTTAAAGAAGCAAACATAAACACACAACACTTAATGGTTAGTTTCGATGTAGTTAGTCTCTTCACTAATGTTCCAGTAGACAAAACACTCAACATCATTAAACATAAGCTACAAAACGATAACACATTACATACACGAACAACATTAAACGTTGGTACCATTATGGAACTTTTAACACTATGCATTAAAACGACATACTTTCAACTAAACAATGAATTTTACCAACAAGATTTCGGGATGGCAATGGGTTCACCTTTATCTCCCATTGTTAGTAACATTTTTATGGAAGACTTTGAACAACAACATGTCTACACGTACACCAACAAACCAGTAGTTTGGTGGAGATATGTCGATGATGTTTTTGCAATTTGGCCTCATGATATGGATGAGGTGGACAAATTTCTTGAACATATTAACAGTAAAGAAACCTCCATCAAATTCACATTAGAAACAGAGCAAAACAATCAGTTACCCTTTCTTGATACACTAATCACACGCACAATAAATACTTTTGAAACATCAGTATACCGTAAGAAAACCAATACTAATAGGTACTTACATTTTAATTCTAACCATCACAAAAACATAAAGACAGGCGTTGTAAAAAGTCTTTACGACAGAGCCAAAGTTGTTTGCTCTAATGATACAATTTTCAAAAAAGAGAAAGAATTTATTATTAATGTTTTACAAGATAATGGCTATCCAGAGACTCTTGTTCGGAACATTTTCAATACACGAAGCAATGCCACACACATACAAAGGAATGATACTCAAAAATATAATACTCTTACTATACCATATATTCCAGGCATATCTGACAAAATTAGACGAATTGGAAATAGATTCAATGTTAGGACGGTATTCAAAACGATGAATACTTTACGGTCAGTTCTTACAAAAACAAAACCGTTCAACGAAGAACAACATTCAAGGAATTGTATATATAGTATTCCCTGTGAATGCGGGAAATATTATATCGGTGAAACATCCAGGCCTTTAGCAGTAAGAGTTAAAGAACATAAAAATATGTTGAAAACGTATCAATTCAATAAGTCTAAGCTGGCAGAACATGCTTGGGATGAAAACCATAAAATACAATGGGACAACACAAAGATCTTGTCTAAAGAATCGATGTCAACTAGGCGAAAAATTAAGGAAACGGCATACATTTTACTTAACGAAGAAAAATGCGTGTCGTCTTTCTCAATATTTTTAGACAATAGTTGGCTATCGATTCTTAAAGATGAGATCAAGTAGGTACAGATATCAACAAACGTCAATGTCAGAAAATTCATTGGAGGTTGGTCGTTTTTTCTTCCAGTGAAAAAAAGATAAGTTCTTGTTAGTTTTAATTGTTATTCGTTGATAACGAGGGCAGATTGTCCCTCGAAACGTTCGTTGTTAATATTTTCGTTATTTAATATTTTAATTTGCAGAGTGGCGAAATACCCATATAAGAAAATGAATTATGGACATTATGCTACCAAAATGAAGAATGTAGGCGCCACCAGGTAGCCGCTCTAAGTGATGAAGACAAGCACATCAGGCCTGTAGAAAATAATTTGAGATTATTTTTGCCCTGTCACATAAACCACTACAATTTAGAAGAAACAAATGAAGGAAAATGTTTACAAAAATAAAAAGTGACCGAAACTAAGACAAAATCAGACAAGTAAGAAATCATATCAACTGCTTTCTAGCGTACCTAATCATTAGAGTCGTAGTAGGTTCAAAAAGAGCTTTTTAGCTCCGATTTAAACGGTAATCGTATGTACTTTGTGAGGACATTTTCTGTTTTTACGACTTTAGTTGCAGTTTATTGCATTTTCTCGTTTCTGAATTTAAAATCCCGCTTGTAAAAGAGCATTTCTAAACATATACCGGTTCACAAGCATTTCATCGATCCGTTTCTAAGAGAGTCAGTTGTGTGAGCAGCAAAGAGAGGAAGCGAACGGATTTGCACCGCCTCCTCTCGCCACAGGCCAGATGTTGGAACATGTATGTATCGAATGGTGCAGTTTTGGCTCGAAATGGGCGTCCACTCCTGACTTCGGTCGCCTGGCTTAGGGCTTCTGAAAGGATTCTAACCGGAGTGTGAACAAAGCAACAAGTGGTTTTTCGTGCTGTTCTTTCGCCCCCGCGAAAGGCATTTGGGCTTTCGTGGTTCCGTCGACCAAGCACTGCCAAGGTTGAAATTAGAAGGTGTACCCATTTGCTTCCACTTTTCTCAGTGGGCTCACCTGTGCATTTTCTCTTTTAGGAAATTGGTGGCGCCATGACATCTAACATCTGCTTTTCTTTTAATAGTCCGTTGCCCTGATTAGTCTCGTAATGGACCCCCCCCCCCCATCTCCCTGAGTAAAGCCGGCAACCTTTTTTGTTACGGGTTAGATCAGCAGTACTGTGTAATTATTTCCCGATATGAGTCATTTTACAAGCTAGTCAATTAGCTAATTAATGTTGTGTCGTAACGACGCGTTTATATCGTAACAAGTTTTCTTCTTATTTGGTGCTCTCGTGTGTCCGGCGTCTGTTGGGCAGTTCTTTATTGTGTTTCTCAATATGGCTCTAACCACTGCGTTGTGTACGCATTCGTGCAGCGAGAAACCGGTCAGCTTCTTTACCTGGGCAATATATCAGGAAAAAGAAAGACCCCTCCGTTTTTTTCCATCTACTGTAACTTGAACAATAAGTTTCTCAAAAGTATCATGATCTGGCCAAAGTATTTTAATATCGACTTACTTATGGATGTTCTTAGTCTATTTATCGTATGTGCAAGGTTTTCAAAATAAAACCCTAATTCAACAGCGACGTATAGGTTTTCTTCTTCTTCTTCCTTTGCCTTACTCGTTCCGGATGTTGGCTATTAGTATGGTTATGCGGACTTTGTTTGTCGCCGAACCATTTCCACAGGTTGGCAAACCAAGAGATTTTTCTCCTACAGGGTTTTATTCTTCCCTTCACTTTTCCCTAGATGAAAAGTTGAAGGAAGCGGTATTTGTGTACATTCCTCATGACTTGGGCCAAGTGTTCGAGCTTCTTCTGCATAATAGTGTGCAGCAGCTCCCAATAGCAAATCCTTCTTTGACTGCATCTCCTTGTCGCTGACGTGATCCACCCACAGGATCCTAAGTAGATGACAGTAAGTCTACATCTCAAAGGCTTGTAGTCTCCTTTCCATATCTTCAGACATGGACCAAGGTTCGATGCCGTAGAATAGAGTGAATAAGATACAGGGTATCGGCATGCGAAAGATGCCCCGCTGTTCGCGTAGGAGGGCGCGGTCGCAGTAAATGCATCAATGTCACCTCCGTGTAAAACAAAAGTATCGTTTTAAATTAAACTGCCTAGGTCTAGAGCAGTGGTCGCCAACCTGTCGATCGCGAGCTACCGGTAGCTCGCGGGGGCAATTCTGGTAGCTCTCACAACGAAAATACAAAATCAGAGAAGTTTCCTAAAATTCCACAAAAAAATCTAATTGTTATAATATTAAACATAAACAGCGGCAACGTTGCGGCGAGCGATCTGCCGCTGACGCCATCAAGCTAGAATCGGCTAGAATCGGCTAGAACCGACCAGCCGGACCAGTGCGTTAGTGTTCGAGAACGATCTGGATTGCTTTGAACGGGATAAATACGCACGGCGCGGCGACATTGCGCTTAGTTTAAAACTGAACGCGTAACCAACGTCCAGCGGTTGGGTTAGTAGTGAACAACAAAAAATAATATTATGGCAAGCAGTTGTAAGAAGGTAAAGACATACCACTTTCATTCGGAATGGGAAGAACAATACTTTTTTACAGAAGTTAAAGATAAAAATGTGTGTTTGTTATGTAATACTTCGGTCTCCGTTGCTAAAAAAGGAAATATTGAGAGACATCATAAAACTGTACATTCTAATTTTGAAAAATCATTCCCACTACATTCTGCCGCCAGAAAGGAGAAACTGAAACAGTTAAAAAAGCAGTTAATTGGACAACAATCAATATTTTTAAGAACAATCGACAAAAATAAGGCTGCAACTGAAGCATCGTACCGTGTGTCCCAGATAATTGCACAAAAAAAGAAACCTTATGAAGACGGGGAAATGATAAAACAGGCGTTTTTAGAAGCTGCTGACTCGTTATTTGCCAACTTTAGAAACAAAGACGAGATAGTTTCAGCTATAAAATCTATGCAACTTTCTGCTAATACAGTGATGAGACGTGTAGAAGTAATGAGCAATGATATTTTTTTACAGTTAAGAACTGACTTAGATAACTGTGTTTATTTTTCACTTCAACTGGATGAATCAACAGATGTCGTTGACACTGTCCAGATGGCCGTGTTCGTCAGGATGGTTTTTAGTGATTTTACGATTAAAGAAGATCTTTTGAAGTTTATTCCACTGAAAGGACACACTACTGGACAGGAGTTGTTTTCTCATTTAAAAAATATTATTTCTTCCGAGAAAATTCCAATATCGAAAATGGTAGGCTTGACAACCGATGGCGCTCCAGCTATGGTGGGTTTTGATAAGGGTCTGGTGGCGTTATGTCGTAAAGATGAAACTTTTCCGCAATTTCTCTCTTACCACTGCATTATCCATCAGGAAGCATTATGTGGAAATTTCCTGAAACTAAACAACGTTATGAAACTGGTGGTAAAAATTGTGAACAAGATTAGAGCTCAAGCGTTACAAAGAAGATTATTCAAAACCTTGGCCGATGAAGTTGACTGTCAATACGGGGACCTACTCCTTCACTCTGAAGTCCGATGGTTAAGTAGAGGACGGGTGCTGAAACGTTTTAATGATGTCCTATCTGGCATAGTTCAATTTTTCAAAAAACGCGATGAACCGACTCCGGAACTAGAAAATTCAATCTGGCTTAGAGATTTTGGTTTTCTCGTGGACATTACCGAGAAATTAAACGAACTTAATTTGCAGCTTCAGGGGAGAGACAAAGAACTAGCAGAAATGATTTCTGATATAAAAGCATTTATCAAAAAGCTGGAGTTTTGGGAACAAAACCTAATTAACAGCGATGCCAAGCATTTTCCTATTCTTTCAGAAAAAATATCTCAAAATCCATTAGAACCCTATGACAGCAAATATCATGTAGAAATAGTTTCTACCCTGAAGAATAACTTCAAAAATCGTTTTAAGGATTTCAACGAAATGGCTTTAGTAGCGCAGTTTGTTGTTTCACCCTTTATGGAAATTGATATCCAACAGTTTGCAACTTGTGTTATGCAGAACTTTGGCGAAGACATCGCTGCAACAGAAATGGAAGTAATTGATTTTCAAAATGATTTAGCCTTAAAATCGTTAGTCTCAAGTACCAAATGTATCTGGCCTATTGTAAGTAAAGACAAATATTCAGTTCTATGCCGTGTTGCCTTGAAAGTGAAAGCATTATTCAGTTCAACCTATTTGTGTGAATCTTCTTTTTCCAATATGAAGTTTATTAAGAACAAATATCTCAATCGACTTACAGATGAACATTTGGATAATTGTATTCGAATGGCTGTATCAAATTATACTGCAAACATTAAAAAAATTATCGATGAGTCTGAGTGTCAGCCTTCTCATTGAACGTGCTTTTTTATTTTTCAATGTTTATGTTCATGATAGTGCGTTACTTTTTTGTTGTTATTATTAACTATTTTTAAATCTTACGTGACATGCCGTTGTGGCTGGATAAAAGTTTGTGTTTATTTTTCAAACAACTTCGTTTGGTAGGTAGGAATGTAGTTATTATTAGTACCTATGTATTATGTATTACCAGTTAAATAAATAGTAAAATAAATACATATAATGATAAATTAACTGTGGATTATTTCATTTACGTTGCGTTACGTGGCTTCCGTGTGGGTAGCTCGCTGTTTATTCCAAAATTAACAAGTAGCTCAACACATTGAAGAGGTTGGCGACCACTGGTCTAGAGTGATGTAGTTGTTAAATTAAAAATGTTTGGGTTTCCATAGCTGCAGATATGATTCACTCAAATCAATCAGGTGGGCTTCTTTTTACTCGACTGCGCCCTTCATAAAATGTATGGTACACAGTCGGTAACATTTTACTCGATCATAAATGTATTGGAATGTACCAGGAGTCAGTTTCGTACACCCATGAAAGCTTTCAGGATGGCGTTTTAGCTCCGGAAATAGGTGATGATAGTCACCCAAATTCTGCCTTCTTTGATTAGTAAGCCGACCGCTATACTGGTGGTTTGAATAATATGTGAAAGTAACCACTGCTTTGTGCTGTAAAGATATGAAATCTCAGCATTTGCTATCGCTTGAGTACATTTCATTATTTTTAGATCTTTTTCTTCTTCCTCTGATATTAGCTATAACAGTTTCCTTGTTGTGGATTAACGACTACCACAGGTATTAGCATGGTAGCCAGGGAACGTATGAGTTTTAAAATCCTTCTACAGTCGTCGGAAATCGAACCCGGGCCGGCCGTCAGAGAGCTCCCGGGGCCATCCGGTCACATTATTTTTACATAAGAGTAGTGTAAATCGCGTGCGGCGCATTACCTCCGTTGCACTTCCCGCGAGGTATGAATGGTCCTCTACACCGAAAGGTAAAAGAGGCTATAGATTATGAATGAATGAAAAAGTTAATCTAAAGAGGTAGGTACTGTACGAAACACTGAAAGGATAAACCCATTTGGTATGTTCTCTCTTCAGCGACCTAAATCGCGACTTCCATTGCGACTGCGACCGCGACCTCCACCGCGAGTATCAAGACATCTTGGACTTGTTCGTACCCATAACACCTTACGTCTAGGCTAAGATCCCGACCGTTTAAAAGTGAACGTATCTTCGTGAGGGTAATTTTGATTATCTCAATACGGCACTTAATTTCTACAGATCCCAGCTTCATTTGAGAGTACAACCGAGGTATATGTAGTTAATCGCCCTCTCGATCAATTTCACCATGAGGATTCTAAGCGGTGCAGAACTTTTACTGATAAGTGATAACCATATATTTAATCTTTTTGGTGTTAATTTCTAAGCCATGCTATTAACTCGTGTGGTAGACTAGGGCAGCAAGCTCTTATAATTCCTCTAGGCTGTCCGCCATCAGCACGGTTTCATCTGCGTATCTGATGTTGTTGAAGACTTCTCTGTTGACCTTAATCTTCTAAACCTTAGTAAGGGTAATGACACTGTCGTCTCTCACGATCTCCAAGAGTTATATAGGAATATCATCAGGTCATAGTGTTTTACCGTTTGACAAGTGTTATAACAAGCGTTTCTTTCGCGACTATAATTTCTGGTTCGTTAACTTTGTAAAATTTTGGTCTCTTGGAGGGCGAATCATCCTTGAAAAACTCGTCTACATATATCTCCTAAACCTTTATCTTGCTTTCCACTTTCAGTGTTATATTACCATAATCGTCGGTTTAGCTCTTCTATATCCTTACATTTTTCGCTCATCCAGGTTTCCTTGGTTTTGTTGATCTTTCCGGGATGTTATAAAGAATAGACTGGTACCTATACGTTTTATTAATAAATATTTCACATATTTATAAAGGTCTCTTTAAAAACGAGAACTGCACCACAGAAATGGAGAACAGTGTTGTGATATATTCAATATAATATGCGGGAAAATCGGATTAAATGTCTATTTAATTCCACGTACATTTGATATAAACATAAACAACAACCCAAGCCAACTAACTAAAATACAACATCCTTTTTACTTCCTTTTACGATAAAGGAAGTATTGGATTCATCCCAAAAATTCGAAATTGAGTTTTCAACAGATCTTCACGTTTTAGAGTCGCCTGATCTCAAAAAACATATTTTTTTTTCATTGGTCTGTGTCTGTGTGTCTGTCTGTCTGTCTGTGTGTCTGTGTGTCTGTCTGTGTGTCTGTCTGTCTGTGAACAGAATATCTCAAAAACGAAAAGAGGTATGGCGTTGAATCTTCATATATAAGTTTTGTGTACTATGTAAATGAGACAGCAAGCTTTTGAAGCAAATCGCATAACCGGAAGTAGGTGTTTACTCTTGTGATTTTTCAGTTTTTTCTATATTTTCAAAAACGGCTCTAACGATTTTTTTCAAACTTTACATTTTTATTAAATTTTTGATGTGTATTGATGCGAGATAGGTGATTTTCTAGTTGAATACTTCTAAAGTGGGTTTCTTTTGTTTTCTTTCTATTTTTTTATTAACTCCTATTTTAAATAGAACACCCGGTATATTATTACATTTTTGAATTCAGCTTAAAAGTTTAGAGAAAATTTGTCTCTTCAACTAACGCTCTATTTTGTACCGTTTTTGTAGAATTTGTAATTTTTGAAAATTCTTGACAAATGCTTAAAAATTAAAAATGAAATTTTTGACTAATTATAAGATCACTGTAAAAGGAAGTTGTGTGAGTGTATCACACCAGATTTTTTTTATAAAATTATGAAACTTAACTATAGATTAATAATTAAACATAATCCAGTAAATACTTTGGTCGTTTTCTATTTCGCATTGGTCTATTAACCGATGCTTCTGAATCCACTAACTTCTCAGTATTTTCTCTTAAATCATTTTTAGGGATATTATCATCCAAAACTCGTTCATCCTGAGAAGTAGCTGTTCCAGAATTTTCAAAACTTTCCAAAATATTAGGCGCATGTATATCAATGTTTGTCGGTTTTACTGCGATAAGGCGCCTCTATCAAATACCACTTATTTCGACGGTAATATCCTTTATCTGTTTTTACAATATACGAACGTGGTTCTTTGCATATTTCTACCACTTTACCATACTGTTTTATGTCTGAAATCTATACAAAATCACCAATTTTTAACAGTGTCAATTCTTTCGTATTGTGTCTATTATTAAATAATTTTTCTTGTATATTCTTTCTCTTTAATTCAGTTTGAAAGAATGACTCAGTATTCACAGGCGCATTTAATAAACTTGACAAAACTGGTAAATTAGTTCTTAATTTCCTTCCCATAATTAGTTCTGCTGGACTAAAACCACATTCTAGTGGTGTTGAACGATATGCTAAAAGGGCGCGGAATATATCTTTTTTTTTACAAATTTTTAGCAATTTTAACAGTTGGTTCAACACTGCCATTAGATTGTGGAAAGTAAGGAGTACTAGTTATATGAAAAAAATTATACTCATTTGTAAAGTTTTTAAACCCAGATCTGAACTGAGGACCCCCATCCGATCGAACTATCTCCGGAATACCAAACCTACTAAGCACTTCTTTACATTTCTCTATGAGAGTGTTTTCAGACAAATCTCCCATTTTGAAAATTTCAAATTAACGCGGATAATAGTCGGTAATTATTACATACCAATATTTATGTTTAAAATAATCTATACCCATTTTCATCCATGGTCGAGAAGGTATTTTATCTTTGACAAAAGGTTCTTTTATATTGACACGTTCTTCTATGGAAATTGAACAATTCTTTACTAATTGTTCTATTTGAGATGATAAACCTATCCACCAGATAGAAGCTTTTGCTCTTTCCCTGCATTTTGTAATACCCAGATGACCCGTATGTATAAAATCTAAACATTCTTTTTGTAATATTGAAGGTATGACTATGCGAGAGCCTTTTAACAGTAAGTTTTCCTTTACACAAATATCGTCTTTGTACTGAAGGTATTGCAGCATTTCGATAGGACAATTCGATTTTGAAGGCCACTGCGACGTAGCATATCCATAAAGTTTCAAACAAATAGGATCACGAGATTGTTCTAGAATTATTTTATCAAGAAAACGATCTTTTACTGGTAAAGCTCCTACTATGACATTCAAATGACTTTCTACTTCAGAAAATAATTCATCATTTTTCTGGAATAGAATTTTTTATAGGACTTCTTGATAGAGTATCAGCTACTACGAAATCTTTGCCTGGAGTATATATAATTTGTAATGTAAAAGTGGTTTATGATCTGTCTCAAAAATTACTTTAGGTAATAAATACAGAAAATGTTTCTGCTGCCCATGTAACTGCAAGCTTTTCCTTTTCGATTTGGGCATATCTTTTTTCTGTAGAACTTAATAATCTAGAAGCAAAAGCTACAATTTCTCTCTGATTATCCTTACCAACCTGCAGTTCTAAAATTTGAGAATTATTCTTAATAAATCTACCTGCAAAATTAATCATACCTAATAATCTAAGAACTTCAGTTTTATTGGTCGGTGTTGGAAATTTTTTAATAACTTCGATGCGTTTCTCGTCTATTGAAACGCCATTCTCATTTAAAACATCCCAAAATAAGAAACCGTTTTCACTTTAAACAGACATTTGTCTTTATTTAATGTTATACCCTCAGCATGAATTCTCGAAAGTACTTGATGGAAAATTCGATCATGTTCAATATCGTTTTTAGCAAAAACTATTACATCATCCATATGAACTATCACTCCTTCTATTCCTGCTAAAATCTTTGAAAATTTTCCCTGAAAATATTCAGGCG
Organism: Agriotes lineatus; assembly: GCA_940337035.1. Lineage (NCBI taxonomy): Eukaryota > Metazoa > Arthropoda > Insecta > Coleoptera > Elateridae > Agriotes > Agriotes lineatus. Next base: position 137,368,209 of record OW679198.1, on the reverse strand, counting down.
CACAAGAAATTCCAAATGGTAGTCTTTTATAAAGAAACCTCCCAAAAGGCGTAATAAAAGTTGTTAACAACTGACTTGCTCTATCTAATTTAATTTGATGAAACCCTGAGGTAGTATCCAGCTTTGAAAAAAAACATTTGAACCTTTTAACGACAAAGACGATTCTACACCACGCATTGGATAGTAAGCACGACAAATACTTTTATTAATCTTAGTATAATCACAACAAAGTCTTATACCGCCATGTTTCTTACTTACAACCACAATTGGAGAGACCCATTCTGTATGAAAATCTACTGGTTCGATAATATCGAGATTAATTAACTTCTCTAATTCTTTCCTTAAATTGTCTAACAATTGTATTGGTACTGAACGAAGTACTGACTGAACATATGGAACTGCATCTTCTTTAAGTTTATGGACATTTCATCCTTAAATTCCCCAATCTCATTAAAAATTTGTGGATATACTTTTTCAATGTTTGATATTCAAATTATTATTATTACCGACAAAACTAAGCATATGATCAGGAAAACGTACAATTTTTAACTGTTTTAAAGCATATCTGCCCAAAATTGGTGATTTTAGATTTTTAATTATGTAAATATCAAATCTACCTGAGTTATTCTTGTATTTAATATTACAATTTAGTTTCCCTAAAACATTTAATTGTTTTCCGTCTGGACCAAAAATATTTTGATTACATGTACCTAAAACATTACTTTTTAAGAAATACTGATTAATATTATGTGGAGGAAAACAAACAACATCTGCTCCAGGGTCAACTAGGCATTTAGTTTTGAATTTATCATCTACTGTCACTGTTACACACCAGGCTGGCGTGTTCTGGGAATGATCTCGGTTTCCTAGAAAAAGTCTATCTACCTCGCATTGATCTTCACAATCCATCTGCTTAATTAATTTGTCTCGTCTCAAACAAACCCTTTCCTAGTGACCTCTAGTAGAAAATTTTCTACAAACTGATGATCTTGCAGAATATCTTGATCTGTCATGCGGAGAAAACCCACAGTATAAACATCTATTATTTCTATTTGAATTGAATATAGTTGTAGCTGAAGCAATCCTTTCTTTAGGTCTTCTTGCAAAACTGCTTTTCTTCTGAGTATATTCTGACACTTTTGTGACGGATAAATCTTTGTTTCTATCTCTGTTTCCTTGTCTAAGAATTTCATTTTGCTTCATTTGAGTTTCAGCTTGCTTTGCTGTCAATATAGCCTTATTTAGAGTAAGATCGCTTAAAAGTTGCAACCTTTCACTAGTCTTGATGTCCGACATGCCTACTACAATTCTGTCTCGAATCAGATCTTCCTTTAAACATTCATAATCACAATTCTCAGCAAGTGAGTGCAATGATGTTATAAATGTATCTATAGGTTCACCTGGCATCTGATATCTTGAGTTGAATTTGAATCTCTCAAATATAATATTACGTTTAGGTTGAAAATTGTTATTAAACTTATCAACTACATCTTCAAATTTCTTTGGAAGTGTACCAAATCGTAATAAAATTTCTTCTGACTCACCACCCATTAAATACAACAACAAATCTATCTTTTCTGATTCGCTTTTCAAACCAAAACCCCATACAGTTAGATATCGTTCAAATCTTTTCAACCATTGAGGCCATGATTCGGGGGCTTGAAAATTAAAGCAGCCAGGAGCAACTATGCTTCTAGTGGAACTATTGATAATATTAGAGCACCGCTGCCACCATGTTGTGATATATTCAATAAAACATGCAGGAAAATCGGATTAAATGTCTATTTAATTCCACGTACATTTAACATAAACAACAACCCAAGCCAACTAACTAATACAACAAACAGAATTTCAAAGATTGCCAACATGCATAGTACTAGCGTGGATTCTTATATTAAAGAATAAGAAACAAAGATTGGCAGATGATTCAACTGCATTGCCACGGTTGAACTGCAGAAGTAGAATTGGTATCGAAAAGCTCCAGAATTTTTAAAACATTGTTGGGCTGCGTACATACTTATAAAATGTTTAGCCTTCCACGAAAACCATATAAAAAGACAAAATACTGTTGAGATACCATTTGCACTACAGCATCAGATGTCATTCTTCTTCTTCACGTGCCAATCCGTTACCGGATGTTGGCGATCATGACTTCGTACCTGCTCGGAAAAGTTCTGTTGTTGTTTTCGAGAACCATGTTCTTATGTTTTTGAGCCAGCATATGCGCCTGGCATAGTTGTCCTTGTGGTATAACATTTTTAGTTACCACCATGTACTTCGTTTATATAATATATTGAAGTCGATATCAAAGTCATGGCTAGTTAGTGTCACTTTGTTTATTAATTCTTGTAGATCATGTATGTCATTGGCAAATCTTATGTTATTAATCCTCTCCTCGTTCACTTGCACAAAGCGGTGATAATATGCAGCCCTGTCGTATGCCGCGTTGGATTTCAATGGCCTTGGATAACTCTCTTGGGGATGACAATGAACGTAGAGTTAAACCATTCAGTGGAGATAGTGCCTTAATGTTTTCGTCGTCTAGGAGTTTTAGAAGCTCTATTTTTACGTCATCGGAACCAGGCGCTTTTCCCTCTTTCATGTAAGACAGTGCTTTCTTTACCTCATCTGTTGTGACTGATGGACCAGTAATGCATTGATTTTTTTATGTAAATTGAAATCATCATGAAGTTTTTCTAGGTCTTCTATTTCCTTACTTCTAGCATTCAGCCACTCTTCTTTAGCATATCTTATTTTTCTTTTTATTTTGTTTTAATGTTGTTATATTATTTTTTGTTTGTAATTTTTGCTATTCTTCGTTTGTACATTAGAAGTAGTATCTGATTTGTCATCCCAGGTTTCCTTTTTTGTACGTCTTTTTTAAGATAGTGTTCTTTTGTTACTGTTATTGAATTCTTAAATAAGTTTAGTTCTTCTGCGATATCGTTTTCTATTTCTACTTGTCGAAGTTCATGGATCAAGCGTTGGGCGGCGTCTTCTTGGAATTTTCAGGTCCCAATTTACAACCCCCAAGTATAAAGTCTGCCTGGTTGCGCCTCACTTTAGGTGGATCATCTGTTGGAGCTTTCCAAGTATAAAGCCTTCTTGGATGTAGTTTGAACGTAGTGTTAAGTACGACCATTTGATGTTCTTCTGCCATTACAAGAATAATAGTTTATTATTTTATTATTGTACTTAGGCCCATTTGGCCTTTTGTTACTTATTTCGTGTTACTTGTTCCTAAAAGGTATATACAAATAGTTACCACAGATTCCGGAGGCAAAACAAACCGCTCGAATCAGACTTATCTATATCCAAAAGTTCTTCATTTAAAGAGCATTGTGCTTAATAAGTAAGACGAAAAGGGCGTAACGAGAATAAGCACAATAGCACGAGAAGAATGTATTATCCAAAATTGTGGTATGACTCAAATGCTGCAAATAGGGGAGAAACAAATACCCAACAACCTGAACAAATAGGCATCGATCGTTAGAAATTACGGAGAAAAAGCTCTTAAAACAACTAAAATAGAAGAGCATCAAAGCTAGACAAAATTAATGCCAAGTTGATTAAAGACGTTACTGAAATTTAGGTTCCTGCACCTTCTCAACAGACAGATAAAAAATCAAATCAATATATAGAATTGCGCTTGGCCCTTATAGATTATGAAAGGGCTTTTGATCGAGTCATCAGATAAAACTGTAGCAATAATGATGAAAAGAGGATATTGAATACGTTTAAAAAAGATTATACAAATCGTGTACAATTGTACTACAATTATTATTGATACCTACTGAAACGAATTAACACAAGCAATGCATACAAACCAAAGGTGTCTTCCAGGCATCAAACATGCGGCCCACAACGCTAAAGTCTGCTGCCCGCGTTGACACTTTTAATAGAAAACAATACATTAGAATGAGTGACGTATCACTATAGTCGATATATCAAAACACTTGTTGAGTTTACTTTAAAATTGCAAAGAAAATATCAAATTACAAACATTTAATGATGAAGTTAAAGGCATGTTTTTTCTTTGGGAAAAACACGTATAAAGAAAGTGCAAGTGGACTTCTTTCGTATAAACAGTAGGTCGAAAAATGTACCTAATTATCTGAAAGCTGAGTTGGAAAAACGGTTTGAAGGTTTCAAGTTTTTACAAGACGAGCTTTCTTGGTTTTCAGCCATTTTCACAATCGACATAGAAAGAGTACCAAGCCATATGCAAATGAATGTAATTGAAATTCAGTGTGATACGTATTTAAAGTTGAAATTTACCGAAGTGTCTGTACCTACATTTTATAAATACTTACCTGAGCGATTTGAAGAAACTTGCCAATGCGCTTATGCAATTAGTTCTAAGTTTGAAGTACTTACCAGTGTCAATTATTCTCTTAAGAAACATCATTAGATGGACAAAATATTATTTAAGGATGAGATAAACAAAAAAAAACGGGAATGTGCCAACAATTCTAACACACAAAATGAACAGGATAGAAGCCTATACAAAGAACAAAAAACAAAGTAAAACAGATGTGCATAGAGTAGAAAAAATATAAGAATAAAGAAATGAGAAACTTTTATAAAGGCGTAAAAGATATCATAACCGAAGATAAAGGAAAACCAAGATATATCAAAGATAAAGATGGGGAATTGTTAGGCAATACACAAGAAGTTAAAAGAAGGTGTAAAAACTATTTTGAAGTGGTGTTAAACCCAAACGAAGGAATACAATCAGAGGAAAGTGAAATGGAGGAAGAAAGACAACAGGGAGAAGCACAGGAAGAAGAAATCAGAAGACAGGAGAAGTAATACATAATACATAAAATAAAAACAACAAAATCCCAGGGGAGAATGGAATAGTAGCCGAAAACCTGAAGTATGAGAGATAAGTTGTGGTTAAGAAAGTGTGCGAATTAATTTAAAAAATATGGAATACACAAAAAATGCCGAAGCAGTGGGCAAAAGCAATATCAGTCCCAGTATTTAAAAAAGGAGACAGGGCGGAATGGAGCAACTATAGAGGAATTGCATTATTAGACACAACATACAAAGTTTTGGCGACAGCGATACAAAGCAGGATTCCGTAAGAATAGATCCACAAGTGACCAAATTTTCACACTGAAGCAAATCCTAATAGAGGCACATGAATTTGAGATACCGACCGAAATACTCTTCATCGACTCCAAATCCGCTTGTGATTTCATCAATAAGGAAACACTCTTCGAAGCACTAAGGTTAGCAAGAATTTCAGAAAAATGACGCTAAAAGACACCAGATGAGCAGTAAAGGTAAAGGATTATATAACAGAGAGTTTTGAAGTAGAAACAGGTGTGAGGCAGGACGATCCGCTGTCTACTCTCCTATTTAACGTAGCATTAGAAGTGACAATTAGGAAAAGCGGGATAAACAGAAAAGGAACTCTTCTGAATAAGAGTCACCAGTGCCTCGCATACGCTGACGATATACTGTTTGTATCAAGAAGCAGGAGAGAATTCGAAGAAGTTGTAAGAAATCTGATTAAGGTTGCAAAACAAATAGGATTACAAATCAATATCATCAGTAAAACTAAGTATATGGAACTCAGGAAAAAACAAGGAGCAAGCAGGCAAAGTAAACTGAGGGTATAAATAGGAAAAGAGGAGGTCCTAAAATTCGAAGAGGTGGGAAGCGGTGAAGAAAGACCTAAAGGAAAGGGGAGAAGGCAATTGCAAAGAAATAGTGAAGAACATAAAAAATGGAAATTTTGTTCACAAAGCAATGGGTCTAAAAGGCGCTAGCTTGTTTCACTAAAAGTGACGTTTTATAGTTTAGCGTGGTTAAAGAAATCAGCTGTTTACTTTTAGCCCATGTGCTAAAAGTGAAATGAGGTTATAAAACTACAATTTCGAACTGGAAGTGAAGTTGTAAAGTTATTCTAGTTGCTTCTTGCGTTACAGGTAAAGTGTTTTTGAAATAATTAAAGCGTTATGTAATGAATACAGTCATATGTGGAGTATTAATAATTACATTTCGTAACCGACCTTGACAGTACTGGCTTCGCAAACATTCGCCCGCGCGCCAAGGCCCACTGTTTATTATGACATAAATTAGAAGTGTCGTAGATGCAAACCTTTGTTAAATCGATATTTATGGATTAACTAGCTGGCCCGGCAAACGTTGTTCTGCCCAAAAATAATTTGTCTCTGAAACCCCGTTTCACCACTATAGTTTTAATGTTATGTCATGTCCATCGTCTTGGAGTAAATGCCATTTTCGCAATCAACGTCCCAAAAAACCTCAATAACGACACCCATATCGATTGTTTAGGCTTATTTACCCCATTTCACCCCTAAGGGGTAGCGGACCCGACAGACGTTGTCCTGCCCGAACGTTGGTTTGCCTGGTATTAGCGGGTTCAGCAAACGTTTTTTCGATATTCGAATTTTCGATTTTTTTCATTTTAAAAAATATTGGAAGTGGTGGGGGGGGGAGGTAAAATTTTGGGGTTATATGTTCTGATATGCGAGTAATCTTAAAAGAAATTTTAAAAAATCGTCAAAAAATAAAAAAGAAATTCCTAGAACCCGATTGCAGCGCCACCTACCGGGTCCAATTGTGAATATAAACCATCCAGGGGGCTCACTCAAACACACACAAAAATTCATCAAAATCTGTCCAGCTGTTTAGGAGTTCAGTCACATGCACATGTACAGAAGAATTATATATATAAAGATTTTCATTTTAAAAAATATTGCGGGGCGGTGGGGGGGTAAAATTATGGGGAACCCGACAGACGTTGTCCTGCCCGAACGTTGGTTTGCCTGCTATTATCAGGTTCAGCAAAGGTTTTTTCGATTTTCGAATTTTTGATTTTTTTTTTATTTTAAAAAATATTGAGGGTTGGTGGGGGGTGAAATTTTAGGGTTATATGTTCTGATATGCGAGATATCTTTAAAAAAAAATAAAAAAAGAAATTTGTCAAAAAAAAAATTAAAAAAAATCCTAGAACCCGATTGCAGCGCCACCTACCGGGTTCAATTGTGAATCTAAACCATTCAAGGACCCACTCAAATACACACAAAAAATTTCATCAAAATCGGTCCAGCCGTTTAGGAGGAGTTCAGTGACATACACACGTACAGAAGAATTATATATATAAAGATAACAGTAATATTAAGGTCGTAGATAATAGTATATTATGTTAACATATAGTATTTTTTCTTCAAACGTTTTTATAACAAATTATTTACAACTTTGTGAACAAAATTCGAAGAAAATTACTTGATCTCGTCAGCGGCAGATAATATTATCTGCCGCTTGGCAATAAAGTGACAGTTTAGCATCATCAATCTAGCAGTATAATGCCATATTTTACTGCCGTTTGAAGAAAAAATATTGTATGCAAAGCGTGCATAAACGTCGACTTTTAGCACTTGGTGCATAAATAGCTATTATCTACGACCACTACTAAAAGTAGGCCTTTTAGCACTAGCTTGTTTCACTAAAAGTGACGTTTTATAGTTTAGCGTGGTTAAAGAAATCAGCTGTTTACATCTGTGGTATAAAGTGAATTGAGGTTATCGAACTTCAATTTCGAACTGGAAGTGAAGTTGTAAAGTCATTCTAGTTACTTCTTGCGTTACAGGTAAAGTGTTTTGGAAATAATTAAAGCGTTATGTAATGAATACACTCAGATGTGGAGTATTAATAATTACCTTTCGTAACTGACCTTGACAGTACTGGCTTCGCAAACATTCGCCCGCGCCAAGGTCTACTGTTTATTATGACAAAAATTAGAAGTGTCGTAGATGCAAACCTTTGTTAAATCGATATTTATGGATTAATAACAATAAAATTAAGGTCGTAGATAAAATATTGTAGGCAACGGGTGCTAAAAGTCGTTTATGCACTCGACATGTTATGAAACTCAGCCGTCGGCTTCGTTTCATAATTTTCATGTCTCGTGCATAAACGTCAACTTTTAGCACTTGTTGCATAAATAGCTATTGTGGAGCACAAGAAACCAAAATCAAGCATGCTAAAAAATGAAAGTGTTAACAGGTGAAACAAAGATAATGAAAAAGCGAAAGGACTATTTTAAAGGAATGTTGGAGGAAGAACAGCAAACCACAGAACAAAAAGATAGAATATGCCATGCAAAAGATACAAGTTGGGAAAACACCTGGACACGACGAAATAGCTGGAGAAATGATAAAATGTATTAACGAAAAAATCAACCCGGAACTATTAGAGTTATCAAATCTAATAAACAAAAAAGTCATTCCCAGGGATTAGGAAATGCGAATCATGTCGTCAATCTACAAGAAACTAGACAGAAAGAATATTAATAATTATAGAAGCATAACAATTGGAAGTACAGTAGGAAAAGTATATGCTAGAATTTCAAAAAAAGACAGATAGAGAAAACGATAGAAGTAATAGACGGATACAGAACCAAATATTCATAATATTCGGTGTACTTGGAAAGCATTAGAACGGGGAGTAGGTAAAGAACTCATTAAAAGTATAAAGAGCCTGCATAAAAACACGGAAAACTATATACGAATGAGAAACGAAAGCTCAAAGACGTTTAGAAGTACAATAGGTTTAAAACAGGGGTGTATATTTAGTGCAGTATTATTCAATATCATGCTAGGTTAAGCAATAAAGAGTATAAAAAAGAACTAAGAACTATTATATTAGACTAGCAACCAGTGAGACAAATGTCTCATTTAATAAAACAAAAAAGACGGTTTTTCAAATAGAACGCGTATTAAATAAAAACAATAATATTTTTTAAAATCACGTGATTGAAATTCGGTTCCTGACCTGACATGACCATTCCAAACATATAACTTTAATAACTTTTTTCTCTATCTCTTACGGTTTGGCTGCTGAAACAGCGTCCCGGACGGACCAGCGTCCAGGACGGACGGAAATCACGTGATTTCTCGTAAACCGGAAGTGTCACGTGACTGAAATTCGGTTCCTGACCTGACATGACCATTCCAAACATATAACTTTCATAACTTTTTTCTCTATCTCTTACGGTTTGGCTTCTGAAACAGCGTCCCGGACGGACCAGCGTCCCGGACGGACGGAAATCACGTGATTTCTCGTAAACCGGAAGTGTCACGTGACTGAAATTCGGTTCCTGACCTGACATGACCATTCTAAACATATAACTTTCATAACTTTTTTTCTCTATCTTACGGTTTGGCTGCTGAAACAGCGTCCCGGACGGACCAGCGTCCAGGACGGACGGAAATCACGTGATTTCTCGAAAATCGGAAGTGTCACGTGACTGAAATTCGGTTCCTGACCTGACATGACCATTCTAAACATATAACTTTCATAACTTTTTTTCTCTATCTTACGGTTTGGCTGCTGAAACAGCGTCCCGGACGGACCAGCGTCCAGGACGGACGGAAATCACGGGATTTCTCGAAAATCGGAAGTGTCACGTGACTGAAATTCGGTTCCTGACCTGACATGACCATTCCAAATATATAACTTTCATAACTTTTTTCTCTATATCTTACGGTTTGGCTTCTGAAACAGCGTCCCGGACGGACCAGCGTCCCGGACGGACGGAAATCACGTGATTTCTCGTAAACCGGAAGTGTCACGTGACTGAAATTCGGTTCCTGACCTGACATGACCATTCTAAACATATAACTTTCATAACTTTTTTTCTCTATCTTACGGTTTGGCTGCTGAAACAGCGTCCCGGACGGACCAGCGTCCCGGACGGACGAAAATCACGTGATTTCTCGAAAAGCGGAAGTGTCACGTGACTGAAATTCGGTTCCTGACCTGACATGACCATTCCAAATATATAACTTTCATAACTTTTTTCTCTATCTCTTACGGTTTGGCTTCTGAAACAGCGTCCCGGACGGACCAGCGTCCCGGACGGACGGAAATCACGTGATTTCTCGTAAACCGGAAGTGTCACGTGACTGAAATTCGGTTCCTGACCTGACATGACCATTCTAAACATATAACTTTCATAACTTTTTTTCTCTATCTTACGGTTTGGCTGCTGAAACAGCGTCCCGGACGGACCAGCGTCCAGGACGGACGGAAAGCACGTGATTTCTCGAAAATTGGAAGTGTCACGTGACTGAAATTCGGTTCCTGACCTGACATGACCATTCCAAATATATAACTTTCATAACTTTTTTCTCTATCTCTTACGGTTTGGCTTCTGAAACAGCGTCCCGGACGGACCAGCGTCCCGGACGGACGGAAATCACGTGATTTCTCGTAAACCGGAAGTGTCACGTGACTGAAATTCGGTTCCTGACCTGACATGACCATTCTAAACATATAACTTTCATAACTTTTTTTCTCTATCTTACGGTTTGGCTGCTGAAACAGCGTCCCGGACGGACCAGCGTCCCGGACGGACGAAAATCACGTGATTTCTCGAAAAGCGGAAGTGTCACGTGACTGAAATTCGGTTCCTGACCTGACATGACCATTCCAAATATATAACTTTCATAACTTTTTTCTCTATCTCTTACGGTTTGGCTGCTGAAACAGCGTCCCGGACAGACAAGTCTATTAGATAAAGGATATCGGAAAATGAACATAGTGAAAATATTTCAATTATGCTATGCAGATGACATAATAGTACTAAGAAGAAACGCAGGGGACTTACAATACAATGTTAAAATATTGAATGAGAAGCTAGGAATATGAAGATTAATATATCAAACACAAAAACTATGATAATCGCTACAGAAGAGAAAAACATGCCATAAGGATAGAAGGGAAAGAAGTAGAGCAAGTTAAAGCGTTTAAATACAGTACAAGTGATTTGGAAGATGAAATAAACGACAGACTAGCAACACCAGGAAATAATAAAGCAATAAAAACGACAATTTTGGCAGAAGGAAATGCTAACTGCAACGAAAGCCGAAATTATCGAAAAAGTACTAAAAGTAGTTAAACCAACGCTCTCCTACTCATCCGAGTCCTGGGTTTTAAATAATACACAAAAAATCTGGTGTGATACAAGCACACAACTTCCTTTTACAGTGATCTTATAATTAGCCAAAAATTTGATTTTTAATTTTTAAGCGTTTGTCAAAAATTTTCAAAAATTACAAATTCTGCAAAAACGGTACAAAATAGAGCGTTAGTTGAAGAGACAAATTTTCTCTAAAATTTTAAGCTGAATGCAAAAATGTAATAATATACCGGGTGTTCTATTTAAAATAGGAGTTAATAAAAAAAATAGGAAAAAAAATTAAAGAAACCCATTTTAGAAGTATTCAACAGAAAAATCACCTATCTCTCATCAATACACATTCAAAATGTAATAAAAATGTGAAGTTTAAAAAAATCGTTAGAGCCGTTTTTGAAAAAATTGAAAAAAACTGAAAAATCACAAGAGTAAACACCTACTTCCGGTTATGAGATTTTTTCAAAAGCTTGCTGTCGCATCTAAATAGTACACAAAACTTATATATGAAGTTTCAACGCCATACCTCCATTCGTTTTTGAAATATTCTGTTCACAGACAGACACACACACACAGACACACAGGCAGACAGACCAATGAAAAAAAATATGTTATTTTGGGATCAGGGAACTCGAAAACGTGAAGATCTCTGAAAACTCAATTTCGAATTTTTGTGGTGAATCCAATACTTCCTTTCTTGTAAAAGGAAGTAAAAACAGGTTAAATAGCACTGAGATGAGTTTTCTAAGAAGCCAAACCTTCCGAGAGCAAATAATCCCCATAGAAATAAATATTCAACAAAGCCGGATCAGATGGCTAGGGCATGTCCTTAGAATGGAAGAAGGCGAAAGAGTATACGAGGCAAAATATATGGGTAAAAAAAGAAAGGGCAAACCGAAAATGTGGGAAAACGAAGGAAGAGCAACGCTAAAGAAGATGGCAGACGTAAGGCAATTAACAATGGATAGAAAGCGATTGAGGAAGATTGGGAAAACAGCACCGGAAGCAAACTTCACAATAACCTTACACCGAAAGGTAAACAAGGTTGAAGACAAGTAAGTAAGTATGCTTAAACGTTAAAGATAGAGAAATGGAACAACAGAGCTAAAAGTTAAATAATCGTTCTTAAAAAACATTTTAACATTACCAAAATAAATTTTGTTGAAGAACTACTGAAAATTGACTATTTGCACAATGTACTTAGTAGATCAGATAATGCTGATGCACTGTAAGTCATGTACAAAATATGGAAGCAATGATTCAAAGCGTTTTGATATGTATGATTAATAAAAACATTTTCCATAAACTTAGAGGTTCGCTACTGTTGAAACGAAGAATTATTTGTTAATTCTCGGGAATCAGTTCTGACTTTTTGTACAGACCTTTTAGGGACACCCTGGATAAAATGTGTTAGCAACTACGATTTTAATAGAGCATTTTTCCTCATTGAAAATACTGATTTTCCAATGTTTCGAGTTTTGACAAAAGCAGTAATATGGCACCTTGACCCTTTTCACTTCCAGTCCCCAATTAGGCCGTCGGCGATGCTCGCTGCTAGCTCCTTAGCAGCCCAAGATCTGTAAATAAACTCGGCCGTGTGGCCACTGGCAACGTTCATGGCGTCCGGATGACGTCTCCTTGCGCAAGAGCGCAAAAGCCGTCCGTTGGCACTCTTCGTGGTTCCAGCAGATGCGTCCATCCCGGAGGCGGACGCCGCCGCAAGAAGAGACAGCGTTCGTGACGCAACCACGGCGTGGAGGCCTGCGGCCGGGTGGGAGGCCGCTCGTCGAGAGCCACCGGCGCACTCGAGAAGTGGATGGCACGCAGCGTGGTTCTGTTCTTCCCCGGCGTCTGGACGGCTGCAGCGACGCCCTTGCGGAACCGGTGAGTGCCTTCTTGTCTCTCTTGCCCGCGCCGCGGACCGCCGTCGCGACGCCTCCGCCGAGCGCCGCCAAAAATAGCGTCGGGACGCGCGCTCCAGGTGGCTCGCCTCTTCGGCAGGCCCTTTCCGCCTTTGGAAATCGGTCGCCATTCGGTAGCCTTGTGGCGATAGCGTTATCAACCCGGAGGGCGAGGGGGGCGCGGATGCGCATGCATGTGATGTAACGCCAGTGGCACCATCGGAGGCCTCGATAACGGCCCTCGGCCCTTTCTTCGCCCTTTGCCCCGCGTCGGCGCAGAGGGCACCCCCGGTGGCTCTTCTCGAATTTGGCTTCTTGGGCCCCACGGCGGCATCGATTCAGCCGCGGCCGCGGGGCTCCTCTCCTGCATGTGCGTGCGGCGGATGTAGGCCACTCGGCTGACGAGTCGCACTGGCGAGCGGGTGACCCATCTAGCTCGCTGCTGGCAGATTCTGCTGCACCGAGTCCTTTCTCCTTGAAACGGTAACGAATGTCACTCTCTGACGCAGTTTTCTTTGGGATTCGCTCTCCGCTCGCGGACACCCGAATCCGAACGCAGGACCGGCTTCGGCGCGATTGCGCCCAACATCTGAAGAACGTCAAATGCCATTGCATAAGTAACAAAGGCTTATTAGAAGCTATTTCTGATTAGAAGATGTTAATCATTTCTAAAGTTGGTGTGGCCCGGGAAGGGGCCAAGTCAAAGTTTTGACTGATTATTATGATGATGTAACTTGACTGAATTAACAAACATAATTTAACGAAAGAATAATAATGAAAAATGGCTTGCAATTTCTATATACAGTGTGTTTTACATCTCACCTTCACTTTCCCGTATCTTCCTTATTCATTTTATGATCTATTTCAAATGGCCAGTTATACTACCCTTTTCGAAAGTTATTTTTACAATTTCAAATAATTTGACTGTGATTCAGTAGCTTACTGCGATCAAAATAAATGTGAAAAATTGAAACATCATAATGGGCCTGGTTTTACCGAAAAAAAATATTAGGAAAAGTTGTTCCGAATCACAAAAAATGTCGAAATCCAAATTGGATCTTCTTTATTTAGTTGTTGATCGAATTCAGTTATACATATACCCTTTAAAAGAGTTATTTTTGCAATTTTTAAATAATTTTATTGTAAATCACTAGCCTACTACGATCGAAAATAGATGGAAAAAATTTAAAAATCTTGGTTGGCCTAGTTTTACGGAAAAGGTTATTGGAAAAAATTGCTTAGAATAATAAAAATAGTCGAAATTATTATTATTAGTATTACGATTTCATGCAAAACAGTTTGTGTTCGATCTAACCTTTACACCCCTGTATCTTCAGCATTTATTTTCTGATTAATTTCAAATTTTGGTGAACTATACAACCTTAAAAAAGGGTTATTTTTCTATTTTTACTTCCCTTGTTATATTATATTTAATATAAAGGCTTCTGGCATGTTTCATCAGATTTTTGCCAGTTTTCATTGAAGCAGTTTTTTTAATAAACGGAAAACCTTTCAGTACAGCAGACGGGTGAAGATCAATTACATGCCTTTCGTGATTACATTTTAATGTCATCGTTATTTAAAAAATTCTAATTTTTTTAAATAATTTCGCGATTTGAATACCAACAGATTGTAAAAAGCTAACTGGTGAGAATCGGTCAAAACTGACATATTGTATATAGGCAAATTATATAAAGACAGTATCAGTATCTTCTTATAGGACGGTATGACAGTATGGCCTTATGACTAGGTGACCATGTTGTTTGTATGATTAGACCAGGGTGAAAGTACAAAATCAACTGTATAATATTTATTGTTTTATTTGACAATATTTACGTTTATAACCTCTGTTTCTCCCTGCTTTTCCATCTAAACCTATTGAGAACTTGGAAGGAACATGACGGCTAAAAGTCATATTGTCACACAGTCACCGTCTTAACTACAACAATCTATTTCAAGTTTGTGTATATACAATTTCTATCAGTTCTGGCTTTTGCACGCCAATTAGCTTTCTGCAAGCACCATCTAAGGGAGATGGAAAAATATCAAAATTTTTAATATAGGGAAAAATATATCGATGTCGCTGATATATCGACTATATCAACGCATCGTATATATAAACCGATACTGTAAAATGTCGAGGTATCAATTACATCGAAATATCAAGGCATAGATTATATGGATAGACCAGTAATAATAAATAAATAATTTATTTAAAACCAATCCCAGTTTACATACATATAGGAAATTAAATAAATTAAATTAGACTTAGAATTAGAAATAAATAAATAAATTACTTTCCGCTTGTATGTATTGATATATTCGAAAAATATCGCAGCCCTAGGGAGAACTGAGCATATGGTACAATTATTCAGTAAAATGCTTTAGATCATACTGTGTTTTGTATTTTTTTTTGGCAAATTATTATTTCTTTATTTCACACCACTCATTACGTATTACACAGCAAAAAAATTATGAGCCAAAACAGTTTTTAAATAACACAGTAATTTCATTACATATTTTTTATACTCGATTCCTTGTCCGCTAAAAAGTTCAAAAAGTTCTAATTTTCACTCCCCCTCCCCTCTCTTTGCGAACGTGTAACTCGCCGGGGATAGATTTAAAAGAAAACATTTATGTATATGTAAAATGCTTTTGAAACACCCTGTACATAATTAAGGCTAGTGGGGCTTAATAAATTAGCTGCAATAATTTATGGCGGTGTACAATGCTAAAATGTTGATTGCATCCAATAATAAATCCAAAAGCTACTGTTGAATACACATGGAATTGAATCATCCATTTGGTTTCTGATTAAACAAACATGGTGTACTATTCAAAGTGTATTTAATCAGAACTCCGTATGTAGATAGGTCTAACAATTGAGGTATTAGCAATAAGTTCTTTTTCAGTGGCAGAGCTATCTTTGGCGTGTATTTAAAATTATAAAATTGATATCGATATCTCAAAAGATATCGAAAATTACGTTTTCGTCTACTCCGTCCAAATTAAGCAACATTTGCAGTTAGTTGTCCACATGGATAACTCGCAAGCTTATACATATTTTCTCACAATTAACCCAATGTCTACTTACCGTTTACGAGATTGCGTTGTTGGATAAAAACAATAAAAACTCAGTTCTATTTGCATCTAAGCATTTATATTTGTCGATTAAGATATTTCAAAGGCCAATTTGCAAAAAATTATTGAAATTTTAATACGGAAAAAAATGTATCGATACCGCTGATATAAGTCGATTGTGAAAGTATCACATGTATTGATACTGTGAAATATTGACATATCGATTACATTGGTGTTTTCGCGGTTTGGCAATTTAAGCCTATGATTGAGGAGGACCAGCACTACCAAAGTGCAACTTTTATTTATTTTACTAAATTACAATCGTTTTTATTAAAAAACCAAAAACAATTCTGTTTTTGCCTAATAACAACGCTACTTGAGTACTGTTACTGTTATAAATTTATGCCCGTCGATTGGTATTTCTTTAAGTTCTACTAGTTTTTGAAAAAGTTATGAATTTCGGTTATTAGTAGTTGGCCACCATATTTTAATAGCCCATTACGAATTTCATCTTCTCCAGGTGATTTCTGTTTTTTAGCTTTGCAATAGCGTTAATAATCTCTACTTCAGTTATATTTAATTGTTGCGCACATTCTTGTTGGTGTATTAGCTGGATGGCTGGCTTATTCATGTTTTTATAACTCCTTGAAATACTTCACCCATTCATCTTCTTTTATTGCATTTCGTTGCACGTATTTATTAATAGGTTTTTTCTTCCCCTCAGCATCTTCCACATCTTTTTTCTGGGCACCATATAAATCATGTTCTATGTCCCATGTGAACTGTCTTCAGTATTCTTTCTTTATTTCATTTATTCTGTTATCTTTGCTTTACATTCATTGTATTTTCCCACTATTTTAGTATTTAAATAGCGTAGGTAGGCCACTATCTCACAAATTTATAAATTATTTTGCTCGGCGAGCACAATTGTTATATCAACCCATAGCTTATATCGATATATTGGAAAAGTATTGCAGCTCTAGGGATAAATGAACTTTTTCTACCTATTCTCAGATCAGTGGCTAGGCGAGTCGTCAGTTCGATGACGTCAGGCGCTACGGCCTCAGCTGAGCCATCGAATTGGTGTCATCTGTAAGCAGTTTAGTTTTTCATATATGTTTCAATTTTTAAAAATGAACCGCAATAGAGATGATAAAAAGTTTTGATTTATATATTTTTCAAAAACAATCACATCGCCGTTTTACAGTATAAACATATCGTTGGGTTACATAATAAAATGAAACTGTTAACTCTATTAAAAGAAGAAAATTTTGTATTTAATATGCTCATCAAGAAGTAATAATTCGTCATATTTTTAATCTAATGTATTTTATGTTCAAATGTTCAAAACGAAAACATGTCTACATGTTTTTTATGCTTTTGTACACGTCCTGATGGAATAATCTGTCTGCAATAAGTGAGAGCACCTTGGACCTCCAACTTTAGTCAATTATTTGTCTGTTTGCTTGAATTCGTGGCTGCTGGATACAAACATTGTGTGATGCTTTCAATATCAACACGTAACAGTGCACCCTATGACATTCCTAAGGCGTCAGATAACAAAATAATTAATTTTATTAACAAATATTTAAAATGTACAAGTTGCTACTTAAAATTAGAAAGATGCATGTTATCATATCATAGTAGGGTAAAAAATAATACATCCTGATACAATAATGAGCGTTTAATGGATTTATTTACACGAATTACTTTGAAAAAGTAATTAATTACCAATTACTGCCTAATAAATAGCCATGTGCTTATACATCGTTTTACACAAACAAATTGAAATTCATATATAATTATTATGAACCAATATTGTTTAATGATGCTATTTGTTGTCAATTGCTGTGGAAAAGATTAAATTATATTTTTACATTACTTTACTCTGTACTCGATACTTACCGCAGACATATTTTTTGCTTCTTACACAATAATTATTAGCAAGATACAATGCTACGTCCTGCATAGCCAAAACGACACAACACATGCACACCTCATTTGCAAACATACACGCCTGTACCAAATATCTTCTGGAGATTTAATACCCAATCGAGGCCAACTGCTCAATTACAGATCTAAAGAGTAGCTTCAGAACGTGACCACCGAAGTTCTGTAGATGGCGCCAAGTGGAATTATAGCGCACCCAGAATGTGTAGTTCAAAACGTGACCACCGAAGTTCTGTAGATGGCGCCAAGTGAACGAGCCGCCACCGTGCTAAAATGCTTGGAAATTTTGTTTGCAAAGTGGAAAATCGCCACCTTTCGCCAAAACCAAATAGCGCATGAAGGTGCTCGGGACCTTAGCAACAACTTTGCCCCCTTTCAAAATTTCGATATCTGTAGCCGTTCGAAAGTTACAGGCGATCCAGACAGACAGACAGACAGACAGACGGACGGACGGACGGACAAAGCGTTCGCATAAGTACGCTGAAGCTACTAATAATTGAACTACCAGAAAATACCACTAGTAATTAAAATACTTGTAAAGTACTTTAAATACTTTGCAATACTTTAATTACTCAAAAGTAATTGAGTAATGGAATGTAGTAATTAATTACTTTCAAAAAGTTATACCTTTTGTTCGTTTAAAATACCTTCAAAGTATCGAACTACAGCCTATTCTCCGGCTTCCATTCTATATACAAACTGACCTTGAACAAAAGGTGTTAATTTTAAATGAATATCTTTGGGTCAACTTGTGATGACGGATTTCTGTGCGTGAATTAGAAAAGTACAGATGCAGCCTGTCTAACACGAAACAAATAGGCGGTTAATAATAGTTTTCATAATCATATTTCGAAACGTCATATATTAATTCGATAGTTCTGGCTAGGCAGCAATTATTGAAAGAGAGACTGCCACGGGTGACGTAATTCGGTCGAAGTAGAAGGAAAAGAAGAATTTTGAACTTACCATCTTATTCCATGCTTTGT
The DNA here is from genome assembly GCA_940337035.1 of Agriotes lineatus. Classification (NCBI taxonomy): domain Eukaryota; kingdom Metazoa; phylum Arthropoda; class Insecta; order Coleoptera; family Elateridae; genus Agriotes; species Agriotes lineatus. Next base: position 137,349,337 of record OW679198.1, on the reverse strand, counting down.
AGCGACGATAACTTAACACAACGCTTAACAATCTAATAGTGGAAGAGTAACATTGCAATACTGGCCATGGTTTTGGAAACTTCAGTTGTTATATTATGATGATTTTCTGTTTAGCGTGAGAAGAGGGCTAGTATATGTGTGCAATAAAAATAAAACTACAAAATATTCATAAAACTTATAGGTAAGTTTGTATAACCAATACAACTAAGAATTTCAAAAATTCTATATCGAATTATATGAAATATCACCATCCATAGTTTGTTAGATTGAGTATTCTTCGTATCGTTCTATCTTATTTCCATGTTTACATGTTTTTATTGATTTCTTAACCTGCCTACTCCAATTTATCACTGAAGAGCTACTAAAAATTGAGGCTTCAGAAACGATAAAGTAAAAAGCTTCGTGCCTTATTAAAATTGCAAGAAGAAATGATTTGGGTGGGACGAATTCTTCCGAAAGCGAATCCGCTTTGGTTTGCTGGAAAATTAATGTGTTTGTGACAGCAGTAGGACGTGGGTACAAGTGCACCACGCCAGCTCTGCTCGAATTGGGTGAGAACACGTAGGAGACGCGATGCTGCGGCATTAACGAGTTGTACTTAAATAGGGCACTGGCAGTTATGGAGGCAAAGACTAACCGTCGCAGGTTTTCTTAAGGTTAACACCATTTTTGTGCAATGGATGAGATGTGTCCCTACCCCGCCGTTTGCCGTGTGGCAGTAACGCAATTTCCACTTGCTCAATAGAAAATGCCAACGCAACTAAGCCCAAGCAGTTTACTGCTGCTGATAACAAGTTGACGGAAACGCGGTCATCGACAATTCCTCTTACGCATTCGTATTTCCGTTGTGTAAATTACGGCGGAGGGCATTCTCGCTGTCGAGCTGGCTGGAAAATTCGTTGTGTTCACACGTCCTTTTGCCGTTAAAGGCGTTAGTTTCCTTTGTTGCAGTCGAAGATTTTCTAATTTTTGGCCTGCAGGAAACTTCAATTTTACCAATAGTATACGTGTTACGGTCTAAGATATTCCAAAACATATCTTTGAAAATTTTCGTAGGTACAGATATAAGTAGACTATATCAAAAGTCGCGTGGTTTATTTATTAGTACGTGTAAGTTATGCATGATGCATGTTGACCAGTGTCATAGATAAAACAACATACCTGCCACCTAAACAGTTGCCAATGAAAAATAAATAGAAGATGATTAATCCATTCCTCTTAACGTACGATCTAATCAAGTGAATATAGTTTCAATTTGATATGAAAATATTTCGAACGAGTTAAACCATAGATCGAAGACTAACAAGATACCCGTTCTTCGTACGGGCTACATTTTTTTTTCTAAATCTTACATGAAACAGATAGGTAGATGTTATTTTTCTCAACTTCACCAGAAAACAACCGAATATGATTTTCACTGTTACAGTACTGATGAAAACAACATACGCCACTTTATCTTTCTTAGCGTGTGGTCTAAAAAATGAGCATTGCTAGATGCATTTTCATATTTGATAGCGAAATTAAAACACTGTTGAATATCACAAAACCAACGTGTCAGTGTCAATTTTCCCAAAGAAGTTTGTTAATTATTTATTTGAAAATAATGTCACAAAATGTTTATGAGAAAATCGACAGTTGTTGACACTGACAATTAGGTTTTGTGACATTCAACAGTGTTTTATTTTCGCCATCAAATATGAAAATGCCTCTAGCTGCTACTTTAAGGGTAAGGCCATGCTTGCGTTTTAGTCGCTGCGACACGATCGCCGCAACCAGGTCGCAATGGTGTGTTTTATGGATTCTAATTAATGTAGGTGGCCACGTTTGCCACCAGCGACAGCGACCAATGTTGAAAACGCTGTGAAGAGCGTTAGTAGGAGATGCGCGCAGATCTTCCTGTCACGAATGCCACCCGAACTTGCATCGGGTGGCGACCTCGGAAAATCGATTTGTAAAAGTGGGTTTAAACGGATCGTTTCGACTCATTCAGCAAGGAAATAATAAACCCTCCTTATCATTAAATGAAATGTACTTGTGTTTTTAAAAAACACAACCAATAGGTATAAGAAGTAATTGTTTTCTGTGATAATATCGCTATTAAAAGTAATGGGAAGTTTGATTAGAAAAACCCGAAAATAGTAACCGTCGAATGCAACCATGGTACTTTTGCACGTTTAACACGGTATGTAGTGTTGTGCAGTATTATATAGGTATGATGATTTGCGCAGTTGACATTGAAAAAGTTTAGTATAGATGTCATCCACTTGAAATGTTACTTTGACAGTTGCTAGTGGAAATGTGTAAAACAGAATGGTAAAGTAACTGTTGCTACAGGAATTCTCTCTGTTTTATTTTAAGCGAGTAAACAAACAAACATAGTTTTTCTTTTAACAATTGCTGAAGGAGATATTAAAACCGAGGTAGATTACGCTTTTACCACAACAGACAACTATTACTGGAACAGGTGCTAACGTAAAATTTGAACCGGACAAACTATTATACAACAGTAAATAAGTGAATATAGTTTTTAGTTTGACAGTTGCTAATGAAAACTACCACAAGGACGTTAATCTTATATCAACCAGCAAAAATTCAAGGTGATTTTTTAAAAACTCAATTGCAGCAGGCCCTGGATAGCCTGAATCAGTTGGCAGTACTGAAATATATTGTCAGTCTATGTCAAATTCGAGATTTGCAGGTTAAGTTTTGCGTCTGTGTGTCAAATGACATACAAAACCTAACCTACTAACCTTGAATTTGATATAGACTGACAATGCACTTCGGTACTGCCTCTTCAAAGAGGAGAAACGTCGGATTAGATAAGTCAAGAATGTCTTGGTCTAAATAATGTGCTATTTCGAGCATCCCTTACATTAAAGGTTAGGTATGTGTCAAATCCTTTCTGAAGTCTACTACCTGTGATCTAAATGATGGTTTTGAATTTCACTGTAATATCCGACATACGTTTTAAACGCTATGTTTTCTTATTTCTGACGTCACAGAAAAAGGGTAATGTGTAGACTTTAGTATACAACAGTAAACAAGTGAATATAGTTTCCCTTTTACAGTTGCTAATGAGAACGTTTAACACATTATAGATTAGAGCAACGCAAACCGACGTTTGTTTGGTAGCAACGTTGTTTTAGTAGCCTTCCCTATATTTGTTAATATGACATACTAGTGAATCACCCAAGCTACGTTTCGGGTCGCTAATTTAAGAGAGATTCATTAATATAAATTAAAAAAAGGATGCATCGACGGGGAATCGAACCCAGGCTGCCCGCGTGTCAGGCGAGCATTCTACTACTGAAGCAAGGATGCTTTGTTGAATAAGGCGTTGCTATATATAGTGAATCACCTGAGCTACGCTTAGCTTCCCTAATTACAGGATTTAATTAACACTTTACTTTTTCGAACTTTTTTTTAAATAAAAACCTGCCTACGATCTAAGTCTAAAAATTTGAAAAATTTTAAGCTATCATACAATTTAATCGGTCCAGTATCTTCGGAAGAGATAGCGAACAAACATACATACATACATACAAAGAAAGGGAGCACCGATTTTATGGTATAAGATAACATTAGCTTTTGAATCTGTTGCGCTAATATAAGTTATAATGATTTGTTAGTTATTCTAAAGTACACGCCCCGTTCCTTTGTTTTTACTTTTAATCATCAAAACATACGATCGTTATGGAACAGATGTAGAGTACAAACGCCTCATATTGAGTTGTTATGTATTGCTCGAAAAGCCGTAGATCTTAATAACTGCCATTTTTTATCGAAAAGTATTTCAAATGCGTTGTCTAGTATTAATACTTAATTGCAATTTGTTTAAACAAAATCGCAACGACATAACTTTTTTTAAATGACGCATTTGTTAGATATTTCCTTCCTCTATTCAATGATGTGACCCTGTACTACACTAACTTAAGTAAATTTTTGAGCAAGTGGGGGTGAATTGATGTAGTTCTTAAAATTGAAAATGTTAAATCTTCAACAGAACCTTGAAATTATATATTTTAATAATTAATGCCATTGTTAAACAGAGAGAAGAGAACATAAAATGGCAGGCAATGCGTGCATTACTCTATCGATTGAGGTTTTTTGCATGATGTTTTTTGGGTGATAACATCTTTCAATTATGGTAAGTTTGCAGGGGCGTTTCATAAACAGAGCTTGCTTTACAGCTCGCAGAAGGAAAACAGAAATTAAATAAGCAGAAAATTGGGACTAACCTATTTAATAATTTCCAGCCTACATGTTGGCGGTTTAATATTGTTTTTGTTATTGTTTTATGTTGTACCCGAAAGTTCTAGCTCGCTGTTTATATTTTCACCATAAACAAAAACAGTTATCATAGAAATGTAGGTGAAAACAGTTATATGTATCTGGATGAATGTTTAGAATATTTTATTGTTTTCATTTCGAGGAGCATCTTTTAATGATAACCTAAGTTTGTTGAACATTAAGAAATTACAAAGAGCAAAAAAATGTGCCAATACAGAGATGTGAGTTCTAACTTCATTTTGCTGATTTGTACCAGAGATGGTCTTGACCTTCGCGCAAATGAGTTTGAGTGATTTTGAACAAAAATATCATATCAATGCAGTCGGTGCATTTGATATTTTGACGTATCGAAAATTGTATTTTCAGCACCACTGTATTATAGTATTTAGTCGTTTGGATCGTGGCATCCTTATAAAAAATAATCGAGAGTATTGGAACAGAGAATATCAGTAAATCTGGAAATCGCACATCTAAGAATAAATATCTCAATTTTTCATACTTCGAGATGTGTTCTGTAGTTCCATTTTGCTTATTGATTGATATCGGAGATGGTCTTAATGTTCACGCTAATGGCGCTGGGTGATTTTGAACAAAATTATTGTACCAATACGGTATATTTGATATTATGACATATCGAAGATATTATGATATTCAGCACCACTATATTATAGTGTGTTTGGTCCCCTGAATCTTGATATAAAATAATTGAAATGAATGGACCGGAGTATCAGCAAATTTGCAGAAAATGAATTCTAAGCATAAATTTCTTGAAACATTCGTAGTTCTTCGAGATGTAAGCTATATCTTCATTTTGCTGATTGATTTTAGAGATGGTTTTGATGTTTACCCAAATGGGTTTGAGTTATATTGAACAAATATATAGTTTCAATACAGTCGGTGTATTTAGTACACTGATCTATCGAATATATCGGCATAGTGAAATAGAGACTATATCGATGTGAAACTAATGTATCGATGAATCGCTTATAACTAGGTAACGATATTTATGGTATTCTGAATCGTAAACATCTGTTTACTGAACTTTGTCTCTAGGGACAAGGAGCCTCTTTACGAGCTAACTCCGTAAAAAATTATAACGGGATGTTTTATCATCAACACCGTAGCTACACAGCTTCTACATGAAGCCATGTTTCATACATTCGGGGCATGTGACCGTAATAGCGATGTTGCGATTTGACTTTGCTGCCGTATCCTTCCGTATGTTACTCCATATTAAAGAGTGAATCCACAGAATTTACGGAAACATCATTTCATGTTCTGGTTTATCGTCAATATTTCAGCTTCGCACGTAATATACAACTTCCAATGAAAGTATGGAACATGGTCCTCTTTTCTGTTTTATCATTGCACAGGACAAAATGTAGTTGTTTTACTCTTTCGGAGCTTTATTCCTTGCTCAAGGCAAACTACTAGGCTTTTACCGTAAGTGATGCTTGTTAGCCTGGAAAAGCCCAACAAAATGATCATAAAAGACTTTGGTCACTTATTGTTTTGTTATGACAGTTGCTTATTAAACTGACAGGTTTATTGCTGTTGAAAACCACTTTCAGTATGGATAGTAAATTAAAACAAATAGTAGTTATAAAGTTTTTGGAAAAAGAAGGTTGTTCTGCCTCTGAAATTGATGGACGACTTTAAAAAGCGTTTGGTGAATGGACAATTGACGTTAGTAATGTGCGTAAATGGGTGAGCACATTTAGGGCTGGTGGGACCGATATTTTGGATAAGCCACGCTCAGGAAGACCGGTTACTGTTAGAACTGATGAAACAAAATTGCGCATTGATGCAATGATTCGTGAAGATCGACGTGTGACTGTGAACGAGAACGAGAAATTGTTAGTGCGTTGGAATCGGGACACAATGTTGTGGAGAAGATTATAAATGACCTGGGTTATTCTAAGGTGTGTGCTAGGTGAGTTCCTGGTCAGTTAAACGAAGCACTAAAGGAAAAAAGAATGAAGATTTGTACTGATGTCGTAAACATCTTCGAAGAACGAGGACCATCATTTTTTGATAATGTTGGGACTGGGGATGAAACATGAGTGTCCTGATTTCGGATGATTTCGGAGGCTTTCACGGCCAGTGTCATTAATGTGTGTCCTGATTAAGCTCCATTGGACTTTTATTTGTTGGGGCAAAGTATGAAAGGAATTACATTCGAATCATTGAAAGAGGTAAAACAACCTGTAAACAATGGGTGAAAAACACGAATGCATCTTTTTTTCAAAGTCGATTTGAGCGGTGGGGTTCAAGGTTGCGCACATGTTTAGAAAAAGAGCAGAATTGTGTTGAAAAAGAATGTTTTGTAGTTCAAGGTTTGAATAAATATTATACGAGCTTTCTTTTAGATATTTCTTAATTTAACGGTATTACAGGCCAACAGGCATTACTTACGGTACAAGCATCGTACAATAAAGTTCAAAGTTGTAGAGAATCATACAGCAAAGTATGTACTTACTTACGAAAGTGAGGTTAGTACGCCATAAACAGGCATAACTTGTCTGGTACATCGGGTTAATGGTTAAAAGACAATACTTAAGTAGTCCAATTATACCACAGTTAATTAATTCATCAATTACAGAAGTAAACATTTCACATTATCGTGTATAATTACTAACTTTTGGATAGTAACTAAAGACTTCAAAAATCACCAGACAGTGACAAACGAGAATTTTGAATAGTCAGTATACAGGAAAATATTAGTTATACAACAAGTAGTGTAATACACAACAAAGGGAGGTGTCTAAATTGAAATGTTAGTATTATCGTTATGATTAATATTAGATTTAACGTTAATATGGTTTGTATAGATATTACTTAAATCATCAACGTATGTTCAGTTATGGTTCCTTAAAACACATTTCTAAGAAAATAAGTTTGTTATCATTCACTGTCCAGAACGCTAGGGTTTTGAAGTCAGTATTGTGTTTAGTTGACTGAAGCACTGGATTTTAGTTTTCCGTCACTTTTGTGTTGATTAATTCGAATTTTCAGTTGCTGGGATGTTTGGCCCACGTAACACGTACAGTCAAGTGTACTGTTTTGATACCAATCCAACATAATGGTGTTGGCAGGGGCTTTTACAACCTTTGTGTCAAGAAACGGGATAGAATGATCTTTTCCATTTCTATAGTAAATTGAATATGGTTGTTGTAGCTGTTAAACACTTTTAAGATCTCCTCCATACCCTCTGATGAAATGGATAAAATATTTCTAGTCGTTAGACATCAAAATTTAAATATTTTAATCTGTTTGCATTTGATGAATAAATTAACTATGATATAATCGAACTGCTTTAAGTATTGTGTTTTAACTATTAACCTGATGTACCAAACAAGATATGCCTTTATTGCCAATTATGAAGTACTAACCCTACTTTCGTAAGTAAGCACATGTTTTACTATCGAGAGATCCAAAAAAAAACTGTTCCTCAGCGGGCTGTGGAAATTCAACGTATGAATAATATGTTGGTGACACTGTACGTCAATGTCAAATTCGAAGTTATCAGGTTAGGTTTTCGGTCAGTTATGACACAAAATGACGCAAATCCTAACCTGCTAACCTTGAATTTGACATTGACGTACAGTGTACCAACATATTATTCATACGTTGAATTTCCACAGCCCGCTGAGGAACAGTTTTTTTTTGGATCTCTCGATATAATTCTGTACAACTTTAAACTTTATTGTAGTTAGCCTTAATAAAGGAACAACGTTTTCCGAAATGTTGGCGTAGATAAAATAGTTTTCTTTTGAATTGCTGTCATGAGGACCGAAACCCAATTGTCTATATCGCAGTTCTGTACGTATATTGTTCCACATATGTTCTGATATTTATGTATCATGTTATGGACATCTCTTTCTCCGTGATAGCTCACCTTACCCCTAGTAGTTAAAAGTCGATATTATCGATTGGTTGTCTATAATTACGTTGCTTCTAATACCATGAGATAAAAAAAAATGATTCTGAGCAGGTCTTGACACGTGTTATACGTTTGGCAGTACTGAAGTGTATTGTCAGTCTATGTCAAATTCGAGATTTGCAGTTTAAGTTTTACGTCAGTCTGTATCAAACAACAAACAAAACCTAACCTTTTAATCTCGAATTTGACATAGACTGACAATACACTTCAGTACTGCCAAACGTATAACACGTATCAAGGCCTGCTCAGAATCATTTTTTTTATCTCATGGTGGTTTCCTTCCCTTTGAATGCTGGGCAAGTTAGTTTTTTCAACAGATATTTTGAGTCCATATTCTTTGCATAGGTTGCTTAGTTTTAAAAGTGCTCCGTGGAGTTCGTCTTCTTTATGCTGTAAGATTATTACATCGTCTGGAATTAATTTTCTAATCATATATTTTATATCATTGGCAAATACGTAGAAGGCTATTTATTACATAGATTATACGAGTACCATACGATACGATAAATTCTCGAGACACCTATTTTTTCAACTATTACTTTTTTTGTACATCCTTTCCCATATCTTATTCACTGGTAGATTATGAACATAATATTTTTTAAAGATTGAATGCGGAATATTCGAAATAAATGATAAAAAAATCGAAATGAGGAATCCAGTACATAGTATCGAAATATAACAATCAGTGACGGCCGTGGAAAATTTTGATGGTAGAGCCAGTCACCGAACATAAAATGCATTTTCCATCTCCTCACATACGTACAAAAACATATTAGGACATCCTCAGATTTAATGTTTCATATATAGACTGTAAGCCGGGTAGCGCAGTTGGGTAGCGCTAGGCTTGCTAGTAAGCAAGTCCTCGGTTCGAATGCCGCGGGGGCCGGAATTTTTCCGCACCCTTGGCGTGGAATCGGGCTCGGTTAGACCATTCACAGTTGCACACCAAATTAACTGTGCTCTACTCAGATCCACAGACCTAAGAGATAGAGTAACAAGGTCAACACATAAACATGACACACACTTTACACAATGGTTGCTGTGCAAGCACAAAAGGCGCGATCTAACTTTGTATCCCGAATCCGGGGCATGTTGAGCATTGTACCGCCAGTTGCAAGCACATAAAGCACCAGCCTCTACACCGAAAGGTAAAACGAGGTTAACGATAATACATACATACATATATAGACTGGCAAAAGTTAGCATCCGTGAAATTATTTTAGGTTAATAAAAAATGCAGGATTGAATCGAATATCTCTGCTTCAGTTTTCGCTTAAATGTATAATTTGACCAAAAAATTGCATCTCTTTGGTTTGGATACTTACATAGAATTTACCAGTAAATTATGAGTATAATAAAATAGATCATAGCATAGCGGTAATTATAATGCGTGGCGTTTCTTTATCAGTAACTGGACACGCGACACGCGCTGTCGTAGACCGAAGCAGCTGAGACTGCTTGAAGCTAAAGCGAGGCGGCTCCTATTGAAAGTTAAATATCCTAATCTTTGGACCTACTTCTTGTCGCTTTGCACCCGCTGCAACCTATAAACTTTCGAAAAGCTGAGGAACCGCTTCGATCTGGCACCAATGCGTCTGTGGTAGCAAGAAGCGCTTATCGTATAGTTCATATTCATGAAATAAAAATTACCCGTGCTTCATTAGCTTTCAAATGAGAAAAATGATGAAAACTAAGTACAAAAAATTTTTCTTTCAGAATTAAAAAAAATCTTGAATGATTGGTTTGATATGGTATAGCTATGCTTCCGTGTCTCTTCATGGCGAGCCGCCACTGATGACAATAGAGAGGAATTATCCCCTAGCCTTCAAATTAGAAGCTTCTTTGATCTTTTCTGAAAATGTGTGGATTTTCTTTGACCTTTACGCCTATTTGCGTGCCGCTTACAAATTCCGCTATTAGAACAATTAGTCGAAAACATACAATCTTGCGCAACATCGCACCCACATCGACGCCAGGTTTTTCCAAAAGCTCACATCGTCGGCGTCAGCATGAGCGATTCCCCGAAGCGATGACGTGGCATTGTGGAGCCCTCGCCATCGTTCCCGTGGAAATCGGTCTGCTCATTCGTGCCCTGATCACTAGCTAGAAAGACAACAGCGTAATGCTACACCTCGATTACACCCGAATCGATAGCAGCACCAGATCTTGGCGGCATCGATCGCCACCAGAATTTCCTCCGCCGCGGCGAAAATCCATGGAAAGTGCGTGCTGGCTGGTAGCCGGCGAGGATTTCCGTGAGGGAGGCCGAGTGGCTGTTGTGCTGGTATTGATCGAGGGTCTTCGACGGTCTTGCTACCCTCCGGCCCCCGGGCAGCACCTGTCTCACTGAGGCCGGGTCACCTTCCTGTCCTGAGCGCCGATGAACGCCGGATATCGTCTGCATTGCAGAAGCTTAGCCGTGCTGCTGACACACAGAAATGGGACCCCAATCGCTGAACGGAAATGTCACAAGACAAACTTGTTTGCGACAGTCCCGGTTAGGGGACGCGGAAGCCTCCGGCGTGGGCTGGGGTTGCGTTTGGTCATGAAACAAAGTTCTGTCCTTGAAAATACTCGTATCTTGACGGGGCCGTTTTAAATACATCAGGAGCGCATGGGAATTAGTAATTTTCCCATACCTTTACCAAAAACCCTAGTGCTCATTAAGACCTTGTTTTGTATTTCGAAGGCTAGAGGTTTGCCGGAACGAACACATTAAGGTCACTTGACAATACAACTGATATTATACAAGTTGCACCACTGCATTTTCGCTATTCTGGAAGAAAATTAATTAATACTTACCTAATACTTCTTCGTAAGTACGAACAAGATTAACTAGGTACAGAATAAGTGAGGTTATATGAAAAGTGTCAGTTCAAAATAAAGTAATGCAATACAAATTTGAAACCAAATAATAGTTATATATGGGTACAAGTGAATAAAGAGGCATGTTATCCGTAAGGGGAAACTTCAGCTCACGAGGCAAATCCGAATGAGATAATTACCCCGAATTGATAAAATACCAACAATTAATTATATAAATAAGTTTTAAAATTGAATAAATAATTTTAAATCATATTACTTGGTTATGTACTAGTTCCCGCGGTAACACGTATGCATTTTCTTAGTTATTATGGATTATTGACTATATTATTCACAATAGTGAATAACTTAACAATTGATCCATCCTCATCATTAAAATTTTACCTTACATGGAGATTATCATAGATAAAATGCAACTTTACAAGTGGATATTGGAAATAGTATATTACACAACAACTTTAGAAAAGTAAAGTTTTACCAAACGAATATAGCTTGATTGGGTACGAGCGAGCAAAGCGAGCGAGTAACTTAAAAAGCTATATAAGTTTAGTAAAACTACTTTTCTTACGAAGTGTGTATACTATTTTTTCGCACTTTGTATTATTATTTATAAATAAACATTTATATAAAAGCATTATACCACATGCCCATTAAAAAAGGCGGCTGTGTAAATTCAAACGTATAAATAATATGTTGCTGGCACAAATTCGAGGTTAGCAGGTTAGGTTTTCCGTTAGTTTTGACACAAACTGACACAATACCTAACCTGCTAACCTCGAATTTGACAGTGACATTACCATATAGTAAAGTGACATTTATATGCACCAAAGTGCCACTTTATTAATCAATTTTGAATTTAGTAAAATAGCACATTATTATACAAAATGCGAAAAAAGTCATTTTTAGGCTAAATACTTCATTTTGAATGAATTAGTAACAACACACAACTTGAAACGCACTGTAGTGGCGTTAACATCACAACTGTCAGTTTAATGTTGTCATGTTTTGCCACTACGCACTACGTGTTGCAATACCCCCCTGTAAAATTAAGTAGTCGATAACATGTGTTTTGTCAAAGTACATTAACAACTAACACGTAGCAGTTCTTAGCAACATGTAAAAAAGAAGAGCAATAAAATATGTTTCGACTATTACGCCGACCGACGAATATTTACGTGATTGTACTCGTTGGAAGAGGTTCGGAAGATACTAACGAACACTATACTAGCAGGCACAAACTAAAAAACATATTTTTCTGAGTCGTAGGCAGAGATTATATCGATCTGAGAGTTTGAGTGATGAGAGTATCTTTTCGTTCCCATTATTGGCTTTGCTTGCTATACTATATACAGAGTGAGTCAAAAATCGCCCCCAGCGTATTTGTGTTCCATAAGCAAAAATTAAACGAAAATAAAAAATACAGAAATATAAAAAAACTATTATTTTCGAGATAAATTCAAAATGAAACTATAAATTCTACATTAAATACTATTTTTGCACGATAGAAAGATTTTACTTAGTTACTGCGTTTGTTGCCAAATCAGTAAGTTATGCTTACCGTTCTAGAAATTCGACGTTAGCAGGTTAGGTTTTGCGTCAGTTTTGACACAGACTGACGCAAAACCTAACCTGCTAACTTCGAATTTGACATAGACTGACACTACCACCAATATATTAGTCTGTGGTATAATGTCACACTTGACTGACGTTTGAAGAAAAATACATTTCTATCGTGTAAAAAACGTCATAAGCATCACGAACGTTAAGGAATGACCGATCTCAGATAATAATTGGAGTTGTCGCTTCGCTTCTCCTCCAAACAATTGTCTTCGATCGGTAAAATATCCTTACCGTTCTTAATACTTAATCTAGAATTAACCAAGCTATCGTAGAAAATTCAAATGTCAAAACAAAAGTTACAGAGCGATCGAAAAAATTCTCTCAAGTGACCTATGAGTCTTGTAAAACAAGAAATGTCACGTCGCAGCTTCATTGAGAAAATATTGAACGTCAAAAAAACTTCAAAATACTTCAATAATATTGTCATGAATCCTCGAAGAATACAATTTGAGGTTGTAATGATAACATGTGAAGACAAACGTTCAAATTCAAGGCATCCTGCGGGAAGAATTTTTTTCGATTACTAGTTATTAAAAACTAAAAAAATACTGGTTGTATAATAATCCCTCAAAAACATTACCATTTCGTTCGATGCATTTATGTGGTCGCTGATTCAAGTTACAGAGTCAATAACATCTTCGTTTATCTCTGCTGTTACTGTTATGAATTCTAGCAATCACCTCGTTCTCTCTGGCAGGTTCAGTACTGTAAACCTTCCCTTTTATGAACCTCCAAAGCTAAAGCCTGAAATCTATTAGTGTTACACCAGAAGACTGAGGTGGAATGTCTAACTCTTGTGTTGGGAGTTGAATTTGCTATGATAGTTTGATTAAACGGAATAAAATATGACATTTGTACTCTTTATTGACAATTTACAAGAAAACAAACCATTTTGAGTTTTTTGTATTGCTTATTTTCTTTTTATTTTCTCATATAATACATATTCAACCGCAGGGAAGCCAATTTTGTATAAAGACAATGAAGAAATATAAATAACCCTCATGCATACCTAATGAAGGAAAATACAGAGTGGGCAGACCTGATTCCGTTGCAAAAAAAATTACATCCGATTCGCTTGTTTTTAACGGTTATTTCCAGAAAAATAGACTGTAAACAAAACCAACACTGTTTACACAATTAAATTGTTTCCTTATTCTATCATGTAAGAAAGGTTTTCCTTGATTTTATCCCTGTAATCAACCGATACCAAAAATCCTGGAAAGTTGATTATCGATCTCGAACTGGAAAATTCTCCATTGTAGCATATTATACAGTCTCTTCTACAAAAAGGGCACAATGCTGTAGCGACTATAATTGTATTTTTACTCCAACAAACCATATATAATGTTTAATGGGACGGTCTTAGCTGCCGAATAGAAGTCAGTTGTTTGTTGTAACCTCACGGACAATTTGTATGTACTTTTCACGGATAAAAACATTTAATAGGCTTTCATTTATGCAAAATGTATGTTAATTCATGTTCTTTGTGCAAACAAAGATATTACTGTTATTATTATTATATGATGAAAATTGAAAAAAAACTAGTTCGAGCTAATAGATCATTTAATCAAAACTGTAATAATTACTCATAATCAAGCAACCTGAAAAACACTTGTTTAACTGTAAATTAGTGGAATTTAAATGACTATTACTAATGAAAACATTACTATTAGATATTATACCACTATAATAAAACCAAACTAAAGAAATTGCTCAAACTATGAGCAATTGTTGTCTATAACAGTGACGTAGCCAAGATTATCTTTTGGGAGGGGCTCATTCCTCGAATTTTGTGCAGCGGCTGCCATCTTAAGACTAAAAACGGGGGAGGGCTTGTGAATGTTTACAGGTGTACAACTCATTATAAGGAAACGAAATTAATTATTACTGTGTTTTTCAAATCAGAAATTTATTGATACAAAGTGCAAGTGGTATACCTATATAAACATAAGCATTAGCAATGGTATCGTGTGTTTAAAAAAACTCATTTAGGGTAGCCCTTGGAAAGAAAGATAGAAAATCTAGTCATGTCTTAACTGAAGTATGTAGGTGAATGTCAGATTGCATTTTGTTAATGAACACATCTGTCACTGTGACAGGTAAAATTTTACACTGCATTAAGTTTAATTATATCAAGCAAAAAGGAAAATAAGATGAGATGTACACAATGTAATAATCATAACGGTCAATAAAGATTCTTTTTGTTAAGTGTTTTGTACATTTTTAGGAAAATAGTCCGAGGTCAAGATGTGATTTAGTTCTCTCTGACTTGGTAGTTAACTTGCAACAATGGGTATATACAGTCGCGGCCAAAAAAAGAGGCACTTTTTTTGACCTAATTCTCAAAATGCGAAAAAAAGTGCTGACACTGACAATTGTAATTAATAAATGTCATCAAAAGTCATTATTTCATTCAGAAAAATACCGGCACATATTGGAAATAAGGATAAAGCGAGAATAATTGCTCATTGCGACACATTTAGAGAATTATGTGAAAACAGTGTCCCGGTTTTTTTGGCCACCACTGTATCAAGTTACGGAAAACTTCAATTTCATTATGGTATGCTGCGCATGAGTTTTTTTTTTGAACACACGATATATTTCAATTTTACAAAAGCAATCTTCTTGATTTATTCCGTGCGCAAGGTGGTAGTTTTTAAAATACCCGTAAATAGCAAAAACATTTGAACCGGATATTGGAATGAATTTACACTCTTGAAAGGAAAGGTGTACGAATTTATATTGATGTAACCGTAGTTTACACAGAGTTGAATTGTCAATTTCATTCTAGACAAGCAAAGGATGACTATAATATTTTGTTTGCGTTTCGGAGAGGGCTTCAGCCCTTCGAGCCCCTCCCGTGGCTACATCACTGGTCTATGCATAACTGGCATCGTCTTCTCACACTATTTACTACTCGAATTGGTACATCTTCGCGAAAATCTGCGATAGCCTGTCTAATTCGCTCTTTTAGCTCGTCTGCGATTTGGGGCACTGTTGTAAAAACGTTGTCTTTTAATTCGCTCGACAGAAAAAATTCGAGCGGGCTTGAATCGGTGAAACGAGGGGGCCATTTTGATGGGCCATTAGTACCTATCCAGTTCTGCCCGAACAATTTGGAGTAATATTGGCTTTATGGACAGGACCACCATCTTGCTGAAAGCGTATATTCTGCCTCACAATCAGTTGCAGTTCGTCAAGATATGCAGCTATAATCTAAATCATTAGCGAAAAGATTACTATATAACGCTCGGCTGTTAGTGTACCGTGAATAAAGAAACGGCCTACAATGTTCCCACCGAAGATGCCACATCAAACATTAACACTAAATCTTCTATGAAAATTGCAATCGCTCACTCTCTTGGGTTTTTGTAACTCCAGCGATAATTTTTGTTTCGACCATTGTTGGTAAAGGTACATTCGTCGGGCCATAGAATTTTCATAAGAAAATTGGCATGAGTTTAAAAACCAATATAAGAAAGTTATTCGTCCTGCAACATTCGATTATAAATTTTGAAGTAGGTTGGCCTAATAAAATAGTAAAAGTAAATTAATATGTAAGTAATAAGATGTAACGCACGTTATAAGGACGTGATATTGTTTTCTCAAAATTGGTGAACCGTGCTAACAGATGCGTTAGTGTTACGCTCAATTTCACCGACGATTGTTGTCTTTCTTCGACGTTAAGTAAGATGTCCAATTCTAAAATTTTGGTTTCAAACACAATGATTTTCTTTCGCTTTTATTAAATACCCAGCTCTTCGTAAGCGCTGTTCCGATTTTCGGAACTTACGACGGTTTCGGCAATTCTGGTAGGAAAACGATCAACACAAAACCTCTGCGCTTATACACTATTTTTTACTACTCAAAATAAACTTACTTGTAGCATATCTACTACTGGGTGACCATAAATGGTTGTGATTTTTTTTCTTAGGTTGGCACTGTTTATGTTGGTGGCACTGTAAGTCTGTGTCAAATTCGAGGTTAGCAGGTCAGGTTTTTCATCAGTCTGTGTCAAAACTGACGTAACACCTAACCTGCTAATCTTGAATTTTTACTTACCGTTCTAGAACGTTGATCTCGTCTCGAAAACTCGAGAATTTGGTTAATTTCCTCTCGAGCATTCGAGATCGAGAAATGTCAATCTAGATCTCAAATTGCAAGACGAAACGAGACAAGATCGAGAATTATTTCGTCTCGGCGGAATACGATATAAAAAAGAGCATATGAAAGGAATGCAGGGCGTTTCTTCAGAATTATCAGTACAAAATTACTTAACTGAGCGCATTATGAAACATGTTATCGAAAACATTTGAAAAACGCTTTATTTTAAGAGGTCGGATGGGTAGACAACCAGTTGGATACGCCCCTTAAAAAATCTCCGGTGGCGTGCGCTTTAATTCGCTTCGCAGGCGTCTCCTGCCCGAATTATACAATAAAAAAATCCTAGATTCTTTCTGATAGAGAAGCATGGGGATTTGCAGATAATGGAAGTTTCATCAAAAAGGATCTTATGACTGGTATCGCGTTACTGTTCGGCAATGGTTGATGATGAGGCCCGACTTGAGACAGCGCTGGTGTTCAGACATGCGAGTTCTTACTGAACGTCCTGTTTCACCAATCTAGACAGCATTACAAGAGCAAGGGACACTATAAACACCTTTAGATGACATAGTGTTTATTTTATCTTTAGGTGAAGGAAGAACTTGTGAGATTTTGCTCGGGGGTTTGAATACTGTTTTAATGTTTTTTTTTTCGAAGAAACTTTCTTACGGTCGGTGACTTGGTGAATATAGGGAAGAAAGACTATTGCTGCGGGACGATCAGGTTTTGGAGGTTTAGGTGACCGTAGATGAAGATGGCGATTGATACCTATCCCTATCACGGTAACCGTTGTTCCTAAGAGCGAATTGATTACGGAAACAACTCAAGCTCCATAAAAGATGGTTTATGTAAAGGAATAAAAACAAACGCCGTTAAAATGCTAATCTCAACACTCGATATCTCCGAGCACAACAAAGAAAATCTAAACATAACTGGCATACGAAATAACTGAAAAACGTGTAATGCATGAGTAAATTAAATCTCAAAAACGGTTGAATTTTGGAGATACCAAATAATAAGATATACTAAGAAGGCTCATTAAAAGGGCTTTTCAAAAATTCAAAGATTAGCAAATTTACAAATTTTTACTACTCTGTATAGATTTTATACTCGGGAGACCAGAGGGAGAAATATTTGAACATTTAACGTAATGAAGTATAGAATTCTTGTGTATTCGGTTTTTTTTCATTTGATTTCATTGGATATTAGAATTAATACATTCCTGCATTTCTAGGCTTTTTGTGTTTATTATGTCTTGTATCAACGACTAGATTTTTATTTTCTAAACTTGCTTTTATGTTATATTCGCAGATTTCAAGTGTTTAAATTAAGATTTTAATGGCGTTTGCTGTTTATTCCTTTAAATAAAGCATTTTCTCAAATTCAAAATGCACTTGGCAAAATTTAAATACTACATCCTTTCATGTATGGTGGTATGGCTCAAGAATAAAGAAAGGGTTTTTCCTGTCTTTTACCAATTTATATTTTACGAAAATATGACGGTCACTGTATATGGCGTTCTATTTAAAAATAAGTAAGTTTGGTTCGCCACACTTTTTTGAGCCACCTTTCGTGCACAACTTTTCTGGTTAGAAATAAATTTGATCTACCCCTCATGCTGTATACTTGATAGATAAAATATATTAACACCTACATAGTAGTTACGCTCCTAAGACGCTGAAAAATATCTATGCCTATGGAAGCATAGGCACGCCAGAATTCAAAATATTTTAACACTGTGGCTAGTGTCCCGACGCAGGACTAATGTCCCAGCTCTCCGGTCTGACGTCACGACAAGAAGTCCGAATTGGCCAATGATTGAATTTACTCAGCCGTACTCCGCCTTGAGCCTCCTGATAAGAGGTTGTCATTGGCCAATTCGGCATTCTTCTGCTGATATCAGGTCGGAGAGCTGCGGCCTCGTTTTTCAGCCCATATTGCTGAAGTCGTCAAAGGCGGTCGCTCTACTGTTGGGTTTATCATTGCATTCCACTCGGGATCTATGTAGTGGGCTTGTTTTCGCCCGTTCCCACCATACTGAGGTTCTGTTACTACTTTGCTGCAAGAACATGTATACTCATGGAAAGTTATTGCGAATATACATAGAACACCGTAAAGAAAGTAATAATTTAGGGGAACTGTTAAGTGAATTGCATTTAAACTTAACTGATTTACCTTTTATTGGAAAAGTAATATTTTAGAATTGTGCTTATAGGTGCCGATCAAGACAATAATCTGGAAGGTGAAAACAATCTTAATTCTGAACAGGTAGACAATTTGGAGTATAGTTACAACATTAGTGAGAATAGTAATAACAATCAAAACAATGGTACTGTTATGATCGCGTCACCAGGTTTTAGTTGTTAAGGTGACGCATCAAACAAAAAACAATTTAAAATATATCTTTTTACATACGCACGTATTTTATTCAGTATTTGAAGATATGAGCTTAATAAATTAAGATATAGAAGGTAATTATTCTAAGTAAAGACATTTTAAATAACCACTTGAGCGTCACCGAACAAATTGAAAATATGATCTGGGCTAGTTCATATTTTAGAAAACGTGAAATATCTCACAGAAACTAACTAAAATGAAACCACATTTTTTAAAAGAAGTGGTAAGGAAAATATAGATCCTAGGAAAGAAGAAAGAACAAAATTGTAGCTTTCTCAAAATACGGCATAAAGAAAATTTTGACTTGGTTTTTATCAAAGGAACAAGTAGATTTATCTTTACAAACTGGTTAAAAGGTCGATGGGTAATATTTAGAAAATAATTCAGGAAAAGTATCAAACGTGGTTTTGGACGAAAAAGTTGATTGTTTTTTGTATTTATTGGGTCGTTGGATAAAACTTTTCTCTCGTGGATTATTTGTACTATACATTACTTGTAAAATTACTTATACCATAAATAACTATTATTATACTGTCATATGAATTTATATCGTGCCCTGCACCTTGCATCAGTTGTAATAATTTGACATGTACACAGCACACAATGACAGTCCCGACACGCTGGATGTCATCACATGATGACGTCGGTCGGTACTGGACTTGAGTCTTTTGTCAGAGCGCTAGCTACAGCGGTATTATAATTATTAATATATGTCTTAAATTATCAAGATATGTCTTATGTAGCATAATTATGCAGAGCGATCAAAAATGAAGTTGATTGCTGGAGCCCATGAAAATTATGGCCATTGTCTACACTGCACTTTATCAAGCTACATTTGCACTACAATTAACTGTATTATTAGTTCATTTAACTTTAACAGTCTAATAAGCTAGACAAATATGCAAACATGTGTATCTTAAACCAAATTTATACATTAAATTGATAGGTAATTTTAAACTTGAAAAAAATTGACAGTTATTTGTCAACAAATAGCATGCTGCAGATTAAGCAAATTTTTATTGCTTTCATTGGCTCCTGCGATCAAGTTTATTTTTGATCTCCCTGTACATAACTTTTGAAGATGTTAATAGATTCTTATATATCTATACCGGGTGTCCATTCTCAAAGTCGAACATAGGCAATTAACATTAGTGCATTCACTCGTTCTTCATTGAAATAATTAATTTTTCTGTAGATAATTTTAACAGACGTTGACGGAAAATATCTGATTTACGCCAACTAATTACCATTTGTTTTGACAAATGCTATCGAACTTGAAAAGCAAGGCATGGCATATTTAAAAATTCCCAAGTTTTAAATTAGTATTTTAAAATAAAAATCGCATCTTGAATATTATTATTGGTATCATTTGATGCGGAATAATTTTATCTTTCCATTGATACCATTACCTTCCCTGTAAGTTGAATTGGCGAGCAGGAATTGGCAAAAACGTTCAATACAATGTTAATCGCCTATGTTCGACTTTGAGAACGGACACCCGGTATATCTGAAATGTAAGCATCAAGAATGTATCGTTTACATATTTATAACATTTATTTCTTCTTTATTAATATCTAGTCATGTGGTTTATTTTTATTGTTTTTGTGTCAAATATTTGGTTGTACTAAACATTGTTAAACAACAACTAAACTATTTGATAATTATATCGTTGCAGAGTGCTAATATTCCAATGGTAGCCTTAAATAGCGACTATTTGTATTGACAATCAGCTTTAATTACAGTTTGTATTTACAACAATAAAACGGACGAAAGATTCCAGTTTTCATGTTCACAATATATTTTATCTACGACCACCACTAAAAGTAGGCATTTTAGCGCTAGCTTGTTTCACTAAAAGTGACGTTTTATAGTTTACCGTGGTTAAAGAAATCAGCTGTTTACTTTTAGCCCATGTGCTAAAAGTGAAGTGAGGTTATAAAACTACAATTTCGAAGTGGAAGTGAAGTTGTAAAGTTATTCTAGTTGCTTCTTGCGTTACAGGTAAAGTGTTTTTGAAATAATTAATGTAATGAATACAGTCAGATGTGGAGTATTAATAATTACATTTCGTAACTGACCTTAACTACTGTCATTCGCAAACATTTGCCCTCGCGGCATGGGCTACTGTTTATTCTGACATAAATTAGAAGTGTCTATGATGCAAACCTTTGTTAAATTGATATTTATGGATTAATAACAGTAAAATTAAGGTCGTAGATAAAATATTGTATGCAACGCGTGCTAAAAGTCGTTTATGCATGAGACATGTTATGAAACTCAGCCTTCAGCTTCGTTTCATAATTTTCATGTTTCGTGCATAAACGTCAACTTTTAGCACTTGTTGCATAAATAGCTATTTAATAATGGCGTGTATAGGTATGAATTTAATTTTTGATTGTTTTACTGGTACTGGATGCAACTACTTAGTTTTTCACATACTCATTTAAACTGTAGACATTTATATTTTTAAATAAAAATTCGAATCTAGAAAAATTGGAATTAAAAATTATAAAAGTGCAAGACAATCTGTATATAGCTGTATAAAAGAATTAACTTTGGATGTACTCGTACTAACCGATTATTAATTCAAATATGCTGCGACTGCTCTCACTCACTTTCAAATAAAAACATGTTTACCGTGGAATGTCCTTATCTCTGGGATGTTGTGGAACGCTCCGTATCACCTTAATCATGTTTTGAGCGCAGAAACATAAACGACTGGAAAGGTCGCAGCAAATTGCCATTTGAACGAAGAAATCTAACCAGCTACCCACTATTTTCAAAAAGCGTATCGAACCGTTTTCCTGTCAGCCCTCCTCAAAGCCGGCCTAAAGACGCAAAGCATGTTCGGGACATGTTTAATTCAAAGGCAAACCGAATCGATTTCGAACAAGACGTTTCTTTCGCAGGAAGTTCCCTGTGTCCTGGCCCGTGTTTTTCACAACCCGAGGAGGGCAATCAACAGCGCAGGATGTGGCAAATAAGAATAAACACGCGGTGAGAGGAGCAGCTACACGGAACTGTTTTCGGGCGCTTGGTCGGGCAGCGTGCCAGCGTGTGTTTGCATTCATTTCCTAAATCAAAGGTCATCCTCCAGCCTTATCCGACCATCCATTATGCAAAGCCGCCGAGGATATCTGCATTTTTTATTGAAGAATATCCTTCAGGCGTCGCCATTGTGCTGTCAATCAGTCCGAGAACTCCAGACGCTGCTGAGGGACCACTATTAACTGAAGAGGGTTGCACTAGCGCCGGAGGAAGCACTTTGATGCAACATTCGATACTGTCCGCCCATCAGAAGGCCAATCGCGAGCAGATGCGCTCCGTTGAGATGACGAACTTTGCCTGCTCCTGGGTTTCATGACTCATTTAAGTCAGAAACTTTTCCGATTTTGAAGATCGAATATGAATCGCTAGAGTTATGTACACCTTCACCACGAGTTATTACTAGATCAGGGACGGTTCCTATAGACATGTTCAGTCTTGCTTCGTTGTAGATTACCAAACACACACAGCTTAAAAATCGCAAATATTAACACAGTGGGGTGCACCCGGTGTAAAAATACTAACTCTAAATTAATACTACTGTAAATCAGCAATCATCGACCGGAACAACAGTAAATGTAGGTAACAAATAATTGTATGAAATAAATAAAAGTAATAAATACCGGTAAATGACATTTAAAGAGGTTTCTAAAAATTCGAGGGGTTTAAGAAGCCTCTGTCGAGAGCAATACTGCTTGGTAAAATGATTCGATAAAGCTCCGTACGTCGCCAGTGTACAGCGAGGCTCTTTTACTATGATCACAAGGCAATCCTGTTTATAACTAGCAGCGATCAAACATAGATTAACTCGGGTAAATGATCGTAAAGTGCACATTTAACCTTAGAACTCTTGATCACATGTGCAGAGTAGCGCTAGGGCACATGAGGGGGGGGGGGGGTAACAAACGTATTGGTAGGCGTCCAGCAGGCAACAATCCAAAGCAAAAGAACGGGTATGATTGATCATATAATTTACCCCATAGCTAGAAATAGGACTGATAAGGGCTTCCAGGTACGCAAATAAACCAATCCGTCGTCAAAATGTGGAAATAATCTTCCAATACCGTTGTCTTCAAACCAAATCCACACAATTGTGAGTGCAAAGAAAATCCAAACTCAAATTTGCATGAGGCACGCAAGAATCATGCAAATGAAAGCGACGACTCGCCGCGTCTTAACAATTCAAAAATCGGAAAGCAAAACGGGCACGAAATTAACCAGTTGTGGTAGGCGGAACATTTGGGTGACTGCAATGCGCCGTCACTATTGAGACGAAAATCGCGGCGCGATGTATGCATTAGTATTGCCGGAGATACTCTTTGGCGTTTGATTTCTTGCGAGTTTTATCATCTTATTGATGCACTCGTTTTACTGTCTTCGCCGCATTCTGAGTCATCGTACTACATCGTCTAGTTTACACTGTTTTATTATACGGGTTGTCGTGTGGCTCGAAGTCCATTGCTTAGGGGCGTATTATTGAAGTCATTTAGGGTTGAAATTGTTTAATAAACACAAAACACGTGCCCCGTCCTACATAACTTTGGATAGCATTACTGCACAGGCTAACTCGAATCCTCGGCGATTATATTGTCGCTTATCACAAAGGCCATCGGATGACGAAACGCATTTATAACTACATGATTAACGCTTTGTCAAAAAAACACGTTTTTGCTCAACAAAATGGTCATTATCCGAACCAGAAGACCCGTTTATTATCTTAATACATGATCAAAATGATAAGCAAGAAGGATTGTCGCTTGCTTATGCACAAATCGTTAGTATTTCTAAACAACGTTATATGAAATAAAAATACGTAAACTAATTACTTAAATCGATAATCAAGCAAATGAATGGTTCAAGTTAGCAGATTTTAAATGTATTGCATCAATGTTGATAAACATTTTATTAAATTTGTGCGTTTCTGAGAGCTCTGAATTGAAACAACAATCATTCTTCGATTTTTTTGGGAGCACCATCAGGTGCTACATATTTCTGTAGTCCTAATATCTAATGAGCGCTAGGCGCCATTTAGGAGTATGACAGAAGATAGAAAAAAACTGACCTTGCGTTCCCGACGATATAGCAGGTCCTGTAGTGACTCCAAGACCCCTTGCACTACCTGTTAGCATGAGGTTTGTCGCCGTCCATAAAACAGTTGTTGGGTCACTCTAAAGTCACCCATCCAATCGTGATACAAATTATTTAAAAATGCAGTTACCTGCCTACCAAGATGAGGCGGTGTGCCGTTCTGCTGTTGCGACATCAAAACTGTTTTTCAAAAAGGAACGTTCTCTATCTAAAGGGCAGTTCTTAAAAAAAAGGTTTGACAAGTTGGTTATCAATAATTCCATACCAAACATTTATTGAAAATCCTTTTTCATTGGTTTTGGTTTTCAATTGACCAACAATTTTATTGATACCATCTCTATTGAAGCTAGCCTCGTCAGTGAATAAAATGTCAGTAGCTGCTAATGTCATGTGATCTGCATCCGTAAATGTAAGTCCGTTTGTAACAATGCATGTACTCGTTGGAGATGATACGGGTATAAGGCAAACTCGTGTAAGGTCTTCTATCCCTTCATTCGTGTAACGCCTGCATAGTTAGGTATTCTTCGCACATTAGTGAATGGACTGACGGTTTCCAAGTCTGTAGCCATTAGATTTTGCTTTTACTGCGTCTATGATTTTATCTACTATGTGGTTAAAAACAGAGGACTGCCGGATATCAGTTGAAGTCGATATTTCTTTTGTATGTTTATTCCCTACTCACATTTTAGTGATATTGTGTTTTTTCAGACTTTCTATGGTTCTTCTGTGCTGTTACTTTCTCTTCCAATATATTTATGACGTCTGATAGGCCTTCTCAATCCAGGTTGTTGTTCGTTCGCTGGTAAGTATTTCTCTATAGTTAGATTCTTTCTTGCATTATGATGATACTTTTTACTTTATGATTTTGTTGAACAGCTTTCTAAATTATTGAGCTAGGGTTCGCCTCCGCGTTCTATGTGGTCATTGACGATATCGTCTACGTCTAGTACTTCTTGTTCTGTAGTTTTTCTATTGCAGCTTTTATTTGATCTTTCTTATTATTGTTATTGTTTTCTTGTCCAAATTATCCTCTTTTTCGTTTGTTTCCCAATATTCTTAGTTTTCGGGGTTGTTTTCGATGTGTGCAAAGTTCAAAGTTCAAGGTACGCAGTCCACTATTCCTCACTTGCAGTTTTTATTTTAATGCTTTTATTTACTGTTTTCTTCATGTTAGAGCTAAATTGCTTACTTTTGAATAGTTTCGGGTGAGTAGCTTCCTATAACGTGTAGCAGGCCACTGCTACTGTCAAATTAAAAACGTTGTCAACAGATCAATTGCTGATATTGACCAAAACTAGTGGGATTGATATGTTGCAACGTCGGTTGTACGAAGGATATATAGATTTGCCCTGGGCTTTTTGTTTTTCACTGTCTTAATAAGCAGCTATCGCCAAGGTTCTTATGTAATAATCAAGATCCACATGTAGGTGACCGATTCTATTGAAGATGGCATCGAATTATGTATCCTACTACGTCACCCAGCGTATTATCATTAAATATGTGTGTGCTACAGGTTCACCGCGTTTTCATCTTCATCATAGGTTTCAAACACATTTCGTTGAAAAATTTCTTTCACGAGTGCAGTGTTCGACTGGTGCAAATCGTTTAATAGCGGTCGGGAACGTGTGTCCAAGAACCCGCATGTTGCAAGACCCGCTAGCGCAACTGCATTCATGGTCCAATTTTAGTAGATTTCTTAGTTGACAGGAAGACTGTAAGTGCAAAGTATTATAGTCAACTTTATTTAGGAACTAGGAAGGCTATGAAAACTGAACAGTGCCAACTATTGATGTATTGATATTTTAATCCGTGATAATGCCCATCCACATGTTGCTCACTTAACTTAAGAAGAGTTGGATCAATCAGAATAGGAAGTGTTGCTTCACCAACTCACTTTAAGGTTCTGGCTTATCTACCTACTAGTATAGATTCATGAAGGAGTATATGGGAAACAAAAAATTTAAGTCGAATGCAAAGGTGATGGAATCGACGCAAATTTGGATTGACCGGCGACCAAACCACTTACTCTATGTTGATATTTGCAAGTTTCCCAAGCATTGGAATCAGTGTGTACTAAGGCAGAGCATTACTTTCAAACACAAAATTGTTTTCATCAACTTTGTGTTGTCCTTATTATTGCTGTATAAGAAAGTCTAACTCAAATATATACTCCCCTCGTAGGAAAAGCAGGCTTAAGAAATGCCTACATAGAGAAATCTATAAGTTGTAGTGTTCGACAAAACCACTTGGACTCTTTTATATGTTATTGAAGTATGTTGCTGAATATTCGAATGAAATAGGCGCGTTTGGAACTAACGAGTTTGAATAATGAAATTGCTAGATACACACAAATTTATCTTGAGAATTTCAATAAAAAATTTCTTCTAATTCCATATTAATGCTTAATTCAAGAATGACAACTTAAACGTTTTAGTACGAACCAAGAAATACAGTTTTATAAATTTTTTGCTCTCGCTTCGCTTTTGGCCAATACAAAGTCGCAAGTCGAGGGGGATTTTTCACATCGTTAGTTTTAAACAGACTCGAGCCCCCTGTCTCATAGTTCTTTAACATATTTTGACAACCCATCATGTGAGAAAGGTAGATTTACGTTGCTTTTCCTCAAAGGCAAAGGCTGGAAGCATATCGATTGATTTTTTTTTGTAGTATCTTTATGTCGTGTGGGCTTAGACGAGTAAAACAAACCGACATAAATACAATTCTAAACCTAACAATTTCATCGTTATACAGTTTTAAAATATTTCCACTCTGTTAACTATGAAAGAAAGAAAATCATCTGTTTGTGACAACGTTATTTTCAAGATTTACAATTCACTCTGTATAGAAATTGGAATATTCTTTTTTTAAAGGTGCTAAGAATATGGAACAACAAAGTCTATAATAAACACTTGCCGCAGTGAGAAGTTATTTACATATGGCAGCAAAATGTTAAGCAAGATAAACGGCAATATAATAGCTACCGAGTATTATTTATTTAAAAATAAAAATAAATCTATATGTACACCTTCTAACAAATGTTTTCACCAGTTCTGTGATTGCCCCTTAATAGGTAATAGGCCAGTATATTAAGTACTTAATTGTATACCTTTGTTTCCAATTGTATATCTTTGTTTCCAATTGTATATCTTTGTTTCCAATTGTATATCTTTGTTTCCAATTGTATATCTTTGTTTCCAATTGTATATCTTTGTTTCCAATTGTTTCGTATGTATATACTTTAATGAAGTGCTTGAATTTTTATACACTACAAGATAACCAGTCCAAGAACTTCACAGTTTAATATTCCATTATCAAATTCAAACCGCGCTAGAAATAGGAATGTGTTCGATATTTTTTAAAAAATTATTACAATGGATTGCAATAAGCCTGTTATAAAAACGAAAGAACTAAGTAGACAGCGGCGTTCTTAGCTGAGCAACTCCATATAAATGCAAAGCACCGTAGTCTCCTGCCCCATTTAATGCTCCCTCAGGACACCTTTAAAGAGCAGGCAGCAAAGGTGTCCGAGTTCATCAATACCGACAACACCTTTCAAAATAATGCAACAGCTGTCTGATTGCGTATGCTGTAAATCTTTAACCGATTGTGTGTATTAAATATAACGACTACCTAATTTTGTATTTATGCAGATATCTTGTCATAATGTCTTTAATAGATAAGATTTTTTTTTACATTGTAGAATCTGTTGTTTAGGAAATGTACGACCACCATTTTCATAACTCTTTTTACCGAGCAAACAAAAACAGTGCTAAACAATTGAATCGCCTGTCAGTGGTGGTCCATCGGCAATTACTTATAAAGTCGAGAGTAGAAAGTAAAGCAAGCAATTCAAGAATTCACCGGCCTTCGAGTCGGTTGTAAAAAGCAGCAGAGTTGAGGTGGCCACACACGGTCGGTCATTCCCCGATTTGAAGCCTGAACTGTCATGATAGGCTTGCATCTTCGCACACAGGATGCAACAGGATTTAATCTTTGGCTTTAAGGACATTACACCAATTGAGCTCCCGGCTCACATTGTGAACAACAAAACAAAAGGAGACGGACAGACATGTTAAGAGACTGAAGTGCACTCAAACAGGTTCAGTTCGGAACTAGGGTGACTACTTTTCAATTTACACAAACCCTAAGATCCTTCGTAAGTAAAAAACAGGTGTTCTTCAATGAGAAATACAAATGTTTATAGAAAGAAAAAAGCGAGCAAATAAAAACCATGTTTTTAATTGCATTTTATTAATCGTTAGCAAATATAATGCAAGGTGTAACTGAAATACGTGTCCATATCGTACGTCGTACTAAACACGGATTATTTCTGCTTGTTCTGCTTGTATTCAAAATAAAACATCAACACAGACGGTTTGCATTCATATCGAAGTGCCAACAATCGATGACGCAGCTACAGGGATTATTAAACAGTGCAAAAAGGCACAAATTATGCAAAGAGCATATAAGAAGCCACCCGAGAATTACTGAGGATTACAAGAAGGTACTGGTGGTGTGTTAATGAGTTTTAACTATTTTTTAATTAACTAAAAATGAAAAGTACCACCAATTGTGAGGTTATAGTGTCCTGAATAACATTTATAGAAACAATTAAAAATTAAGATCAAAGAATGTACACTTACAGATAACCAACTGTAAATCATGTTTCTATGGTGACTTAGGGAGTCGCTTGTATTTTTTATCTTGGGAAAAGCCAAGCCGAAAGCTTGTGTGTTATTTAGCTTCCCGATTTTGATAAATTTTGTTGATAAAAGTAAATATTTTGTGCTCAGTTGTGCGTTTTATTAATTAATTTGCCTGTGTGGAGGCCAGCTGTGGTTAAATTGGCTGTGTTACGGAGTGCAGTTCCAGAATAAATTAGACCTGGAGCGTAGCTTGTGCGAGATCGTCTTCGGAGCTGAGATATTACAAGTTTTGGAGCTGCGGGAAGCAGAAAATAAAGTGCAGCACTTAGAGGAGGTTTTATTCGTGATTCAGAAGCAGATAGCAGCAGCTGAAATATTGCCAGGAAGCAGATACGGGTTTGGCGTCCTTTTCAACCGTAGCCTGAGCGAGTTCGTCCTTTAGAGCCGAGATTCTACAAGATTGGGAGCTGCGGGAAGCGGACAGCAAAGGGCAACACCTAAAGAAGGCCTTATTCATAGTCTATAAGCAGGTATCAGCAACAGAGAGCTTTCCAGGAAGCAAATAAAAGCTTGGCGTCAGTTACGGAAGCCGGAAACGAGATCAGCGTTATTTAAGAAAAAACAAATGAGAGTTGGCGTCCTTTTGCACTTGAAAAACAAATTCAGGTTAGCCAAACTACTTTATTATTATAAAAGCATTGTTGTAATTTACCTGAGGTGAACTTATTGATCGTTGGTTAATTTGTTTGTCAGCATACGCTGAATTTTCTGTGTTTCGAACAGCTTTGTTTGGGTTAAATATTTTATGGTCATCTGTCATTCGTAGGAATTGAGCATTTGCCATAAAATGGTTAAATTTATCAACAGTGTAACAACCCAACCCTGCAGATAGCAGTCTCAAATTGCTAGCCGGCGCAAAAGCTTTAATAAGTTACAAATGGATAGGATGTAGAAAGAGCAACACGCTTTTATTACAGTGAAGCATAATTAAATAATCATGTTTTATTTAGCTAGAGAGAGGCAATAACATTCAAACTAAGCTTTATGTAGTGGGTCAATTTTATTTATTTATCGTATTACAAATAATATTAAAGTATAGAGTTACTACAATATTATACCTTTGATTACAATAAAATCAAAGATTATACGCTCGGGCCGCGCGCGAGATTTTTTGTGGCGATTTTATTTTTATTAATACAACCGACTTACGGTGAAGTTAGTGTTAGACATTATTAGAAGATTAGCGTAACCTGGAAAAATTATAACAAAACCCGGAGTCCCGAGATTTGGTGTTGAAACCCTGAGACTCGGGGTGATACCCTGAGAGGTGGTCACCGTATTCGGAACTGACAATAAAAATCCAACACGTTAAACCTGTCATTCCCGGCTGACAAGCCATCATCCATGAACGCGACTGAACAGTCCGACTGACATGCCTGGCTTCAAGTCGAGAATGGCCGTGTGCGGCAGCCTTTAACCTGAAAGAAATTATCATAAAATCTGCACCGAGGCGTTTTTCTTGTCCGATTTCCCTGGCCAACCCTTCCCGACAATGGCCACCGCCGTCATTCAGTCGGAAACGCGCTGTTGCTTAAACGACCCGGAGGAAAACGGACGCAACCACACCTCTCAAAGGGCGATTGGGCCCAACGTTCCAGTTCGCGTTACGCAACTGTGATAAAAGAAGTCGGCGATTCTTGTACATCACGGATGGGTTGCGTCACGGCACTTTCTTGTTTCTTAAGGTCGCTCTCTTGCTTGCCTCCTCATTGCGAACCGAGCGATAAACGCAGGATTGACCCATTTGTCATCGCAGTTGCCTTCGGCGTTATTTAAGAACGAATTTCGACGTTAATTTTGATCAAATTATGAATTTGGTTGGTACATGACGATTGCCCATCTGTAACTAAGATTTTAAGATTGGAAAAATCTTGCCATACAATATGGATGCAGCTTTCGAGTGTCTTTCGAAACTGAAAATTTCCGCCTCTATTATGAAAAAACTGTGAAATCAGCAAAATTTTCTAATTACGTTCGTGTTTATGTAAACTGAGAGCGAGAATATAGCGGGGATACCATTTAGTTCCAAACTGTATATTGGGGATGATATTCATACTCTGCTACATTTCTAGTAAACTAAGCTAATTAAAAAAAATGGAAAGCTACACCTACAGAATTTTTTTTAAATTTTGAAATTGTTACTTTGAGGTATCGAAAAACTTATATGCAGAGTTCATCAAATGGGGTAAATTTATAAATGTCGAAGTACTTAAAAAATCACGTAGGGCAGGCCTTGGAAAGAAACATAAAAATTGAGTCATGTTTAACTTAAGTCTGTAGTTGAATGTCAGATTGCAATTTGTTTATGAAAACATTTGTCTCTGTGACAGACAAAAGTTTACGCTGAATTAAGTTTACTTGTATCAAGCAAAAAGGAAAATATGATGACATTTACACAACAACAACGAGTGTATTAATCATAATAGTCAATAAAAATTGTTTTCATTAAGTGTTTTGTATATTTTTAAGAAAATAGTTCAAGATCAAGATGTAATTTAGTTCTCTCTGACTTATGGTAGTTCATTTGCTTCAATGGGTATCTATCAAATTATGGCGAACTTCAATTTGATCATGGCATGCTGCGAATGAGTTTTTTAAACATACACCTTCTACAATAATTGAAACTTGCTTGTTTCATATTTTAAATTATCAGATTCGACTAAATTTGTAGTTTATTTCCATTTCCAATGATAATTGTTATCCCTTGAAATAGAAAGTCATAATATTGACAACTAGGATAACATAGCACTTGCTTGCGACCGCAAGAGCCAGTCGGGCACTGAATTCTTTCTGACTTGGAAAACTAAGGATGTACCAGGTGTTGCCTATAGTGAGTGCTGCACTCGCGTATCATCAGGGCAGCCTTGAAAAGCATCGCAGGTATGGTCACGTCGCATATCTGGGAATGATTAAGACTGGGGCATGAGGTGTTTAAATGATTCCTAATCATTAATAATTGTTCCTTTGTTGCGAGTAAGGCCAGCCAGACCTTAAACATGCTCACCAATGCCCATTAGCTCTTAAATGTGTTAACTACTGTACATGGCGCGTGTTATGTAATTGATAGAGTTGTTTGTAGCGATATTTATTAGCTGCCGCGCGGCACTTTGCATATTCATGGCTGCACGAAGGCTTTCCACTTGAAAATCCCTCGTTTTCCTTCTTTCGCGGGCATCGGCTGAGCCCGATTACAGGTCGGCGTTATTAATTACGCGAACTGCTGGCGAATGTTATCAATAGGTAATTACTGTAATGTGATTAATGTTTTTGTACAAAATGGTTTTATTAATTATGCTAGGCTAAGAGCAGTGGATGTCATATCGCGAGACGCATTATTTACATCCCAAAACGAAACTATGATAAATTGTTCTTGTACTCTTTCGTTCTTTGACGAAAATTTAGTTTTATCTAACCTTCGTGATGAAGTCGTTCAGAAATCGCAAAGTTGAAGAAGAATGAGCGGAATTTAATGAGATTTAACTAATGAGGAGGTATTTCGGAACATTCTGTAATCATTATAATCAATGACAGCTTCAGGATAAAGTTGTTCTGAAGTGGCACAAAAAATATCGAAATTAAATTAGATTTAACTAAATAGCAAATTTGAAATTTCTTGCAATACCTGAATGAAATCTAACGACTTTGAAGCTTGCTTCCTCACTGAAATTAGTATTTCTAGCAATTTTACTACAAAGGCAACTTTATAATAGAGACGGCCACAAATGTAGAAATACTAAAAATTGACGGAATTAGAATAGGATCACGTAACCAGCAGGCTCGACATGTGCAATAACTGAAATATATGGGTTGTCAATCTTGTTAAATACTTAATTTAGTATTTCGCGCAATCCAACTACAAGGACAGCTTCTGGAAGTTGTAATATAAAAATGGCAGAGAAATAACGGAATTAAATTAAATTTGATTAAAAAACGAGTTTGGGAATTGCAGTCGCTGAAATTTGTTAGAATTTTGTTCTTGCAAGTTACTTTGGTATTTCAAGCAATGTAACCTTCAATAGCAACTTTATGATAAAGACGCTTAGAAATTGTGGAAATAGCCAAAATAAACGGAATTAGATGAGGGATAAGTAACGAATAGGTTGGAATTTGCAATAATTGAAATGTATAAACTTGCGCTATTGTTCGTTACTTAATTTACGTAGTATTTTACGAAATTCAACCACAAGGATAACTTCAGCAAGAATTAATCTGGAAATGACAGAGAAATTAACGGAATTAAATTAGATTTAAGTAACGACGTGATTTGGTACCTATTTACAGTAACTGAAATGTATGTACTGTCGATCGTGTTCGAAATTCAACCACAAGGACAGTTCAGGAAGAATTAATCTAAAAATAATAGAAAAATAACGGAACTTATTTAGATTTAACTAAGAAGCAGGTTTGGAAATTGCAATAACTGAAGTATCTGTGGATGTTGGTATTGGCCAGTCATATCGAAAATTAACTGAATTATATTAATGCATGAACTATCAATACTGTTCGTTACTTAATTTACTATTTCGCGCAATACAACCACAAAGACAACTTCAGGAAGAGGTACTCTAGAAATTACATATAAATTAGCGAAATTGAAGTAGACTTAAGTAAGAAGCTAATTTGGAAATTGCAGTAATTAAGACGCGTACATTTTTGTGCTTGATCGTTATTTAATTTGACATTTCGAACAATCTAACGTTTAATGGTAAATTCGTGCGGCAACTTCATGATAAAGCTCTCCAGAAAGGGTAAAAATGGCAAAAATTAACGGAATTTATTATATTCAAGTAACCAGCAGGTTGGAGATTTGCAATAATTGAAATATATGAACTGTCACTATAATTCGTTACCTAATTGATACAGTATTTTAGCCACTTCAACCACAAGGACAAATTCAAGCAGAATTAATCTGGAAATAACAGAAAAATTAATGGAATTTAAAAATATTTAAGTAACGAGCAGGCTGGGTATTTGCAATAATTGAAATATATGGACTGTCGATCTTGTTCATTACTTAATTTAGTATTTCTCGAAATTCAACCACAAGGATAGCTTCAGGAAGAATTACTCCAGAATCGATAGAAAAATTAACGTAATTGAGATAGATTTAAGTACGAAACAGGTTTGGGAATTGCCATAAATAAAATCTATAGATTTTTTACCTTGTTTGTTATTTAATTTGGCATTTCGAGCAATCTACCCACAAGGGCAGCTTCAAGAAAAAGTAATACAGAAATGACAGAAAAAATAACGGAATTAAAGTGAACTTAAATAACGAACTGAAATATATCAATCTTGAACGAGAAATATATTGAAAATAATAAAATATATTCAATCAAATACAACTATATAACCGTAATAGATAGAAATAGTAACAATGTGACTGTTAGAAAATACATATAGGGAAACGAAAGTAAATACAATGCGACAGTTTATAAGAAAAAATTAAAAATGGAGCTATGAATACAATAGGCAATAGATGATTCATTAAAAATGTTATACTTATTTCTATTTTAGTTGGAGATAAGATGAAAATAGTGTTATAGTAGTTCAAACGGATGTTAGATCATAAAGCGATAATACTGAGGATACGACCTCACGCATAGAATTGTTTTATTTACTAGTTTCCATATATCAATTTGGTTCTTCTTTTCACAGAACCCCCGAACTAATACTTTCTTTTAAAAAGCTTAATTAAATAGTGCAATGGTGACGCACAAGGCTATAGATAACAATAATATACTTTACTCTGTCAATGTTAGGTTAGGTTTAATGATAATGCTAATGAGAAAAATATATTTCAACACAGCTTTGAAAGCTTAGAAAGCGCGTAGTTATAGAAATGGCCACTAAAGCATTTTAAATTTTCATTAATTATCAAACTAGCTTTTGTTTGTATGTCACGGCAACCTCGAATCAGAATTTATCCCAGTATGAATTTGTAATGAGTTAGTATTGCGCAATTTATTCTACATTGCAATAAGTGCAGCGAAACTGTTATGGAACTACAATTGAAAATATTTACGAAATACTTAAATAGTTTATATACCCCGTTAGTATTTATCATTGTCTATTTTATGGTGTTGAATCAGAAAGCAGTTCGTTTCAAAACACCAGACGTCACTTCTCAATCGCGCATTGAAGGTACTTAAAATTCCTCGAAATGTACTAATCGCGCCATCGGAAAAATTGCAGAACAGGTGACTTGGTTGCTGATCGAAGAGATATTACAAAGTCTACAAAGGAGAGGCTCACGTACACCATGAAGAAAACACTCGAGATAGTGTTATCAGACGCAGTCGCCATGCAACTTCCAGCAAGAATAAAGTGCCTGGAAGGACGAGGATTGGAAAAACGTGCTTCATGTTGTTCTGTATTGTAATTTGTAATCCCAGAAAATCGGGTTTAACGTTAGGATATAATTTAGAAAATGTTTCCATATCGATCTTCTGTAAATCTGTTACAACCCTATATCAAGAACATGTATAAGGTTAAATTCGGAAAAAAATGTCATAGAACAGTAACTGAATTATTTATCATCATTTAGCTATTAAGCTACGACATCGCTTTATTTATAGCTGTTACAACTAACAAAAAAGTAGTTAGGAGGTTCTTTCTACCACTATTGAGCTTCTTACAATTATTATCTCAACTCTCATTACTAATCATTGGTACTAGATGTAAGTACCCAACTCTAAAATGTATGTTTGTTCTTTGTAACTACGTAGCTCAGTTGCCCTATTTTTGGCTTCTGTTAATTAAGAACGAGTTGTTCAGTTTCTCTTGCGGAGCTAATAAAGTGTTTACTCCTTTGACGAAATCTCGAGTGCGTCGTGATAAATTTCTTCTTAAACCCGGCCATATTTTATCGCCGCTCCTCTGTGAGATAACGCTCTGTACCTCCCGAGCGCGTTGGTAGCAACAAAATTGGTCTTCCAAACTGAGTGAAAACTTTTCCATCTCTTTCCGTTCGCCGAGGAGGTGCAGGGCTGTGGCGATGGTGACGTGGCGTATTGCTATTTCGAACGGTTTATTTTTGCTACTTGTAACTTGTTGGCCAACGTTGTCAAAATCGAAATCTGCTGCTCGCGAAAGCCGTGCTGAAATTAAGCCAAAAGCCCCACAACGGCGACGTTTCCTTCCATTTCGATAATTATTATCGTTGCCACAAAGGCCTTGGTAGGTGCGAAGACGTTTAATTTTATTAAGTGCGCCGCGCGAGATCTCCGTGGAAAGAGTACACATAAAGTTTATGTCGGTTCTTTCCGCCGTTGCCTTAATCTGGATGATGTTAGGTGGTCAATAAAATCAACAGCGATAAGATAAGCGAATGCTTGACACGTTTTACTCTGCTTAAGACACATTTCACAGCTGGTATCCGCTTTGTTTCCTGTAACAAAGGCTCCCAGCACTAAATATTTGTAAAGAATTCGTTGAAACTATGTCAAAGGCTCTACTTAGAACTTTAGAAGGCTGAGGGTACCCACCAATTCGCTTGAAAAATTTTCACTATCAGTAGCAACTATTTTAAAAATAGCGTTTTGCATGGGCGTAACTTGGGGCATCACTTTGGGGGGGCAAAATCAAGACTTCACAACATTTTTAAACCTAAATTGCAAAAAAATGATGCACTTGCACTTTAAAATCAAAATTTTGGGGGGGCCACTGCCCCCCCTTGCCCCTCCCAAGTTACGCCTATGGCGTTTTGCACTTTTGCAATCGATAAATTTGAACATTTAGTATCTCATTACGGGATTAGTTGGCTACAATCATGAGCTTAATAAAATTACAGTCTTGTCAAGTTAGGTACTAATTTTCAGGTTATGTCGATGGTGCTGTATTATAAAGTGCAGTAGATGATCTTTTCCTGAAACCGTTAATTAAAGTGGGCTTTTCGAAACTTATTTTAGTACGGAAAATCGCTCTTTACAAAAATAATCATGAAATTACTTTCCTGATTAGTCAGGAATAGTACCTAGTTTACGTAACCAATTCGGAAAGAGCATCGTTGCAGGACGCGTTTCAGGCATTGCTTTCGGCGTCAGCGTCAGCCTGAAGACCTGCAAGCCCTGTAAAGGGCGTTATATTAATATTGGCTAAATTATTAGTACACCAACATTATTCTACCAACAAATTTAAAGATTTTAAATGATTTGTGATAATTGATTTTATTACTGAAATTTAAACGATTTTAGAAAAATAGATACATAACTCGTTAGGAAAGTGTCCTTACTAGACTGGGCGGCTTAAAATACTCGACCTATGGGCCTCGTATTTCAAACAGCCACCTCGTCCTGTAAAGCATCACTTTCCTGACTTGTTACGTAGTATAAAGCGACCGCCAAAAAGGCGGCATCATATGGGACAAATTTTTATTTTCGATTTAAAAAAAAATAATTACGGCAATAGCTTGTGCTTTATATAAAAACCTATTTAGTCCCTACCATATATACCGAGTGATTTTTATTTATTTAGAAAATGGCGTTTTTCGAAATTATCAAAATGCTATTTTTCGAAAATTAAGTCAGATTTTAATGAGGTTTTTAGCGTGTGTTCGTTTTAGCTAACTGAAAAACCTCAAGACCAGAAAACACCAATTTTTCCTTAACTTTAGCTAAAATTTTATTTTCCATTTTTTCATATTTTTCAAAATTTCACTTAGGTGCCAAGACAATTTTAAAATTCAAATTTTTAGGTAAACACTTGAAAGATTTATAATTGGAAAAAATAATATAAAATGTTAAATACTGCTACTACCGAAAAGTAGTAGTATATTTGCATAATTTTTACGTTTTTCATGCATGGCGCTTTTTAGGCGAAATATTTTTCTACGATAGTTAATATATATTTAAATGGCTTCTAAAAACTCTAATCTGTCCCTATTAATGAATTACTGTTACAAAGTTCTGTAAATGTTTTACAGTTATCTGAATGAGGAAATTTTTTGGAAACATATAAACTGGATAAAGAAAAATATCTTCGTTTAGACAGCTGTAAAGAACATTTAGAGGATTTTTGTAACTGTAATTGATTAACAGGGCTAGATTAATGTTTTTAGAAGCCATTTAAATAGATATTAATTATCAAAAACGTAAAAATCATGCGAACATATTACTTTTCGGTAGATAATAAAAATCTCAACGAGTAATTTTATATTATTTTAGCCAATCATAAAGTTTTCACCTAATAAATGTGAATTTTAAAATTAAGTCTTCGTATTTGAAATTTTAAAAAATATTTAAAAAATTGAAAAATTAAATTTTTGCTAAAGTTAAAGAAAAGTGTGTTTCCTGACCTTGAGATTGTTTAGTTAGCTAAAACTCATTTAAATCTTGCTTAATTTCCGAAAAATTGCGCTTTTTGGATTTTGACAATTTCAAAAAACGCCATTTTCTAAATATTAAGTAAAAATCACTCGGTATTACTATATATGATAAGGAATAAATAGGTTTTTAAACAAGCGCAAATTATTGCCGTATTTTTTTTTTAATCGAAAATAAACATTTGCCCCATATGATACCGACTTTTTGGCGGCCACTGTACTAATTTATAGTGTATTACATAACAAGCCGAGTGACTTAAAATACGAGCGAACACTCTCGAACGAGTTATTTACTCTATTTTTCCCACGACTACAAAAAACATTTTTGCAGTTTAATGAAAGACAGCTTTATTATGACAACTGGCATTGTCAGCAGATTGTCAGTAATTATTAGGTTAAAATGATACACAGCGTGTCCAAGATAGGAAGGGCCAGTAGGGGGATCTCGTTAATAGAAAGAGATACAAATTTGGTTAAATGGGAAAAAAGTTACCTAATTAAGGACTAACAAAATGACGGCGAGAAATCCTTGATATGATTTTTCGTTTTTGAGTTACCTATTTTAAAAAACTTCATTTTTGTATTTCAATTCTATTTTTTCTGACGTTAATATTAAAGTTAGAGAGAAACAATGTTCTTTCTAGCAACTTTTCATGGACTTAAAAATTACGTT
Organism: Agriotes lineatus; assembly: GCA_940337035.1. Lineage (NCBI taxonomy): Eukaryota > Metazoa > Arthropoda > Insecta > Coleoptera > Elateridae > Agriotes > Agriotes lineatus. The sequence continues at coordinate 137,310,326 of OW679198.1, read as the reverse complement.
ATCAATTTTTTTAACCGACATTTCGTCTTTGAGCAACCATCATCTTCATTTTTGAAATACGGTCCTTATTTTCTAATGTTACATTTTAGAAGCCCTTTTTATTCTGAATTCAACAATGTACCACACGTTATGGTTTAATTACGTTTCGAGTCGTTTTTTATCATCATCAACCAATTTTTGAATACGGACGCATTTCATACGTTGTTTCAGCTTTTGTAATATAAAGAAATAAGTAATGACTAACCCTCCATGTTTTTAATCCACAATAATCGCGTCTGGTCTTGGAATACAAATCATTTTCAATAACATCCAGTCTGGCTCAATACTTCGTTCTTTAAATTACAAAGCTGAAAGAACGTATACAATGCTCTACGGCAAAGGTCCATATCCTAAAATTTCTTGATGATGGTCAAAAATATTTGAAACGTAATTAAACCATAATCTGTGGTACATTGCTGAATTCAGAATAAAAAGCAAATGTTCATCTCGTGCTGGAATAACCTTCATTTCCACACTTGCTAGACAAGACAAATAACCATTTTTTTAAATTTCGCGTCTATAATACAGTTATTAAAGCACCCCAAAGAGTGTTTTTTTATAGCTTATTCGAGTGCTTTAATAGCCTAGTACAATTTATTTTTTTTAAATTGGTAGTTTTGAAAGCTTTTATGAGATCAAATTGCTGACGGTATTTTCAGTAATATCTCTTAATTCAGGCGGGATTCATGCAAAATCTTCTTCTACTCTCATTTTTAATTAAATTTAATAAAAATATGCAATACAGTTGACACAACCTCATACTTCATCCAGAATTTTCAATTGTTACAACAGCCTTACCAACCCCTTAAATTTTATAACTGCGATTTCTTATTTGAAAATGGTCTAAAAAATGGAAAATGGTATAAAAATTGTTTCATAAATCATTTATCGCACTCGTCCTTTAGAACACTCCCCGCTATGCGGCTCGCATTCTAAACTTGTGGAGTCGTGCAATTTCTCAATTAACATTATAGTAAACTTCTACTTTAAAGTTTTGTTCTCCATCTTCTATGAGTTGGTTGTATTGTTTAGCATCTAAATCGATTACTTCTGCCAATTTAAGTTGGTATCTAAGTGGTGTTACGTTCATTTAGTCTGATCTCTCATTTTGTATTACCAGTGGCGCATATAAAGGAGAGCCCAGGGAGCCCGGGTCCTCCCCGAAACTTTTGAAATGGAAAATAATATGTTCCATATAATGCGTTAATGCGTAATTCGTTCCGCACTAATTAATATGCCCAGATGCTTGAACATTTTCCACCTTGTGTTTCGTTTTCATTATATTAAAATAAATAAATAAGAATAATTGATATTCTGGTTGTGCTTGTTAAGAATATTTACGTTTTCAATACCTACCTGTAAAGCTGTATTTTATCTATGAAAATCTCAATAGTAAAGGAACATTTTAATGATGGGGATGCGTAAAGTGTTACTTTATTCACTAGTGAACAAAATAGTCAATAATCCATAGCAACTAACAAAATACATACATGTTACCGTGGGAACTAGTACACAAAGTAATATGACTACCTATTTAATAAATATTATACAGCAAGTGAATTGAAGATATGTTTGTTCACGAAAAGATGTTGAGCTCACGAGCACGTGGTGCGAGTGAGATCATATCTTTAAGTGAATAAATGGTAGCGTATATATGTTTTTATTCAATTTTGACGAAATTTTGAACAAAAAATTTAAAAGTATTCAAATCGAGATATAAATTTTCACATTCATCGTCGATTTGATCTAAATGTTAGTAATTATATTATTATGATACACGAAGTGGTATGATCAATCATAAAAAAAAATATTTAAAACTAATAAATTTGGAAGATTACTATAATTAAATTTTGATGGTGTTAATTTTTAAATATTAATAATGAAATTAATTGAGACAATGAGAGAGGTAATTTGATATTAAGATATTAATTAAATATACAAATTTGATGGTTGCAGTGAATGTTAATAAAGAACAAGCCAAGGTTACAATTGACAAATGTATTTGTTATAATAATCAGAATGAATATCCTGTAATAATATTATATTTAAAATTGAAAAGAGTGTCATAAGAATAGTATCTAATAGGAATGAAATTTTTGTTTAGTTTAGTTACATAAATAAACTCATTGAAAAATGTACAATTGGTCTTGTAGTATTTAATTTTGCTTAATAAAAACTAGAAATTATGCCTGATTTGTATAGTTGTTTGGTGGAATACAAATATTAAGGCTGTTAACAAATTGACGAGGTATAGAAATGAAAATGAAATATTAATTTTATTGGGGCTGGACAATCTGTGAAAAGGTTGACGAATACAGTGAATTACATAGAAAGAACCAGAGAACTACTGAATTGGAGAAGATTGGATTTATTGGTGAACGTGACACATAATTAAATATTTATTTTTGACATTGGTGGTTGTATGGAAGTAAGGTTGTTCATATAGAGGGAGGTTGGTGGGAGTGCTGCTGGAGTTGGAAGGCTTGTGAGGGGATTGCTGAGTGCAGAGGACTATCTAAGGAATAAACAAGATAAGATCAGATTCATTTATAAAGCTGAAACTTACTTATTGGAGTTGAAGTTGACGTTTGATGAGGGGATTGAACCTGAATTCCGCGGATTCTTGGAATTGGTTGACAGGAACAGGCTGTAGGTATCACACAAGGTGAACATCGGGATCTCTTGAGGGAAGGAGCAGTAGTGTTTGGATATTTGCAGAGTGAGCTTAAGAAGTGATAAGGTTTGTGTTAGTAATTAATATCAAAACATTTTAAATAACGAGCAATAAGGGAAAAAGTAAAATACACTAATTATTTTAATAAATTAATTAATAATTATGTCAATGTAAAAAATAGATTTGTCAATACCTGCTTTGAGAAGGTGTAGAAGTTGGGTTGACGTTTGATGTCATTGAATGATTCAGAATAAAAATAAAAATTTAAACTTCAACTAATAGAGATCTAGATTTGGCGAACCACCCCTGAAATAAGAGTACTTGATTTGAAAGCAATTATAGTTTAAATAATGGGGCATTGTATTAATTGAGGGAAAGCTTAAAGTAAAATATTGAATACATAAATTATATGACTATTTCAAATTTCAAATATATGAGATAACTCCAATATATATAACATAAGGTCACCCAACGTGGTGCAATTGTAATACATAATTAATGACTATGCAGCCGACGAGGAGCTAGCATTCTAAAACAATATATTACACACTACAAAGAGAAATAATAATTGAATGTAAATATTTGTAGAAATAATAAAAATATGATGTTCTTCATTGAAACTTTTTTAATTCGCTAGTGAATTAAAACACTTTTATAATAAAATTACTTATTAAATTTTATAGGTAATTGTAGGTATTGGAAAAATTTTACAAGCCACACGTGAATAGAGAGACTTGATCTATTTGGGGAAAGTTTTCCCCTTATGGACAAAATGCCTCTTCATTCACTTGTATCGTACATAACTATTCTATAAACTTGGTTGCTGTGTCATCTACTTCAACCCAAAAATGCTCTTCCACAAGATGTTAGTCTTCATATAAAGTCAGTTGCTCCTTATGACTAATGTCGAGTGTTGAATATATAATGACTGAAACAATTGAGCTTTTTTGACAACGTCAATGATTTACTTAGGTCTGTTACTTTTTCCGTTGCCTTCGGTGGCAGTGATCGTCGAGCCATAATACTATACTTCATTCGCCGAATCGATTCACTTATATCGGCAACCCAAATTACAAATATCACCTGTAACTAAATCACTAAGATGACTTGACAGAAAATTTTACTTATATCCTATAATCTAAATTTTAACAAAATCATATTAGTAATCAACGTACTGTTGATATTTGTAACTTAAATTGCAAACTTTGCCGACGAGATACGGTGAAGGAAGTATAGGTTTGCGTGATTGCCATATTTCTAGTTTTAACTTATGTAATTTAGAGTTTTGTAGCAAAATAGTTGGAGTTCATCTGAATTTTGCACCACAGGCGGCTGCCTGTTCTACCTGTCCCTAGGGCCGGCTCTGAACTCCTCAATGCTTTTCTTTTTGGACTTTGCTAATCAATATAATACCGCAAATATTGCTGCTGAGAGTTTAGAATCTTATTGCGAGATAGTTGGCTATGCTCTATCATGTTGGCAACATATGAGCTTAATAGAATAGCAGGCTGTCAGGTGCTAATTTCTAGGTTATATCGATGATGCTATATTGCCAAGTATAATATAATAATTATATTTTTCTCTAAGTTTTTACCATTAAATCGTTTGAAAAACTAGCGACAGTAACCGTTCCATGTTTATTTTTACAAATTACGTTTTGCGCTCTAGTAGTTATGATTTCTCATAAGGACGGTTCGACGTCATCAAATAATTTTCAGGTAACGAAAGACGTTTTATGGCGAGTAGCGTATTTTCTTGAAATCGTCTTTAATACCTCAAGTTGCCCTGTCTAAACAAACAAAAAACAATCTGCCAAATATTTTAAACTATGTCGCTAACTGTACTATGATAATGCTATTTTTTTGTTGCGAGCAAGATCTAGGCTTCTATATTACCTTTTTCTTTTTATCAAATGATTTTTTTAAACAAATCAATAAGCATAATTTATTGTAACAATTGCCCAAACATTCCAAACTAAATATGTAGTCTAAAAAGCTAGCATAGCAACCGCTTGCCGGGCTCCATAGCTCAGTGGTTAATCATTCTGGCTTGGGATCAAAGAGTCGAGAGTTGCTAGTGTTGGAACTCCTTAGTCTCGGCAAAATTCTAAGTAAGACTAAGGATCTGGTACTCTGTATGCCTAGACCTCGTCCACGGGGTTGGCAAAAAGGGCCTATGAAGGCCTACTTGCCTGACATCAGTCTCCCCACAACAAATACTATTACTACTAGCAACCGCTCCATTTCTTTGCTTTGTTAGAATCTACGGTAGTTGACTATTAGTTTTTCAGTTGTATGGTTTTATGTTGCTAACTGTACTGTTATAATGCTTTTTTGTTATTGGTAAAATTTAGGCTCTAGGCTCTCAAATTAAGTTTTTTGCAGAAATCAATTAATAAGCTTAATTCAAATTGACAAGTTTGCAATAGCGTCTGCTCCATCTTTTGTTTTTATATTAATAGAATTTCGCATTCTAGTAGCCACGATAAATAGCTTAAATATCGCACTTAAAAGTTTAGAAAAGTATTGAACAAACCGCATGCAATTTGTCAAATATTAATTTTTAGGTTATGTTGATTTTGACGTAAGCATACATTTTTGCCTTATTTCCTAACTTTAGCGCTATTGATCTAATTCACCTTAGTTTTCTCTAAAAACTACTTAATGGCTATGTTAATTTAAAGGATATAGGTGGTTTTATCTACCACGGTTAACGTTGAGTTTAGGTACAGCTATACGTTTGGTTTGGATTCTTGCATTCTCCTTCCACGAGTAATGTGATGTTTCCTGGTTTTTGTCAAACCCCTCCTAAAGCGTTTGGTTAATTAGCTTTGACTGTTCAATATTTACCTATTTCAAATTAATTGTCTGCTTTGACGTTTTGACACGTTTGAGGTTAGATATATGCTCATATGCCGTTAGGGATTTTAGGCTATTTATTAGGGCAGGATACCGATAGCTGAATATTTTGGGCAGCGTCTCTTGTCAAACGGGTGTGACTTTACTCAACCGTTCATTCCCGTTCTTACATTAGTTGGCTTATCTGATCGAAACTGTGTGAGATATATGGTACTGCTTTGGCTTCTAGGACGTTTTTTTGTTGTATTTTGCGTATCGTCTACTGTAATTTGCGAAGTTATTCATTTTGGCGCAGTTAGTTCTAGCGCGCTCGCTTAGTAACTTCCATCTGCCGTCAGGTTTTCTAGGGTTATTTTGTTTCACTGTGGTGGTGAAATTGCTTATCGGGTTTAGTTTGTTTTTCAATCGAACGACTTCCGGCCGGAGCTCATAAAAACACATTATTGCAATTTTCGTGGATCTTGCGTCTCGCCCTTTATGAGGGATTTGCAATTAACTGGTTACTATATCTCCATTATATTTTCTCAATTCTTATCGTTGCTTAGTCAAATGGAATCTGGAAAAAACACAATCTCGTGGATTTAATGGAGATAGTCTCCTGAGTTCTGTCGTGAAGCACATGATGGCAATTTGTTCTTACTCATTTTCATCCCATTGTAGATAGTTTTTGATAAGTCACTACCTTATTATTACATTACCTAGAACTGGAGATAGATCGCTAAGCCGATTTACACCTGCAGTAAGTTTTCCCCGAATACAGTCCCTGTCTGAACGCTAATTGCGTCTGGTTATTTCAGGGCTTTATTTGTGGTTCTTTGTATTTGTGGATCTTTGTATTTAGGGGTTTTGTTGTGAATCATAACCTTAAAGTAGATTCTAAATTAAAAATTACAAATTAATGAATAGAGCCGGTTTTATATATCTAAAAAATCACCAAATTAATATCCCCCGAGTGGATAAACATAACGATTTTGCTGTAGTACATAGTTGTATTAGTTTAAAGTTGTTAAAACGTATAGTCTCGATAAATAGTCCGTATTTTAACCAATAGCGCTAACCGCAGAAGCCCATTTTAAAGCATTAAATTTACGGCAAAAGTTTATTGCAGCTCTACTGTCTGTTGCGATTATTTGTAAAACCTACCGACATCTACATAATTGATTAATATAACACTGCAGCTAATTCTTGTTTTAAACAAGCGTGTTACGAGCTTTAAAGTGCCAACCTTGTATTGTGTTTCTTGATTGCTCGTTGAAAACGAAGGCCATTATGTACTAGCGTTGGAAGCTTCTGTAACAAAAACTGCTTTGTGATTTGATGTGAAAGCAGGCTACTCTTTCATTCTTCTTCTTTAATTCTTTATTGTTTCGTTTACTGAAACACTAATTTTCCAGTAGAGCAATTCTGGACCATCCTCTTAAGGTCTTTGTATGTTTGGCAGTTCATATCTTGCATTATTTGTAACCTTGGTCGTCCTGGTGCATTTTTCCTTCTACCATTCCTTTCAATATTATATTTGGTATTCCTTTAACGTGTCTCATATCATCGAATTGATACAAAATTAATGTTACATTCGAAGTAACTCAACATCGTCAGGTAGAAGAAAATCCGACTACGTAAAGAACGTTATAAATGAAAAAGATCCGCACATATTAAAGATCAAACAAACCGGTCTAAAGACAACTGCAAAGAACCTCCAGGGACTTACTACTAGTCTCTGTCTAATTTCAATAGTAACACAGAGCACGCAATTTGTATCAACATCATGCCACTTGGCGAAAAAATACTAGTGATTTTTAACTCCAAACCCAAACCTAATATAGTAGATCCTATTCAGTCAAATCCAATGGCAATCGGTGACGAATCGAATCAAAGCACAGAAGCAGTATCAAAACAAAACGGCCATAAAATCGAAATGTAGATAATAGCTTCGTGACTCCTCCATGACTTAGCCGCATTAAGATCGGGCAAACCGTGTAAATGCGCCTGAAAACGCGAATCATCGCGAGCACCCGAATCATCGTGATAAGCACTCCAGCTTTTCGTTGCCTATTCGATAAATTAAATAATACCCATTTAATTGCCGCGTATCGTATCAATTAAAAATGATCGCTTCGTGTAAACAGAGCAAACGCGTTATTATTTAGATCTGGCCTGACCTAGGAAAATACTGACAACGTTGCGACGGATCATTTTATATTTACTTTATTCCTGTTTTTTATATTTAAAACTGTTGAGTAATCAAAGTTCAAGTCTCTTGCGCACTTGTACTGAATATATTTATTTACCTGTTCCTATTTAAATTATCATCTTCTTCCATTTGGAGTTACTAAATAAATTTACGGGAACTTATTGCAAGATTGCTGTTTTAACGAACACAAACGCAATTGTGTCCTATTTTAATAAAGTTATCGCGCGAAGTTGATTCTAATTTGCTCAGTCAAATTCGCATTTGTACACTTGAGTTCATTGAAATCGGTTACACCTACAAATTCAAGTAGAAGACTTTTTTTCTAGAACAAATAACGGTTTACATAATCTATCTAGTTATTAGTTGGCACTTCGAGTAACTAGGTAACTATAAATAAAGTTTATACATCTAAAAATTAGGTGTAGTCGATTTCAATGATACCAAGTGTACATATTGCGTATCTTTTAAAAACTTCGGTCTTTCCAGGTGCATTAGTCGTACCATCGTACCAGGTGTGGAATGTTCTATGAGTCATCCTGAACATTGGTTAGGATGAGTTATTGCTTCGTCGGGTACAGACACTTTGACCGTTAACATCTTGAGAATAATCACTTTACCAATCCAAAGGACGTGTCTTCGTACTTAGTATAATGATGTAGTAGACAGCACTTTACTTGAAAGGTACAGCATGGAACAATCAGTATCTTGAATAAGAAACTAAAATATATAAAAGAGACTAGTTTGACCTATAACGACATATATAGCAAAACCAATACTAGAAATGTCGAATATTTGGAAGCAATTAGGAAGAGATGAGAATGAGAAACGAAGATGCGGGGCAAATATGTAACATAATCCTGATAGAAAATTGAATGGCTCGTAGAATTAAAGAATAAATTAACCACATTTCAGGAATAAATTTAAAAAATATATAAAATTAAAAGAGGTGAGAATAAATGTGGATGAAGATGAAGAACAATAGAAGAATGCCACGTGACACATATCCTTCGACTTATAGTGATTGTCCTATAGCTAATCACCACTGCTGTCGTTATTATTTACAATTTCCTCCGAATAACGTTTCGTATATTGACCAATCAGAACAACAGAACAAGGTAGAAGTTTTCCTGTGGCTTTATTAACTCTCTTTTCCTTATACCCCTGGAGTATGTTTTCCTGTTTATTTAAATTTCCTGGAGTTTATTACGTATTATGGGTAGCAGTTTTGTGTATTTTGTTTTAAACAGGAACTGAATGCGGATAAATGATAAGGTTGGAGCTTGGAATGACTCGTATTGGGAACTGTGTAATTTTCATAATCGCTGGTCAAAACAAGATAAACTGCCTTTCTCTTTCTGTAGGATATTGTTTACATATAAGGGTTATGTGGTGATTCCGTTGACGACGATATGAAGCTTTGTTTCAGAAACCCCGATTGTCTCGAATGAGTAAAGAGAAAGTTAGTCAAGAATTCCTTTGGAATTTTGAAGTCATGCGTATTATAACACCAGAAAAATGAAGCTGTAATTTCACATTTTTTGTTAGAAAGTGAAGTTATGATCTTCGTCTTCAGCAGGGTTTGGAAATATTTCCGTTACCTTTATTACGGGAAGTATTAACCACTGTCTATAAAATGCCAGTGACAAGTATTAGGCATAATTTTCTGGTGTTATAATACACATGTCTGGCATCTTTGATGAACTTTATTTTTGCTCATACTATATATCGCTATGTTCAATATTTTTCTTTTGTTAGCCTTCAGCACTTGTTTTGTCTTTATTTCCGCTCCCTTATCAGTAACATATCTCAATGTTGAGTGTACAGCAGTTTTGTAGATATTTATATTGTTTCCTGTGGTAATGTTCTTTTTATTTCATCTAATGTGAATGGTTGGAGTATCTATCGAGGCATGAAGGTTGCCCTGCAGTTAGCCAGTTGCCATTTTGTCTTAGACTTTTACTGCTCTTTACCAGAATCCTTGAAGTGAAGGTTTTTTTTCCCGTATTATTCCACTTCGAATAAGAAATTCGAAAAGAGCTTCCAGTTTTCTGAAATTACGATTTTTCACGTTTCTTTGCAGGGCATGCTCTTTGAGCCTCCATATGTGATATATCTCAAATATAAGTGATAACAAAAAAACAGTCAAAAGCAAACGTAAAATGTTTGCTGTAATCTGGTAGATTTACCTGGAGAGGTCTATCTTTCCACCTCGCGCTGCAATTGTTAGCAAATTTGAATCTTCAGTATCCTCCTCTTCAATTTCAGCTGACAAACTTCCACTTTCTTCATCTTGAACTTGAATCATATCCTCCTCTGCTTTTAAGCTGAAGTCATAGATAGATTGTTTGCAGTTACTAGATACACACGGTAACTAGATACAGAGACGATTTGTTTCTCTCTGTATCTACTGTGTGTACCTGGTGTCTGCAGACAATCTGTATACATATACATATTTAACCCAGCCTATATGTATAATATATACAGTAAATGTTATAGACATCTAAACTATTAATGCGTTCTACCACTGCTCAAGTGGGGCAACATTTCATGTCTGCATCCATCGCCCTAAGAGTCTATTAAGGAAATTCTAACGACTTTCTGTTTGCGACTCCTGCATTAATAGAATCAGTTGTAATTACAGTGGTAAACTCATCTTAGTATTTAGGATTATATAGCATTGGTTCAAGTTCATTGCCAATTGAATAACGCCTCGATGAAGGCTTATTTCACACTACAGTCACTAAATACAATGTCTTGTTACATCAAACGGACAATAAAGGAGGTGGGTTAGGAAACAACAATAACAACAAACTCATAAATTATTTAAGCAGAGTCAATCTATTATACTGATTACAATTTATAGCACATTTAGTTACAACCGGGGTATACTATATTGCACCCTGTACCAGATATTGTGAAGAAGATTTTTATGAAAAAAAGATCTTAGCAAACGTTTTCATATACATAGATTTGGAGAGGCACATTGAATTGGCATAACTGAAATACAATTTATTAAAAAAAACTGTAGGTCGAAGGCTTTCCATGGATTAAGAGTTCTCCCACTGGTCGATTTTTTTTCTTCATTCTTTTTGGCATTTATTCATCTAGAACTGGATCAAGGCCACCCCCATTTCTTTTAATCGGTTTCTACTGCCATGAAAATGCGATAAACCTCTTGATGTCATCAGCCCATCTTAACTTAGTCGTACTCTTCCTCTTTCTTTACCATGGTCGGCAATTTAGAATTTTCTAATTCCATCTCGTATCACTTTGTCTTAGTGTATACCCAGCGAATTTCCATTTCATACATGCTATTTGTTCTACCACATCTATAATCTCTGTAGTTTCTCTAATCCACGAGTTCCTTTTCCTGTGTCTCACACATGTTCTACGTTCAATGCATATTTTAATGTAATCTCACCTATTTTCTCTAGTCTACATGGTATCTATCATTTCTGTTTTTGTTAGGTATCTATCATTTCTGTTTTTGTTAGGTTCATCATCTCCAGATTAATTTTCTTTGACTCAGTCCTTAACTCGGTGATGATTTGTCGTAGTTCTTCGTAACTGTTTGATATCAGAACAACTTCGTCTGCAAACGTAAGATTGTTTAGTCTCCCCATTTATGTTTATACCTCAATTTTTCTAATTCCTCTACTTAAATATGTCCTCTAGGCCTCCTGTAAATAATCGTGTTGCCTTAGCTCACGCTTCTATTTATATGAATTGAATTTGTATAATCGTGGAGTTCTATAGTTATAGTTATATAGTGCAGCTCTACTGTATCAAAAGCTTTTTGACAATCAACAATTCTTTCTTCTTGTTTTCGAGCTTTCATCCATCCACTTTTCAATGTTTTTCTAGTTCTCCATTGTTGTCTAGATTGTGCTACGTGGAACCACTTCCTCCATCAATATGTCTGACGTCATCTACCCATCTGGTGTTTCTTGGTATCCAATGTAAGAGTCAGCTGAGTCAACAACTCCGATTTTATCGGCAAGATGACTTGCCCATTGCCACTTTAATTTCGCCACCCTTTCCACTCCATGGGTCACTTTAGTTCTCCGCCTTGTTTCGTCGAAAGGCTGGAGGTTTCAGCTGTTTCATTTTCCTTCCTCAATTAATTCTACGTCCATCATATAATCATTTACATCACTCTTTCGGGGTTCATGTATTGGTCCAAGTTTATTTGAAGACCTACCATCTTAGAAGCTTTATACAGCTATTCAATCAATTGGGTCAGGTGGATTCCATCCATATTTGCCCCTTTGTTTTCCACTCTAGATTCTTGAATATATCCTCCATAGCCAGCGTGAAGAGTTTTGGCGAAAGCCATTTTCAGTTTTCATTCTGGTGGTTGACAGTTCTCGTTAAGTTCCACGCTCACTGGTGTGTTTTCAGCCTGGTGTACCTCAAGTCTATGCTCGCGTGATTTAGTGCATTTAGTGATCGGCGAAATCAAATGGTTTGTGGTAGTACACGGAGACAAGATATAAAGGAACGTTGTACTCAGTACCTTTTTCCAAAAATTCCGTATCGACCCCTTTTGAAATCCTTCCTGTTCGATCGGTTGACATGAGTCTAATTTACTGCTTAGGGGATTGGTTAGTACTTTCGTTGGCAATTTGGGAAAGTGTGACAACATGCATATTGGTTGATAATTCTCCAGATCTTTACTATCTCATTTTTTAAATAATAAAATCACATCCGCTTCCTGCCACATCGCAGATATTTTTCCTTGTTCTAAACATTTTTAAGAAGAATGCAAACGTTGTTTATTAAGTTGTTTCCTCCATATTTCAACATTTCACAAGCAACATAAGATATTTTTGGCTTAAAATGACCTTATTTTTAAGCTACGGCCGTCATGTCGCGGGACACCCTATATAAAGCATATATCTCTAGCAAAAATAAGGCCTACAGTAAAGGAAGCCGCCACAAAGTATGGTAAAATAGAAAAAAAATCGCATAGAAAACTAAATAGATCCACAATAGAATTGTTGGCAAAGAGAAGAACTCTAATTAATGAAGAAAAAAGGAGAACAGTTGTGTATGTCGACGTAAATAAAGTGATGAAAAAAAGAGCAAAAGAAGATATAAAGATGCATGCACAACAAATAATAAAAACGTAATAGAATAAAAAAGGACTGAAAATATGGAAAAATAAATAACGAACGGGAAACAAAGAAATAATAACATTGAGAAATGAATTAGAGAGAACAATAACAGCTAAAAACGAACTGCTAAGAATAACAGGAACATATTATGAAAAGCTATATGAAGTAAAAGAAATAATACAGTAATAACGAATAAAATTAATAAATGTAAACTCGGAAGAACTACCAAGCATTAAGGAAGATGAAACAAAGAAAGCGAAGAAAAAATGAAAGACAGATAATCACCTGGAAATGATGAAATCATAGCGGAAGTGTTAAAGCATGAAGATGTACCAGAAAAGAAGTTAAATAAATTATTTAATATGTATCTAGAGAAAAACGAAATCCAGAAAGAATGGGAGGACGCAGGACGCAATGGTCATCTTAATCTACAAAAACGGTGACAAAACGATCTAAATAGCTGCCCCCAATAAGTTTACTTTCCCATATGTATAAACTATTTACAAGCATACTGGCAGATAGACTTTAAAGTAAACTTGATTTTTACCAACCTAAGAATCAAGCAAGATTGAATTTGTGGACTACCAAAAGGCCTTTGATAGTACTGAAACATGGGCAATCATAAAATCACTTTAAAATGCAAGGATTGACTACCGATATGCAGATATCATCGAAACTCTACAGGGTGAGTTTTTTAAATGTTATCATCGGAAGGTATTAGGGACAGAGTCGATTAAATGGGAAAAGTAGTGCAGTTTTACGAGCATGATTAAATGCTGTTTTTGTTTTTCAGAAAATGTGCATGGCTTACAAGATATTTAACAAAAACTAAATTTAAAATTTTTCTAAAATTTATCTAGCTCTCATATTATTAAATTTAGGAACAAATGTCCAAATAGAAGTTTTAGATGTTTCTAAGCTTAGAGAGAAACAATAGTTGGCTATGACATTAACAAAATGGTAATTTTTTACCATTACAACGGTATAAAACTTGGTAGGATTATGTCAAAAAATAAAGAAGTTATGCCGCTTTCTGCGACTCAAATTACATAGAACAATGTTGCTAAATTTGCTTAGGTATTACACAAAAATATTTAAAATAATGAATTATTTATTTATTTTCAATTTCAGATAAAGATAATGTAGTGCATGATGCATATTGTTAGATTTTTTAATTCAATTGGTAAGATGCCATTTAAAGTGACTCTTAAAAACTTGTTTAGCAAATTGTATTCTTTTATTAAGGATTTGGTATTGACCTTATTGATAAAATAAGCTAATATGAGTTGCTAGAGTCAATTAGAATAGTCACGGCTTTCTATGGTAAAAAATAAAATTTGAAAAAAAAAATTGTTTGAAAAAATTAAAATTTGGCAAGACTATTTATTGTATGTGATTTGACTCGTAGATTTCGAAAAACGTACAATATATAGGGTGATCTATTTAAAAAATCAAAGTTGGTGTCAGTTGCGATGAAACAGGAAGTAAGTCATTTTGACTATGTTTATCGGCCAATCAGAAATTATGTCTAATATCTTCCTCTAAAATTTTATCCAAATCGATTCATAAATGAAGAAGATATAAACATGGCCCTGGTATCATTGTCACCCGGTACATATCTGAGATAAGAGTTGCAAGTAGGCATATAAAATCAAGAAGCGGAAGTCAAAAGAAGGATAACAGCTGGATGGTCAGCCTTCGTAAAATTAAGTATGGAAAACAAAGTTACGCCAGAATTAAAAGCCAAATTTTTCCATCAGTTTGTGATACCAGCAATGGCCTATGGAACGGAAGCTTGGATGCCTAGAAATCAGTTATAAATAGGACGAAAAGTGGCACAAAGCGCCATGAGTGAGAAATGGGTAGACGGAATTAGAAAAACAGTTGCAACTAAATGGCAAGAATTGGCAAAGAACAGAAAAGAATGGATCGCTAGATAGGAAGTCTATATCCGTACTTAGATAGAGAGAGGTTAGAAGAAGAAGGAGAAACAGAACGATAAAAGAGAAAATCAGCAAAGACATCAGAGCATACAAAACAAAGCAATCGAAGACAACTTAAATATGAAAATACTAGGGTCTGAATTTTGACCTGGAACAAATGAGATCACAAAAAAGTATTGCTGTAACAGATAAAAATGACATCCTGAGAGCCATAGCAAACTTCCACAAAAAGTTGTACTCATTACAAGAATTAACAATCAACAATCAAAACCCCAAATGAATATCCCCGTGGTAGACACAGAGGTTGTAAAAGAAAAATGAGATGTATATGTACAGCAACTACAAAATCAAATGATAAACACAACTTAAATAGCAAAAGCATAGATGAAGTAAACAAGATAGTTTTTCTTCTTCTTCATTCATATTTTGAATCAATAATTCGTCACGTTATTAGGATATTTTTAGATTCTGAGTTGGTCTTTCCGTCTTTTTTCAAGATATTCAGAAAATCAATCACGAAAGATGAAAGATAGCAACTAGAGGGAATGCTACACAAAGTAATAAAAATATTAAAAGTATACGGAGACATTTGAGGAGGCACCGAATAAATTCTCTAAAATTCAAAATGGTAACAAAGCAGTTAATAGAGATAAAACTATAAAAATAGCGGAATAACTGTCTAGCGAGAAGAAAATACAATCTAGAAGTATCTAAAAAACTAGTACAAAGAAGAACCATAAATGCAAATTCAGAAAAAATGCTGGATATAGCAGAAGAAAAATAATAAATAGTCTCAAGAAAACCAAAAGAAAGCACTATATTAACAGAATTCATGAAGAAATTAGGAAGATTATGGCATTAAAGATGCTCCTTAACCAATGGTTAATTGAAGAAAACATTCCAAAGGAGTGGTATAACGCTGTAATGATACTACTGCACAAAAAAGGAAATAATACCAACTCGAAAAACTATCATCCAGTTTCTCTTCTACCACAAATATACTAGTTAATGACAAAATTTTATGTTAATAGACTTAACTACAAGTTAGAATATCATGATTTAGGAAAGGTTTCAGTACGTTCGATCGCTCTGCTGGTACTAACGCACAAAAAGGAAATAAAAGCAACACGGAAAACTATCACCCAGTTTCTTTTCCACACAAATGTGTAAGTTAATGATGGAAATCATAGTTAATAGACACAGCAACAATTTAGAATGCCATCAACCAGTGGCGCAGGCAGGCATTAGGAAATGTTTTAATACATTCGATCGGTCTAACATATGCACAAAAAGGGGATAAAATCAACCTGAAAAACTATCACCCAGTTTATTTTCCATCATAAATATACTAGTTAATAACATATCCATAGTTAATAGACTTAACTACAAGTTAGAATACCATGAACCAGTGGAACAAGCTGGATTTAGGAAAGGTTTCAGTACGTTCGATCGCTCTACTAATACTAACGCACAAAAAGGGAAATAAAAGCAACCCGGAAAACTATCACCCAGTTTCTTTTCTATCACAGATGTGTAAGTTAATGATGAAAATCATAGTTAATAGACGCAACAACAAGTTAGAATACTATCAACAAGTGGCGCAGGCAGGCTTTAGGAAATGTTTTAATACATTCATTCGATCGGTCTAACATACTACTACACAAAAAGGGGACAAAATCAACCTGGAAAACTATCACCCAGTTTCTTTTCCATCATAAATATACTAGTTAATGACAAATATCATAGTTATAGACTTAACTACAAGTTACAATGCCATGAACCAATGGAACAGGCTGGATTTAGGAAAGGTTTGAGTACGTTCGATCGCTCTACTGGTACTAACGCACAAAAAGAAAATAAAAGCAACCCGGAAAAACTATCACCCAGTTTCTTTTCCATCATAAATGTGTAATGTAATGATTGAAATCATAGTTAATAGACACAGCAATAAGTTAGAATACCATCGACCAGTGGCGCAGACGGGCTTTAGAAAATGTTTCAATATATTCGATCGGTCTAATGATATTACTGCAAAAAAGAGGATAAAACCAACCTGGAAAACTATCACCCAGTTTCTTTTCTATCACAAATGTGTAAGTTAATGATGGAAATCATAGTTAATAGACACAGCAACAAGTTAGAATACCATAAAACAGTGGCGCCTAAAGCCTGAGGAAATGTTTTAGTATATTTGATCGCTCTAACGATACTACTGACAAAAAAGAGGATAAAACCTACCTGTAATACTATCGCCCAGTTTTTTTACCGCAAATGTACAAGTTAATGACGAAAATCATATTTAAACGTTTCAACAACAAGTAAGAATACCATAAACCGGTGGAACAAGGTGGATTTAGGAAAGGTTTTAGTATATTCGATCGCTATAATGATACTAAAGAAAATTGTACCCAGTTGCTTTCTCAGTTAACATTGTTAATGTTGCAAATATCGCTAAAAGAGTAACCTTTGCTGATAGCAGTCCAATTTCTTAGTTAGCCTAGTTGTGATAGTTTTTTTTTACAGTTTGGACAAGAAGGCGATTGGTATATAAGTATCTATTTTAGTGTAATCTCCTTTTTTAAATGACAGGATAACTACAGCATTGTTGCAGTTTCCTTGTCGGAAACATTTATTAGGTAACGTTTTTACTGCTTGAATTAGAGGTTTTTCCTTCCACTGGTCGATATGCTACACTCAAAATAAGGTTGACAGTTCCGTACCTCTAATAGAAGGTTTAGGTGTTTTTTGATTAGGTAAAGTAAATATGGAATATATAGCAATTGTATTAATGTCGTT
>OW679198.1:137104171-137292608 GCA_940337035.1 Agriotes lineatus | reverse complement strand
TTAAGGAAATTAAATGCAGGAACAGTATGGGTTTGACCCCTAACAGTGTTAGTTGGTAGTAGTGGAAATGATTCTCAAATTGCCCTTAATTTCCTCAATGCAGAATAAGGCTTCCCATGGACTAACATTCTCCCACCGGCTGCCGATGAACCCCGCAGAGCCCGAACTTATCTGATTTCTGCGAGCACTCGAGGGCCAACAGGGACCGCCGATCGTGGGGGGCGATTGATTGATCATCAGCCGAAGACCCGGATGCCCTTTGCAATTACGGCCGCCGCCAAAGTGCTGCGACATCCAAAGGCGAGGACTCGGCGACGAGCCATTTTGATTGATCTTCGGATCGGTGTCCACGTGGCATCGTCGATGGCGAGGCCTCGGGGGTCTGCGCAGACTCCAACAGCGATGGCAGCCGCCTGTTCGCCGCCGCCTGTCCTTCGGGGGGCCCTTGCAGGCTAATGAGGAGGCCGAGGGCCACGCCGCATGCAAATTCTGTCGTTACGGCCGGCGGAAGCGGCGAGGACGCGACTGCTGACATTCCGGCCACCATTGCCAGGACGCCATGGCAGGCGGAAGGAAGACAAGCACGCTTTAACACGGGCCACCCGATCAATACCGTATAATAAAAATAGCGCTGAAGAATGCGTGTCGACTCGGGCTGGGCCACATGAACGATTCCAGACGCTCAGTTCGTTTCCTTCGCCCCGTATTTATTTCCAGAAAGTCTGGAAGCTCGGAATATCTGTCGTAATTGTTGACTTCGCTTCGAGCAGCAGCAGCATCATCGCCCACATATTACATTTTTGCCCGATATTGTCTTTTTACTTATTAATATGATGCGTCTGACATGATTAAAGAAAGATCATCACCCCCAGTCACAAGTAAATCATCATCGTAAAACTTGAGCCTAGTTTTCACATTCTCCCTTTCTCCATCAACAATTCTATCAAATTACAGGGTAAGCTTCAACCAGGGTCGCACGTTGGTAGCCATGGTTACGGTTACCTACAGCAATAACGCCCGGCCGAATTAGTCAACTATTCTAATCTCTGGTAGCGCCGCACATATACTTTAAATATTAAGCAGATGAGTGTTCTTGGTAGAATAAATTTTGAGTTGGCTAACAGTTGTCCATTAAGTTTACTTCTCTGTCCTGACATTCGACTCTAAAGCGGCGTTAAGCACAGACGTCAGAAGTAAAATCAAATTTGTTGCGTCTTTACATGGGGAGCGCTATACGGACTTTGTGGTGACAATTTGAAGGGTGATATTTAAGGCTGTTTGCACGTACAAACAAATGATAATAAAGTAGCCTTATTGAACGCAGTCGTGTTGTGAAAGTTATTCCAATTGCAATCCCAGGCTATTCCTGTTCAGCAAATCTGTCAACAAATATACACTCACGGTATACAGGGCCAGTCTAAACAGCTGCATTTCCTATTATTTTATAAATGTTTTTTTGCATAAAAACTCGTAGCAACAGATGGTCTTGCCTTGGTCTGGAAGATTCAGTATTCATTCACCTTTACTCTTGTCACTATAGTCAAGACAAGAACAATACCAAGACCAATCAGAACCCTACCTTAGTCAGATTCATTGATGTTACAGATTTCGGGATATAATTTGTATAAAAAGGACCATCAAAAACGAACTATATATTAGCATCACCTAATAGTTAAAGACGTCACAATACTAAACCAAATAGACACAGACTTTGGCCACAGGTTAATTAGAGCTAGAGTACAAATCAACGTAAGGAACGAAAGACTCACATGAATCTCCCCAAGGTAGATACAGAGGTTTTAAAAGAAAGGTGAGATACAGATGAACACCAATTACAAAAGCAAATACAGAATGCAACTTAAATAACGAAACCATACATGAAGTAAACCAGATAGTTACAACAGTAATGATGAAAGCAAGTCATAAAGTTGTAAAAAAGCTGAAGGAAAGGGACGAGAAGTGGAGTGATAAAGCAATCTAATTGAAGAAAGAATACCACTACATAGACGAGGAGAAATACTCACAATAAGATTTGTGGAAATCAACCAAACATTCAGGAAAGCAATCAAAAAAGATGGAAGAAAACAACTAGAAGCAGTGATACACAAAGTAATAAAAATATGAAACGCATACAAACACATTTGAGAAGGCACCAAATGCATCACCTGAAAGACAACAATGATAACGAAACAGCTAATAAAAATGAAATTCTAACAATAGTAGAAAAACTGAAGAAAACTACCAGCTAGAGATTAAGAACTACTACAAAAACTATCATAAATGCAAATTCAGAAGAAATGCCGGATATAGAAGACTAAGAACAAATTATAAAGACAACCTAAAAATTACTATATTACAGAATTCGTGTAAGAATGAGGAAGGTCATGGATAACAGCATTAAAGCTACTAATTCACAATACTTAATAGAAGGAAACATTTCTAAGATTGGTGTAGCGCTCTAACCATACTACTGTACCTAAAAGGGGACAAAAGTGCCGTGGAAAACCATCACCCAGTTTATCTTCGATCACAGTGTGTAAGTGAATGACGGAAATCAAAGTTAATAGAGAATGATGCTAACGCACTAACAAGGTGATAAAAACCACCTGAAAACTATCACCCAGTTTCTATAATAAATGTAAAGTTAATGACAAATATAATAGTTAATAGACTTAACAAGTTAGAATACCATCAACCAGTGGAACCGGCGGACTTTAGGCAACGTTTTAGTACATTCGATCGCTCTAACGATACTACTGCAAAGAAAACGGGATAAAACCAATCTGGAACACTATCACCCAGTCTTCCTTCTGTCACAAATGTACACGTTAATGACGAAGATCATAGTTAATATGCGTAACAAGTTAGAATACCATGAACTATTGGAACAGGCGGGCTTTAGTAAATTTGTTAGTACATTCGATCACCCTACCAATACTACTGCACAAAAATTGAGATAAAAGCAACCTGGAAAATTATCACCCAGTTCCTCTTCTATCACAAATGTACACGTTAATTACGAGGATTATAGTTAGTAGACTACACAAGTTAGAATACCATCAACCAGTGGAACAGGCGAGCTTTAGGAAAGGTTTCAGTACATTCGTTCGCTCTAACGATACTACTGCACAAAAACTGAGGCAAAGCCAGTCTAGAAAACTATCACCCAGTTACTTTTCTATTTTCGGAAGTTATAGTTAAGAGAGTTACCAACAAGTTAGAATACTATTGACCAGCGCAACATGCAGGCTTTAGGAAAGGTTTCAGTAATACATTCGATCGCTCGAATGATACTACTGTACAAAAAAGGGGATAAATGAAACCTGGGAAACTACCACCAATTGCTCTTCTATCAAAAATGCATAAGTTAATAACGAAAATCAATAGGCTTAACAAGAAGTACCTTAATTGAGAACAGAATATAACATTCTCTTGTACTTCATAGACTTCGTAGACTATGAGAAAGTGAAACAAGAAAATGCATTAATCAAAGCCTTAGAAAGACCTTCAGCTAGCTTGAAGAGTGTCGGATTCGTGTGAGAAAGTAGCCCAAAACGCTTACCAACTAAAATTCTTCATCGGCGCACACCGGAACCCCCTTTGATCTTTACGTCCATATGGCCTGCATGTTATCTCTTTCTATTCAACTTCTGTTCTCGTCTTCCTTCTGGTCTTCAGTTCTTGTCATCCCGCTGTTAGTTCGCTGCCTTCCTTCTCGATCTTTCATCCGCATGTTTCTGTGCCATTATTGTTTTAATGCCTTCTAATATAGCAATTTCGGTGGTTCTCCACCATAGTCGGACACTCGAATAGGATAGATTCAGTAATGTCGACCACAACTGCGCAATATAGGCATGTTTTAGAGTCTGACTTTTCGATGCGGTGTAGGTAATCCAGGAAGCATTCATGACCTGTTAGGATTTAAATTGGATGGTAATTGCTCACTTCATACTGAGTGTTGATTCAGTATCGATTCGGTAATAGCTTGCTCTCCACTCCTCCCATTTTCTCTGCCACTTTTCATTGTTGTTTCCCTCTCCGTTCCCTTTTCTATCTTCTTCACTGTATTGTAACATCGTTTAATGCCGTGTTAACTGATTATATTGATACTATTGCCAGGTCGTCTGCGTAAGCTAGGGTCACAACTCCCTACTCCTCAGCTACCAATCTAAAACTGCTTAATGAAGTAGTGTTTATAAAAATTAAACCATGGATAATATTAAACGAGAACACTATTAGAAGTTGCTTTTTTTGAACCACAAGAGTGCGTTAAGTACAGCTAAAGAGAAGTTATGAATGAAGGGCATCGCATTAAACAAGCATTGCACAAGTTCTGTTCTGGTGTTAAAACCGCTCTCCGCGTAGGTATGCAAGAAATTGTTTTGGTTTCACTTCCAAAAAAACCAACTCGAATTTAAAGCGGTTCCAAAGACGCAAGGCCGCTGGCTTAGCGACCTACATAGCAGTGCGATTGTGGTCTTCCACTTCGGATTTCGCAAACTAATTGAATTCGTCGTGGTTATTACAGCAAAAAGTTGGCGCTTTTTATAAGAGCTTAATTAGCGTAATCAGGAGGAAGACAGCTTGCGGCGTTAGGTCACACTGTCGTATAAGTTGCAACCTCTGGATTTGCAAACTGCAGTTTACGTATTTAAATCGAAACCTCAACAATGCGATTCTGCATGTTAATCGCCGCGACCTTCCTTCCAATTCGCGGCATCTTCGAGTGCGATGGGCCGCAGCAGCCTTGAACTTTTTGGACTAGTCGTAATTTTTAATCCGCCATCGAGAGCAAGTGGCCTCGATTATGCTCTTCCTTTGGGCTGTATGTCCTTCCTATGCACTGTAATTAATACCGAAGTTCTAAGTGTTAAAAAGACACTTCCGCTCGATAGGTGTGACAATCGTGATGTTCACCTTCCAACATTTTTGGTTAATGCGTGGGTAATTTTCGATGTGTTGAATAATAAATTTCCCTCTTGCCAGTGTTTTTCTGGGAGGTTTGCATATGCATCCTGTTTTCCTTTCTTTAACTCTTCTTTCGTTTGTCTAGTGGTCTTCTTTTTTCAATTTTCTACCTTCCTCGTAATCTTTCTCTTTAATTTTCTATCTATCTCGTGTTTCCTGTCCTTCGTGTTCTTTTCATTAATTTTCAGTCCTTTTCTTGTTCTTCCTTCCGGCCTTGCTTGTGTTCTTTTTTCTTCAACTCTCGGTCTGCCTAGTGTTTTTCTTCTTTAAATTTTCTACTTTTCTCGCCCTTTCTTCGACTCTCAGTCTCCCTCTTAATCTTTCTTTAACTTTCGATCTGCCTCATGTTTTTTCTTTGATTTTTGATCCACCTCATGGTCTTCTTTCTTTAATTTTCAGCTTTTTGTTCTACCCTTGGGACTGTCTCGTGTTCTTCCTTAAACTCTCAGACTGTCTAGTGTTTTTCTTTCTTTAATTTTTTATCCGCCTTTTATTTCTCTTCCTTTAATACCCGATACGCCTAGTTATCGTACTCTTAACTTTTGGTCCGCTTCGTGTTTTGTTTCCTTTAATTTTCGATGTTTTTTAATTTCAATTTGCCCGTATTTCTTCTTTCTTATTTTCAGCTTTCTGTTCTTCCTTTCGGCCTGTTTTTCTTCCTTTAACTCTCGGTCCGCGTAGTGTTTTATCTTTCTTTATGTTTCTATGTGCCTCGTATTTTTCTACTTTTAATTCCTGATATGCTTCGTGTTCGTAGTTTTACTTTTGGTCTGCCTCGTGTTTTCTTTCCTTTTTGTGTTTTTATTTTCTTTCGGTCTGCCTTGTGTTCTTCCTGTAATTTTCATTTTTTTTCTTGCCCTTAGTTTGTTTTGCGTTATTCTTCCTTTAACTCTCGGACTGCTTAGTGTTTTTCTTTCTTTGATTTCCAATCTGACTTTTATTTACTTTAACTTTTGGTCGGCCGCGTGTTCTCTTTTCTTTAATTTTCGTTAGTTTCTTTATTATTTCGGTTTGCCTTGTGTTCTTTCTTATTTTCAGGTTTCTGTTCTTCCTTTCGGTCTGTCTAGTTTTCTTCTTCCTTTAACTCTCGGTCTGCCTAGTGTTTTATCTTTAATTTTCTATCTGCCTGGTATATTTTTCCTTTTAATTCCCGATATGCTTCGTGATCCTAGTTTTACTTTTAGTCTGCCTCGTGTTTTCCTTCCATTTTTTCTTTTGTTTTTGTTCGTTCGGTCTGCCTTGAGTTCTTTTAATTTTCATTTCTTTTATTCCTCTTGGTTTGTCTCGTGTTTTTCTTCCTTTAACTCGCGCTCCGCTTAGTGTTTTACTTTCTTCAATTTTTTACCTCAACCTTGAAAGGAAAATTAAAGAAAATTAAAAGAAAAAAATCTGTAATTTTCCGTTTGCCACGTGTTTTTCTTCCTTTAACTCTCGGTCTGCCTAGTGGTTTACTTTTTTTAATTTTCCATTTCAACCTTGGGAGGAAAATTAAAGAGAAATTAAGAGCGATTTTTTTTTCTTTGATTTTTCTTCTGCCTCGCGTTTATCTTCCTTAAACTCTCGATTTGCCTTTGTTCTTTTTTAACTTTTGATCTGAATCCTGTTTTTCCTCCTTCAAGTCCCGGTCTGCTTAGTGTTTTCCTTCATCAATTTTTACTACCTCGCCCTGTTCGTCTTCAACTGCGCCTCCTTCTTGATCTTTCTTTAATTCTCCGTATGCCTAGTGATTTCTTCCTTTAACTTCCAATATGCCTCGTGTTCCTTCTTTAACTGTTGGCCCGCTTCGTCTTGTTCTTCCGTTCATTTGAGTATTTTTCTTGTGCTTTCTTTCGGTCTGCCTCATGTTTGTATTCCTTTCACTCTCGATATGTCTAGTGTTTTATTTTCTTTAATATTCCACCTGCCTCACCGTTGGAAGATAAACTAAAGAAAAGCTAAGAGATAATTTTTTTAATTTTCCTTCTCCCTCGTGTTTTTTTTCCTTTAACGGCCGATTTGCCTCGTGCTCTTTCCTTAACTTTTGGTCTGCGTCGTATTCTTCTTATTTCAAGTCTCGGTTTGCTTAGTATTTTTATTTCTTCAATTGTCTACTGCCTCGCCATGTTGTTCTTCAACTCTGTCTCCCTCTTGATCTTTCTTTCTTCTCCATCTTCCTCGTATTTTTGCCCTTTTAGTAATGTCTCGTTTTTCTTGCGAATTAGAGATTCAGTTGTTTTCCATTACTTTTTCAGTTAGTGGTATTAATTTCGCTATCATATTTTATATTTTGGTTTCCCTGTAGCTAATTCTATCGAAATTTATCAAACTATCTTCTCTGAATGATAGCGTGGGTTTTGTCAAATTGCAGTACTTAGTGTTGATCAAGTGAGAACTTTCTCATAAGATATCGTTTCTAATTTGGACTTAAATTGATCTTTTTTGTTTGTCTTCAAAATTTGCAGAAACTTAGGAAAGGATAAGTCAGTTTGTCAACGTCTGAGAAAATTTTGGTTTCATAATCTGTGCCGCTTACTTTTCTTTTCGAATAGTGTTTAATCTGATAGTAGTATATTGGGTTAGCCTTGCTTATTCTATTTTTTATTTCTTCGTCAATCTTTCCCTCTTCATCCTCTTAATATAGTTAGTAACCACTCAAAGCGTGGCTTTGATCGCGACCCAAGCAAGTGGCTAGCCTAATTCTTTGAGTTAAGGAAAAATGTCTTTTCACAGGGATCACGACCACCAAAGGTGTAAGATCTTGTTTATTTCGTTTCTCCTGCCTTATATCTCTTTTGCAACCTCTTAATATTTGCTGCTGCTACAAAAGCATTGTCCAAATACACCAAATTATGTGTGCATAAAAAACGTAAGAGAAAGCGGCACGGTTAAATTGAAAGATATGTGCGGAATGTCAAGGACTACTCTTTCAAATATTAAAATTTTTGTTTCGTTGTTACTGCAGATTGAAAAAAGATCAGCTTTTTGTATACGAATCGATAACTTGAAGTAGTTTTGACATTTTTAAAGCACTTTTTTACACAAAGTTTCACTGTCAACTCTTGAAGGCTTTAAGATACATACATTAATTTAATTTTTTTAATCGGTAGCAAATGCAGCTGTCGTTGATAAAAAGAGAAAAGTGAAAAATAAATGTTTCCGTCAGTATTGAAAATGGAACAATACATTTAAGGTTTGGATATAGTTCATATGTAACATAAGTGGGCGTCTATCTTACCCTTTATCGGATATCCACACTTGGGCCGGCACTTATCGTGAACACTGTGTATATCTTATTGTTTGATCTTAAGATTGAAGTTCCTACGTGGCCTTGTTCAGACTCGACGTGTATTGCACCTGGAATCTGAATTTTTAAGGCATGAATCGTGATTCCTTCGTACTGTTTTGTGATATCACAAATAGATAACACATTTTACACATTGGTTGCTGATTATGCCGTAGTATTATACTAAGATCGCTATTTCACGTTGAATCTAGAATTTTTTGTTTTCTGAATGTTATTAGAAATATTTGAGAAAATTTCACCTTAATAGTTATTTGTGAAAATAAGTTTAGCAATCCTTATACCAGTGAAAAGATAAAAAACACTATGTTGAACAGTGTCATATTCATCTGTAACACATATATAAAAAAGAAATTTAAAACCAATATCTTGAAAACTGCAAAAGTAAATAAAAATCTAAAACCAGATTTGAATGCTCTTTAAAAGGTGTCATAATAATGTCCAAACAGTTTTTTCTAGGTAACACTATAATGGACATATAACGAAAAACAAAAATCTATTTATTTAATTGTGTAATAGTCGGAAAATATTTTTCAAAAGGACAGTCATGGCATTAAAATATAGTCATTTAAAAAATTTTAGTTTTTCCCAAATGTAGAAGCACATTGCATACAAAGTATGCCAAATCATTGCCAAAAATTTTTAAAAGTTCCGAGGGGACTAAAAAAACTATTAATTTCCTTTTTTTCTTCCTCTTACTTTTGTTAAATATAGTTTTTTTATTGATATGATTTTGTTAATGTGTCAGTTAATATTGGAGAATAGTGAAATTAATTATGCTTAATATGAGTATACATACTATAAAACAAAAACTTTTATATTTTTTTTTGACGTAATGTAACAAATACAATTTTTATGGGCGGTCCAGTTCATTTGTTGAACAGTATATTATAATGACACATCCATAGAGCTTGAGAATAAAATCCGCTCCTGTTTCTTAAATCTCGTTTCGGTCAGCGCCAGTTGCATATAATGTTATGGAGTTCTTCAGAGCAGTATTGAATCCAGGGGGCAACGGGGGGGGGGGGATTCTCCCCCGGGCAGTACAAAATGCCCCCCCCCCCGAAAACATTACCACTTTATGGTTTTTTATCTATAAAAAAATGGGTGGATTGCGCGGGTATATAATAGGCTTTAAATTCGCCTTTTCTGAAAAAGGCAAATGGAGTAGCACACTCTTCATTTCTTTAATCTCTTCACGAATTTTGCAAATATACGTGTTGCAGGGGTGCTAGTACCAGGATTCTGGCAGTACTACGAACTATGACTCTTGTCTAATGGCATGTTTTCACGATACCCCAAAGCCCACCATTCAGCTTTCAATTTTTTCGAATTTTTGCCCCACACTTTAATTGTACCACCTGCTTCAAATTTTAAAATGCTAAGCGCCTCCTGTGCTGCAGTTGCCCGCAACAGGCGGCTAACCTCTTTTGCTCATACATAACTCCCTAGGGCGTAAATAGCGGGCGTAATGATTACTCCTGCTCATTATGAGAGGGCACAGTGAGCGGGTAATTTCATTACGCCATAGGGTGTTATGGACTGCCTTATATACCTCGTATCTTAGATGTAAACAACAAACAACGTAAATGAAAAATAAAAATTGTTTCGTCCTTGTGAGAAAATATTAATTCCCAGGCATGTAAATGGAAATTCGAACATAAAATGACCACAGCAAATAACGTTTGGATTTTTCTAACACCAAGTAAAACCATGGTGAATACGCTTCTGATTGCTTGTGGCGATTCCAAACAAGTGTATATATGCCTAAACTTTTGGAAAATTCAACTAATTTGACGAATATTTCTATTCTAAAAATGTTTAGAACCATGTTCGTAGGAAATATTTTGTTCATATTGTTAAGTACTGTTACGCCTAGAAGCGTATAGCACAATTCCTTTAGGATCTGTATACATTTATCGAAAGCATCGATGTATTTGATACAATGATATAGATTATATTGAAACTACGATGTATGATGGATTACATGGAACACAGGGATGTATCAAAGAGGTATATCATTTTCAGAATCAATATCCTGCATTCGCTATATCGGGAAAAAGCTCACTCGTAGTTGGCTGCTGCCGCTAAACATCAATGAGGAGTGATGAAGCTGCCAAACAAAAGGTTGCTAATCTTCGACCGATGTCTTTGAATTCTTCGTGCATCTCATTTGATTCGTAAGATATTTCACTTAGACGTTCTTTATTATACGTCGTCCATGGCCTTTGTCCGGCAGCTACGCCCTTAATCAGACGAGGCGGTTGCAGGGCCTCGCGATATGTGCGGAAGGGCCGGAATTTATATTGGATTCGCCGCCAGTATCGGACACGTTCTTCCGAGCGGCAATACCCATGGCATGGCCCTCAGCAGCTGCCAAATTTAGCTCGCGTCTTGGGCGGTGGCTGCGAGCGCGATAAGAAGCCGAAGCACGGCAGGGAGCAGGGTGCGGTCGATGGCGACGAGCGTACAGCGTAGGGATCTATCCCGAATCCCTGCCAGCTGACGCTGACGCAGCTCGCCGAAGACGCAAGCTGCCAGCCAAGAGTCCGTCTCTGCAGCCTCAGTCAGTAGTCCCCAGCACTCCGATCGCACGCCATCCGCATCGCCGCTCCTAGTGCGCAGCAGCCGCCCCAGAGGACCCTCAGGTACGCCTTTTTCTCTTTTTGCGCTCGCCTCACCCACACGGGCCGCTTTTAGACCGCGCTTCTTTCGCTCGCAAAGGTCGAGGATAGGTTAAATCCGGCCTTTGTGGCCCTCGCCTACCTGTAGATGCTCCCGTCGTCGCATCGACATCGACGCGAACACGTCGGATTTGGAGCAGACGGACGGACGGACTTGCTCGGATTCGGGTCAAGGTTGCGGCGATCGCGCATCCGAGGCACCTATGACTATGAGCTATCAGCTATCGCAGCCTTGTTTTCCGAATTACGGGAATCACGTGAGTCACTCCTAGCAGAAGCTCGCGAGGCCGCCCTCCCCTAAACGCTTTCCGCCGCGGGAGGACTCGCCGTGCGTCACCCGCTTCATCCCGCGCGAGGCATTATTACTTTTGCCCGTTTTGCTGGAGCAGGCCGAGTGGAAATAGCCGATCGCGGTGAATTTTCGCCAAAGCTGTGCATGGCACTTCGCCATTTGGTCGTGACAGCATTTTAGACAACAGCTGGGAATCTGGCAGAGGGCGCAGGCCAAAGGCTCTTGAATACGCGTGCGACCTGAGAAAGTTCGAATATGGCGCTACGGACAATAAATGACTAACCCCAATGCGTCATGTAGCTACCCGACTGTAAGGTGTTCGCCCAAACCCTTTTTACTTCCCTCGTCTGAAAGTCGAAGGAAGTATTTTAATTTGATATTATTGACGAGTTAATAGTCATGGAAAAATGTAAACAAAGAAATACTAAATATTGAAATAAAGATAAACACCAAGGAACTAACGTTAGTCTTAATCTCGAGCAGCTTAGTCGAGGCCAACCCTAATTTGAAAGACACTTTAGTACCAGAGTATTTTTTGCACTCTCAGTGTAAATTATATTGAAACAAATTTCACTTCCTTCCATGCGTAGCTGAAACGCATAACCAAATTTTGTAGAGAACGTTATAAACAAGACTTGAGATTCTTGAATACCTGTGCGATCTGGGAAACTGGGAAAATAGCACTACGGACAAATAAATAACTAGCCCTAATGTCTCATATCAGACATTACGCTCCTCTTTTACATGATTAACGGGTTTAATAATCATGAAAACAAGGAAATATGAAATTTTGCAATAAAATAAAAATGAAATAAACACCAACGGACTAAAGTGAGTCTTTTAATTCCAAGCGTGTAGCTTAACCGAAAGCAACAATCATACGAGGGATTGAAAAACACTTTAATACATTTCCTGCCACGCATAACTCAAATGCATAACCAAATTTTATAGGGAACTAGGGTAACGTTGTAAACAAGGTCAACAATTTTAAAGTGAAATTTAATAAAACCAACTGAACATTGTTCCTGTGTTGAACATGATTATTTCAACGTTAGCCATAACTTCTCAAAGCGATACTGTATTGTCAAAAACGCTAAAAACCAACAAATGAATGACTTAACGCCTATGTGTCATTCAGCTATCAGACACAAATTCTAACCTAAAGGTTATTTTAAATGTTTGACGAAATTAATATACAATACTGACCAAAATTTAAATGAAAAAGTGTATATGAATCCGACTTGAAGGAGGAATCGAATTATGGAACAGTTGGTATCATTAAGGGCGATCTACATTGCCATTAGACTTTTAAAATCGTGAAATGTGTTACTCGTCGAGGGGAACAAGGAACACATTTCAAAATTTCGTCGTTTTCCGGCTGGGAAATCGATTTGAAAACTGCGCCACCACAGTTTTACTTCCCTCGTCTGAAAGACGAAGGAAGTATTGTAGTCACGAAAAAAACACCTTCCGAGATTTCTTCAGATCTTCACGTTTCACGGTCCCTAGATCACGAAAAACAGGTTTTCTCAATTCCGTCTGTCTGTCTATCTGTCTGTCTGTCTGTCTGTTGGCGGTATAACTCAAAAAATATTTGTCGGAGGAAGACGATATTTTGCATACACATTATATATATACCTGGAATGAAACCGGAAAAATGTCAGACAAATATATACAGGGTGAGCACTTGAGAAAAAATAAAATTTTGTTTATTTTTCATTCAACTTAGTAATAGATACAAGTTTATTTTTTTATATAAAAAACGAGAGTTGTATATAGTGGTAGTGGTTTTACCGGTTAACTATATCAAATCAAACCTGTTTGAATAGAAAAAAAAAGGTTATTTACCTATTGCTTTTAGAAATATAACATTATATACTTTTTGCTATAATGTATGAGTTTAGTTTCAAAAGGATTAATTAGGATTATTTCTTGCATATAAAACGGTAGAACTATTCGGCAAATTGCACATTTATTTAGTTTTGTATTGTAGTTTTGGATATTAAAATTTGATATTACATATGACAGTTTTGAATTATTCACCTGACAGTTAAAATAATTTCGTCAACTAAAATAATAAAAATTAATGGCTTCTAGAGTTAAAACTTGTCCTAGTTTTTTTGTAGCAATAGTACAAACATTCATTACAGAAATTATAAGTTTACCGACCAAGTTGTTAATTACGCAAATTACGAACAGAAGTCATTGAAAAACTCCATTGTCCACTTTTGTGCTTCTATGCTACAAAAGCAAAACTATTTAACAATTGGCTAAAAGGAGAACCCACTTTAAAGGTAATCCAAGGTTCCCACTTGGGGTCCCTAATAGACCCCTGTCAGTACCCGAAGCGATAACCTCTGATTGGCTATGGGTGTTTGAAAATTTCACATTGTAAACCTGGCTGTAAAACTTAAAATTTCGAGCTTATGTCATCCAAGAATTATATTTATTTTTAAACATTTACAAAAAACGTTTTTAACTGTTTTTTTGTTTAAAACATTGTTTTTAATTCTGGACTTTGTGGATGTAAGTAGTTATTTGGTAGGTAGCTCATCTAGTTAAAACAATTCCCTATGAAACTGAATCACTTTATCAATAAATTAAATTATGAATAAATGCAGTAAACGTGTTAGTTTCAATTCAACTTTCAGTTACTGTTTGCGTTAATGGTTGGACGCACAGTGTTCTTCTCCAAAGAATTTTATTAAAAATTGATCTGAATCATGACTGGAAGGAGACTTGATCCCGTCTGGAATTATTTTATAAAACAAATCAGGCAAAAATAAATGCGTTAGAGCAAAGTGTAAAAAAATGTAGCAAAAAAATGACGAAATTAGTGGCGCGCTTGAAAACGCAAAGATAAATTAAACACCATATCATCAAAAGGTGTCTATAGAATTCCATGCTCCTGTAATGCTGTATACATTGGTGAAACAGCACGTGTAGTAAAAGCTCGTATCTCTGAACCCCAGCGTTGCCTCAGGTCGGGTCTTGTTTCATCATCAGCCATCCCCGAACACCAACGCGATACTAACCATAAGATCCATTTTGATGAAACTTCTATTTTCTGCAAATGCTCATTCTTTTTCAGCAGAAGGATTCGCGAAGCCATTGAGATTTACAAACCATAATAATCTCAAATCGAGATGAAGGCTATCACCTGCCTTTCGTGTAAAAAGCGCTAATTTCTAAACCCCGCCCACCGCCCTCTTCACCCAACCGCAGTGACACTATCATATACATGTTTTTGCTTTCCTCCTTTCGATCGTTAGAAGGTTTCATCTCTGGCGTGGTTAACACATTAAGTTAACCGTAATCTTTTGCTTATCTCCTGATGAAGTCCCTTATGAAAGTGGGCGAAACATTAAGTTCTTCAGTCTCACTAACGACAAGGTCCAATCCCGGAAGTCGTTTGTTACATAAAACGTGTTTCATGGCGGATGGAAATTAGGAGAAATTCTAATGACGTAATTTTTAAAAAGTTTTGTGATACAGTTACATGTTACATGCAGTTGCATCGTCAGCTGGAATAGAACAATGATTTTCTTCTTTTGGTATAGTTCATTCGAAACTAAGAAATCAACTGGGGACTGGGGACCCGTCAAAACCAGTTAACATTTTAAAACTCTTAATAAAAACATTCCTTCGCTTGAGGGTGCAGAACAGGAGTGTCTTTATTTATTTTCTTATAGTGCATTTTATTTATTTATTTATTTTGGTACTCAGCCAACAGCCGTTAGACCAATTATAGGCGTCGCTGTACATTTTTTATATTTTATTATAAACTACGTTTTTTTTTTCATAATGTCAAAGTGTTACAATGTTGGTAGATATGTGATTAAAACGCTAGGAAATTTTTATACCTCATGTTGGTAGAACTTTTTCAAAATTATGGTTATGTGTCAATTTTGAATGTCAAAGTTTCTTAATTTGAACTCTTGACAAATTTCTTTTTTTAACATGGAATCATCATCATCAGCAATAAAATCGAATAAACAAGAAAACCAAGAAATATTTTAAATGCAAAAATGAAGTAAGCGATATTAAATTATGACATATCTGTCAAAATGACAATCATTTTTTTAGTGGAAGGAAATAACTAACAATCTATGTACCAACATTATTAAAACTAGGGACCCTGCAGGAATTCAACTTATCCCCTAGAAAGTTGACCTTGAAAATTATTATAGAAAAAAATTTACTTTATGTATAATTATACTACTGTGTAACTACGTTAAATACATACAGAATGATTTAAAAAAAACTCAATTGCAGCAGGCCCTGGATAGCCTGAATCAGTTGGCAGTACTGATGCATATTGTCAGTCTATCTCAAATTTGAGGTTAATAGGTTAGGTTTTGTTTGTCATTTGACACCCACTGACGCAAAACTTAACCTGCAAATCTCGAATTTGACATAGACTGACAATACACTTCAGTACTGCCAACTGATTCAGGCTATCCAGGGGCTGCTGCAATTGAGTTTTTTAAAAATCACTCTGTATATATTATCTACAGTATTTGTTTTTATTTTTCATTAAATTTAGGATTAAGAATTCAGAAAAAAATTAAAACATGGCAGTTTAAAACATAAAGCTTGGTTTTAAACATGGAAAAATTACGAAATGCAAATACACACGTCTACAGCAGAGGTCTCCATAGTGGGGTACTCGTACCCCAGGGGGTACGCCAAGTGACAGAAAAAAATAAAAACATCAACTAAATATTAAGAAATAGCATTTTAAAATTAGACGACCATGAACCTTTAATACGTGAGGAATTTAAAGCGGTGACACTATCTCTTAACTCTTAGTGCTGCCAACCTACTATATTTCTACGTATATACAGTGTCTTCCTCCGCATTACTGCCCGAGAGAATGGAAACTTTTATTTTTCAATTTTTCGTAGAAAAGTCGTATATAAAAAAAATCTTCCTATAACAACCGCAGAGAAATTTGAAATTTGTTATACAGTCTGTTTTGAAATTAAGAAAATAACTAGAGAGAAGTACATTTAATTTTGACTTTAGAGGAAAATGCTAGAAAAGCCGATAGTCTAAATACGAAATTTCAGCTTTATAGTAGCAATTGATTTTTATGTAATTAGTAAATGGTCCTCGAAGTAATCGAGACTAAAGTTATTGAATGAATATTACAAACTCCAAATAATTCTAATTTCACTTCCTAATAAAGACCATTGTGATATAATTATAGCATAGATTTGATTATTTGGTTATATATGACTGTAGTATCATTTTCGCATTGTTTATAAGTAAGAAAACACAAGTTTTGCTAATATGAAGCTAACATTTTTTATGTTAACTAATTTCTCCATTACAAATAATTTTTTCTTATGACATTTTCCCCTAAAGTCAAAATTAAAGGTACTTTCCTCTCTTTAACTATTTTCATATTGTCTTGATTTCCAAACACGACATATATCAAATTTCTCCAAGGCAATGATTTTATGTGAAGCAAAAACTTGTATAAAAAATTACTTTCTACGAGACATATAAGTTTTCCTTTCCCGGGCAGTCTTGCAGGGGCACACTGTATCTATGCCATGGGTACACATTATTCACTTTTTCTGGCTTAGGGGTACGCGATTAGAAAAGTTTAGAGACTACTGTTGTACAGAATGCAATGTTTCGAAAGAGATATAAAAATGTGCTTCCTATGTTACTACGATGTCATAGAATGGAGAAGATCTCTCATTAGTGTTGGAATTCCTTAGCCTCGGCAAAGTGCCAGTAGGACTTTGACCATATGGCTGTAAGAGTCAGTGTCTAAGTACTTCGTACTCTGCATGCCTAGTCCTTGTCAATAACAAAGAACAACAACGTCTTATCACAACAACATGTATATTGTAAAACTTCAAACTTCATATTTTACGGTTTCATCATTAGGCCCTTATGACATGTCTGTCGCATGTCACATTTGATGTGCATTGTTGCCAGATAAAACGAAACGTGTCGTCACAACAACATGTACTTTCGTTGACAATAAAAAAAATGTGGGAGATCAAACATTGTGTACTGGAAAACTTCATTCATATTTTGAGGTTTCATAATCATGCACTTACGACATGTCGGTCACATTCGATGTTCGTTGTTGCCAAATCATTATAAAACGTGTAATCAAAGCAACATGTACTATCGTTGATAATCAAACATATGACAGCAAATATTGTATATTGTAAATCAGCCTTAGTTTGTTTCTACACCAACACCACTTCTGAGTAACAGTTTCCTTTACTACAATTTTCGAGGTATCTGTGACATGTGACAAAAAGCACCATTTAACAAATGAATTCCGGGATTGGACCGTGTCATTATTGATATTGAATAACTCCATCGTTTCGCCCACTTTATAAGGGGCGTCATCAGGAGGTACGCAAACACCAAACGAGCACGGTAATTCAACGTGTAAACCACGCCAGCGGCGAAACTCTTCTGCCCAATCTCGGAAGTCGTTCGATCCATAATGACAATGGTCGGGAAAACCTCAGCAACATTTAAAAACCAAAAATTGTAAAAATATTG
Source organism: Agriotes lineatus (assembly GCA_940337035.1). Taxonomy (NCBI): domain Eukaryota; kingdom Metazoa; phylum Arthropoda; class Insecta; order Coleoptera; family Elateridae; genus Agriotes; species Agriotes lineatus. Next base: position 137,274,844 of record OW679198.1, on the reverse strand, counting down.
CTCTTCTTGGGGCATTATGGAAATTTTCTTGCATTTAATCGGCCTACACCAATGTTTCATCATATTGAGATTTCGAAGAAGCCATTGGTTTTGTGAACCATACTGTATATCAGTATATGTATAACCACATTACATCGTTTTATCACTAATCCCTATCTTTTTTGTAAATATTTTGGTATTTGCCAAGACCCCGATAATCCCCTTTTGTCGTTTGAGGGACAGTTTGAGTTTTTTTGTAGACACTCTCTTATGCAAAATGTCCTGCAGTAAGATATCTGTAGATTACCTAAACATTCTGTCGAAATGATCCTATACATTTAGATTTATTTTTGTATTGTGACAACTGACAATGTCAGTAGTTTTTAGGTTAAACTGACATATTTTCAACAGTTTTTATGTTAAAGTGGCGTATTTAGCCCACTGTGAATTGTGCATTTTTTCATAACAAACACTTTCATTACGATAACCGGCGGATGAATGGTAATTGTCAGTTTTCGTGGCTTGACTGTATGGAAACCGCCACCTTCGTATGTGTGTCGGGGTGGAAAAAAGTTTAAAGTTTCTATGTTCAGAACTAATATTGTAAAGAGATTTGGTTAAACGCCTTTTAAACGATTCTTTTGGAGAATTAATATCAATGAACGATTAGGGCGGTAATAAAATCCGAAGTGGCGGTTCCAAGGCGCATTTTTCATCCCTAAATCGATGCTTACTAATCGAAGGAAGTGAGTAAAGGGGGAACACTGTAATAGCGGAAAGTCGACCAAACTTTTCTAAACTACCATTTTCTAACTGGACTGGACAGGAGGGGCTAGTTTGTTTTAGTATTATTAGCTTATGGTTAGGAAAACTAATCGCTCCTTTCCGTTTATAAAATAAATGTGACATTTTATAGTGTTTATTTTAAATTGGAGGTCAGATTGTTTCAATTGTTGGAGGAAACCCCATTAAATTTATATAATGGGACTTTTAAAGCACTCTAATGTAACAAATCTATCTCCTCAACATTATCTAAGACTTAATCACAGATAATTTTCAAGTGTATTATTATTTTGAACTGAAATACTTGCCATTAAGTAGGCGCAAGAAATTCGTGCTTCTTCAGGCTGTTTAAACTCTTTAACCTTTTTGACGAAATCCACAATTAGAATCTTCTGATAAATAAGATCTGCTGGTCTGCGCTCGGCGTTTTATTTTTGAGGCAACGCGACCTTGGAAGTTAATTTCGAATGTCAATAACAAGGCTGCGCTGGGCACCAAGGAGTTTCGGATGGTTTCCACCTAATCGCAGTTTGTGGGACAATGGAAAAATTCTCTACTAAGTCAAGGTCGGAGATGATTTAATTTTGTTGTTTTTGCCGAATCCCCCCAGAGCGGGTCAACAATGTTTTTTTATTGTGTGCAGAGATTATTGTATCAGCTCGCGGGCAATAAAAGCATGAAGACGGAGCGAAGCCGTACTTTTCTGAAAGGTTGGATGAAGGATTTTTCGTGATACTTGGCCAAATACACAAATTAATATTTTTAACGTTGTTTTGTGTAACTGGTTCGTTAGTCGTTTATTTTGCAGCTTTGCTGCGAATTGTTATAGTTGCAAAAAACTAGTGGCTGTCTCGATATTTTTTTGTAATATTTTCTACCTTTCAAATCATTTCCTTTCTAAGTCGTATTCGCTGACTCCTCAGCTATTACCGACGAACCGACGACGTGAAGCTGTTTGCCAGATAAGCAACAGATAGTGACGTAAAATTCTTAATCCATTTACAGTGTTTGTTTCTGGAACGTGCTGTGACGCAGCGTTGGCAAGCCTTGGCCCAGGAAGAGGCTTCCGTAACGAGCTTTTTGCGTTCCCGCGAATGATGCAGATTCGCTCGAAATTGGTGCGGACGTCGCTGCCTTTATTTCTTTCCGTCTTTTCATCACCAAATAGAAAAATTGCCGGCGCATTCATCGGTCCCCTCGCGTGGGCACCTCGCCTCTCGCCCTTTTCGATTGCCCGATGAACTAGACGGCACACATGAAGATGAGTCACGGGATCCTCGGGCTGACGCGCAATGGCGTAGTCGATAAAACTCGTAAAATGATTTCGAACACTTTCACGACCGTTGTTGTTAATTAACGAATGACTTCCAATCACCCCAACGTACAACTCATGAAGCCCCTTATGCAAGTGGGGCAAACGCTTCTTTACCGCAATGATGGCACGGTCCTATCACGAAAGTTGTTCGTTAAATAGACAATAGAATTGTCTAATAATAGTTCAAATGTGATGAGGCATCTAGTAGACTTTACTGATGTTTTCCATGAGACTTTGCAAGTGGGCGAAATGTTGAGTTAAATAAAGCAATAAAGTTTTGGTATAGTCTGTTCAGTAAACACAAAAATATTTAAATTTTTTTGAAGTTGGTATATGCATACAATTTTTGTACTGGGGATTCTGTATTTTCCTTTACAAAGGTTGACATACCTGCATAAAGGCGAGTTTGAATATATAAATGACAATCAATGATAATTAATTGATATTTCTCATTATTTCAGTGTCAAAGTAGATATTTTCTGAAAATTCTCACCTGAACGTTTATAAAATGTACTAACAATAACTATTAATAAACGCTACGTCAATAGATCCAGCACAGTATTTGTATAATATCCTTAACACAGTTATTTATAAACATTTATGACAGATCCTAAGTAAATGTCACATCCTTAACCTATCTATTTTAGTAATTTTTTTAAGTACTACATTCCTAGACAAAGCCGAATTTTGGAAGTACACTCATTACATTTTGGAAATTAAAGGCCAGTTTGTGTATTTATGTTTACTGAACAGATTACATGTCTATTAATAGATCAGATGTATTGTAGGATTTAGTGGACCTTAGTGACTATTCCATGAACCGTTGTAACTAATACTGGTTTTCTGCAGAGAGTACCGAGTTAGCATTCGGATGTATTCGGGTCTTCATTCACTCCATCATCTATATTTCTATAGTATGTATGTATGCATGTAATCTGTAACCTCATTTACCTTGCGGTGTAGAGGCTGGTGCTTTATGCGCTGGCATCTGGCGGTACAATGCTCAATTTGCCCCGGATTCGGGATGCAGAGTTGGAGCGCGCCTTTGATGCTTGCGCAGCAACCAATGTGTGAGGTGTGTGTTTTGGTGATGTGTTGACCTTGTTACTCTATCTCTTAGGTCTGTGGTTCTGAGTAGTTAGTTTGGTGCCTAACTGTGGATGGTCTCACCGAGCCCGATTCCAATCGCCAAGGCTACGGAAAAATTCCGACCCCCGCGGGATTCGAACCGAGGACTTGCTTAATGCAAGCCTGGCGCTTACCCAACTGCGCTACGCGCTTCTATATTTCGATAGTATGATCAAAAATTATAATCATCTAATATGGCCATGGAATAGTTACCAATTTATAAATGCAACTATAAAAGTCACTTAAAAATCAAATGTCAAGTTTGACATCTAAGTATAAACATAGCTGCATTCATGAATTATGAACTATTCCATAGCCATACTAGATGAAAATAATTTTTTATCATATTCTAGTTACATTAATTTGAATATGGTAATTTAGTTCATCCTTTTTTTGCATAGTGATCATGAATGTCGTCTTTTTTTAAAGAAAAATCGTATTAAAAGTATGTACCACATTTTTTAACGCAAAATCGGGAAAAAAGTACACTTTTTTAAATTATTTTATTGAAATGTCATTTTGACATTTGTAAATTCCGAAGTCCTTTTTCACTAAATTTCGAGTTACAAGAAATCACTATGCAAAAGAACTACTTGTACAACGCGTTTTAAAAGTCTCTTTTTTCATTCATTTGTTTAATTAACTCGGGCTTCACCCTCGTTAATCAAACTGCAAATTCATGAAAAAAGTATTGTTTTCAAAACTAATTGTAAAATTACTATTATGCAAGTTTTCTGTTACCAAGGGGAGGGGCATATTTTAAAAAAACCATTTTTTAACCACCATTTCCTAAAGAAGGCTATTATTTGACTTGACACTTTCCATATGTCAAAAGCATGTTGTTATTGCATGCTATGCAATAAGAGCTATTTATGCACCAAGTGCTAAAAGTTGAGGTTTATGCACGAGACATGAAAATTATGAAACGAAGCCGAAGGCTGAGTTTCATAACATGTCTCGTGCATAAACCAATTTTAGCACGAATTGCATACAATATTTTTTCTACAACCTTAAATTTACTGTTATTAATCCATAAATGTCGATTTAACAAAGGTTTGCATCTACGACAGTTATAATTTATGTAATAATAAACAGTAGGCCTTGACGCGCAGGTGAATGTTTGTGGAGCCATTACTGTCAGTCAGTTATAAAAGTAATTATTAATATTACACATCTGACTGTATTCATTACATAACGCTTTAATTGTTTAAAAAACACTTTACCTCTAATGCAAGAAGCAACTAGAATAACTTTACAACTTCACTTCCAATTCGAAATTGTAGTTTATAACCTCACTTCACTTTATACCACACATGCGCTAAAAGTAAACAGCTGATCTCTTTAAACACGCTAAATTATAAAACGTCACTTTTAGTGAAACAAGCTAGTGCTAAAAGGCCTAGTTTTAGTAGTGGTGATAAAAATATTATTGCACACATCTGTCACTTTATTGCACACTTCTGTCAAAAATGTGTATATGTGGTGTTTTCAGTTTAAAACAATGAAAGCATACCTAACATGATTTTTCAATTTAAAATGACGTTGACGTTTTGTAATCTCTTTTAGCATAAATATGTGGTAGTCGAAAAAATTATGTATACAACTGGTATCTAAGGCTTCTTTTTGCACTTGCGAGATTTAAAAAATTCAATTCGGCTCATGTTTGAAACTTTCTCACGCGTGCAAAAAAGTGACACTTTAGCTGCTCGTTGTATAAATAACTATTAAAGGCGAAATGTCATTAATATAAAAACAGCGCGTAAGGTAAACATGGAACTTTATATTATAGAAAAGACATTTAAAATCTAGATAAATTGTAGATAATTCTTACGTAAGTAAGATTTGAGTATATAAAGCCAAAAAAAATTTAAATTATTACAAGAAACACTGAAATAATATTTGACAGCCACAATCATAACAGCAAGCATAGTAATCACTTTCAAAAACTGAAATAGAGAATCCACTATCTAATTATCCATTAGGGAAATCGTGTAATCTATTTTTACAAAGTTGCTATCGTATGGCTTCATGCTATGTTTTAGAAATTACGTATTTGCTACAATGTTCGCTTGCTCGATGGCACTGTATCGAACTATACTAATGGAATGTCGAAGTTCGACTGATACCAATCGAAACTATTTAAGAATCGAGTAGATTTTCAACGTTGGTATATTGCATTTTCTTGATGGTATTGGCCGGGGCGTTATAATTGACGTTCGGCTTCAACCGAGTGAGCATTCGGATATATTCGTATTTCCATTTACTAGTGCGTCTATGGTTGTATAAATTGTATTTTTTAAATTTAAAACTATCGTCATGTAGTTCGTAGACGTCTGACCAAGTTTTTCGGTTCAAAATATCAAGTTAAAGGGGGTGGAGATAATTTGCAACAATATAGTAATTGGCAATCACTGACATTTCGTAGCCGACTCAATTGCTGTAGCTGAGACGTTACAATTGACGTTCGGCTGCGGCCGAGTAAGCATTCGGATATATTCGGAGTTCGTATTACAACATTACAAGCCCATCTGTATGTACATTCCAAAAAATGTTTATATTTTAACTATTGTCATAATATGGTGCATGGTGCGAGGAGGTTTTATTAGGTTTGTCGATTTCAGCTATCAAGTCAAAGGGGTGGGAATAGTTTGTAACAAAAATACTGATGTGCAGTTAAGTTAGGGTCGACTCCAAATAGACTTGTGACGCCGTTATGACATATATCATAGCCGACTATAGTTGAGGCGTTATAATTGAGAGTTCAACCGAGTAAGCATTCGGATATATTCGGATTTCTATTCAAGGGTTTCTCGGCAGTTGACAACAAGTACCGTCGTAGATGTTTTATTAAATTTTTTTGGTTTTAAATACCAAGTCAAAGGGGTGGGGGTAGTTTGTAACAATGTTAGTTATTGGCAGCCAAGATAAAGTCCACTCCGAAGAGTATATTGTGACGCCGTTATGAGTTATGACATTTCGTAGCCGACACTCAGTAATATTTGCGGAGGTGTTATAATTGAGGTTCGGCTTCAGCCGAATAAAGATTCGGATATATTTGGATTGCTATTCACAAGCGCGTCTCAGCAGTTGTCAAGTATCGAGGTATAGTTCGTAGAAGTTTGATTATATTTTTCGGTGCCAAATTTACAGCCAAAGACGTGTGGGTAGTTTGTAACAATTGTAATTCATTGACTGTCAAGTCAAAGCCGACTGCAAATAGACTTGCGACGCCCTTATGACATTTTGTAGCCAACTCGGTGGCTGTTGCATAATTGAGGTTCGGCTCCAGCCGAGTAAGCATTCGGATATATTCGAAATTCTGTTCACAAGCGCTTCTCGACAGTTGACAACAAGTACCGTCATATGGATCGTAGAAGATCGATTAGATTTTTCGGTGCTAAATTTCAAGCCAAAGACGTGTGGGTAGTTTGTAACAATTGTAATTCATTGACTGTCAAGTCAAAGCCGACTGCAAATAGACTTGCGACGCCCTTATGACATTTTGTAGCCAACTCGGTGGCTGTTGCATAATTGAGGTTCGGCTCCAGCCGAGTAAGCATTCGGATATATTCGAAATTCTGTTCACAAGCGCTTCTCGACAGTTGACAACAAGTACCGTCATATGGATCGTAGAAGATCGATTAGATTTGTCGGTGCCAAATTTCCAGCTAAAGGGGTGGGGGTAGTTTGTAACAGCAGTAGTCAGTAATGGTAGTCAAGTCAAAGTCGACTCCAATCAGACTTGTGACGCCGTTATGGCATTTGGTAACCAATCTAGTGGCTATATAATTGACGTAAGCATTCGGATATATTCGGATTTCTCTTCACAAGCGCGTCTCATACATTCCATAAACTGTATTTTCTAAATTTTAACTATCGTCATATGGTTCGAAGGTGTTTATTCAGTTTTTTCGTTCCAAATTCCCAGTCAAAGGGGTGGGGTTAGTTTGTAACAATAGTAGCCATTGGCAATTAAGACAAATAAACTTGTGACGCCGTTATGACATTTCGTAGCCGGCTCAGTGGCATATTTAAGACCGGGTGCCCAAGGAAATTGATTAAAAATGTAGAGAATTGTTAAGTGTTGTGTCCAGAATAATTGTTAGGGAGTTTACTGTCGCTGGAGCGCTAACTTCTCTTTTTTGTAATTTGACGGTGACGCCCGCCCATGTTAAATGGAGGGCAGTGATAGAGTAAGAAGTGATTTTTTGGTGCCAAATGCAATTAATAATCTCCACTTATTGGAACTGAAATAAGTGTGCTAAATGAGCATATTGGGACGAAATTAGTGTGGTAAATGTTAGTTTAAAACTGTAGAAGCAGAAGGGAAATAGTAAGTTTGCAAGAAATTTAATTTTGAACTAGTCATTATCCGAAAAGGCGCATAAAAAATTGGTATAATTTAGTTCCACGTGTTTGTTTGGCTTACATAATGCGCCTTTATTATTGTTGCGAAGCTGTCGGCGCTGCTTATACTGCTTTCCACGTGACATCTCCCTACGCTTGTGCGTCTTTTAGAGGTGCGCTCGGTTCCACCTGTCGGTGTTCCACAAATCGCGTAAATCGATACGATTAACTGAAAGCTTCGGTTGTTAGTTTATCGCTCATTCATGAATTAATCGGCTTCGGGCTACTTGATTAACGTTTAACGAACACTTCTTGCTGCGAGCGAGTGACGCAGCAGACGATCGCTGTTGCTGGGAGGACGTCTTCTTTTGAGCAAACGCATATGTTCGGGAGCGACGGCTCTTGGGAGGAATTCTGCATTGTCACAAATTAAATGAGTCACGGCGACAATTCTGATCTGTTGATGAGCTCCGAACGTGGGCTGGCGTTAAGACGAAGAGTCGCGCGCGATTGCGTAACGAAGGTCATCCTGGGTCTGAAGGGCCCTATCGATCGACCGAATATAACAGCGTCTTTCGCTTTCTGCGGATTCGAGCGCCGGCGAAGAGACCTATTTACGAGCGGCACGTGGATGGTAATCGCTTGGTTCGGCCGCTAATCGTCTTGTTTGTGACATTTCCACAGCAACAACAATAACGAGCAGATCTGACGGCCAAGAGCAAACTTCAAGTGCGTCAAACAATGGAATTGCTCGGCGGTTTGTTCGAGCAGCTCCGGTCCTTCGAGCCGGATGACCTCTAGCCCGGAATGTCACCCGGTTGCATAAGAGTGGAAATGCCAACCCCGAAGGCCGCTCTTTCGCCGAATTCCGCAGCATCGATCGGGACTGGCAGCCGCGATCCTCCGTGGCGCAAGAGAGGTTCGGCGCTCTCCGGAGGCCAGGGCACCAGCAACTGGCAGGAGGTGCGTGACGCGTTCGCTAATATTGGCGCTCGCAACCGCGGCGCAGATGCCGTGGGGCCCCCTCGACGCGTAGCTGGCTCGGAGGCGCGAAATTCAACATTTAAGAACATCTGCCCACCACAATTCCTTGCTGCACATCGTTAACGCGCGGCCTCACGGAATTCTGCAGCGGCGTCTAAAATTAAAGTTAATATTTTCATGTGCAGATATTTCACCGTGTTGGTTGTTCGGATACGGTTCATACTCGCAGCTGTAAAAAATCTGGTGACCGAATTACGTGTTTACAAATCTACTTTCCATACAGGGCCGACTTAGTAATCCTTCAAAATACTTCAACCTATAGTAAGACGACCAGACTAATAAATTCAACGCGAGTTTTTTTGTGAACATTATTATAAATCGATGATGAATAGAATTTTTTAAACAAATGAATCATCTCACTTTACAGAACTCGTCCCAGAGAGAATTTTTGTTTGGGTTATGAGCACCATAATTCCAGTTACTTTTCCTTTTTAATTCGAATAAAATATTTAAAGCTGCTAAAGCGACATTTTTATTCATTTACTCTTCCTAATGGCATAATGTAGCAATCTTTTATAGTTTTATAAACCAGCTGTTTTGGCTGTTCCGTACCAATCGTAACTGATGCTTTTTTCCCATTTTTTATTCTATCCTCCTCCACTAATGAAAAAAACTTGCAATTCCATCTATTGTCCTATACCTGGAATTGTGGCCCACATATTACCGCTTCAACTGACTTTCATGTTGAATCATGCCTTTCTCTTCTGTTTGTTGTCCAACTCATTCGTTAGGTTTTTTATTCTTCAATTTTACGTTTATCAATGCATGTTCTATGGACCTCTGGGTCTTCGGACGCCTCTCTTTTTTTTCTCTGCCTCTTCTAGTCCAATACTCAACATAGCCGTCTATTTAATACCATTTGCTTCTATCTTTGCCTTTTCTCTTCCAGTCGTAACCCAGCGTAAACTAGGGCGTTCTCATCCCCATTTTATATTCCAGAGTCTCCCCCTCCACGTTTGAATAAAGTAATTCCACTTACTGACATACCTGGAATTGTGGCCCACCTACTACCACTTCAACTGACTGTCATGTCTTTTACTTCTGTTTGTTTTTTAATCCATTCGTTGCGTTTTGTTCTATAGTTTGCTCTTCTATTTTGAGATCAGTGTTCGTCATTACCTTCGCTTTGATTTATCTTGAAACCCGTACGGCTTGATTTTCAATCATTTCTAATTCTTATTTTATTGTTGACATAACCATATACAGTGCTTTCGTAAAGTTTTGGATAAATTCGTTAAAAATTCAAGGAATAACTTTTGGAAAAATGCTGGGACCCGTCAATTTTTATTTTTGTTTGCGAAATTCTTTCAAATAAAATACATACAGGGTGACCCGCGTAGAAAGTATGACGTCATCGATGTTTTTTATAATGACGCCCCCCTTTTTTATTACTCCTACGCGGATCACCCTGTATGTATGCATTTTATGAAAAAATGCGCAAATAAAAATCAACGGGTCCCAACTTTTTCCAAAAGTTATTCCTTCAATTTTTAACGAATGCACTGTATAACGTAGTATGCAAAACGATGGTGATTAAGCTGTGATCTCGATTTCATTTATATCGATTCCCCTTTTCTCCCAAGGTGGCCGTTTGAAGACATCCTCCAACGCATCGGTACACAGCTTTTCGAATATTGTGTCTACCATTCAAAAATTGCTTCGTACATAACGAAGATCTTTCAAAACTATACTGAAAAACTGATCCAGGCATGACTACTTGTTTGTTTCTACCTATAACAGCTAGGGGTTTATCCAGAACAGGAATTTTATATTTTTATTTCAAAATGGTCTCTAGATTTAATTCAAAGATTGGGAAGATTCATGAAGATAGAACGCAGGATAGAAATTTTAGTGTTGGCCCCACACTTCCAATGAGATCATTTTACCTGGTTTCTTCTAGTTTTCTTTACCACGTGTCTTTATTTTCCGACAAATCTTCTGCATTTTCCGTCACTGCTGCGCTCCATCTTTTTCGTACTTGACCTCCTTCGATTTCATTCAGGGATTTGTTCTGCCACCCTTATGGTTGGACTTCAATAAATTGCACCTTTGGGATCAGCTCCTACTTATGTTGCGAATAACCTTTTCTAACGCTGGATTATAGAACACCAGGGAGAGACAGTACTTCAGTCTCAATCAGTCTGATCTTGTTATTGTTATTTTCGTAGTTTTGTTTTATATCTTGATTTGTATGAAAGTTTTGTCTAATGGGAATTTGATCAACCGTATTAATTTTCCTTGAATCTTTAACTCGCCGAGTATTTTGTATAACTGTTTCCTACTTAAGCTATCGTAGGCTTGCTAAAGCTCCACGACAATATGGTAGGTGTCAATGTTGTATTCCCACGTCTTCTCCAGAAGTTACTTAATAGTAACTACCGGGCCAACTGTTGTTGAATTGCAACTTCTCACAGCTGTTTGTTTCTGACTATCTGTTCATAGAGGTTGGTTCTAATATATGGTGTATTAATGTAGTTAAGATTTTAATCGCGATTTACTGCAGTTTAATTTCACCCTCGTGAGGTGGTTGCGCCTCTTCTCATATTTCGCTATTAGTTCGTGCATCTTCTTGTGTAGACACTTCAGCTATTGCTGTTTCTTCTAACATTGGTTATTCTACTAACTAGTATTCCATCCTCATTTTCGTTTTCTACCTATTTCCTCCCCTTTGACCTTATATATAATTTTGCAACATTTTCTTATTCGTTTAATATAGTGTAGGTCTTGTATGTTTTCTATCAATTTCTCATGTTTTTCTCTTCTTTTTTCGTTTCTCTTCTTGCTTCTTTAAATTCTTCTCTTTTTCTTATTGATCTCTCTAGGAACCTACTTGCTTCTCTCCTTTTCCTTTCCTTTGCCAATTGCCCCTGTTCCTTCCAGAATAGCTTCTATTACCCTTGTCTATTGTTTATCAATTGCTTCTTCTTCTTGTATTTGTGTAAATCTTCTGGCTACTGCCTATTCGAAATTAACCTTAGTTTGTTCATCTTCCAATTTAGCTATATCCCGCTTTCTTAATCTGATTTGGCATGAAATTTTACATTTGATAGTTTTTCCTGAGTTTGACTAGATAATAATCCGAGTTGCATTGTGCCCCTCAATAGCTTTTAAAGTGCGAGAGAAAAACCTCGTGTTGACAAGCACGTGATTTATTTGGTTTTTTATTCGACCATCTTGTTGATATGTCACTGCGTGTGGGAAACATGTGCCCATTACGATTAATCTCTTTGATGTTGCGAAGTTCACCAAACACTCTTCATTATCGTAACGTATTGTTGGTTTAAAAACTTCTTCTCTACTTGCTTTCGCATTGAGAGCTCCTATTGCAACCATTGCATAATGTTTAGGGGATCCATCTACTTGCTATTCTAACAACTTATAAAAGTCTTCGTTCTCGTTTCCCTTTTCCTCCGTGGGTGCATGTATAATCGTGTTCATTAAAATGTTGTACAGCATTTGTACTTTGTGAATATAATTCAATTTCACAAAGTTAAAAAAACTGTTTTATGTACATACAAATATTTTGAAAATACAGTGCTTCCGTAAAGTAGTAGATAAATTCGTTAAAAAATCAAGGAATAACTTTTCGAAAAAATGCTGGGACCAGTCGATTTTTATTTTTGTTTGCGCATTTTTTGAATTAAAATGCATACATACAGGGTGGCCCGCATAGGAGGTATGACGCCATGGATGATTTTTTTAATGGCAAACTCCATCTTTTATTAAGGGATTTGAAAAAACACATGTTTTACTTACGATAAGCTGGTTTTTGCGTATAGGTCACATGATCAAAAATTAAGAAAAATAATTTTAAAATTGCAAAATACTAAATTTTATTTTAGGAAGTATGATTTGACGTTATCTTCAATAAAAAAACATGTAGGTCGTCTTGGCTACTGTCAGGCAGACAACAGTGCACAATTTGAACATTTAATTTAGTTGTTTTTGAAGTTATCATTGCAATTAAATTTAGTATTTTGCAATTTTTTAATTAATTTATGGTCATAAGACCTATACTCAAAAATTATCTTAGCGTAAATTAAAAAATGAGTTCTTTCAAATTCTGTAATAAAAAAGGGGGTTGTCATTTAAAAAAACATCGATGACGTCATACCTCCTGCTCGGGTCACCCTTTATGTATGAATTTTATTTGAAAAAATGTACAAATTAAAATAAAAATCCACGGGTCCCCGACTTTTTTTTCCAAAAGTTATACCTTGAATTTTTAACGTATTTAGTCACTACTTTACGAAACCACTGTATACATCTGGATATACTACTCAATGATACAGTGTGAGTCGTTGTTGAGTAAAAACACAACTACCAATAAACTCTATGGCTGTACAACATATTTTTAAACACTACTGTACGTCGATTATTGTCAGGTCAAATTTTTCCATTATCATGTGTTGCCATTATTTATATATTATATTTTTCATTTTCTTAATTATGGATTGGAGTGCTCTCACTGAAATCGGAAATCTGTTGTCTAGAATCAAAACTTTTTCCAGCTTGCCAGTTTGTCCGCCGTATTCAAAACTATTCAACGATGGCATTTTCTTCAATGATTTGTTCACTGTAAACAGTAGATCAAGATCATGCGATATGTAATATTGAGAAAAATGATAGGAGGTACTGTTTTTTATGTCCAGAGTCATCTTGCATACATCTGCTTTAATGTTTATATTACTACAACTGAAATGTAGATGAAATTATATTTCATGTATTTTTTATGAGCAATCAAAAACCGTCTTGTATCGTAGTGTTTTTCTTGCAGTTCTAAGCAATGACTGCTGAACATATTCTCAGTTTTAATCAGAAACTGCAATTACCTCACAATGTATTTATTATTAGCAGTATAACGCTTTAGGGCAGATAAGATTGATAACGAAAATATGTGGTTCCCCTCAGATCCTTTTCTCATTAAAAATGGAATTAATTCCCCTATGTGTTTCATAAAGAAGCATAAAAACCCATATACTGGAATTTAACGATAGAAATCACATTCTCACTAAAACTTTTTCAGAATTCCAGGAAAACAGGAAACACTCGAACTGAAAATGAAAGGTCTCTCGATTGAGAGATAGCAGTTTTATCAGCTTTTTGAGAGATTATTGTGAATACAATTGATAGTGGTGGAACTTCTAATTATGGATAAGTGCACCACATCAATCTTTGTAGGAAAATTTGAAGTTAAATCGTAGCTTAGAATGTTAGAGTTAGAGATTACTAAGGAAAACTCTAGGGTCTAGGCATTCCTTTTATGTTGATTTTATAATTACTAAGTCCAACATTGATCAACTATACTGAGGGAGTACCTAAAGGAAACCGAAATTTGAATGTGACGTACCAACGAGAATACATACATGGCACGCTGAGTCAGAATAATATAACTCGCGGTACATTCCGGTGCATAGCGCCACTATTTCTCTTTTGAGCGTCGCATTCTTTAGAGAACCCCCTCGTATAGCCAATACCTGCTACTTCAGGTCTCATAACTTTCGATAGTTTCTTATCTATTAATGTAGACACATATTTTCGCTGCTTCAACAAACATTCAGCTTTTAGCAGTAATGTGCCCATTATATAATACTTACAGGGGATTTTATGCCCCCCCCCCCCCCCCGTGGCGTTTCCAAGTCGCATCGCGAAGAAGACATCGTCAGGTATCGTCCGGTATATTCTTCGGTCCACCTTCGACAATGTGCCTGTAATAATCCTGCAAATACACAAGTACAAGGCATCTTTGGGAGGACATGCTTCTCAAGCCATCCAGATGCGCTATATGGAGTCACTGATAAGCAAGGTGCTTACAGGTCAAGAATCGTGGGCCATCTCGCCGAATGGCCACTGATCCAGGCACAAGAGCGCCCTCCACGGCAAGTTGACCCCTAGCCAATGATAACAATGAACAACGACCTAATTAATAAAATTAATATAAAATAACGAATGTTCAATAACTACATTTACAAGCTACGCAAGCACTAGCATTTCTTTTTACAGACCTCATCGTTTCATCCCTGCTCTTATAAGTTATAATTCATATAACTTACACAATTCAATCACTTCAAAACACATAATCGCGGTGGAATTACACCGGCGGTGGATTAGCTTCCACGTTCACACGCGTGCGACCTCGCCCACCGACTGCCAAAAGCACCTCCGAGCCCTGGCATTGTACAAAAATGCCACCCCGGTCGCGTCGGGTTCTCAACATTCCAATATGGGAATTCTCGGCTAACCCCCGCAAAGGCCCATCGATATTTTAAAACTACTGCAGAAGACGCCGCCCGAATCTTAAAAACAGCCCTCGGTCTGGCGATTAGCTTTGGACTCGTTTTGATTCTGTGCTAAATTTAGAAAGTATCATATTTCAGTGGTTGGTTTAGACTAAAGCCCATAATTATACGAATACAAATAAACATACAAATATTTTCAAACAGCCCCAAGAACACAAAAGTAAATATTACAAGACTATCAAAGTGATGGTTCACAGTTTGATAATGTCAAAGATTTGTGAATTATGGGGAATGAAAACTATAGCAGCAGATTATTTGGATTGATTTGACCACTTTACTTTTCTTTAGAATGACATTAGTATATAACTCATATCTCTCACGACCCTTGAAGCTCCATGAAGTGCAGATATAAAGGAGTATATTTGCTTAGATCTAAAAATATTTCCAACTGGCACGTTTATGCTTCCTAAACAAACATGGCTTGCATCATAGATTAGAACCTTGCGTTGATTCAACTCCTGCTACTGAATATGCGAGAAAAAATAAATAGAAATACCCCCCTGGGAAAGTGTCTGCCTTCAATTGGAGAACCAGCGATTCTTGTCATTTGTATGTTCCAAAACGTTTGCTTCGGCTATTTCCATGCCAAGGTTGGCCTTCATGCGGGTGTACAAGATTAAAGTGCGTTTCCATGTAGCACTAGCCATCCTGATCGAGGCTGCAATTGTGATTTTATTGGCACTTACACGCGGATTTTAAGGCCTTGCTGCCTGCCTGAGACGTGCGTCGAAAAACGAACCATAAAATTTGGTAATTGGGAGCTAATCCAACGACCATGCGTCATTTGTTCAGTAGATTATCGCAGCAATCTTATCGTTGGGCTTGTGGCCGGATTCCTGTATTTTGTAAACTAAGATCCTCAAGGTATGGCTAGGTTTTCTTTCTAGTACAGGTGTGTCTCGAATCTGCATGATGATGCAACTCGCAGTTGCGTTTCTTCAGCGCATTCCAGCAAGAAGTTCGCTGGAACTGTCCCTGCTGAGCTGCTGATTTCGAGTGTGACGAACTTTCAGCGAAGTTTTCTGCTATGGAAACTGAAAGTGCGCTTGAAAGAGACGAAACATATTTATTTAAATTTTGTAATGTGCAGATGCATATGAAATCGTAAATGGCAGTAGGCTATGAAATTTGAACATTATACGCACCTCCGCGCATCTGTTAAGGATATGAATTAATAGAAGTTCAGTACAATAGCTAAGTAGTACATGATTGCACTTCGGGCATTAAACAGATTTGATTTCTTTGATTCTTTGATTATAACATGCAACAACGGAAAAAGTTAAATAGTGAGTCGACAAAGACGGCTGAACATCGTTAGTGCAATCGAAAATATTTCCCCAATTACACAGAACTTTGTTTATTATGATGAATGTCACAGTTAAGTACGCACACAAGCTAATACACGACCCGGATATACTCCACTTGTAACTTTTCACCGGCGCTTGCTTAAAGCATCATGCTGGCAAAACGGTCAGCAAATGCCCACTGTTAAGGCTCAAATATGTGTATATTTTGACTTTTACCATTGATTTGATTGAATATTGCGCGTTATTTAAGTCTTGTGCTATTGTTTTATGCTAAAACGGCTCTTAAGAGTATTGTCTTACTCTTTCACCTTCCCGCAATCGCTTATATATTATACACAGCTACGTAGAAATTGATTTAGATTGCCATTTCTTTCTTGCATTTCAATTATTATCCATGTTTCTATATCTACATAGAAAACTCCACTTCGTTAGAACAATCCCAAAGACTTGGACACCTTTCTTCTTGACTAATGGACTCCACAGTTCAATATTTTCATTTGCTTCATGGCCAGCTATTATGTGTGTTTTTTAATGGCATTATAATCTATTTGGATGTTTTAAGAACCGCAATGGATTTTAAAGGTTAAAATAACTATTCTCGACTGCTACAGTCGGTATATATAGCTCTTCTCAATTAACACATAAAAATAACAATAAAGCTGTACTAATAAGCCTAGTTTAAGCATAATAAACGAATAATTTTACGATGTCTCAAATTGGAGACAGATTAGGGCTTCACCCAGCCCCTCCCAACCCATATTGTCAATTACATGTGAATAGACCGGTGGTCCCCCTGCAGGTGTCGTTCGAACGTAGTCGTAAACGTAATTAGCTGCAACGCCCTGTAATTTATGAACGAGATGCGTCCAGCTAGCTAAATTATTTAAATGTTTAAAAAGTGTTAATGGGCTATAAAATCAAGCAAACAAACAAAATAAACTTTTAATTGCTCGAGTGACCAAAACGTTATTATTTGTAGCGTAACGGGTAATTGTTGAACGGCTATAAAATGCAGCTCGGGCCTTGCGGCCCAGGGAAATCTGTGTTAATCATATTTGGCCGCGACCTCTGTGTTTTATGTAGCTTGATGGTACATGAACACATCTTCCAAAATCTCGTCAGACATTAAAATTTAAAAAATACTATTAGACATTTGACATTATAAAAGATTCTCGTCCTGTTGGAAACTAAATATTGATAAGAAAACATCCTCAAATGAACTAAAGATCTTCTTTGCACTTGGGGAGCCTTTGCCATTCTCAGAGTTTGACAAATTCGATTAGACGTGGGCGTGGAGCTTTTCTCATATAGCAAAGTTGCACTTCCATGTGTTTGTTTAATCAGTCATGGTGAGATCCTTTCGCTATCTGGAAAACTGAAAGTGCCTAACAGGACAGACCTTGGTGGTGGATAGACAGATAAGCTATCAGACCGCGATATTGTCGCAATTAAATCAATATTAGCTGAAGTTTGGGCTCACACAAAGACAGGCTGAAGTAGCTAAAGCTAACTAAAAGCTTTTGAATAAACATATTAATTCGTCTTAACTGGAACAGTTTGTTCAGCACTAGCACGTTTTTGTGCGACAAGATAGATAGTCAAGTTTTGCCTAAAAATTAATTCACTTTAGTAAATAGAGTGCAATAATTTCGTCTCTTTTTGTATTTGAGGCTACTCTTCACAGGTAGCTCATTTCACTAGCTGTTAATTTGGAATTATATGTTCGTCTCCTTATTTCCTAGTTCTTCATTGTAAATATTCAAAGTGTAGCTCTCCACGATGGGTGTCAAACTGTAGGCTGCATGGTGTAAGTTGGTTCAACACGTGTTGTTCGAGTTGAGCAGCCCAGAACGTTTTTAATTTATTGCTGATAGGGTGGCGTTTGCAGAGTTCACGCACTTTTTGTTCGCACTAATAATGGAAATCTACTAAGCTACCTTGAGTTCATGGTCCACGTAGCTTGTAGTCTAGTAGAAAGAACAACCAGGGTAGTAACAGAACGCCACTCAAGAACGCTAATTTGAGTTTTTTTTTGCATCATCCTTTACCATTATAAAGAGAAATGGGCTGAGGTTATCTTCTTGTTTAATACCTCTGTGAGTATAGAATGCAAATTATAAATATCCAAATATTAATAAACACAGTGAAGACTATCAGCATTTTCGTTTATTTTATGTAGTCATAACCTCTCGTAAATTACTAAGATGACTCTTCCTGTGAGTATAAATACAATAGCTGTAGGTCACTCCTCTAAGGACGTTTGGCGTATTGTTCTGAAATCCACAATGAATTCCGTGCGTCAAAAGATGTATGTACAAGTGTTGCTTTAATATGGCTTGGAGAATTTTCACTTTCCTCTATCTGGGCGGTAGGAAATTAGTTCTTCAATATCACCTTTAGTTCTTGTTATAAATTTGCTGTTAAGTCAGTTACGTAGGATTTATTTGGCGAAATTAGAAAGATTGGCTGGAGAAACGTCAAGTGCTAAAACTATACAATTATTAGAATTAGGGAGTTGGTTAAATGTGCAGAGGCGCATTGTCGTGTTAGAAATAGCAGGCAAATAATTGAAAAGGTTTATATATTGATTTGTAAAACTAAATATATTTCCCGGTTTAAATTGTGGTGGAAAAAGCAGATGAGAAGGGGGTTTCTTGAGTTCAGCCAAATTTATTGTGTCTGTTGAAAAGCCATTCTTTGTAGACTCGGCTTGGTCAAAAAATATTTGGATATAAACTCTGCGAAGAAAGACAAGAATTGTAACTCTTGATATTAGTTTCATGGAGAGCATTTCTCACGTGGTAAGTAACAAGATTTCATCCCCTTATTTGTTGTGTTTCAAACCTATTCCTCTAACTGATGAGTTTAAATTGCAGTGGGTGTATCTGTGCAACACCAGGTGAATTTATTGGAAACAGGCGTATCAGAATATTTATACCCGTGTGATTAGAAAAATATCGACATTGAACAGGTTATAGCTTTGCTATATAGCTGCTATCGAAAAAATGAAGCGAGTCCATCACACGACTTTCTGTTACTGCGTAACTTGCACACACATTTCAGTTGATAGTAACAATGATTTCAAAGCGTTATTTATGTACCAAGGGCATTAAGAATATGTTTATTCTCGAGGGGTATACACATCAAGCAATTCCCGTGGAGCCTATTGAGTCGTATATTCTACTTTGGATATGTAAATAAATTGAAAAACAGCTTATAACGTGCTTATAATGAGCGGGCGTGATCATTTGCCCGATTTTTACGCCCTAGGTTTATGGACAACAAGAAAATAACAACACAAGTGTCAAACACATACTGGTGATGTTAAAAGGGTGTATAAACCTAACAACAGTTATACCAATCGATAAACACTAGTCCAAAATTGACTGCACTACTTACTACTTTACTACCTACTCCCACATACAGGGTGTTTCGGAAAGAACTAGATACCGTTTAGTGGTACCATCTTCAAAATAGGCAGATAAACATGCGCCCGTAAGTGTGCCATTCCTTTCGGAACGTCTCGGGTATTTCCAGAAGACGCCAGGTTATATTTTGAACAATTCTTACTTTGATCATGTTATTTACCAACTGTATCTGTTGCGTTTTTAAAGCTCAGAATGATTACTACTAATTACGACATAATTTATGACATGTATTATCTGATCGTATGCTTCTAGTAGGTAACTAGATAATATGTGACCTAGTAATTAAGCAATTTTCTTTATTAATTATTGGTGGTTCTGCTAACACATTCAAGGTGTTGAGATCTTAGTTCCAGCATTGCCATTTACTTTTCAATCTACTGGAGCGACTTATCTATTTTGAAATATAAAGGTACTTGATTCTTGTGTCCTTTTCATATTTACCATCCTCGCCCGTATACAAAAGGAGATATTTAAATTTTGGAGAAGGTGCAATGGTTTTTATCAAGAATAAAATGTTCTGATAAATGGATAATAAAAATTAAAATTTCCAAAATTATGCTAGCCACTGTATCGTATCGTAAGAAATACCATAAATACAATAATACCATAATTGAATTGTTGTAGGTCTACCTTATAAAATCACAAAATTTGTATTCGTCGTGCTTTTAATGCCATAAATTTCTTAATTAATTCATCCAAGTTTGAACTATTCATAATATTGTTTTCTATTATAGACAGATTTTTTTTTAGTTTTGAGAAACTTCGTTCCTTTGACGGCACTGATACTGATAGTGTTAGAGAAATTCTTAAAACAACTGATATATTCGGAAACGTATCATCTACATTGTTCTCATACACGAAATTCAACAAATTATGAGGGATATTATATATTTTTTATGAAATATTGTTTTGAAACTAGCTGTAGCTCGCGGCGTATGCCGCATTTAAAATGTAGGACTGCATCACAGTAGACCATTATTAAAGAAATAATCAGGGTGTGTTTAAACAGAGCGTGTGGGCGATCGTGGAACCATTCAATAGGGCAGATATGAACCCTCCTTATTATTAAATGAAATGTACTTGTGTTCGTAGTTTAAAAAAACACAACCAATATGCATAATAAGTAATTGTTTTCTGTTATATTATCTCTATTAAAAGTAATGGGAAGTTTGTTTACAGAAACCCCAAAAAAAATAGTGAACCTTTGAATGAAGCCTTGATGCTTTTGGCGTTTTAACAGTTAACACGACATGTAGTGTAGTGCATTATTTAAGAAGTATGATTTTTTATCTTTACAAATACATATAACAAAAATAATGTTCTTACTATTTTTTTCCACTCAAGAAATGCCTCTTAATAATATAACATGGCGTTAATCCGCCATTTTGCAACACCCTATGTATATAAAAATAATATGAACATAAAATTACATGGGAAAACAAAAAAAAATGCACTTCTAATTCAAGTTTCCCTTAAAAAATCATTCAGTTTAATGTAATCATTCTCATTTTCTTCTATTTTTTACGAATTCCGAAATCTGAAATATTTTTATAATTATAAACTACGTTCAAAATCCATGGCACAGTGAAAATTTCCAACTATTTTCTTTGGCCTGCTGATTATGGCAAATATTCTTTCTACATTGCCATTTTGGCCAGTTATGGCAAAAAATTGCAAATTTTTTATAATTCAGACTGAAATTCAACAGTATTTGTTTTGACAGGATCTTCTTCAATTCTTCAATCCGCAGATTGGTTGGCAGCTTTCCATCTAATGTTGTTGCAAGCCATTCTTTTCATTGCTGCATAGTTTGCAGTTCCTGTGTTTTTAATGGCTTGATTTAAATATTGTAGTCTAGGCCTTCCCCTAGTTTTTTTTCTGGGTATTACTCCTTCCACGATATTTGTCACAAACTCGTTATGTCTAATTATATGCCCTATCCACGAATGTCGTCTGTTTTTAACGTTTTTAGTAAAGTTCTTTCTTCTTCCGCTCTTTGAAGCACCTCTTCATTTGTTATATGGTCGGTCCATTTATTTTTTAGCATTCTTCTCCAGCACCAAGTTTCAAATGCATTTATGGTTTTTTCTTCATTTTTTCCTAGGGTCCACGTTTCTGATCCCTACAGGGCAGTACTCCAGATGCAGCTTTTAATTAGAGCCTTTTTTATTTACAGTGTAAGGTTGTTTGAACAGGATACCAAGTTTTAAAACATTCTGTATAGATTTCTTTCTAGATATCTTTAAATTGTAAAATTGCTTAAAACACGTTGCACCATCGACGTTTTGATAGGCAAGAAACTGTAACTTCAAAAAATATTCGTACGATTTTTTATAGGAATTCGTGCAATTGAAATTGAATGTATCCATTTCACTTTGCAATCAATCAATTTTCTTTATTTTCAGACCAAGTAGATTTTACTTTGGGAAAAAACTATTCGTATCTATGACTCGATGCATTTTTTAATGAATTTATTGTAGGCGTTACTTTTGTTTTGTCTTCTATTTCCAATATTTTTCATGGAAAATATGAAGTAAGGAGTTCGCAAATTCTAAATACGCTTAGCGGCTAAAATCATATTCAAAAAATTATTGTAAAATAAGGGAAGTAATAAAAAATATGCTTTTAAAACAAAATACACTTCCAACGTGCTTTTCACAGCGAAATTATGTGTGCACCGAGTTTTTGTTTAAAACTTGAACTTAAAATAATTGAAAAAGAAAACAATCGGAGTATATACATACAAAGATAAAGAACAAAAGAATTGCGTTAAAAAAGAGAACGTTCTCTTTTAAAAGAAATCTGTGGGCAACCCAACTAATACCAGTAATACCATATCAATTTTCTGTTCTTAGAAAGTATGGTCGTTTATTGGAGTGACAGTTTAGGACGAGTAGTCGGTTAGAGAAGTTTTTACTGTGCATATAATCAATTCAAATGTCGCCCTTGTGCGGCGAATAACCTGCACACCTAGACGCGATGGACCGGGCGATAGATACCTACCCTAAGAAATAAGTACTAAAAGGCACGCGCTACATTATTAACATATCCAGTTCGGTACTTCACTCATGCTACGTTTAGTAGCGCAAATCTGAACATTGCATTAACCCTCTAATTGATAGGCTGGGTCTGTGACTCTGTGAGGTTTCGTAAAATCTTTTTTTTTTTGTTATATAATTTTTTAAAAGTCTTTAGCTTCTATGTACCTTCGTATGTAATAAGGGCAGTTTTTTTATATATTTGTATGTTCCAATACCCACCGGTTGAGTACAGTAAGGGCGTTGGGTCCATTAGCCCCAACCCGTGTTTTCGTGTAACTTTTTTCAGGTAATCTAGTTTTCTCAAATTTAATCAAAGAGCTGATTTTATCTTTCGTTTACCTTTTAAAACGTTACAAGTTTATTTCCGTGGCTCCTAATAAATGATGGTGAAAATACTATTTTAGTTAGGGGAAGTACCGAAATTTCACAAGCATACTAACTACTGAATTGTCAGTGAACACTCGGAAAAGTACAAGTCGTCATCCACCACTCGTAAAGTATGAAAATATTGTCAAGAACAGAAAACGGCATTATTAATTAGGGATGTCGGCGGGTACCCGGGTCGACCCGGGTATGTTTTCCGGACCTGGGAACCCGACTAATAAATTATGTAATTTCTACCTCTAGAAAAAGATAACCATGCAGTAATAACCAGGATCACTCCATCCCATATCACATACTGTTTCTTGATTCATATAATAAATCCGCTTCACGGATATATTCAAACCGTCAATAGCACCATTACTTATATCGCGTCAGTATGGGATGAAGTAACATAAACATCCTCTGTATGATTTTGATGTTGCTACGAATTTGGAATAAAAATGCACGTACTTGAATTTGATAGCACTTGGAAGTGTGAAAATATTTACAAATAACAGACGACTTGCAGTTTGAATTGGGGAGTAGGTACTATTTCAATTTAGATCAGTTTCAAACTCACGGCGCGGCGTAAAGAAAGATGTTCCGATGTAGGCCAACATTTTTGTTAATATATTTCGGGTACTCGGGTACTGTTTTCGGGTACCCGGGTTTGATTTTAGACTGGGTACGGCATCCCTATTATTTATGTAAGTTTTACAGTGCGTACATTTGTTTAGAGAATATACAGCGGTAGTGTAGCGACTGCGCCGAAAAATTTTGTTAGTCATGTTGACGAACCAATATTTTATGTACCGTTATTGTATATATTACGTTTATGTTTTTTGAGAGTTAATGGGTTAATGTATATGATATTTGCACACACTTTTTGCCATTTTCTAAATACGTAACGATTTTTATAAACACTGTTAAAGACGGACCGTTTTATGTAATTGGCAATACTTCTAAGTCTATCTTCCTTTGCTACATACTTTTCTTTTCAGTGGCGTAAGATGGACTAGGGTAACAAGTTAATTCAAAATACTAAACAAATTTGTTTAAGCAAAAAAGGCATGCCTATGAGACCCAGCCCGTCAAACGGGGTGATTTTCCCGGCAACTGGAAGGTTAAAGAGTTACTGTTTGGTCTGGTTTGTGTCGTGACGCCCATGGTTTCATCCATTGAATGTTCAATAATTGTTATAAGCATTTTTTAGATGCAGCTGAATACTGGCTTACGAAGGACATTTGGATAAATGTAAGTTGAGCCAAATCGTCTTACTTTGGCCTATATGTTATAGGCCACGGTACCTACCACGTAGTTCAGTGGTACCTAATCTCAGTTTTCAAATATCTAGTACATAGCTCGTCTTTCACATCAACCCTTTAATTGTATACCTAGTAGCGGTTGCTCGGTCTAATGTAGAGTAACTATGTCGGTTAGGTTTCGATGTTTATTTGTTTTCCAACAATGGTTGTAAATGTGGGTTTAGCACTATGAATCTGCGCCTCGTCTTCCCCGTCGTTGAGGCGGAAACTTCTTGCGTAACTATTTGCGTCATGTGTGTTCTTCCAGCTCGGAGCGTGCAGATGTTTACGTAAGTTAGGTAACACTGAAGGATGTACCGATTGCGCTGTTTGCGGACCCTCGAGGCCGCGATAACGCCCGGCCGAAGCTCGATGATTTCGCGATTCGTGCGTCCTGCCGGAGATCGATCCCGCTCAAGATGGAGCCGGCGCGGCGTTATGTAACCCACAGGTGTTGTCCATCGGGAGCGACCTCGTCCTAATTGCGGGCGTGACGCGCGATGACGACGCGTTTGCAGGCTGCAATGTCACGTCGCAAGAACGCTGCACCGCGAACCTTCGGCTTATCGCTATCTCCTCCTGCAAGGCGACGTTGCGGTACAGTTCTGGCCACAAACGCGACAGGAAGCGGGTCAAGGAGACGCTCGGGCCAAAAGTCAACTAGCGCAACTCATTGTGCCTATTGATTACAAGAAGTCGATTACCATACAATTGAGGATCCATTTATTTGCTTACTGGCCGCGGCCAATAAGGGCATCTGCACTTCCATGTGGCGCAAGAAGCGCCCAGGGGCGCTTGAACCCTCGCACGGCCATTTCCTGTAGCTGCTCGTGGGCCCGTCTTTTCGTAAAGCTATTGGTCTTGTGGTCACCAATCCAGAAACGTATCATGTTATCTGTTCAATATCCCCTTTTCGTATTCCCATAGTATCTATCTGAGATATTTACACGCGCGTCAATGCTACTTCTTCGAACTTCACCTTGTTTACTTCCACCTGTTGTCTTTCGGAGTTCCATAAATAGCATTGCTTTATTAATCCATATTGGATTTTCCTTTAATTTCACCACGCGTTTTACAATCCCTCCAAAAGAAGGAATGATGTTGACTTGGTTCTTAAACAGATATCACTATCCTGTAGACCAGTGATTCCCAAAGTGGGCGATACCGCCCCTTGGGGGGCGCTGGAACGATCCAGGGGGGCGATAGCAGCTTCTGGTGCATTTGGGGAGTGGTGAATAAAAATAAGGGGGCGGTGAAAGCTTAAAGAAGGAATAGAAGATAAGAAGATATAGAAAAACCATTCGTACATATTTCATCTATTGTGTAACATAGTGTAACATTATTTTCCAAATAAACACACCAAATGCAAGTTACAGATTTATTTATTCCATGAAGACTATTTACCATTATTAAGTGTTCCTATTCTTCTTCATACCATTTGTTACTTTATTTATTCAGTCTGTTTATTCTCCGTTTCTTTAATTTTACTTTATCACACCCTTTAATATCCAGAAAGTAAATACCATTATAATAAAGGGCTTTTATTATTCAAATTTGCTTTTACTCAAAATACAGGTTACAAATTCAGAAAAGATTTGTTTATTTTAAAAATATCATTTTCTCTAGCAATAATTTATTCAAAATTTCTATATGGTATATTTTATTATAACATTTCATAATTGACTTTTTCAGATAATCATTTGAGTTTGGCTTTCACTTTAGTTATTCCGATTGTCAGTTAATACCTACAAATTAAAATCTAAGCTCTGATGTTACCAAAGAACTATCCCATCTAAATCAACTTATATGCTCGAACCTTTTTAATAAACTATTCGCAATTTAACAGTAAATGTATCTAATGTATCATTCATTAAACAATTCTCAAATATTTATGTTGTACTTTCAATGTATAAATCCTTCCTTGTACTTTTTAATTGCGAATTAATTTATCCTTTCAAAATAATTTCCTACCTAGAAATACCCTTATAGATAATCATCAGTCTCAAGAGGCTACCACTACAATATCTTTCTGTTTGTTCGCTTGAAGCATGTAGATTTCCAGGGGGTGATGAGTAATTTTTCTTCTGAACAGGGGGCGGTAAGCCAAATAAGTTTGGGAACCACAGCTGTAGACAATGATATTGAATAGGGGATACATTTTTATCTCCGATGTTGGAAGGTTCTACACATTCTCACATGCTCTTGTTTTCTAATGGCTCGATTAGGGTTTCCAGTCCCGGGATCCGGTCCCGGGACAGTCCCGGGATTCTACCACAAAAACCGAGTCCCGGGACCACAGCCAGAACAGGCGAAGTCCCGGGACCATGTCAACATGCTTGCGTATACTCAATATCAAAGAATTAGGACGGGTATTCACCGGCGTCCGACGTACTACTCATGCCTCTTGCACATTTTGCATTATTTGCGTTTTGCGTAGGCAGGAGAGGTATTATTTTCGGTAGGTTAGAATTCAATCTGTGTGTTGTTTCAGCCACATTTGCATATATTCTTCGATTTATGTATTTGTCTGTTTTTTTTGTTGGATTTAGATATGTGCGAAGAAGCTGAAGAATTTATATTTTTGAGTTTTAAGTGTGTTCGTTATGTGTCTGCTAAAGCGTTACGATTAGAATGAATTCCGATTCGCGACCTATCTTCCTTCTACACTAAAAAAACGATTTGAAGCCAATATGGCGACAATTTTATATGTTGGAAGATAAAACAATTGGCGAAATGTAAAGTTGGTTCCTACAAAATTATCATAATCAGAGGCAGCTTGACGAAAGGATTACACAAACACTTTGCAGTTCAAACAAAAGCAAAATATGAACAGCGACAGACATTTTTAGTACCAGAAGAAAGCAATGAAGTTGTAGACGAGCACAAATGCAAATTATCAGCACAGAAATACTTTATTTAACTTAAAACACTAGTTTATCTTTGGATATTGCATTCGGAAATTTCACCTGAACACTATTTCCCTTTCGGGACCATTTTCGGGATTTTCGGGACTAGTCTCGGGACTTGAAATTTAGCTCGTAAGTCCCGAAAACACTTTTGGTCCCGGGACTTGGAAACCCTAGGCTCGATCACTCGATTCCGCGCTATGATGGACGTTATCATTAAATGTTGATCTAAAAGGATCCGGAATTTCGTTTATTGAAAAATAGTAATCGAAGGAACTTATATTTGACATATACCAACCTCATCTGATTGAAATTAGCTCACTACTCAAAAATTTAAATTATCAAATTCATGCTTATGTAGTAGCATAGATAAGCTATAATTAAATTTTCAAGCGATCCACAATAAAAAAAGGCTTTGAAATGCCCCAATACATTTGCAATTCGTTAATACCAAATTATTGCCAAGATATGGTAAATACCATGCTTAAAAGTATTGAGGCTGCAGGGCAGGTAGGGGAAAGCGGGGTTATGTGATCAACTTTTTTAAAATTCCTAATATGTAGTGGTAATTTCAAATCAATTCCGAGTTTCATGGTGTACTAAAATCTAGAAGTTGCAGATTTATTTTTCCATTTAAGTGCTTATGGTATCACACAGAAAATTTGGCAGATGGACTAAAATAAAAGAGATTATAGTTTGTCTTCACAAAATAATAACTAGTACAAATTATGTCATTCTTCTTCCATCATTTGCCCTCGGAGAAGCGTGGTGAGAAGTCATGGTTTTCCATGCTACCCCGGTATGTCCCAATTGTATCGAGTAGTGAAGTGATTGTCCAATGAGTGTTTTTGTCTGATAGCACCATCTCATGCGTGATCTTCCCCTAGGCCTAGTTCCCTCTATTATACCTTCTATGACGAACGTTTTTTAAAATGTTATCTCTTCTAACTACGTTTCCTAGATAGCTAAGGTATTGCTGCGGAAGACTATTTTCTATTTTTAGTTCTTCAATTATTGACCTATTACTTTGGAAAACCGTCTTGAGATTCTCAGCATCCGTAGCAGCAAGCGTAGGTGGCGTTGGGAAAAATAAGCATTCGAAGTATCTGTAGTTTTGTTTTTCTGATTATGTTTTGTTCTTTCCATATTCGGGTTAATTGGTTATGGCCGCTTTTGCAACTGCCATTCTTCGAATTTCTTGTCTATAATCACTATTATTCACTATGGGTGCTCCAAGGTATTCGTATTTGTTAACAACTTCATAGTTCGCTATATTGTTTAGATATGAAGCGTTGTTATTTTTGCGGTCTATTATCATTACATTAGTTTTGGTAGCATTGATTTCGAAGCCGTAAATTATGCTTACTCTTTCCAGTTGTTCCATGATAGTTTGTAATTCATTTACGTTAGTTGCGATTATTTCGGCGTCGTCCGCATATCTTAAATTAGATATTTTTCCTCCTCCTAGTGGTGTACCCCTTTCCGAGATGTATATAATAGGCATGGCTTATATGTACTAAATAACTAATACTATGTACATTTATAAGTATCTATTAAAATATAGCATGATTGTTGAAACTTGAGGAGCGCGAAGCAATAAATAATAATTCATATCTTTTCTTGAATGCCATTAACCATTCTTCCCCAACTATCTTTTGCCTCTTCCACTTTTCCTCTATTGTCTTATCATTCACCACAGCATAGTAGTTTGGTTATTGTTTAGACTCGCGTAAATTGAAATAATAAATACTTTGTGGATATCAACGCCAATTTAATAAAATTTAACTACGTTTCCAAGTACACGAAAATGTTTCTTGCCCCTGCGGTGTTTATATTTTCTCCTGGTCCATTGCATCAGCGGAAGGATTTCTAGCCCCCGTCTGCTCTGCCGGATGGTTCGGACTTATCCATTCTTCTGGTGCGCCAACGGAGTCATTGTGACTTCGAGTGTTTACGACCTCAGCCCTCTTATGGCGATAGCCCATCTGACGAGGCGGCATTCGACGCCCCTGTAATTCAGCAAGGCGTGCTAATATCTGTGCTCACGTTTAGTGCGCGAGTTCGGACATTGCGTCTTCAGAGCTTGTCAATCAGTTGTGATCCTTGTCGATATCAAGCGAACTTCCTGCTGACATATGACGATTAAGTCTTCGCCGGAAGCTGCAAGGCTGTTTCTGTATGCCACAGTCGTATGCAAGTTTTTGTGCTTCATCTGTAGTGAAACTATAATTTATTTATTTATATAGATTGTTTAAGCTGGTGCATACAATGCTTAAGCCCTAAACTTAGGCCACAGTGCAAAATGCATAGTAAATGCTTGTTTAGATAGTCAGACAATAATTTTCTTCTGGTGTTAAGCATCTTTCAGATCCTCGTTCCATGGTGCAAAGTTCCCAAATTTTTTTGGGATTTTCCTATAGTACATCTAATTGATGATATTCGCGGAATTTCAAAATGCTGTTACGCACCACGCACCTTCATGTCATTTTTCTAGTACAGCCCTGACTGCCAATTTTAAGTTTTCTTCGAGAAAACATCTGCTTGTAGTTAGTTCTTTTACGTATTCTGGACGGGCACATATTTATTTAAACCGTATATACATACCTACATACAACTGCAATTATCAAGTGGGGTTAACTGGACAGAAGAGCGGTTACTTGGCCCTGTTCAAGGTAACTCCACAATATTTCTTTATAAATATGGCAATTCAGTTCTCAATACAGTTGAACCCCGCTATAGCGAGAACTTAGGGGACCAAAGTTTTACTCGCTATAAACGATTTTCGTTATTAAGCATCGTAGAAAAATAAATCTTGAAAAAATCAAATGGGTACATACAAATTTATTAAACTGAAATACACATACATACATAGAATATAATAGGAATTGGTTACTTATAAAAGTATGTAAAAGAAAATTAATCAAAATAATCTGTAATTTTAGATTGTTTACGTGTATAATGCTGTTGAATTGTATCAATTCCGTTTTCTAAACATGTTAAATTAGAAAAAAGAGCATCGTGATAAGGAGTGCAATTACTCAATAACAAAAAATCCCTAACAGTGTTTAAAGATTTTTGTACCTGATGAAAAGATGGAAGAGATGTTGAAACTTCTACATCGCTGACTTCTACCTCATCTTCACTGTCACTTTTGTTTGTCTCTTTTTCATTACAGGCTTCTTCAATAATGTCCTCGTCAGTTAAAGAGGCACAAGTAGCAATGTTTTCATTAAATTTTATAAATTCATTATCATCAGTATCGTTGATTTCATTTGTTGGAAGATTTATCCACTCTGCTAGCGGTAAATCGTCTTCTTCGTCAAATTCCACTTTTTGCCATCTGGCATGTTCAAAACAGTTTTTAATTGTCTTTATTTCTACAAGAGACCAAGCTTTATGTATGTAATTGATAGCGTCCAAAAGACTAATTTTGCTTTGTTTTTCTTTCTCTAAGTCCTGTACTAATCGTCTCACCAAAAGTTTTCTGTAGTGTAATTTTAATGATCTGATAATCCCCTGGTCCATGGGCTGCAGTACTGATGTTGCATTAGGAGGTAGAAATTCAAGTTGAATGTTACGTAGATTTTGTATTTTTGGATGTGCGGTACAGTTATCTACAAGAAGTAGAATCTTCCGATGTAATTTTCTGTCCCATGCACGCAACATTGTTTCAAAAATGGCACTGGTCATCCAAGCCCTCCGGTTTGATTTGTAATCAACCGGCAAGCTTTTTACTCCTCGGAAACGTATGGGATTGGTTGACTTTCCTATCACTAAAAGTTTTAATTTTTCAGAACATGTCATATTTGTACAAACTAGGACGGTAATCCTTTCTTTGGAAAGTTTACTCCCTTTACAACTTTCGTCTTTAAATTTAAGTGTCTTTTCTGGAGTAAGCTTGTAAAATAGACCTAATTCATCGGCATTAAAGATGTTTTGCTCACTGTACTTTTCTGTTAGTTTTGGCCAAATATTAGATAACCAATTGTCAATGCATTCCTGGGGCACACTTTTTGCTTCGCCACAAATTTTCCCACAGTTAATGTTGTGTTAAGCCAACCATTTGACCATTTCAGTTCTGGAGCATTACCATTACCAATTTGTTCAGAAAACTGTTGAGCTTTTTCTTTTAACATAGCTCCATTTATAGGGTTATGAGATTCACGATTGACCTTAAACCAGGTGAGAACAGCTTTATCCAGCTGAACATTGGAACCGAAACGTAATTTCTTCACTTTTGATGAAAATTCTGTAGTTGAATTCATAATCCTCTCTCTGTTTTTCAAAATTGTTGCCAATGTCGAACTTGCCAAATTTCTTTCTTTACATATTGCAGCTTGCTTTTTGCCATTTTCAACTTCCTTTATGATCGATATTTTTTTTTGTATGGAAAATGATTTCCTCTTCTTACAATTAGACGACATGATCGTATTCGTAAGCACAATACACAATGTTCACTCGTCGAATTTGCTTTTAAGACTACCAAAGATAAACACTACGCCACAGTTGCAATTGACTCCTCAACAGAATTCCCAGACTAAGCAACACCTGTTTTTATTTTTTCCAGGATGTCGTCATATCCGATCTGCAGTTTAAGATTTCTCGTTATTACCGATTTGGAAATCGATAAAACGTTTGTTATATCCGTTGCGCTTTTGAACATTTGTTCGTTATAGAAAGAAATTTTTACAAAGAATAGTATACGAACGGCAAGGGACCAAGTGATTTATTCGCTATATACGATTTGTCGCTATAACCGGGACTCGTTATACAGGAGTTCAACTGTATTTAAAAATCTGAAAACACTAAAAGATATATTAATATGTTGTTAATAGAAATTAAATACCATGTGTAATTTAATAAAAGTATTGTTTTATATCCGAAAGTAAAAGCAACTTAGCTGCTATTACAGAGGCCTCGATATCTAGCGGTCCTGCCGCTCGCAGTCGGTAGACCACGAAACTATTTTAATGAAATTGAAAGTGTCACTTAACCCCGCTCTCCCCTATATGTAACCAGGGCCGTAGCTACCACCGGGGCAGCCGGGGCAGCGCCCCGGGGCCCCCGAACATAGGGGGCCCCCGAAAGCCGATGAAGTTTTTTGCGAAATTGTCTTAAAAAAGTATTGAACCAAACTGGAAAACTTGGGAAAATGAGCAGCGTCAAGGAATTTGCAGATCTGTTAATAGTTGATCATAGCTCACTTCGCCAACTTTATCCTGGTGTGTGTACGGCATGTATTATGTACTTGACAGTTCCTCTGACCGTAGCTAAGGCCGAACGGTAGGGTTACCAACATTGCGTCGATGCTGACCCGAAGAAAATATTTTTTGGGGGAGAAGAAAGTGGGATAAAATTAATAAAAAAGTTCAAGGTGAAACAGTTTTTTACATTATAAAGATATAATTCCTAAAATGGTTTTATATTTTTTAAATAGCATATGAAATGCGGCATTTTTTGTGAGTTTTATATGCAAGCTTGCATGTCGAATAACAGGTGGTACTCCGCCTGGTGCAGAAGTTTTTACATCGCGATATGGCCTTCTGTGTGATCTAACCATGGTCTACCATTGACTACCATAGTGCACAGAATACAAGGTTCCGCAGAATGGATGTATTGTGGGCGGAGCCTCAAATTCAACCAATAAGAAATGAGCCCACCAAGGGCACGAATGGTAGTACTGAAGTGTAGAATTGAAGACGCTGTCTATGTTAAATTCGAGGTTAGGTTTTGCGCCAGTTTCTGTCAGACTGACAAAAAACCTAACCTGCTAACTTCGAATTTGACATCGACTGACAGTGCCAGCAACAATATACGATCGAGGCCATGGTTACACCATGATCGCGGCCATGATGGATTTCCTGAGTAGGCGCATTGGGGATTGGTTCACATCTCCCCTCTAGTTTCTGAATGACTGCGCATCTCCGGGAACGTTTCACCTTGTATTTTTTACACCATGACGACTACCACTAAATTAATAATAATAACCAGGACCGCTGCAGTATAAGGCTAAAGCATTAGCCAATTGGTTAGCAAGCTTCTACAGTTTTATATTAAACTCAATGTGATAAGTAAGTATATGTTTTGTCTGTTTTAAATGCCCATTCTTCTATCTTAACAGAAAAAAACACCAAATAGCAACCCTATTTAAAAAGGCTTACTAAATGAAAGTGGTGCAGGGGTAAATGGGGAAGATAACGTGGGGGCCCCATAATTATTTGTTGCCCCGGGGCCCCCAAGCCTGTAGCTACGGCCCTGTATGTAACATAAAAACGCAGTTTGGTTTAGACAGTCTTCATCATAGCTTGGACGATGTTGATGTCGATATCTTTTATACATTTTGGTATTATACTTTATGTTTGTTACTGCGTCCCAGCCACCGCTTTACATCATTGCCTAAACTTCTTCGATTCGTCTGGCATTGGGTACATTTACATTTTTTCGCGTCAGCCAATCGATTGTGGTTTTGTCAAGTTGACCAAAAGACATAATTGTCTCAATGATACGTATGTGTAACGATTTTAGTTTAGGCGGAGATTTTCCTTTATACAGGGTGATTCTTTAATATTGCAAAAAAATTTAAAGACAGATTCCTTGGTTAAAAATAAACAAAAAAGTCCTAATAAACATATATTCGCAAATGCATAGTTTCCGAGATACAGGGTGTTAAAGTTTTTTTTTTAATTCGTTTTGTTTTATGTTATCTAAAAACGCTTTGAGCGATTTTAATGAAATTTTTAGAGTTTGTTTATAACTTTATGAGGTATCTTTTGGACTTATTACAATTGACGTAGTAATTCCAGAGGCGTGCCCAGGGGGGCATAACGATTAGGTTTTTGCACAAAAAATAACGCCCACGAATTTTTTTCCATTTTTATAATTTTTTTTAATAAAGCAACTAAAAATGCAACTTTTTTGTCTACCGAAATTTTTTCAGATGTAGCTTCGTTTTCAAGAAAAAAATTAAAGCCCATATTTTTGCACATCTCTGAACCTGTTAAGACAAAAACTAAAATGCTTCAATATCTAAAAACCCCTTAACCGATTTTAGTGAAACTTTGAAGGTTTACTAGTGCTATTAATGATCATGTTTTGGCACACTTAGATTTAAATTATTTATTCCATAGGCGGCTGGCTTTTTTTTTGAAAACTTTAACACCCTGTATCTCAGAAACAAAGCATTTCCGGACCCATGTTTATTAGGACTTTTTTGTTTCTGTTTGACCAAAGAATCTGTCTTTACATTTTTTTGCAATATTAAAGAATCACCCTGTATAAATGTCAGCATTAATGGCCGGTCTCCGCGGTGACGTCTGATGACTCATCCTTTTGCTGATATTGCTAGCCACATAAGAAGCTTCTTTTCTAATTTTGATTTGAAATCAATTTCCTTATTTCAGTGAAAAAGCCGTCGTTTCTCAGAAAGTTTGAATTTGAGAACAGTACTTTTCATCAGCTATCACAATAGATTTGTTCTCGCTTCTTTAGCATTTTGGTAGCTTTTTTCTGTTTATTTGGATACAACCTGCCTTTTCAAGTATGTCACCAGTTGTTCAGTAAAAAGTTAAATGTTTGCACCATTTTCCATTAAGACCTTCCAGGTTGGGTCTAAACCATTTTTTAACCTTGCGTATCAGTTTTGCTGACCTACTAATTTTTGACATATCTTCACAAGGAAAATCTGCTTCGTAATGCCACTTTTTCACTTTCACTTGCGTAAAATCATTTTTTTCATTCCAATGTGAAATTCTTGACAAATATCACTTGACGTATGTGCGTTGACAAATCATTTGCAGATGAGTAAATTCTGAAAACTTTCATTTGTGAATGTGTACAGTACAGAGCTGTAAAAACAGGTTTCCTGGTACTTCTATATACTGTCAAAAATAATTTCCTCTGTGCTGTTATTGATAACATATTTCAGGGGTTCCAGAAATAACGTTACTCTAGGAATTAATGCTGTATCAACATGTACTTTTCTTCATATTAGAATTTCCAATACCTCGCGTATTACTATCCCTCGAAAAGGCACAGTATTCGTGGAGAAGTGACGATGCACTTGATTCTCAAACAGATATCACCATCCGGTACGTGATAGCATTGCATGGGGAGCGGTTCATGGGATGAAGTTTATCTCCGATGTTGTTTTTGCTGTTGAAAGTTGTGTGTATTCTCTCGTAACATGTTTCATCAATGAGCATTTGTACATGCCGATTACACGATTTTTACAGCGTAATCGTTAGCATTTTCTCTTTGCTATCTGTTAGCTGTTAGTAATCATGATGGCACGGATTCTAGGCAAATAACATATTCAAAAATATTAATTCGCTCATTAATTATACGTATCGTGTGAGATTTAATTGTGAAATTTTCGTAAAATTTCACGGTTCACATCAGATTTTAAAAAAATCAGACAATATCTGCGCCTTCCGTAAATTATGAGCCTGAAAAACTGCTCAGTGTTATACCATTTGACCGTTTAAGCACGACTAGCTTGGGTTAGGTCAAGCAAACGTCCTCGTAGTGGCGTATAACGTAAGGTCAGTAATTTCCACGAAATCCACCGTTACTGCAAAAAAGTGTTTAGTTATATTTGAATGAACCAGCTTGTATCATACTATCAAGTACTTGCAAGGGCATTAACCAGTTGTAACAATTTTCTGTCGTCGTTAGCCACAATGAAGGAACTTTTCCCTTGATGTTGGTCACGTTCAGCAGATTTTATTAAGAAAAACGTATTAAAAGGCCTACAAAATTGCTTTAACCTTGAAATAATTACTGAATTTAACATATTTCTATGCAACACAGATTATTATATGTAGTACATATATGAGATACTAATCTGCATTTGCTTGAGTGCCATGTTGCCGAACATCAACGTATAGCAGAGAATCACACCATGATTACAGTATTTTGCTTTTAGTTTTAAAGTTTTCCACTATGGCGTTACTCTAGATCGCTTAAGGTTACTTGATTTTACAACTGATTTTGTAAAAATTATACAAAAACAGCACAGTTTATAATCACCCGTCAACGTGGGTTAACTTGACAGATGTCAACTTGATGCTTTATTAGTTTGCCCTTCTGCGTATGCGCATTAGCAATACCAGCTGAAAAACAAGGCCTCAGAGCTCCGGGCTGACGTCGCACAATAAGGCCGAATTGGCCAATGATTAAATTTACTCCACCTCCAGAGCTTCGAGATAAGAGCCAATCATTGGCCAATTCGACCTACTTGTACTGACGTCACTTCGGAGTGATTTGGCTTTGGCATAGCCAGAAATGGACATAATTAAAAAAGACAAATTTATACTCCCGCAATGTTGTCGCTACCTGTATAACGTACATGTCTCAATTTATACGCTTCGAGTTTTTTAAATTGCAGTCTTGCAAATTGTTATATCAAGAGTGTCTGTTAGGGGTTGTAAGTTATTTGTTTATTGCCGCTACGTGCTGGCCATAAATCTGTACCCCAATCTAGCCTAATAAAAGTTTTATATTCGAACTGTTTTGTGCTCTGGCCATTTCGGAGGTACATAGATGCGTTCAGCTCGATGTAAACCCCGAGTTGCTGCTCCGCCACACCCTGGTAACTGCCCCAAATCCCTATGATTTCAAACGGGATCTTCTGGCGCTGTCCGATTATTAGGGCCGGCTCTAGATTTTTCGCTTGTGTCTTTTCTTTAACTACTACTCGTCTTAAATATGAAACTATTAAATTGAAAGCTATAGTTTTCTATTAGAAGGTTATTTAATCCTATTTACAGCGATTTGGGGTTTGTTGGGATCGTATTCGTAAATAAGAAAGTAACAGCACGCGTTTATCAAGTTTTCTGACGCTCTGTTGTAATGGTTTCAGCAGGACGGTGCTCCAGTATAAATACTGTACCTGATTGGCCATAATGCTTCTTAAATTTCTTCTTTTTCTGGAAATTGATCCAAAAAAGGTGTTGGGTAAAAATCTCGAAACTTGACGATATTGAGGATGATGTAATCGAAAGTGGCGATAGGGTGAAAATAAGAACAATCATTAGCAATTGTTTTTGGAGCGTATACTATTTTTCGCTGGGATGTTCTTGATTATTCGAAGTAACTTCAAGAAACCCCTGTAAACATAAAAATAAACCATTAGTGGTATTATCGTGTAAGTCCAAGACGACCTACACAAAAAAATGTTATGGTTTCATCAAGGTGAACTCTCGGTTTAGGCAAAATCCAGTTTTTGTTCGACTAGAATGATAACACCATCTAAAATGGTTGCCCAGAAATGCATCATAAATTAACAGACAAATACTACACACAATAAAGACGTAAATCTATTTGAGTGACAGGTTCTCCGCGTAAATTAATAAAACATAATGCAGTGTCGAATTATTATAACAAAATACTAATCACCAGTTTCGACATTTGCCCGGCTTATTTAATTGACAGAATAATAATGAGTTAACAAAGTTCCCACGCATAATTTAAATAAAGTAATGTTGCAATGATGTTAAAGTTGAAACCCGATTTTTGCTAACATATAATTTAGATTCGTTTAAGATGCGTTCCTAGGTAGCGCCATCTTTGGTCAGGTGGTAGGAACCAATCGTATGTACTTTATTTAAAATAAACGATTTGGTGTGGGAAAATCATAATTGAATAAAAAAATATATAAAATGGATCTTTTCAACTGTAACTATAAAAGCGGGCCTATATTCATGAAAGGCTGCAAAGGTTCAGAATTCAGTGCTGGTCAATATTTTAAGAAGCAGTTTGAACTAAGTCTAGTCGCAAGTTTGATCAAGTTTTTCAATAAAAAAAATGCCGATGGCAGTCTCTACAGCACGTAACAAATCCCTTGCTATGATTGAAACTCCTTAGTCTCGGCACAGTTCTATACTACGTTTTAGGAATAAATTAGTAGAATCCCCCTCACCCGCATATACGCGCTAAATTTGAATAGGATATTGCTATTGGCAATCCGCTTGTACGCAGCTCAACTGACCAAAACGTCTGGGTTGGTATTTGTATTTTATCTTGTTTTCATTCGATTAGCTGCCCTAGTGTCCCGTGGCTAAAGTAACTCTGTAATTCCTAGGAAATAAAGTTACTCCCTAGGAACTAAAGTTCAAAGGGTATTAAAGTTATTTATAAATAAAGGTTAGTAAATGTCATGGTGCATAGAATACATTACACCATGGTAAATATAATAAGTAAAATATTGAATATAACACTAGCCTACGGGCCCTGGACTTAACCTTTACCCCTCGCGAATAAAGCTATACTTTAATCCCGTGTTATACAAATAAATATTATTTTAAATTTTTTATCTTTTAAATTCGTAATGATTTTACTTCAACTAAAATTATTTTTGAATTCTCTGCGCTTTTTAATTTATAACGTGGTTATAATTGGTTTTTGCGCAAATTGTACTCAGCGCTCAAGGCCCCTCCCAGTAATTGTATTACTGAGTGTGTTTGTTAAACTTAGCATAATAGGACTTTGACCCTATGACTATAGAAGACGGTGTCTGAGGTACCTGGTACTACGCATGCCGAGACCTTGTCTATTACAAACTTAAACTATTATTACAATTTTCGTTTTCCCTCTAATGTCTTTGATTTTTTTAATTCTGTGGGAATTTTCTGAAGGCAACTAACTCTTGCTGCTTATTTTTACAAGATACTTAAAAGTTGATTCGGCGTTTCCAATAATCTAAAGTGGGTACATCATTAGGACAGACCTCCATTCCAATCCAAGCAAAACTTGGAAGACGATTCACTTGTTACGTGCTTGGCATTTTAATTTTAGATAACAAAAATGAATTATCATTGCAACATGGACAACAATTTGCAGACAAAATTGCGAATTTATTGCTATTCAAATTCACTAGGGGTCCATGGGAAAATTCTATCGCGCTTACATTATTAATGATTGGATGAAGTATATATGGCAAACACTAGTATCGATACCATTTCTTCCATTATAATTTCAATAGTTGATTTTGATTGTGATTCAGAATAGGAAAGTGATTGTGAATTAAATTCGTCAGATGATACATTATAATTCAGAATAGAAACAACAGTACCTATACGTTAGGATTGTATTCGATTTGATTATTTTTTGAGTAAATTTCAAAAATAGGAACAACTAAATATTGTATTAGCAGCTCGATTTGTTTCTACTGACCTAGCTGAAAGTCGTCTCCATGACAAGAACGTATGAATTGACAAAAGTTGTTTATGCGTAACCTAGTGAAGTTATACTCTAGTATAATCGATTTTGTATTATCGAAATTATACAAGACATTTCAACTGGTGGCATTGTCAACCAATGGCATTCTTCAATTTAAAAATAAACTACCAATCAAACGATTATTTTAGTGACAATAATTCGAGGAGCTTTATTTCAGCGACAATAATTCGAGGAGCTTTATTTCAGCGAAATTTTTTTCTGTAACAATTATTGTAGTGACAATATTTCGAGGAGCTTTATTTCAGCGACAATTTTTTCTGTAACAATTTTTTAATGAAAAGTTAAATTGTCAAGACGAATAGGACTCTAGGTCGAAATATTGCAGACAATTTTTGCTCTTCAGATTGTCTCGTTTCTGTTGCTTTAGAAAATAACGACTCGTGCAAGCACTCGTCGTTATTTTCGTCGCTCCAGAAACTCGTATCTGAATCGCAAAAATTATTGTCTGCAATATTTTGACCTCTCGTCCTATTATTACTGACAATTTAACTGGTGTCAATGTCAACCAATGGCATTCTTCAATTTAAAAATAAACTACCAACCGAACGATTATTTTAGTGACAATAATTCGAGGAGCTTTATTTCAGCGACAATAATTTGAGGAGCTTTATTTCAGCGAAAATTTTTTCTGTAACAATTATTGTAGTGACAATATTTCGAGGAGCTTTATTTCAGCGACAATTTTTTCTGTAACAATTTTTTAATGAAAAGTTAAATTGTCAAGACGAATAGGACTCTAGGTCGAAATATTGCAGACAATTTTTGCTCTTCAGATTGTCTCGTTTCTGTTGCTTTAGAAAATAACGACTCGTGCAAGCACTCGTCGTTATTTTCGTCGCTCCAGAAACTCGTATCTGAATCGCAAAAATTATTGTCGGCAATATTTTGACCTCTCGTCCTATTATTACTGACAATTTAACTGGTGTCAATGTCAACCAATGGCATTCTTCAATTTAAAAATAAACTACCAACCGAACGATTATTTTAGTGACAATAATTCGAGGAGCTTTATTTCAGCGACAATAATTCGAGGAGCTTTATTTCAGCGACAATTTTTTCTATAACTATTATTGTAGTGACAATATTTCGAGGAGCTTTATTTCAGCGACAATTTTTTCTGTAACAATTTTTTAATGAAAAGTTAAATTGTCAAGACGAATAGGACTCTAGGTCGAAATATTGCAGACAATTTTTGCTCTTCAGATTGTCTCGTTTCTGTTGCTTTAGAAAATAACGACTCGTGCAAGCACTCGTCGTTATTTTCGTCGCTCCAGAAACTCGTATCTGAATCGCAAAAATTATTGTCTGCAATATTTTGACCTCTCGTCCTATTATTACTGACAATTTAACTGGTGTCAATGTCAACCAATGGCATTCTTCAATTTAAAAATAAACTACCAACCGAACGATTATTTTAGTGACAATAATTCGAGGAGCTTTATTTCAGCGACAATAATTTGAGGAGCTTTATTTCAGCGAAAATTTTTTCTGTAACAATTATTGTAGTGACAATATTTCGAGGAGCTTTATTTCAGCGACAATTTTTTCTGTAACAATTTTTTAATGAAAAGTTAAATTGTCAAGACGAATAGGACTCTAGGTCGAAATATTGCAGACAATTTTTGCTCTTCAGATTGTCTCGTTTCTGTTGCTTTAGAAAATAACGACTCGTGCAAGCACTCGTCGTTATTTTCGTCGCTCCAGAAACTCGTATCTGAATCGCAAAAATTATTGTCGGCAATATTTTGACCTCTCGTCCTATTATTACTGACAATTTAACTGGTGTCAATGTCAACCAATGGCATTCTTCAATTTAAAAATAAACTACCAACCGAACGATTATTTTAGTGACAATAATTCGAGGAGCTTTATTTCAGCGACAATAATTCGAGGAGCTTTATTTCAGCGACAATTTTTTCTATAACTATTATTGTAGTGACAATATTTCGAGGAGCTTTATTTCAGCGACAATTTTTTCTGTAACAATTTTTTAATGAAAAGTTAAATTGTCAAGACGAATAGGACTCTAGGTCGAAATATTGCAGACAATTTTTGCTCTTCAGATTGTCTCGTTTCTGTTGCTTTAGAAAATAACGACTCGTGCAAGCACTCGTCGTTATTTTCGTCGCTCCAGAAACTCGTATCTGAATCGCAAAAATTATTGTCGGCAATATTTTGACCTCTCGTCCTATTATTACTGACAATTTAACTGGTGTCAATGTCAACCAATGGCATTCTTCAATTTAAAAATAAACTACCAACCGAACGATTATTTTAGTGACAATAATTCGAGGAGCTTTATTTCAGCGACAATAATTCGAGGAGCTTTATTTCAGCGACAATTTTTTCTATAACTATTATTGTAGTGACAATATTTCGAGGAGCTTTATTTCAGCGACAATTTTTTCTGTAACTTATTTTTTAATGAAAAGTTAAATTGTCAAGACGAATAGGACTCTAGGTCGAAATATTGCAGACAATTTTTGCTCTTCAGATTGTCTCGTTTCTGTTGCTTTAGAAAATAACGACGAGTGCTTGCACGAGTCGTTATTTTCGTCGCAGCTGAAACTCGTATCTGAATCGCAAAACTTATTGTCGGCAATATTTTGACCACTCGTCCTATTATTACTGATAACTTTTTTTAAATCCAGCCTTCTGATTGGTTGAGATCGCAACGAAAAAAGATTATCACTTATAATACCATGAGTATTCAAAAGTTATGTCGACTATGTTTGTGGTGGTGTCACGAATGTCCATTGCGCTTTGGTATGATTAGGACGAGTGCGATAATACGAGTCCTAATCCCAAGCGCAATGGACATGAGTAGTGATACCACCGCAAAAATAATCTACTTAATTTTGACTAAGAATGGTATTCGAGGGACTATTTAATGAACCAAACTACCATTTCAAATTAGTTTTCAGTAAATCTAGCAACAAACTACGCAATTTCTATAGTAACAGAACACTAATATTGACTTTTTCTAATAAAAATCGCATTTGTTAAAAATAGTCAAGGGTAATACCACAAGTAGTGGATATATTTTTGACAAATATTTTGCGGTTTCCATTAAATTATTGCGTTTAAATTTCACGATACAAAATCACATTAAAAATGTCACGAGCCGAAGGCGAGTGACATTTAAATGTGATTTTGTTGAGTGGAATTTGCAATAATTTCTATGGAAATTGCAAAATATTTTTAAAAAATATATCCACTTCGAGTGGTATTTGGGACGACTATTTAACAATATTAATACAACATAACGGTTAACTTTATTGAAAAATAATCCAACAATTAATATAATTCATTCTCAATTAAATTCATCGGAATACTTCCAAAACACAACATTTTAAAATTTTTAATGCAAGCCAAACTTTGTTCTCACAGTTTGTTAGTGTTTAGTTTTACGTAACCTGGCGATATCACTAAGGACATAACATCGTCGCTAAGCGATACTTCGCAACAAGGCTATTTATTTTTTGAGTACGTACATTGTTTTGTGAATATTTTGCATGGTGCCCAATATTCAGTGATATACTGCTGTTATTGGTTGAAAAAAGCAAATATCTGCAATGTGATTGGCTTATATGTTATAGTGTTGAATAGTCAAGGGTAATACCACAAGCAGTGGATATATTTTTGACAAATATTTTGTCGTTTCCATGTAAATTATTGCGTTTAAATTTCACGATACAAAATCACATCAAAAATGTCACGAGCCGAAGGCGAGTGACATTTAAATGTGATTTTGTTGAGTGAAATTTGCAATAATTTCTATGGAAATGGCAAAATATTTAAAAAATATATATCCACTTCGAGTGGTATTTGGGAGGACTATTTAACAATATTAATACATCACGATTAACTTTATTGAAAAATAATCCAACAATTAATATAATTATTCATTCTCAATTAAATTCAGCGGAATACTTCCAAAACACAGCATTTTAAAATTTTTAAAACAAGCCACACCGTTTGTTGGGGTTTAGTGTTACGTAACCTAGCGATATCACTAAGGACAGAACATCGTTGAGATGCTATTTAGAGCGACTTGGGTGTAATAGATTCATTTATTAGGTGTAATTATTAAAAAAGTGATACAAAACTATCAAAATGGAGCTTTCATTTTTAGAAAGAACAAACGCTGCTGGTACAGTTTGTAATGTAAATAACAACACTTGGCAAGTAATTATTAATGTAAAAAAGGAGCAGTGATTTATTAAAACTCATCTACATCGTTAAATTGTCTACATGTATCTATATTCTGCACTTAAATTAATAATAATAGATAGGTTTTATATCTGTAGCATTCATATGTATAATTTTTAGTCTTCCACTCTGAAAATATTACTCTTTCTGTATGTCTAATATAATTATTCCACTAACAGATACTTATTACATCGCCAAGGGATGACTTGTTATTTAAAATCTCGTTCTCGTAAAACCGTTTACACTCTGGCCACATAATTTCTATTGCATTATAATGGCAGTGATACGGTGGTAACCTCAAAACTTTGTGGCCATGTCTAAATGATCAACTTTCTGTGGTAATTTAGCACTTACTATTTCCCATATTTCAACTTTCATTGCCTTCTCTGTGTAAGCAGTGCATTTAAGTTTGAATCATTCGATCACTTCCGTTTTCGTCCGGCTGCGACCAGGAATTTCTTCTTATTAGTATCTAAAATGGTAACTTGCGTTATTCATTACATTTATAATTAAGGATGGTTCGTCTAGGCTTGGTAATAGTTGAGTTTTAAATCGCCACGCTGCTCAAAATTGATTTTCTTCATCGTGTAATCGCCACTCTTTGCTTTACTTTTAAAAACTTGCAGATTTAACAAAACCATTCTTGTTTCCTGCATTTACTATAATGTATCTATCTCCGTATCCCGTTTTTTGTTCTTGTAGTAGTGACCGTTCCACCTTCCTTTGAATTTAAAACCAGTTTCATGAATCTTGGTATTTATTGATTTTTGAGAACGGCGAAAATATGGATTTTTTTCGGAAACCATTTATTTTATTGCTAC
Organism: Agriotes lineatus; assembly: GCA_940337035.1. NCBI lineage: Eukaryota > Metazoa > Arthropoda > Insecta > Coleoptera > Elateridae > Agriotes > Agriotes lineatus. Next base: position 137,230,330 of record OW679198.1, on the reverse strand, counting down.
GTGCTTTTTTTCTATTTACATGTTGTGGACAATTCTTCGTAAAGCATTCAAATTAAAGGTCTGACTGCAGAAAAACATATCTAAAATCCACCCTGATCCAACCTAATTTACGACTGCCATATTGGAAAAATAGCGGGCATTTTGGATATAAAAAATATCAAGATAGTTAACTGATAAGTAGGCGTCCTGTAAAGATACTCTTTCCGGACTTGTTATGTAATATTTATTTACGTGGTAAGCTTAGTAAATTAGCCTTAATGGGCGAGCCGGATAACTTGCAGGGTGAGCGACGTAGAAGCGAGCCCTGTAATCCGGTAAGCTCCAATAAAGGCTAGTTGCAAGCGAGCTCCGTACGTTTTATTTCCTTATGCTTGTAAAGTCGCGATGGCAGCATTTTACAGGCACGGGGCATATAAAGACTCATTAGTGAGTCAGTTCAAACGACAGTACCACCTTACAGGCACCGTGCCTGTAAATACTCATTTGCCGAGTTAGTTCAGACGACGGTAAAAGACCTTTTAACAATCAAGAGGAACTACTATTACGGGCTTAGCCTCGACCATTACCAAAACTATATTTGCTCACACGGATAACAAGCTCCCTATCGCTCGCTCGTTCGTTAGATGCAGTGCTCGCACGTTAAGTTCTAAGTAACGTTCTTGCAATGTAAATTTCTATTACATTATTTAGTTGGCCCTACCATCAAAATTGTCATCGAGCCGCTACTGCCAAGAACATCTTAAGCAGTATAAAGATCAACTACTCTCTACGTCTCGAACAGCAAAATTATGGATACAATACATTGACTACATAGATACGGTTAAAATGTTGCTGAGCTTGTGAAGGACTCAAATTTGCAGTTAGTTTCTGTAGTTCGTATAATAACCTATTTGCATCTACAGGCCACAATAGTTATGCTAAAAGTGTTAGAATGTACCTGCAGAATTGCTAGAGCTACCCGCTACACATCCACATTCTTATATATTTTTGAAGTATCCAGTCCCTTTCCGACTTGCACTAAATACTCACCAGTTTTTTTACTTCTTGATATAAAATACAACAGTCCATTTTAAGAATTTCTATATGTGAGGTAATCTATCTCGGTTTTCATACAACTGAACCTGGTACAAGAATGGATAAATTAGTAAATTTTAAAGTTGCAATTAACAAATTTTAAAGTTTCTTATTTACAAATATACAATTCGTAAATTTATTCTACATATATGGGCTAAGATTTTCATTTCAATGAGGAAATACGTGATTATCATTTGAAAGATGGCGTGTAACATCAGCACCTGGGTTGCTATCGCCCTATCACGGAGCAATATGACAAAAGGCACACATTACATTATTTTAAGCGCCCTAACGGGAGATCGATACAAAAAATTCTAAAGAACGAAATTGTGTAGAATTTATTGTTCTTCAATTAAGTATCTTGATTTTTTTTGTAGGATGCCCCGTTTTTGAGAAGCAGAAAAAGCAAAAATGTCCCAAATTTTTCCAATGTGGCGGGTGTAAATTAGATTGGATCAAGGATTTTTGGATATGTTAGTCTGCAGAGTCGGAAACCTATTATACATATTCACTGAAATCGAAAAAGGCAAGAACTATTCAATGCTGTCATAGTAATTTACTATGCAGATAACGTTACGTATATCGTAACACGGTTTATTTTATCCTAAAATATTAATCTTTTTCAAAAATAGGAAAAATTGTTATTAATGACACAACCGCGAGACATATATCTGCTATGGCTGTGGTGGTATCACTAGTAATATAAAAACCATAAGTTAAGTTAAATTCGAGATTAGCAGGTTAAGTTTTGCGTCAGTCTGTGTCAAATAACAAACAAAACCTAACCTACTAATATCGAATTTGACATAGACTGACAGTGCCACCAATAATACACGTCAGTACTGCCAACATGTGATTAAATGCTAATAAAGTATCGGTATGTTATTTTTCTTAACAACACTGGTGCTGTTAAATGCATCTTAACGCCACTCGTTGCTAACGAGTTATTATCATAGTAACATAATAGGATAAAATAAAAATTTAAATACCAACGTCTTCACGAGAAAATACGAAGTTCATGATGACTTCGAGCGGTTCGTAATACCGGGAACTTTTTATGTGTCTTGTGAAATTACGCAGAAAAGCTCGTCTTGAGAGAAAATTCAGCCGATATAATTTTATTTTTAAAAACCCAAGAGAACTTCCTTTTTAGACCAAGAGTATAAACTAATGAAATGCTTAAACATTGGGATTTAATTATTACTACAGTGCCAAGCGCGCATTGAAGAATTCAAGTATACCGGGTGGAAACATTGAGGGGTGAACACTATTAATTTTATCAGTATACCTTTGACTATGAGTAATACAATATACCTAAAATGTCATAGCGAACGTATAATGGTATTTTTCTACGACCACTACTAAAAGTAGGGCTTTTAGCGCTAGCTTTTTTCACTAAAAATGACGTTTTATAATTTATAGCGTGTTAAAAGTGAAATCAGCTGTTTATTTTTAGCCCATGTGCTAAAAGTAAACAGCTGGTGTTGGATTTAGAATTTTGAATTTCAAGTGAGGTTGTAAAGTTATTGTAGTTACTTCTTTCGTTAGAGGTAAAGTGTTTTTTTAAAATCCATTACCATGGATAACTAACTTTGACAGCTACTAGCTGCAGAAACAGTCATCTGCGTGTGAAGGTCATCTCTTTACTATGACATAAATTATAAATGCAAACCTTTGTTAAATCGACATTTATGGATTAATAACAGTAAATTTAAGGCCGCATAAAAAATATTGTGTGCAAACTCGTGCTAAAAGTGTTTATGCACGAGACATGTTATGAAACTTAGCCTTCGGCTTCGTTTCATAATTTTCATGTCTCGTGCATAAACGTCCACTTTTAGCACTTGTTGCACAAATAGCTATTTTCTATTCGTGACATTGAAATCAGTCATTTTGACATTGATTCCGGTGGTCTCGTGTTATTTTTTTCAACGTTGAAATTGTATTTCAACCACTTGTCCCACATAATATACTATTTCCCACGCCCACACACATTCACCCGGTCGTTATCATAACAAACGTGTTTGTTATGAAAAAATCTGGCGTGATACACTCACACAACTTCTTTTTACAGTGATCTTATAATTAGCCAAAAATTAGATTTTTAATTTTTAGGCATTTATCAAAAAAAAATTTTCAAAAATTACAAATTCTACAAAAACGCTACAAAATAGAGCGTTAGTTCAAGAGGCAAATTTTCTCTAAAATTTCAAGCTGAATTGAAAAATGTAATAATATAACGGGTGTTCTATTTAAAACAGGAGTTAATAAAAAATAGAAAAAAACAAAAGAAACCCATTTTATAAGTATTCAACTGGAAAATCACCTATCTAACATCAATACACATTAAAAATCTAATAAAAACGTAAAGTTTGAAAAAAATCGTTACAGCCGTTTTTGAAAAAATCGAAAAAAACTGAAAAATCTCAAGAGTAAACACCTACTTCCGGTTATGCGATTTTCTTCGCATCTACATAGTACACAAAACTTATATATGAAGTTTGAACGCCATACCTCTTTTCATTTTGAGATATTCTGTTCACAGACAGACACACAGACAGACCAATGAACAATATGTTTTTTGGGTTCAGGGGACTCTAAAACGTAAAGATCTGTTGAAAACTCAATTTCGATTTTTTGGGGTGAATCCAATACTTCCTTTATCATAAAAGGGAGTAAAAATGCACAGTCCGCATTTATACAGTGGCCTACGTATGTCATTTTAACCTAAAAACTACTGAAAGTATGTCATTTTTACCTAAAAATTACGGACAATCTACTGAGTTGTCAGTTGTCACAATGAAGCTCTCATTTATGAAGTTGCAAAAATGTGTCTTTTTTTTCTCGCCGTGGAAAAAATAGCGTACATAACTCGGTCGAAAGTGTATCGTTCGCTCGTATTTTAAGTCACTCGGCTCCGCTACGCTTTGCCTCGTTTCTTAAATATACTCGCTGCTCGTTATGTAATATACCATAACTTCAAAGTTTCCACTCGGTATAAGGGAAGCCCTAAAAACAGAAGCAAAGCCGGAGAATCCGGAGCCAATTCATCTCCTATTGTTAATATTAATTATCATTAACTGTGTTTCTGTAGTAACCATAACTAAAATTATAAGTGAAGCAAATAATAGGAGGGAAATTGAGCCCGGATTTTGCAATTTAATTAAAACGGATATACTAGCGGTTTTTTCATTCTCAGTGCAAGACATCGATCAATACCTTTATGAATTTCAAACCTCAATTTGCCCAATTTTAATGACAGATTACTTAACACAAGCAGCACCGGTATCATAGTGTATCATTGGTGTATGCTCTTAGTAAATTCTGCAACTTTGGTCTAATTTATATTGCGTACAATAAGATATTTGCAAAATACGACCCTAGAGCTTCAGATTTATAAGATTCAAATCGAGCCGACGGACCGAAGTCGAAGTTACAAAACGTTCCAACGCCGACCCTGAATCCTCCGGGAACGCAGAAGGCGCCTCAGGGACGAGCGCCCCGAGCGCGCGCCGCTGCGCAGGTGCTCGAAGCCGGCCCTGTCCTTCGTCGACCGCACCGAGCGCATAAGCGCCGATTATCCTCAAGAAAGTCACCGCGACGTCTTGCATGGGGATTACGAAACGGCCTGCTGGATGATAGCGGCCGATAACCGGGCGCGTGCTAGATATCGACGGACTTTCGTCCGAAGAGGCCGATTTTGGCTAGCGGCGAGCTCTCTCGGGACAAAATTGGAAACGGCCGCGTCCGCGTCCTCTTCCGTCCGGGTATCGATTCTGTCGCCAGGTGAGCGGTGGCGGCGGCCCCGCCGACCACCGAGTTGCCATGTCAACTCAACACCCGTCTTCATTTATTGCAAATGTCAAAGCGCGTCGCGAGCGAGCCCCGTGTTAAACATAGAGTTAACTCTCTCGCCTTCTTTGCAGGAGGACGGGCTAGTAGCATGTCCGTGCCGTCGATGGTACATCGATCAGGAGATTCTTTAGTAGTGCGCAGCGTCGTGAGCGGTGACGCGTTGTTTGGCTCAACTGACGCAGTAGAGGACGTCGAGTGCAGTGACGAGCTGCCAGAGAGCGGCGACGACAAGGACCTGCCGGAGTGTAAAATTAGAAGGAACTATTCGTGCGCGAGTTGCGAGTACTTCACGCAGAACCCCAGGCATTTTCTGTACCACCTCCGCGATGAGCACAAGGAGAAGGTGAGGATCTACGAGTGCCCCAGCTGCCTGTACGCGTCCAAGCACTTCCAGAAGCTGCTGCGCCACGCGAAGATGGTGCACGGTGGCACCGACGGCGTCGAGGTGCCCGAGTTCGCGCGCGCCAAGAAGCGCCGCAAGGCGCCCGAGGAGGAGCCCGAGGAGCTGGAGGAGTCCGAGGGCGAGGAAGAGCCCGAGGGCAAGGCGCTCCGGTGCTCACTGTGCTCCTTCACCGCCCGCAACCAGCCGCAGCTCGCCAAGCACGAGCGCGAGGAGCACATCAAGACCAAGTTCTTCCGGTGCACCAAGTGCACCTATGTGACTCACATGAAGGCGCGCTTCACCAAGCACGTTAAGTACCATTCCATGCCCATGATCAAGTGCGACATGTGCGACTTCCGCACCCCCTACAAGTGGAACCTGGACAGGCACTGCAAGAACCACAACGGCCGCGGCGCCTTCAGGTGCTCCGCGTGTAACTTCACCGCCGACATCAAGCAGAGCCTCACCGTGCACGAGATGAACCACCACGTGCCCCCGGTGGGGCAGGCCGCGGGCCTCGGCGTCGGCCGCCGCCGCAACAAGGTGGGGGCCTCCGACTCCGCCGCTGCCGAGGAGGTGGCCCAGGTACGTGCGCGATATCGCCGTTATCGCCCATTGTGTACACTCGCGCGTGATAACGCCACGCCGATCTTTGCCTTGGGCGTAACGAGCGATAAGTGCTCTTGCTTCTTTCTTGTTTAGTCATTACTTAGTAACAAGTGCTTTTCGCCGCCGCCGCCACGACTCCCTTCGCGCATTTCACCTCCAGCGAATCCTCCGGTCAGGGCCGGCCCGACCCCTCCGCCTCCTTTGGAAGAACCTTTCCGGTCGGTTCCGTAGGTAGTAAATAACGTGGTGAGTAACCTGCCAAATTTGACAAATAAAAAAATTCAAACTTCAAAATTTCAACCATCACCTTTTTATCAGCACTCGAACAGCGTTTCAGTGCCAGCCGCGATATGCAGATTCAACCTCTCCATCTGTCGAAATCCCGGCTTGCATTTTTCATTCCACCGAGGCTAGCTTCTAATTAGTTCCAACGTATTGGATTATAGAAAATGGATTTTCTGTGCTTAGCAGCGTAGTGCTCCTCAAACGCTCGTTGCAGTAGGAGGGGTATCGCGGCTTCTACCTGAAACTTCAATTTCGCCGCCCCCCTATATCGTCCATCGCGGGTGTATTCAAAATTTTGCAGCGCCTCCACCAGCTCGATCAAAATTCCAAGTCCAGTGTAGATCACTAACGATAAGTGAGTTTACTTGTAGACATCGAGGCATCGGAGTTACCTTAAGTGGGTTAGTCCACGTAGCTCTGAAATGTTCATAAGGAATTAATGAGCGTTTTGTACAGATAGTCAGGGCAGTTGTAATCGGCATTGATTACGGGCGAAAACACGTCTCTTGTTGCTTTCCGATTTCGCAAAAGCTTGAAAAACTTCACGATCCATTTGCTATTGTACCAGTGCGCGAAAGATTAGCAACATCAGTTTCTTTAACGTATTATTGGGGACACGGTTTTAAAGATTGGTTAAAAAGTTGTTTAAACCAGGCTCGTGATGTCAAAATATTTTTCAAAAAAAAAAACAGTGGCACTCACTGCACGGTTTTCTCGAAGTTTAAATTAAAATTGTAAATTATGTATGTTACCCATCTTAGTACAATTTTATATACAGGATGTAACTTAAGTACGTCGAAATATTTCTGGTGAACCCTCTTAGCTAATTTTCTTTAGTTTTCTAAAAAAATCGTCTTTTACTTATAATTTCTGTTATTAATGCAACTTTTTAAACAAAATTTGGTATACATTATACTTGGATAGGGCCCCTCAATATGTGATATTACCAAGCCCACAATTAACCAAGGGCGAAGGTGTGGTTAATCAGTGCTATAAATTTAATAAGAAAAATAGTGACACCTTGTAGAATATTAAATCAATCTCATTTTAAGGTAAGTCATTTAATTCTAGACTGAAATTGTCCCTTCAATTTTTTTCCATCTCTCGTAGTTTCTTAGTAATTTTTATTTTTTATCTTTCTAATTGTGACATAATTTCTGACGTTTTTTCTAAATATTCTTATTTTGTGATATGCAGTTCAACTTCAGGAATTTATTAATGATAATACAAGATATCAATGTCGGTAATTTAAATTAAATTCGCTAGGTTGCAGTTTAAATGCCCGTTAAAAAAATAAATAAGTGTCAAAATTCTTGAAAAGTACATTTAATATTTAATGCAAGTTTTGCAGTCATATGTGAGACACATTTTCTGAAAATTGTGACTTGTCAGAAATGGAAAAAAATATACGCGTGTTGTAGAGTACCTACATATAAGGAAGGAGTCAACGCTTTAGTGATAACTAAAGAAATGAAATTCTTGAAAACCCCGTTTTAGTTGTTAAAAAAAGTGCCATAATTCCGCGTACAGACGTTGCCACCGGAAAAAAGGGCTCGACCTTCCGGCCTGACGTCAGCACAGGTAATTAGAATTGCCCAATGGTTGCCTCCAGATAAGAGGCTCGCATTGTCTAGTTCTACCTACTTGTGCTGACATCAGCCAGGAGCGCATTGTCTTTGAAAGCTTCAATTGTTTGTACAATATTCGCGGAGACTTTGTCCTTCGCGTAGCCCCAATGGAAAAAGTTCAGCGGTGTAAGATCGCACAATCTAGGCGGTCAAGAATCAATTATTGATGTCTCTGTTTCGGGAAATAACACGTCTCCGCGATATGTTCTCTAGATTTAGTGAATTTTCAGTATTTCTATTCGCTATTGTACAAAGAAAAAAACAAAAATAGGAACACTGTTAAAAAACGTATAACTTCCAAATACATTCTCATGATATCTTTTGCGTGGTGTCATCACATAAAAGGAACACCAATTAATAAAGTACCTTCAAAAATACTGACATCATCACGCTTTGATGCCGAAAGTTAGAATATTTCACATATATTTACTACGGATGCGATACACATACACATAGTTCACTTGCTAAAATTCAACAATCTACACTTTGGTCATTAATACGGACAGTATTACCGCGAAAACTGCTGCCAGGGATCAGATTGGTGGATGAGTGTGTTAAATACAGATTTAACGAGCGAGATGACGCTATCCCTCTTCCAATAAACGGTGTCACAATTAAGAGGGTTCCACTTTTAAAGTCATCCACCGTTTCTGCAAAAAATCAACTTAAATGCGTTAGAAAACTCAAATTTACCTAGAAACTATGAGTCTAGAATTAACTCATTCACCTTAAAATTTCATTTTTAATTTCCTACATGGCACTGAGTACACATAGCTCTGTCATTGGTTAAAATTCTAGAGCTTGATATCACATTTTAAGGGGTCATATCCAAGTCTACTGTGTACTAAATTTGGTTTAAAACGCTGCACTAATACGGAAATTATAAGATGCCCCCCTCGCATATTAAAAATGAAGAATTTTTGGATACTTGTTTATATGAACGTTGTTTTAATTGGCTAAGAATTACCACCCTGAAATATACTATTTTGACGTACCTACTTAAGTTACACCCTGCCTATAAAAGACAAAGTTCTCACCCATCAATGCGTATGGAAGCGTTAAGAAAAAAAAATTCGAAATTCGGTCCCTAACGGGGGGGGGGGGTGAAAATGGGTAAAAATTGATTTTCACAAATTCGTCGATATCTATTAAGAGATATCGACTTACTGTTTGCTTGCAAAGGTTTCCCACGCAAATACCTAAAAAGGCAATTCAAGATTTTGCCATAATCAACCCGTAAATGTTCTGATTTCGGGGGTGAATTCTATAACACTTCGTACCTCCCGTGTTTGATGAGTTAGAACTCTCGTTTTTGGTATTTTGGTGTCTTTTTAAAATCTTTAGAAACTGTTTTAAGGGTTTTTCTAAATTTTACCCATAAAAAGAGAGAAGGTTCCACTCAGATTTTGCATTTTTGAATTATACTCAATTTGACGTTTGGTTTTAACTAATGAAAAATTGTTGTGATTATATCATTCAACATTTTGTGTCCCCAATACCTTTACGCATATTTATAACTTCAGTGCTTCACCCAATCAATTATGAAGCATTTTTAGTTGGTAAATATGTTACATCATGGTGTTGTTATAATTAGCGCTTTGGTGTTAACGCGGTTTATTTTCATGTTTTGTGACGTAGAATTTTAATTTCAAATATCGCTGCTTAGAATACAAACTCAAAAATCGTAGCAAGCCGGCCCTGATCGTATTATATCCAAAATTGACGCGACTGTAAAAACTAAATTGTTGTTCGCCCAAGTAAATAATCCATTATTGCTCCTCAAAGTCCCTTGTGTTCGTAAATTATAATTTCTTGACTGGTTGAAGCCTTTCCAGTGCGTCCGCTGTGGAAATTAAAAATTTGATCTTTCGAACTTTCCTATGCCGAATTTGCCAACGCCAATTGCATCACAGTTCTTTTTTCGTTGGAGTCGCGTAATCGGCGAAGATGCCAGTCGAAATTTTAGTCACGGCAACAACGAACGACGCGGCGGCTTCAGCCAATTCAAGTTCTTGGCGGCGCGGTTGTCGAATCTTATTAAATATTTTAACATTATTTTTACATGCACTAACGTCATGCCTTACAGCTATCGCTGTCCGAGCCTGAGCCGAGCGCGCCCGCGGACAATAATAAAAAAGCAACGGACCAGAAGCTAAAAATACCAGCCAAGAAGTCGAAAACTGCCAACAGTCAGACCCGCGACTTCGGCTCCGACTTCATCCATCCCGACGACATTATCCACCACGCCAATGGCAACATCTACATCAAGAACAAGTGCAAGCTGTGCAACTACAAGACAGCATGGGACGGGGAGATGGCCAAGCACGAGCAGAAGGTCCACAACATCGTGAGGCCCGATGCCAACACCAACGCCAAGGCTTCTAAGAAGGCGCCCAGGCCCATCCCCAACCTGATCCCCATCCCTACCCAGACCTCTGTGATCAAGCTTAGGCCTGAAAAGGCCCTTGAGCACGCCCCGACAGCCCCTGCCGCTCCATCGGAACCCGTGATGAGCCAGAAGGACATGAACGATATATGTGCTAAGTCTGCCAATAGTGCATTGCGCGATTTCGCCTCGTTGTTCGGTAGTGAGGACGTGTTTAAAACTGAAGTAAAGGAAGAACCCGATCCCGAAATGCCCGAACTGCTGCCCGCTATTCAGCCGGTCCGGTCCTCAACTCCTAAGCCAGAGCCAAACACGTTTAAGGAGAAAAATGCGTCTTTCTTCGACAAGCTTAAGGAGAAACTCATGAATGGTGCAGGGGAGACCTGCAACTTGACTTGTCAGTACTGCGGGCACGAGAGCAAGTGCTTGTCGGAACTGTCCGGCCATCAGAAGATTTGCGGGAAGGAACAGATCCAAGCTCAGACTTTAACTCGCATGCACAACATCAGCTCCAGTAGATGTCAGTACTGCAGGCAGCGCTGCAAATCTAGCACCGACCTATATAACCACTTAAAAACTTGTTCGGAAGCTATTAAAGTACTCAACAATACTAGTAAGATCCTTGAAGAAGTGCAAGAGGTAGAACCTTCGCCAGAAGTCGAAATAAAAGTCGACGAACCCCAGTTACCAACTGAAGTTTATGAAAACAAACCACATCCTATGGAAAATAGGGTGTTCGTGTGGAACAACATCGAAGCGCCACTTGAAATAGACGATGAAGAACATCAGTATGACTATATGGAAGACAAGCAGGAAGATAACATTTCTTTGGATTTGTCGATACGGACACAATCTCCCGGCAGTGAAAACAGTTACCTGGGGACTGAAATACCCCAACACGTTACCTCAGTGACAGACAAAGTTCCTACCCACGGCAACGACATAAGCGTGGCACAGGTTGCCCAGCACAAAAGAGTCTTCAAGTGCCCGCACTGTTCGTTCTGGGCTTCCACTGCCTCGCGGTTCCACGTCCACATAGTGGGCCACTTGAACAAGAAGCCCTTCGAGTGCTCGCTCTGCGCGTACAGATCCAACTGGCGATGGGACATCACCAAGCACATTAAGCTGAAGTCTGTCCGTGATCCGGCACATGAACGGGCGAAGGTGCTGATGACTGACGAGACTGGGCGACGCAACTACACCAAGTACAACAAATACCTCACCGAAATTCCGATCACCGGGGACCAAAATGAGACTAGTGGGGGAGCCGGCACACGGCCCAGGGCTAACCATGACAACCATGATGGCGGCGTCTCCCATCGACCAATCCTGCCCAAACCTGAGCTGCCCAAGCTCTTGAGGGCCCCCACCAGCAACGACTTTAGTCCGCTGCTGCGGTCCCCACTGCGACCTCCTCCACCTTTGAAGGCGGCAGATGAGTCCTTCTTTGCCAAAATATCTTCCGAGAAGAGACGAAGCATGCCCGAGAGTAAGAAGACGTTATGGAAGTGTAAAATGTGTAACTTCAGGTAAGAAATGGTAGTTAGTAATAGTTTGAAATGCCTCTCAAGCTATCACAGAAGCATTGACAATCACTGGATCTTTTACATAACTTCCATCATATTTTAAAATATAAGAAAACACTAGCGATCCCTAACCTAGAAATCATGCCATAGATTATTCCATACTTACTAAAGTCATTGATAGTTTAATGATTTAAAAAATGTATTTTATATAGTTTAAGCAGCTTACATAAATCAAACAAGTCGAGACACTTTTGCCAAATGTTGAAACCTGTTTAGAGTACCTAGGACAGTGACTTACGGGGTATTTCTAAGCTTGACTACCAGATGGCAGAACAAAAGTTCTACCAATCAGAAACAGTTACTGACTCTGCTACCAATCCTGATGTGGTAAAGTAGTGGCGCTATCTGTCAGTAATATCGGAAAATACCCCTCAGGAGCCGTTCAAGGTCATTCAAATCGGTTTGGTATTTTGACATCAAAGGAACCGACGCTGAGTGTCTCTACTTGTTTGATTTATGTACGTTGGTTTAGGCTACCATTCACTATATGATTTCCAAGTTATAGAAATTTATATATTTGACACCAACATTGTCACCGTGGCGGTATGTTGGTGTCACTGCAGGTCAGCAACTGTTAAACAATTCAAATTTCAAGTTAAAATGATTGTAAAAGGTTTTTCATAATAGAAAAAGTAGGAGTAGAGACAAAACCTAAAATTGACCTTATCTAAACCATAACCTAACTTTTCTCCCTTGCCATTTTTGCAACTTAATTACTAGGTATAAGGTTGCCTGATTGGGCAATTTTTCCTCTAAACGATCACCGTGAGCATGTGAATTTGTTTTTTTTTCCGCTGTTGTAAAATTAAATTTTTTCTGCTGTTGCAAAATTAAATTAATTTAAAAAATCCTTTTGATATACGAGGGCGGTATGATAAATATCTGTTTTAAGGAAGACAACGCAATTGTTTTGCATTTAGCAAATATATTTTTCCACATGATCTCCGTGTAGCTCTATACAGTCAATCGAGTGATGTTCCAATTTTTTTAAGCCATCCAAATAATAGGATTTGTCGAACTTTGCAAAATAGGCCCCTGTTTCGGCAATGACCTCTCCATTTGAGGTGAACTGCTTTCCGCCAAGCCATTTTTTCATGTTTGGAAAAACAAACAATACACAGGGGGCCAAATCTGGCGAATATAGTGGATAGGGCAATAATTCGTACCGTAACTGGACTAGTTTTGCTGTTTCAATTGCTGATGAGTAGGCCGGGGCATTATCCTGATGGTAGAGAATTTTTTTCTTTACTAGGTGGGGCCTTTTTCTCTTTAGTTCAACGTCGAATCGATCCTTCCCTTCTCCAAATAATCAATTAAGATTATGCCTTGCGAATCCCAAAAGATTGTCGCCATAACTCTCCCGGCTGATGGAATCGTCTTTGCCTTCTTTGGTGCATGTTCACTGGTAGAAACCCATTGCGCCGACTGGCTTTTGGTTTCAGGTGTGTAGTCACGAATTCATGTCTCATCAATGGTCACATAACACCGCAGAAACTCACTCGTATTGCGCTTAAACATGTCCAAACATTGCTTTGAAGTTGTCACGCGATTCCGTTTGTGATGAATCGTCAGCAGACGCGGCACCCATCTCGCCGATAGCTTTTTCATACTCAGTTTTTCGTGAAGGATATTTTGCACACGTTCACTTGAGATGTTTACCATATTAGCAATCTCTCTGATCGTCACCCGGCTGTCTGCTAACACGATATTATGAACTTTATTGATCATATCGTCCTTAGTCACCTCAGTGGGACGACCTGGTCGCTCCTTATCAAAGACAGATGTTTGGCCACGCTTGTATTGATTGAACCGGTATCTGATGGTAGTCACCGAAGGTGCATGGTCCTTATAAACTGTACGTTACTTCTCTTTGATTTCTGCTCACGTTTTCCCATCCAAAAAAAGAAATCGAATCACTGACCGGAATTGTTCTTTTTACATGATTGCACAAATACATAAGCTTGCTCACTTTCAACAGCTCTCAAAACAGCACTACTTCATGAATCTGTCCAAAATTGACAGACCTCGACTAGAGAATAGTATTCACAGTCGGTAATGCAGATTTTGACACAAAGCGCCATCTGTTTCCAAACATGGGTATTTATCATACCAACCTCGTAGTTTCATGTTTGATCAACTGGTAGTTTTGTTCATAAATTAGGAACTATACGATAACAAAATTTTTGGGAGACAGGATAATAAAAAACAAAAACCATAACCACATTTTTCATTTTTTTGATTTCTAGGGATATGACTATTGCTATTTTGGGCGATTTTTGTACAGTTTTAGTGCTATAAACCAACTTTCCCATCTGGTAGCCCTGACTGTATAGTCTGAAAAAACATTAACATTTTTAAAAACTTAACACTGAGTGTATGCATGTCAATTAAATGTATAACACATATTTATTTGTATAAAACATCTTAAATGATTAAAGACCACGTGACCAGTGACATTTGGGGATTTAGTGAATTTTATGTTGTGATGTTGCATGCAAGCTCCTCTGATTTGACATTTATAAACATTGAAATTTGTGGTGTAGTTTTAAATTCTCACATTGTGTAAATTTTCAACTTCCTTTGCATCAACAATAGTTCTCTTCAGAACTACGTTATTTACTTTTGAGCTCCCTGTAATATGTGGCACGTCACCGCTACTGTCAGTTTTAGTTTTCTAATCATGGTCGCCAACAGTGTTAAATGAGTTGCCTATATTACGTGGTCATGTAGTCTTCAATCTTTTTTGATGTTTCATTTTTCAAAATAACTATAGAAATGGTTAACAATAAAATATGAATAAATCAAAGAGGAAAACTATTGCTCGTATGTAAAATTGAGTGTAGAATAGCAATTTTTACATGTATAAATACTAAAAACAAATATTCTTTTTTAAATTATTTGAGATTTAAGGTTGTTTCCAAATTTTTTACTTTGTAACTAAAGCTAAAGACTGCTTAAAAATGTCTGCAAATATACAACTTATTTAATTACAAAAGCATTGAGCAAAGTTTATTTACGGCTGTTTTACCAGAAATCTGTAAAATTGCTACATTGTTGTGCCATTTCTGTATGTGCTTGCCTGTATTTTTGTTATCAAGTAGCTGGTAAACAGATAGGGCACAAGAATTTGAGGAATGTTTTAGTTTAATTGTGCATAGATTTAATACATTTGTTGGTGCTTGAAAATCTATAGGCAGATTCAAAATTGCATGTGCTCAGCAAATGTTTGTCATGAGTGAACAAGACTGTGGACTTGAATCATAACATCTATAGTCCATTTACTTGACATCTGCGCTGTCAGTGTTAAATTTAAAAAAAATTCTTGACTATACCTCAAAAATAATGTGTTTTTTATTAGACTGTACAGTAATTTGTTTGTTAAAATGTGAAAAATAGCAGTGGTGCCAACATAATGTCAGTTTGACAGTGCAGATGTCAAGTAAATGGACTATAATGACAAGATAAGGATTGAATAATTGAGCTGTTATTTTAATAACCCTTTAAAGTGTAGAGAACTTTGCAATCAAAACTCAGTACAACATAAATTGATTATTTATTCTTTTTTAATGATAACTCTTATACATAAAAGACAATTGTTTGATAATCTTGTCTTAAATAGACAATATTTAATAGTAGCAGTGTATAAAAAACCCTTTCTGTTAGTTGACGAAATTAAAGTTTTGGCGACTGCAATAATGTATAACATATCTTATTTTTACAATTTTTTCTCTACAAATGTTACTAAATTAATTACGTTAATCTTATAATTTTGTTATATTGACAAAAAACATTTTTCTGCAGAGATGCATCGCACGAAAAGCTACTGAACCATGTGAAAGGGCACTATCAGCAAGACAGCGTCCAGGCAGGCCAAGCCAGCAACGGCCTAGGAGTGCAGGTTGATGATGAGGCAAGTGAAAATAGGACTCGGGGTCATGCACCCTTCCGCTGTGGTCACTGTCATCAGGTATCGAACTGGAAGCATGTCATTCAGGTATACTAACCCGCTTGTGCTGCTTGTACTTACAACCCCATTGCTCTGCATAGCGTGTGACAGTGATGAGTGGCGGACAGCAGATTTGTGTCTTAACACCGATCCTTGAAGTAATACTAATAACACACTAATATTGACCAACAAATACATTTTTTGACTTTGACAAGAACATTAACTGGAAAAGATTTTAAACTAATCATCTAAATCGGTCCGTTTATGTATGAGTAGAATGAGTGTTTTGGATTTATCACAATGAGTAATGGGGCACTTGCATGATCGCTTTCTGTTCTTTGGTGTCTCAAGTGGTTACTGTCACATAGAAAACAAACAGCAGAGCTGAGATAATTGCGGATTCTGCAATTTTAATATTTGACCATGGCATGCGTAATGGAAAGGGATACCGTAATACTCAAAAATTTGCTAAATTATACTAATTAAACCGCTTCCTGTTACTAACTCTAGAGCTATTAACTGAAGGCTTTGCAGCCAGTTGAGTCAAAGCTGGGATTATTGATATAAACTTTGTAGTTTATATTATAATATATGAAGGTTTCAAATATGTTTAACCGATTCTGTATGATTCGCTCACATTTTATTCAATTTCTGATTTTTTAAGTTACTTTCCTGTTACTACATCTGTTATGTTTGCAATTCTCATAACTGTCAGTTTAATTTTCAATGAGGCAATGTTGTAATGTTTCTTCAACTTGATTCTGATTCTTAGAACATATAGAATATGGACTGCTCATTCCTATTAGCTTAGCATTGTAGTACAAGTCCTTATGATAGGGGGCGCCTTTCAAATTCTCCGTGCATGGCCTTCGGACGTCGACTTTTCCCTCAAAAATAAGTTTTTCCATTGCCTCTGGTCTCCTGGCAATATGTCCGAAGTACTTAAGGAACTGTTGGTTCACAGATGTTGACAGTCTCGTTTATAAAGTGATAAATATAAGTTATATGTTATTATTAACCAGTTATATAAAATCTTGAAATCGAATTTAACCTCTATATTCTAACCACAAATTGGTTTACCAATTGCACATTTAAGCATGTACTTACTTACCAACATAACGTTGTCCACATAATACTTCCTCTCTTACACAACACTTTGGGCACTATTTAATCACAAACACAATTAAATCCAAGTAAGAAGTTACCCAAATCTACACAAAGATAGGCAATGACACTTGACAGACATGTTTTTCCGACCGAGACTTTCATACACTGAGAATTTGAAAAGCGTTCTCTGTCATAGGGATGTATACTACATGGCAATGAGCACTCTCTATATTATATATGCTCTAAGTTGTGATCATGAAGGTAAAGGGAAGGAGCGCCGACCACTTAGCCGCTGGTAAACAAAAAGTGGGCTCAGTTTTGGTTGACAGTTATGTGGCGCTCATGTCGCATAACACGCTAGAAATACGCCCGTACCCGGTATTACAACCAGGTACAAAGCAGGAGGGCATAATAGAACAAGTTTACTTGATGCACTGTAATAATTGAGTACTGAAATTCAGTAAAAACTGCAACAATTCGCTAAAAACAACACACAAATACAACTTCTTCTATAAAGATACACGTATTTTCTCTAAAAATTTAGCGTGCGATGGAACAACTGCGCCGCCTGACGGTCAATCTACAAAGCACTAACTGTCAACCAGCTGTGGGCCCAATTATTCATTCAAGCGAGAATTCTCCTCCCCTTTACCTTCATGGTTGTGATTGAATGTGACAGGCATCAAGTCATAAGTGTCATATTACATAACCTCAAAATCTGAAGTCTTAAAAGCCAGGTTTACAGTGTGAAAACTTGTTGAACTAGCCAATCGAAGAATAAATAAAATATGAACGAATTATATTGTGTATCCTGTAGAAGGTTGCTTGAATAATTTTTCCACTACCTATGCAAATACTTTCGTGAGCTAGCTGAAGAAGACAAATAGATATAATAAGAGTGGTCTTAAATTTGAAAATTTTCTAGAAATAACCCTAAGAGTAGCTGCAAAGCTTTGACAATTGATTTAGTAAATAGGATGAAATTAGGTTGGAGTAAAAAGCACAACAGGGAAATGAGAAGCAGCATTGTGGATGTGAAAGTATAGTGACCATCCAAATCTCGTTGCTTATTTTTAAGGTTATAATGTCAAACTTGTTTATTCCTATGCACTCTTCGTGGAAATATATATAAAGCATCACATAACACTACATTAATTATCAGGTATATTGGTTAAAAAATGCAAAAGTTAACCACATTTTCAAATTAAACACCAAAATATTCAGTTCTCAATTAAATTGAAAACGGAAAACATAAACGGAAAACACAAACGGGAAACAGAAATACACACATTACAAGAACCCTTTAGCAGAAGGGTATTGCAGTGGTTAATAATGTCGATCTTCTTTCAATGTCACCTATTGCATTTATTAACCAGTACGTACCTGATAATTATCGTAGGGTTGTACGATGCTTTATATACATTTCCACGAAGAGTGCATATAAATAAACAAATTTGACATAACCCTAAAAATAAAAAACGAGATCTGGATGGTCAAACTATACATACAGGGATAAAACTGAACACTGGCCATAAATGACTGGTGTTCGTTTGGAGATGCAAATTGCCTGGAATGGAAAAAGAATATGAAGGAATATGTTTAGAAAACTACAAACTACAGAAATTAGGAAACAACATGAAGCAATAGGAATGAGAAGTCTGGGTATCAGGAAGAAGAACAATCTGAAATGGACAGTAAATAAAAGGTAGGCATTTTCGAGTGTGGAGAGAAAAGAGTAAAAACAGACGACTAAAATTATGATCATATGGTAGTCTGAAGAAGTGAAAATGAATCCAGGAAGATGCAAGAAGCTTCAAACAGTAAACGAAAGCAAAAGCAGATCCTGGAAGCAATTTGAAGGTCAAATAAAAAAAATAAATGGAAATCATAGCAAGCACTGAATATGACTAGATGGAAATATTAAAAAAACTACAATAAAATCTTAGTAGATATCAACAAAATCCTAAGAACATGAAAAAATATCTTTGAACAGAAATATAAAGGGGCAGAAATAAGGCCAGCTACTGGATTGTCACTTGTTTTTTTTTCTTACTTAAAACGCATCTGTATGAAAATTGGTACATTCAAGGTCACACGGCTTCGATGTCATAATCAAATTAAACATATTTTAGTAACAAAAAGGAGAATAAAACTATGGATGCCCGAATATACAGAGAAGCCACTGCAGACATGAATCACTACATGGCTATTACAAAACTCCAGAACGGAAGGAAAGAAGAGCTATGCAGAGAGGATGGCACAAATAATTAATAAATTAGAATGTAAAGGCAACATCGAGGCACAATGGAGAGCGTTTAAAAACCCAGTGATTGAAGTAGCTAAGCAAACAATAGGATATTGCTGTAGTGAAAAGACGAAGAATGTAAAGAAGGTAAGGTGGCAATCATGTTTTCGCATGACATTTGTTATGTAACATAATCACGTTCCGTCAGTTGTTGGACCACAACCATTTTGTACAGGTGTAACTGAAGTTCATCATAAAGAATGTGATAAAGAGAACGTCTTAAAATGCCAAGAGCAACTGAATGTTTCCGGGGAGATCGGAGCATTGAGAATCAAACTTGCTCGACGCTTTCCTGTGTTGTAACGGTTCTCTGTGGTCCCCTTTTTATCATGGATCCATTTCCTGAACTCCTGAATGCATCCACCAATGATAAAATCGATTGTTGGCCAGGTATACAACCTCACAGGGGGATTTCAAACTGTAAATGGAAATAACACCGCGACGATCGAGCGGTTGTTAGAAAAAGAGGTCTCAACGGCAAAAGTGCACTCCTCCACTGACCACTGCATTTTCGTGACTAAGACAAGTGAGAACACAAACTTCCCATCTGCCCTCCTCCACTGTGACCATCCCCCTCCCTCTGTGAACCTCTGGGACTTCACACCGCCCTTCTCAAAAACGCAAGTTCTTGCTTTCCACCTTGTATAATACCCATACACAGAATAGACTGAGAAATATGGGGTAACTACAGGAGCTTGTCTCTTGGAAATACTACCTATGACATATGCCAAAAACAAAATCTATAACAATCTCTCGTGAACCTATTAGATGCAAGTTAACCATTTGGGTGTTGAAATATCAAGCTTTGGTAACATCGAAGACGAGCAAAGTAGCGGGCTGTTTGAATGACGTGATTTGGCGAAATAAACACATTAGAAAAGAGGCTAAATCAAGAATCTACAAGACAGTGGTAAGACCAATAATGACCTATACAGACGAGCCTAGACCTGACATGACAAAAACACAGCGGCTCCTAGAATCAACAGAAGTGTTTAGAAGAATTTCTAACAAAACCCTACTAAAGTGATTTCAGAGGCTTTCACGGCCATTGTCATTATGTAACAAGCGGCTTCCATGATTGGACCATGTCATTATTGAGGTTCAAGTACCCAATAGGTCATCGAAGCATTGGAAGACTGCAGAAAAGGTGGCGTGACAATTTAAACCCGGGATGAAACTGAAGATATAACAGGCAGCTTGCCCAAGAAGAAAAGGAAAATATTAACCCAAATTATCAATAATACAAGTTTTTTCCGGAAAGATTTTAGGTGACTATCAGCAAGGATTTAAGCGTGAAAGGTCTATAGTAAATGCAAATTGTTTTTTGAACCACATAACTGAAAAGGCATGAGAATGTGGTATCCAATTATGCTCATTGATCGTAGATATTAAAAACGCTTTTGATACAATAAAACGAAGAAGTAAATAAATTAAGGAATACTTACTAAAAATGAAAATCTCACCACAGCTTGAAATCGGCCTGACCGTGCTTGAAGAGACGCCGTTGTTCATAGTTCAATTGTTACAGAAATTGAGGCTTACAGCCTAAAACTGTTTAAACTAATTGAAATTACGTTGACAAAAACAGATCTAGGACCAGTAACAGAAGTAGAGAGAGAATTAAGAAGAGCTGTAAAGATTTGAAAGACAGATTTTCTGACGAGTAACAGAAGTAGAGAGCGAATTAATAGTGTGGATGGATTCCAAATACAGCAAAAGATTAAATGAGAGGATAGTGAAAGTGATAAATGCAAAAATAATATAATGGTTGGGATACAACCATAGTGAAAACCGAGAGCAATCAAGAAAATCACAGAATGGAAGAATAAGAGGGAAACCAAGAAGCAGAAAGTTCAATAAGTAATGTAAAAACAGAAAGAAATGATAAAAATTAATTTAAAAAAACAGCCAAATCACATAAATATCTGTAATTTAGCAACGGGAAGAAGACCGATCTACTTCATAAAACAGATCTGAAGCATTTCTGTAATGCAGCCATAACATTACGAAGTTGGAAGAATGGAAGAAGTTCAGTAAACAATTAAAACTAGAAGTTGGTCACAAAAATGCCAATCGTGATT
Organism: Agriotes lineatus; assembly: GCA_940337035.1. Taxonomy (NCBI): domain Eukaryota; kingdom Metazoa; phylum Arthropoda; class Insecta; order Coleoptera; family Elateridae; genus Agriotes; species Agriotes lineatus. The sequence goes on along the minus strand of OW679198.1, from coordinate 137,209,086 downwards.
AATAAAATTAAATAATTTGTCAAAAGTTTTTAAGGTATTAGTTACTACAGAATGTAATTTGTCAAATTATTTGAATGCTACCTCAGTAACTTTTTCCACCAATGAAATATATAAGGATATCAGAAGTAGTAAATAATTGGAATTCATTCTTCAGGGCAGCAATGCGAAGGATAACTCTTTTTATCCAAGTCAATATTTTGGAAAGAATTATTCCTTTCTCAAAGCAAAGGAAAAGTGAGGTTAGGACTTCATAATTGGCAACAAAGAAAATAAACAGGCATATCTTGTTTGGTACATCAAGTTGAGAGTTAAAAAGCAACACTTAACGTAGTTCGATTATTTCACGGTTAATTGATTCATCAATTACAGATTAAAAACTTTCACATATTCATCTACAATGAATAATTTTACTATTTCTTGCCTTGAGCAACGAATCGTTTAACAGCAAAGTTTTTCCTACAATGTTTTTTCAACAAACTGTCGCTCCTAGCTCTGAGGTGAATCACCACCATACTTGCTTAAATGATTTGCTAGTGGCACATTAGTGGAAATTTCATAACCGCTTTAACATATTCACTTGGTTTTCAAACGTATCTAAAAGCTTGTTCGTAACACAAAAACAAAAGCTATTTTCCTATTATAACATGTCCACTTCAACTTTCAGCGCCACTGCCGGCTGAAGCACAGCGGCGACATCCGAGTCGTGATCGGCAGCAAGACCGGCCCCGAGAGGCTCGAGATGGAAGAGCAGGTGGACGAGCCGGACCACGTGGACCTGCCGCAGATCGGCACCTTCAAGTGCAAGCAGTGCCCCTTCTCCAACAACGACCACGACGAGTTCGAAACCCACCTGACCGGCCACGTTCCCAAGGCGACAAGCATCATGAAGTGCTACTTCTGCACCTTCTTTGTGGTGCAGAAGGAGGACCTGCACGAACACCTGAAGCTGCACGGCATCACTGAGCCCGAGGAGTACATGTCCAAGATGCTCGAGAAGAGCTACCCCGAGGCTGAGCCGGGCAAACGCTACAAGTGCATGACCTGCCCGTACGTGACCAACAGCAAGTCGCAGTTCCTCTACCACAAGCAGTTCCACAAGCCGAGGGGCGGCCAGTACACGTGCACCTACTGCAGCTACAATGTGAGCAAGCGCCACCTACTGCACCAGCACCTCAAGGTGCACGGCATCAACATCACGCCCCAGAAGCAGAATGGGGATGTGATCGACCTAGACGAGCTACCTGACGAGTCGGAGGAGTTGGTGTCGATGAATACCAGCTTCGAGTCGTCGCAGAACTTCCCCGACATTCCGCTGGTGTGGGTTTCGAAAAGCGAGAAGTTCTCGAAGATGTTTAAGTGCCGGTTTTGCCCCCATGTCAACTTGAGGAAGGTGAATATTCAGGAGCACGAGAAGATGCATGGCGTGAGGGAAAAGACGTCGTCTAAGGGTAACGAAATCGAGCATCACTGTTCTGAGTGCAATTATGTGTGCAACAATGCTGGGGTACTCTCATCCCACTCGAAAGTACATCAGGGGTTGTACGGAGAAATTCATTGCCTTGTTGATCCTACGAAATCAGATGACGAGCAAATCAGGGAGCTGAGTCGTTTTATAAACTACCACTCGCAAGACATAGAAACAGTCACTGTTGACGAAGAATATGAAAAGGAAGAAAATGGAATGGAGAGCAGCAGCGAGCAACAAGCTGATGCTTCTAATGAGCAGATGGACGTCAATGGTGATTCTTTGATATATTTCTGTGAGCACTGTCCGGCCCGCTTTTTCAAAGAAAACGAATTCAGTATTCACAGCCGTTTCCATATGGTTCGCCTCTACTATAAATGCGAATACTGCACGTACACGGCCCGCCAGAAGCACCATTTGCTGGCTCATAACAAAGTGCACACTTTCGAGTACCAGGAACGTACCAAAGAGCTCCAAGCTGCTTATGAAACAAGCCCCAACCATCCCCAGCCGAAAATCGGCGCCATAAACCAGAACGGGCAGATAATATGGATAGTAACAGAAATAAACTACCACAGCAGCGGGGAACATCTCGAGAATGGCCTGGAAAATCCCTACACAAGCCCATGAACGTACCTCTGTCCGGTACAGAGTTATTCCAGCAACGATCGGAAGCCCAGCAGAAGCACAACGCTGCCGTGAATGCGTCAGAGCGGATTATTGTGCGTCCCAATGACCACTTTCCGCCTGCCCCATGCCCGTCGACCCCCAATTCGGCACCTTAATGCATGGCAACCCGAAGTTCATCTACCCCACGTACTTGAAAAACGGACGCATGAAAGAAAAACGGTACAAGTGCCACAAATGCCCGAGCGCGTTTGAAAAACGCGAACAATACAAGGTCCATCTAAGTCTCCACGGTGCCAAGCAGCGATACCGGTGTGACCATTGCGATTATTCCGTGAAATATTATGCCAATTACGTGCAGCACTTAAAGAAGCATCAGATGAACGCCGACGCGCATGCCGCTAGGAAATCGGGAGACTTTTCAGAGGACAATGAGATCGAAGAAGAAGAGGAAGTCATCGCAGTCCCTGTAAAGTCGACGAAGAGTTTGTCCCCACGAAGAGGCCTGTCTGTAGCCGACCGGCAGGCCTTGATGATTCTGAACCAGCGACGGGGCAGCTCTTCGAGCAGCATCAAGGAGCAGCCCGTGGGAGAAGAAAAGAAGCTGTTCTGGTGCCCCAGCTGCCCCTACACAAACTACCGCAAGGACGCTGTCGATAACCACCACAAGCGCCACATAAGTGTGTCCGGCTTTACAAATAATTACACGTGCGAGCACTGTGACTACTCCGTGCCGCAGGCGCACTTCCTAAGGGAGCACGTGAAGCTGCACTTCACTCCGAACAAGATCAACTCTCCCGACGGCTACATGATCTGCGATAATATGAAGCTAACGTCTGCAAAGGTGGAAGTTGTTGATGAGGAAGTGGATAAAAGCGACACCGATGGCGAGGCCAGGGAGGAGTGTGTGATTTTTGAGACCCACGGTGTTCGCGCCAACGAGAACAGGTTTCTGCCCAGCCTAAGTGATGAAGTGCTACAGCGATTGAATAACAACGAAGGTGAAAAGATTTTGTGAACAAGGAAACGGGTGAAAGTGATGAGAAGGCTGAAGCATGGACGTGGCCGAGCTAGTTCAGGGACAGGTTAATTCGCCTGAGGATGATATATCAACCAGTCAAAATAGTAGTGATATCTAACTTATTGTTTAATTGTTCTAAGTGATAAAGAGATTGCATTTGGAGTTATTCAGGTTTTAAGGTTAGTAGATAAAATGTGATAACGTGCTTTATAAATTTCGCTTTGTGAGTTGCACCCAATTCTAAATCCACCTACAAAGAGCAGAACTAGCAACAAGTATCCCAAATGCAGTTACGCAATGTACAAATTGGTTAATATCTATTGCCTTCTAAAGTATTTTTGCAAAGTATTTTTGCACTTTTAGATTGGTAGTTAGGTAAGGATGATTCCTTAAATAGTAGATTTGTTGTTTGTATGTAGTTTTTTATATATAATGGGTTTAACATAATGCCAAAGCATTTAATGCCAATTGCCATACACTGGTTGTATTTTGTTGATAAATAAATACAACACAAGTTTTAACAATGTTGATTTTTTTATTGTGTGTATGTTCTTGTTTTTATTTCCTTTTACTATAAAGGAAGTATTGGATTCACCCCAAAATTCGAAATTGAGTTTCAACGGATCTTCACGTTTTAGAGTCCCCTGATCCCAAAAAACATATTTTTTTCATTGGTCTGTCTGTCTGTGTGTGTGTCTGTAAACAGAATATCTCAAAACGAAAAGAGGTATGGCGTTGAAACTTCATATATAAGTTTTGTGTACTATGTAGATGAGACAGCAAGCTTTTGAGAAAATTGCATAACCGGAAGTAGCTGTTTACTCTTGTGATTTTTCAGTTTTTTCGATTTTTTCAAAACGGCTCTAACGATTTTTTTTAAACTTTACATTTTTCTTACATTTTTAATGTGTATTGATGTGAGATAGGTGATTTTCCAGTTGAATACTTCTAAAGTGGGTTTCTTTTGTTTTTTTTTCTATTTTTTTTATTACTCCTATTTTAAATAAAACACCCGGTATATTATTACATTTTTGAATTCACCTTAAAATTCTAGAGAAAATTTGTCTCTTCAACTAACACTCGATTTGTACCGTTTTTGTAGAATTTGTAATTTTTAAAAATTTTTAACAAGTGGTTAAAAATTAAAATGAAATTTTTGACTAATTATAAGATCACTGTAAAAGGAAGTTGTGTGAGTGTATCACACCAGATTTTTATTATTGCAAGCACACTTTGGATTTCATCGATATCTGTTAAAACTGCCTTTTCCGTACCACAGCCTTCTAGATTAATGCGAGACTAACGTCTCTACTCGGTCTGCCACATATAATGTGGATATAATTTTTGTGATTCTGAGGCCAACGTACTTTGGCGCCATCTGTTGGGTTTTTGATAAATTATCTGTGACGTAGGCACGACTTCCTCGATTAATATTAATCCAGGAGGCCGTGGACGTATGCTTTTAAAATAAAAGAAAGACAAACTTGTAAACTATCCATTCACAAAACTCGTGAACTGTCAAAACGCTGTCAAGTTGGTACTTGGTTTAAATTCTGGTTGGAACTTCTGCTTACTGATTTTGGCAGCACTGAAGTTTTTGAAATTTAAAAACTTGACTTGTCACGCTTGTAAAAAAATAATCTCCAAAATTTTAAATTTTTGTACATACACTTCAATTGTAATGGAACAGAAACGAAAGGGGGTTTATTGGAAAGGGAAAAAAGGGTAGACCTAGTTAATTATTACAAGCAAAAACTTTGCTTAACTTTTGACACATGTAACATAACCTAACTGTAATATTACTAGAAATCACTAGATTCGAAGTACATTCCCAAAAAAAACTGTAATTTCCGGGTACACTCAGCAAATATTTAAAATATTTGACATTGACAGTTCACGAGTTTTGTGAATGGATAATACTTAAATATGCAACCAGGCGCACAAGCGCCAACAAACTGAAATGCCTTTACAAACTATAAAAAATGCCTTGAACTAAAAATGCGACGGGCCGCATAGAGACGCCAGTCTCACATTAATCCAGGAGGACGTGTTCCTTACATAGCAGTTAAGGTAGGTAGCCTACAGTTAAAATAGCACCATTACGATGGTAAAAATCCAAAGAGGAAGTTGAAGTATCAGTGTGCCCAAAGACGGTAACAGTAAGCACAAATTGGGTTATTGTGTGATCCTGAATGTCCTAGCTGTAAGTACCACACAGAAGTCTTGAAAACAAGATAGGTTATAATATGTAACTTTCTCACCTCCCTAGAAGGGTGTGTTAGAGCAATTAGGTGAAATGGGACAGGATTTCTATGGAGCATTAGTAAATGATATAGCATTAAAAAAAAACAGGTTAGAAAATCAAGTTTTAAGTATGATTCATTTAAATTTCAGGAGTGTTAAAAAAATGTATGATTTACTTTTATGTAAAAAATTATATGAACTTCGCTAGTGTGATATCATTTTAAGTAAATGCTGTCAGCTGAATTCTACTGATTTATATAATATACCTGGATATGATACATATTATAATCATAAGAATGATGGTATACTAACATTAAGATCCACACTTAATGTAAAAGTAAGTCACACGAAATTAAAATACAGCCAAGCAACTACTGTGCTTTCATGTGTGATACTCGGGTGACTAAGTGACTAGGGAGTTTTAGCATTATATACTGAAGTCAAGTAAGGATTGGTAATCGTGGTAACTCTTTGGTGGTAACTAAACTGTAATTTTCGTCGGTGTGCAATCGTTGCTTATTTTATCTTAAAATCTCTACTCTAGTATTATTAACTCTTCAAAACTAAAATTGTAAAGTGGGAAAATGTAAGAGTTCAGTTTATTAATGTCAATTATGACTAATTTAAACAACCTAGTTCACCGTTTTGAAACTAAAAATTGTATTTGTAAGGGAAAATCTTCCGGTCGGCCAACTGTTTTAATGGAAGATGTAATGGCAGGTATTCTAGAACGGATGGACCAAAGAAATCTGTAGCCAAGTTATCCCAACAAACTGGTCTTTCTGTTGGGACATGCCATAAAGCGGCGAACATTTCCACTTGAAGCTCTGGTAGTGACATATCCTAGTTTACACTGGGAAGGTTTCTTCAACAACCTTTCCATATATCATTGATCTGAAAATCCTAACACGTTGTGAACTTACCAATGATGTAGGCATATAGTATGTGTAGTGCAGCAGTGTAGACACTCTTGTACGTGCTGCATTTTATTTATCGAATTTAAATCAATTTTATAAGATGCCTGACACAAGATCTACGTCCAAAGAAGCTATGGTGCAAAGGGTTGTGGAAAAGATTTTATCTTCTCCACAAATTGTAGATACCTTGATTAATCGAATAAAGGATGAAATAGTCAACAGTTTGAAGTTGGAAATCCAAGGCTACGCTGAAAAGGTACAATCACTCGAAGAGGAAATTAAACATCTGTAGAAGACCAACGACGACTTAGAACAGTATACTAGGAAAAATAGTATACGCATTTTCGGGCTCCCAGAAGCCAAAGACGAAGACACAACAGCAAATGTGTGCTCCCTTATTAAAAACCAATTAAATCTCGATGTGACACCGCAACACGTCGATGCTTGTCACAGACTTATGGGTAAGGCGGATATGCATAGACCTGTTATAATTAAATTTGTTAGCAGGTTAACAAAACAAATGGTATGTGCCAAAAAGAAACTGCTTAAAGGTACTAGAAGACCTCACATGAAAGAGAAACCAACTGCTACAAGAAGCTCCTAAGAAGGTCGGTGTTAGAAATGCATGGAGGAGGGATGGCTAGATATTTATAAAATTTAATAATTCCATTAAAACAATTACTTGCGATGATGATTTAAGTAGCATTGTAGGAACCACTGCAGCACAGAAATGAGTTCACCTCATAAAATCTGCTTGGTAATTTTTATTTATCTTGAGGCGCATTACAGGTGTTAAATATATTTTATCTACGACCACTTCTAAAAGCAGGCCTTTTAGCGCTAGCTTGTTTCACTAAAAGTGACGTTTTATAGTTTACCGTGTTTAAAGAAATCAGCTGTTTACTTTTAGCACACGGGCTAAAAGTAAAGTGAGGTTATAAAACTACAATTTCGAACTGCAAGTGAAGTTGTAAAGCTATTCTAGTTGCTTCTTGCGTTACAGGTAAAGCGTTTTTGAAATAATTAAAGCGTTATGTAATGAATACAGTCATATGTGGAGTATCAATAATTACATTTCGTAACTCACCTTGACAGCACGGGCGTGGCCAAACAATCGCCCGCGCAGCGTGGCCTACTGTTCATTATGACATAAATTAAGTGTTGCAGATGCGAACCTTTCTTAAATCGATATTTATGGATTAATAACAATAAAATTGAGGTCGTAGATAAAATATTGTATGCAACGCGTGCTAAAAGTTGTTTATGCGCGAGACATGAAAATTATGAAACTCAGCCTTCGGCTGAGTTTCATAATTTTCATGTCTCGCGCATAAACGTCGACTTTTAGCACTTGTTGCATAAATAGCTAATCTGCATAGTGCAAGTTTATTTCCTGTTAAAATTAATCCTTTTTTTTGTTATTGTTATTGTTTTGTATTGTTTTAAATGCTAGTTAGTAATATCTCGAAGTATGCACATGAACTATTAATAACCCACATTAATATATGTTCTTTAACTGCTAAATTAACTGAACTAAACGAATTTGTTTGGTTCAACAAATCAGATTTGCTTTGCATTTCTCAAAGCTGGTTAAAGGCTACTGTGCCGACACATACAGTGGACATAGCTAATTATAGATTTTTTAGACAGGACAGACTTGACAGGCATGGAATATATGTAAAAATTAATCTGCAATGTCAGGTAATACATGTGGATGACTCTATTGAGCAATTGTGGGTCAAAATAATTTGTTTTAATCAAACATTTGTTATAGGTGTCTATAACCAACATAGACGACTATTTTCAGATTTTTTAAGTAATCTACACAACTCTTTATTAAAAGTTAGCTATCACTCCGAAAACATCGTAGGGGCAGGGGATTTCGACATTGACACTAGAAAAATGGAACCTGCAACATTAGAGTAAATGTCGTTATGTGACAATTTTGAGTTAACACAGAACATTCATGAACCAACAAGATTCGATTCAATTATTGATTTATTTCCATCCTCTCACAGTATTAATATTATAAAATCTGGGGTATATGTGGGTGTCAATCTATCCGATCATGATATGCCGTACTGTACCCTGAAGGCAATTAACCATAAACCTGCTACATTTATAAAATCATATCGTTGTTTCAGAAATTTTGACTTTAATGCCTTTAACAATGATCTACTATCTATTAGTTGGGATATATACTGCTATGGTTTTAAGCGCACCAATCAACTCTGTTAGCATTGCCAAATTAATGGACATTTCATGAAAGCTCAGAGTGAGATATTTTATATAACTGCAAAACTAAAACTTGAATTTGCCAGAATGAATACATTTGTAATGAGATGCCAGTAATTGCAGAATAATTAATTAATGAACGCAATAAGCAAAGCTCAATTTGAACAGGGATCTAAGTTGAATGTAAGTTCAGTTAATTGATTAGGTTTGTGCTAAAGTAAATGCCAAGCGGAATGAAATTTCATAATTACAAGGGAATGAAGCGTAGAATTCAAGTACAGTTTAATAGTAAAATCCAGTCAGGGTTTTATAAGAAAGGTAATTGAAAGATAGATAAGCTTATGAACATGCAACGAGCAGATAAGAATGAAGGCATTAAAGCATTTGAAGGAAACCGTAAGAATAAAAAAGGCAAGGATTATAGAAAGTGCAGAAAAGGAGACAGCATATGAACTTAAAAATGTGTGGAAAATAAAACAGTGAATTCAAAGGAAGCCAGTGCAGGAAATACGCGAATTAAATATTCTAATCAGTGCAGTGACATGTGAATATTTAAACGCAAATTAAAAAGACGTGCAGTGACAAATAGATGTAATATTAGTGTACAAAATCCTAGTTTTAAATAGACTATTGTTAAAATTCAGTATTTTGAACCATGTTAACATCCGTAATTAATTTGAAACTAACTAGCTTTTGTTTATAACAAAAAAAGGAGACAAATGAATAAATTAATGGCTTGACGTGTGAAATTGTGCTCTGTATTAAAATTAAAATTTCTGGTATTAAAAATAAAAATACATGTCTGAAACTTTACCAGTGTGTTGAGCAAATTTTTGTGCCCATGTGGTATTATTTTTTACAAAATCCGCCACCAAAAATTGTTGAGGTGTCCGATGCTGTTTGACATAACCTCGATCCGAAGCAGCCTTAGTTCCTACAGCTACGAGGAGGTCAACCAGTCCAGCCAGAACATTGGGGAAGATATCAGTGCCACTCAGCAGTCCGGGGGGTACGTGTCCGTGCCCCAACAGCAGGATCCGACCCATAGCAGCCCCGCAACAAGGTCAGAGTAGCTACGAACCCTTCGATTTGAGAACGATTAGTGCAGGTACTGTTCATTCTAAAACTAATTAAGTGAGCGCCGGGAAATTCATACATGCGTAAGAAGAGCAATACTCAATGCAATCCAGGCTAGATCCATCGCCGTACGAGTGACTCTAGTCTGCCAGGAAGCTCAAAATCCATTATTTAGGGTTACCCGTTAGTGTGATCTGGACCCACGCCAAAATAAACAATTGGGAGATAGAAGCGGGCCAAATAAACAAATGCTAGAAACCAATGAGGATTAATGCCGCGAAAACCAACTAATTTAAATAGTTACCAATAGAACTGTGATCGATTTCGTTTGTTTTGTTTATTCAATTTGATGCGATCTTGCAAATGGCGTCCATCTTGGCTTATATTTGACTCAATTTCAGTTTCGATTGTGCGCGTTTACGCGTATGCAGAGACAGATCCGTATTTAATAATTTTAATAAATTATGCATACAGGGTGGACCCAACCGAGATGAGTCTGTGCTTTATCGATTTGAGCTAGCGTATTATTGGATTAATTGCAGATAAATAAAATATTATAAAGGGCATACAACTATTTATTTTTATCTATCAATTTACAAGTAACTTTTAATCAACCTAAGATTTGATAACACGAATACAAAAAAATATTTGCGTGGTACTTTTATTTAAAAATTAAATTAATAACATATTACAACACTAATTAGGCATACCATTGCAATACATGTACCCAGATCCAGATTCCAAAGTTAAATTTCTAACTGAAAAAAATACTAGAACTTTTTGACATACATGCACCTTTTCGACAAGCCAGAATATCTAAACCGCCTGCTCCATGGCTAAACAATAATATTAAGTTTATCATGAAAATGCGAGATCACGCCTATAAAATTTATAAGCGTAATAAAACCATCGCCAATCATCAGCAATACAACCAACTTAAAAATCAAGTAACTAGAGCGTGTCGTAAAGCTAAAAAAGAACATTTTAACGAACTTTCTCAAATACATCAAACTAATCTAATATGGAAAACTTTAAAAAACAATATTCTATAAAATAATAAATCGTCGGACTTACCTGCGAATATCTCTGATGTAAACAACATAAATGACTTTTTTATAAATTCTATTTCTAAAATACAACAAAACAACTGTAATTTACATGATTTTTATAAAAATAATGTAAAAACGAATCAGGTATTGGATTTCCATCTTGTATCGGAAGGTGAAGTACTTCAGTGCATTAGCAGTATAAAGACTAGTGCCGCTGGTCATGATCGAATATCAATACCTATGGTGCAACTGTGCTTGCCTCGACTTCTCCCAATTGTGGCTCATGTAATCAACTTTTGTATAGCAAATTCAGTGTACCCCTCTAGCTGGAAAAAAGCTTATATCGTTTCGTTAAGTAAAGTAAATAATCCAAAAGAATTCAAAGATTTACGTTCCATATCTATTCTTCCAGTCTTTTCTATAATTTTAGATTGATTGATGTATATTCAACTAAGATCATTTTTAGAAGTAAACCACCTGCTGCCCGAAACACAATCTGGGTTCAGGCGGGGACACAGTTGTACAAGTGAAGATGTCAAGTCTGGTGAATGAGGAGGCCAGTTAACTGGACCTCCCCGTCCGATATTTTTTCGCTCTTAAATCATCCAAATTCGAAAAAACAGCTTCTGGACGAATTTTCAACATTTAACCTTGATGTGACCTTTTTAAGGTCACTCCAACGAGTTATAAACTATCATTTTGGACATAAAATTTTCCACTCTGTCCGAATCCGGAGTCAAAAACAAGGGTTCCCATTAAAAAAAATGATTTTGACCTTCAAATGACCTTGAAAGTTGACGCCAAGGTCAAAGTTATTAGTACAGTCAAATGACCCCCATTGTACTGAATAACTTTTGTCGGCACAATTTTTTGTTATTCCGCATACCAAAGAAAGATATTCGGATGCGTCGATTAAAATGGCCCACCCGTATATACCGGGTGGTTGGTCATACCTGTGAACATAGGCAATTTACATGGCTTATCACAGTTATGCATATTCCTGCTCACCATTTTTACGGAAAAATATGGTAGTGGTACTAAATTAAAGAGAATAATTTTCTGCGTCGTTTAGTATTAAAAATTTATTGGATGTTAATTGTGCATAAAAATATTAATTTTCAAATTTAGATATTCCCCTCCCTTATATTTATTTGAGAGTTTATTTACATGGTTTTCTCAGTAGGCTTAATGCATGTTTTTCTTTGTTTTAATTACGTTCTCGTTCTCTTCCTCCCCCTCCACATGTTCCTCTTCGTTTTTTTCTCTCTTCGTTAACTTCTTCCTTATCATTTTCTTCTGCTTCTGTAATATTTTCTGTGATGAGATCAACAGGATTAATCTCATTACATTCTTCATCATTACCCAACAAAATTATCTCACCCATCTGACAAAAGATATGAATATAATGATAAAGAATGTAATGAGATTAATCCTGTTGATCTCATCACAGAAAATATTACAGAAGCAGAAGAAAATGATAAGGAAGAAGTTAACGAAGAGAGGAAAAAAAACAAAGAGGAACATGTGGAGGGGGAGGGACAGGACGAGAACGTACCTAAAACATGGAAAAATATGGATTAGGCTTACTGGGGAAACCAAAAAATGCATGTTGCATCCTACCTCTGAGGTGGTGTGGAAACGGATGCACCGCTGTTCATTACTTCTCTAAGGCATAACCTGAAAACAGCTGGTTATACGTAAAAAACCCATATAACTTTTTGTAGAAAATTTCCTAGCCTTCATTTTTTGTAATAACTAAAAAAATCATACGACCCATAGGAAGCGAGATATTTGCAAAAAACTTATTGCTGTGACTATTGACCTTGGAAAACGCAAGCGCGATATCAATGGGGACTTTTGAGGCATTATTTGTAATGTCAATATAAAGGTTTATGTAAAATTTCAGCTCACTTGAATTTTTTCGGCAGACTGATCCTAATGCGCCTGGAGTATATTGCTTAAAATCCGTGTTTCACATGCATATGTCACTGTCAACCTTATCACCATTTTATAAATTCATTTTTTGGGGTTTTTAGTTAAGTTCTTAGGATTTAACAATACACTCACTGCTCCAATTGCAATATTTCCTCTTATTTAATATCATTCATATTTAATGCCATTAATTTCTAGCTTCTAATATCCTAATTTTCTTACATTTTTTTTCTTGTTCTCTTCCTGATATCAGCTTGCACCTTCTGTTCTGGTGTTAAGTCGCTGTCAACCTAAATTCTCTTACCTCCTATCTTGAAGTTAATATTTCCTCGAAGTCTTTTAGTTTTACTACTATCACTGTTTATTCTTCTTGTTTTCCAATTGAATTCTATATGCTGTTTCCACCGTTACCGCCACTCCCATCTCATTATTTGGCCATTCTTTAACTGCTGCTTTTATTACTATGTTGTTCTATCCGTTACTTTTCTCTTGGCTTTCTATCTTCTTCTCTAGTCCTTCGATTCTATGTTGTAAGGAGCTTTTATCTTTAGCCTATTATACTTATCCTTAGCGCCTCTTTTATGGTTTTAATTTCTTCATTGGTGGTCTGGATTTCTCCTCTTGTGCTTTTAACTTCCTTCATTTCCTTGACCATATCTTGAATTCATTTTTGTATTAGTTCCACCTTTGCTGTCGTTGCTCTTGCTTCCGGTTAGCTAACTTGTTGCTTTGCTTTTCTTGACAGCTTTGCCTGCTTTCTAATTCAACGTCTCGTTTTTCTCTTCATAAAATTCTGCTATTGATCTTGTATGCCTCACTGCCCTTTATTACCTCACTATTTGCTCTGGTTAAGAGTTCTGCACCTCACTTAACCATATATAACTTTACCTGCTCCACCTTTTCACTCACTTTGTTCCATACTATGCTCAAAATTACCTAATTTCTATTTAAGCAATCACAGTCACCAGTCACGGTCAACAATATAATAGTCTGAAACAGTAAGTAGGGATTAATAATTGCTTGTTGCTATTTTTGTATCTGCATGTAGAATATTGTTGTTTTTTTTCTAAACTTTGTTTTCTTACTCTTGTATATACAAACAATGTAATAAAACCTTATTTTCAAAAGGTAGATTCGTGCTTCTCGTCATAAAATTACTTCATGAGAAATGAAAACACATTCACAACTTTCACAAATTTAGTAATTTTTCAATATCGTAAATTTCATAAACTAATTCAGTCATTTCCAACTTTTCTAAAATTGTGTATTGTCGCAAAACCTAGTAATAATACCAAATGAAAAATGCGTCAGTCTTCATCTTACTAAATCAAGATTAAAATCACAACAAATGTGTTACAAAGATAAAAGAACAGGTCAAGTCATGCTACTAAAAAAATCATATTAACACAACAATAAATATTTTGTTACAGTCTCCCTAAGCACTGGTCGTCCTGCAGAATGGACGACATGAGCTGCTTGTCCTTAAGGGCTGCAGCAACCTCCTCTTCGTCCCACTCCAGAGTAACCTTATGTAAACGAGTCTCTTTCTTCCCGGACACTCGAACTATTCCCCTCGTTTCAATAAGCGAACACAGTCCAACAAACTCAGCTTGATCTACAGCTGACAAGTTCCTTTTTTGACACACTCTTTTATAAACTTCATGTAGCTTCCCTATGGTCACGTCTTTATTTTTGGCTTTTTTCATTATTAGAAGCAGCGAGCAAACGATAATTCGTTGCTGAAGAGGAAACGAGTCGTCCGAGTCATCATTTAAATTCTGCGAAGTCCCGTACACGGTATTTAGAACACTCACCACTTGCTTTAAGTCCACTATGTCACGCTCTTCGGACGCTATTAAATTCTCCACGGATTGTAGCACTGTTTTGCTGCTGGACTGGTGCTCGGCCAACTCGACCACACGCCTGCCTATGTCCAATGCCCGCCGCACGTCGCCAGATACCGCTGCAACTTTGCCGGCGAGCATTTGAATCGCCACGGGCGAGAATACGGTTGCTGCGCTGGAATCCTTCAGACGTTCTGTGAAGATTTGTACCAGCTGCTGTTTGTTGTACGGGGCAAAATGCATCAGCTTCGGCTTCAACTCGCACCGCGCCTGCAGACGTGGAAGAATGCGGTCAGTTAAATCCAACGCGTTGGCAATTCCAATTAGGATTAGCTTTGAGTTCGGCTTGGCAGGCCACTCGAATATTGTGTACAATACTGACTGGTTTTTGCTGTCTAGTTGATCGATTTCGTCGAGAATTAATAAGCTGAAATAAAAAATTAATCATAATTTGAATTTAGGGGTATGAAATGATATTTCAGAAAATAATTCATTAAAAAGGACAAAAATACAGTGTGTGCCATTAAAAATAGAAAACATTAAATTTACAAATTTTGAGCACTCTGTATAGCTTTAATATCCAGACAACAAAAGGAGAAAAATTTGAACATGGTATGTATACAATTTTACCTGAAATCGTCAATAAAGTCAAACTAAAGCATAAAACCGATTCATAACCTTGAGATTTTGAAAATCTCATTTTGACAATCGTTTAAAAAACTAGTGATCAAGTCTGTTATAGATATTAACATTACAAGTTTTGATTATGAGCAGTGGCGCACCAGATCTTTCTAAAATAAGGTAACTGAGGTGACCCCGACGCACGCCACTGGTGGAAACAAATTAAATTTATTTTGACCGAACAATACCTCTTTATGAAATGCTAACCTACACCAAGTTTCATAAGAATAACTAGCCGTTTTCCAAATTTTTGGAAAAGAATTAATTTTTCTTTAAACTTCAACATCCTGTATTTTGAAAACAAAACTGTTTAAGTCCCATGTTTGTATGAACTTTTTATTTTAGAATTGATCAAGGAATCGCCCCTTAAAGTTTTGTCACGTATTTAATTAACACCCTGTATACATTAATAATGATCTAACTATTAATGAAAGAGAAATCCAAAAAAAATTAGAGAATAGAAAAATAAAAAGTATGAATAAGGCAAAAAAGTTAAAATACCAGAAGTTAATTGTAAATCATGAAATACATATATGTAGTAAGAAAGAAGAAAAGTTAATGTTAAAAACAGGAAAAAACAAACTAAATAATAATATAAAAATCTGATAGCAGAAAGCAGGACGGAGGACTGATAAGGAACCTTATAAAGAAAATGGTTAGGAATGAAATGGAAAGGGTAAACTATTTGATATAATTATACAGTGTGGAAATAAAGTAATGGACAAATTCATTAACTTTGTTAATATTAATTTTTCTGAAAAAATCTTGGAAGGGGAATAGCGATTTTAAGTATAGGACATATACTACAACCACCTTTATGCTGCTACGTCATTTGTTTTAAAAGTTATGACGTCATCGACTTTTTTTTAAATGACAACCTATAATTTTTATTATTGATTTCGGTAGTACCGGATGGAAGTTGAACACAACGAAAGAACTGGACAATGAATATAGGAACTTGGAATATACAAGGACTAGCAACAAAGACACAAGAAGTATTTGCCGAGATAGAAGAAATGGGAATTGACATAATTGCTCTTGACAGAAACAAAAAAGAAAGGAACGGGAATAGAGGAAATAGGACAATACTTACACATGTGGAGCAGAGTCCCAAAAGACCAGAGGGGAAAAAAAGGAGTTTCTATGGTTATTAAGAAGAAATATAGAAAACAAATAAAAAGTTGGGAAGCAGTAGACGAGAGGATTATCAAAGTTAACCTCGAGAGTTTTAGATATAGAGTGACAATATTAGGAATATACGCACCTAAGGAAGACGATAGCCCCACGAACAAAGATCAATTCTATAGTAAGTTAGGCGATATAATGAATGAATGTGGTACACGAAGAGAAGTGGGTGATTTCAATGTGTGGGTAGAATGCAAGACAAACGATCAAGACGTAGGACAATTTGGTGATGCCAGAAGAAACAGTAATGGAGAAAGGCTTATAGGTTTCTGTGAAAGTAACAACTTAAAAATCCAAAACGGTTTTTATAAGCACAAGAAAATCCATACATATACTTTCGAGGAGCACGCACGACAACGTAGAACAATAATTGATTACGTTATAACTCGACAGAACTCTACTGGTAGAGTTCAGGATGTTAGAGCTTACAGAGGCCCGACATGTGGAACGAATCACTATTTGGTGAAAGCCAAAATGGTGTTTTTACCCAAAGGACAAAACAAGTTAGTAATACCACAACAGACAGAAAAAATAGAACAAGTGAGATACAAGTTACAAAATCTACAACAAATTAGCGTATAATATCTATATAAAAATAGATTGGACCAAAATCTTAACGAACATTTGGAAGGATCAAACACAGAGCTGTACGAACATTTAAAAGCAGGCCTACAACAAGCCGCAAAAGAAGAGAGAGAGAAGAAAGACCAAGAAATTATTGGATAAACGAGCATTTAATGGAGGAAATACGTTACAAAAAAGAACTATATACAAAGTGGCTAAATACTAAAGTAGACGAAGACAGAGTTGCTTATAAGAGCCAACAAACCAGAGTAAGACAATTGATAAAAACTACGAAACAACAAACGTGGGAACAAAAATGTAGCGAGATAGAAATGTACATAGGAGGAAGAAAGACGACAGAGATATGGAACCTCATAAGGAACGTAATTTCTCCACATACACATACCAATATTCCAAGAAACCATGACGAGAGTAGGAAGAACGAGAGATACTAACTACATAGAAATACAAGAAGAACAAGTAATTAAAACAATTAAAAAAATGAGAAATGGAAAGGCTCCCAGTCCTGGAGGAATCCCCAATGAGTTGATAAAAAATGGAACACCGAAATTATATAAGATGATAACAAAACTTATGAATAAATGTATAAATGAGGGAAATATACCAAAAGAATGGACAATCGGCTATATAACTCCAATTAATAAGAAAGGAAAAAGAGACATCTGCGACAACTATCGAGGTATAGCAGTTACAAGTACATTTAGCAAAATATATGGATGAATTATTTGAGACTTAATTGAACAACAATATCAAACAGAAGAAACGGAAGAACAAAGTGGATTTCGGGCAGGTAGACCATGTTTGGATAACCTCTTTTGTCTAACACAAATTGTGTAGAAAAAACTAGCAACCGGCAGAGAGCTACATCTAGTATTTCTCGACATATCAAAAGCGTATGATAACGTACCCCTAAAGAAACTGTGGAATGTCATGGAGAACAGCAACATCAACAGTACGTTAGTTAGAGCTGTGAAGAACCTGTATGACAATCAAACAGCGAGAGTAAAAGTAGGAAATGTAACTTACAACAGAATTTAAAGTTACGAAAGGTTTAAGGCAGGGTTGCTGCATTTCACCGACGTCATTTAAGATATACAGGGTGATTCAAATTCGAGGCTAACCATGGGGATTTCGAAAACGGTAAGAGTTAGAGGGGTGGTTGAAATTTGGCGAAGTTGCGCAATTTAGTGCTCAACAATATGCTGCCGAGAAGCCAAGAAAATTTTATTTCGTTTTCGAGACTTGAAAAAATTCAAAATTTGTCGTATTCGTTTTTATTTTTTCCTGATCTTATTTACGAAGATATTCAAAAATTAACAATACATTCTTAAGGCAACTTTTATCGGCTTACAAAATGGCGGTAACGGATTTTTAATACGATGTTTTGTCTTCTGCCAACCATCATCAACTTTGTTTTTTCTTACGGCCGCCATCTTAGATTTTTAGACCACTGAATAGTTTTTTTTGGGAATTTCAAAAATGTATAACTTGCCTACCTTATATCAAACAATTAGGCTAATATTCACAAAAAACGAAAATTATTATTGAATCAAACAAAAACGATCTAAATACCACTGCACCGTAAAAGTGTAGATATTGTTTTTTATTATCAAGATACCTTTGAATCAAATTATTGTTCTTTATTTTATTTAATATGGCTGCTACTGTCATTTTAATTGTGTTTTTCTTCAAACGGCAGTAAAATATGGCATTATACTGCTGGATTGATGATGCTAAACTGTCACTTTATTGCCAAGCGGCAGATAAAGTTATTATCTGCCGCTGACAACTTTATCTGCCGCTCTAATATTATCTGCCGCTGACGAGATCGAGTAATTTTCTTCGAATTTTGTTCACAAAGTTGTAAATAATTTGTTATAAAAACGTTTGAAGAAAAAATACTATATGTTATTCGGAGCAAAAGTATCTTTATGTGGCTCGGCTGTACTTATCTGCCTCGCAAGCTCTGCAGATAACCCGTCCAGCCTCGCCACATATAGGCCATTCAGTAAACACAAAAACATTAAAACATTTTGAAGTTGGCATATACGTAAAATTTGTCTGCTAGGGATTCTGTATTTTGTTTTGCAAAGGTTTCCACTCCTGCATAAAGGCGGCTTTAAATTTAAAAATGACAATTAATAAATATCATTAATTCAGTGTCAAAGTACATACTATTCTGGAAATTGTTGCCTGAACTTTTATATAATGTAATAAAAATACCTATTAATAAATGCTACATCAATAGTATCCAACACAGTATTTGTTTAACATCCTTAAAAGTAGTTATGACAGATGCTAATTAAATGTCACACTCTTAACCTAAGTATTTGTTTTAGTTACTTTTTGTAAGTACATTCCTAGACAAAAGATGTATTTTGGAAGTACATTCATGAAATTTTAGAAATCAAAGGCCACTTTGTGTTTTTATGTTTAGTGAACAGACTATAAAATATAACTTTTGCTCCTAATAACATAATATACTACTATTTGTTGTCAAGGATGTTAGGGTGTGATTAGAATAGTTAAAGTACGTTTTTTTTTTTCTATAATAACTGTCAAAGTGTTACAGTGTTGGTAGATATGTGATTAAAACGCTAGGAAATTTGTATACCTCGTGTTGGTAGAATTTTTTCAAAATTATGGTTATGTGTCAGTTTTGAATGTCAAAGTTTCTTAATTTGAACTCTTGACAAATTTCTTTTTTTAACATGGAATCATCATCATCAATAAAATCGGATAAAAAAGAAAACCAAGAAATATTTTAAATGCAAAACTGAAGCAAGCGATATTAAATTATGACATATCTGTCAAAATGACGATAATTTTTTTAGTGGAAGAAAAGAACTAAAAATCTATGTATCAACATCACTAAAACTAGGGACCCTGCAGGAATACAACTTATTCCCTAGAAAGTTGACCTGGAAAATTATTATAGAAAAAAAACGTACTTTAGGTACTTAGTCGTATTAAAAATACCTTTTTCATACGACGAAAAGCACAATATGTTGCAAATCTATTACGCAAATGGCATAAACTCGAGAGATTCAGCAAATGCCTATTTTGAAATGTACCCTGAAAGGAATCAACCGAACGAAAGTTATTTCTTGATATTTCACCGAAATATATCAGAATATGGACAATTTAATGCACTGAGACCCAAATACGGGAGTAGGATTTCTGTAGCAAATCGGGAGGCAATTCTTCAGGCAGTAAGTCCTTTTTTTATTTTTTTGCCATAAATCAATTCATTACTTAATTTCAGGTGAACGAAAACCCATGGCTAATTTGAATATTCTGCAAACAACAGTCTGGAGAACACTGAATCTATCAAATTTTAAACCCTATAGAATACATACAAGTCAAGCTTTACACCCCGGTGATAGCCAGAGGCGACTTTTAATCTGCAATTGGTTACTTGATCAAACAAATCACGATGAGAATTTTGTTGAAAAAATTATTTGGACTGATGAATGTCGCTTCTCCAATTTAGGCGTTTTTAATCGCAATAATGAACACGTATGGACAACTGAAAATCCTAGAGAGAATAGGCAAGTCCGGCATCAAACTCGTTTTGCATTTAACGTCTGGATCGGATTAACTAAAGATAGAATACTGGGCCCTTTCATTTATGTGGATACTCTGAATGCAAATAACTACCTACAGTTCTTAAGAGGACCAATGCTGGGATTTTTGGATGAAATTCCACTTAACGAATTAAGACAACTTTGGTGGCAGCCAGATGGTGCCCCACCACATAACGGTGTTTTAGTTTGTAATTATTTAAATGAAATTTTTCCGAATGCATGGATAGGTGACAGGGGTTATCGAATGGCCCGCACGTAGTCCGGATCTTACTCCGTTAGACTTTTTTTATGGAGATCATTGAAAAATATAATTTATAAGCAACGCTATGAAAACATCGGAGAACTTCGCAACAGTTTTATAGCTGCCTGTCAAAATATTCCCCGAAGAAGTATTCAACGAGCAATACGTAGTGTTATCAAAAGAGCTCATATGTCTGTGCAGCAAAATGGTTTTATATTTGAACACCTATTATAATCTTGATTTATTGTTAAGTTTCTTTCCTTTAATTATTATTCCTTGTTGTTTGTTTTCAAATGTAGGTTACTTATAACTCAAAGTACGCGTTTTAAGAATAATTTCCGTTTTTTGTGAATATTAGCCTAATTGTTTAATATAATGTAGGTAAGTTATACATTTTTGAAATCCCTACAAAAAACTCTATTCAGTAGTCTAAAAATCTAAGATGGCGGGCGCAAGAAAAAACAAAGTTGATGATGGTTGGCAGAAGACGAAACGTCGTATTAGAAATCCGTTACTGTCATCTTTTAGGCCGGTAAAAGTTGCCTTAAGAATGTATTGTTAATTTTTAAATATCTTCGTAAAAGTTGCCTTAAGAATGTATTGTTAATTTTTAAATATCTTCGTAAATAAGATCAGAAAAAAATAAAAACGAATACGACAAATTTTGAATTTTTTCAAAAATCTCGAATACGAAATAAAATTTTCTTGGCTTCTCAACAGCATATTGTTGTGCACTAAATTGCGCAACTTTTCCAAATTTAAACCACCCCTTTTCGAAATCCCCATGGTTAGCCTCGAATTTGAATCAACCTGTATATAGAAAAAGCACCTCGAACAATGGAAAATGAAATGTATGGGAATGGGAATACCACTGGACGAGGACACTACATTATATACGTTACAATTTGCCGATGATCAGATTATTATGGCTCAAGAAATAGAAGGCATTAAATACATGACAAGAAAAGCTATAGAGGAATATGATAAATGGGGGCTTAAAATCAATGTAAATAAATCAACATATTTAAGTATAGAATATGAACAAGACGCTTTAACCTTAGAAACAGGAGAAATTATACCGGCGTGTGAAGAATACAAATATTTGGGAGCAACAGTAGGAAAGCGAGGATTATATAACACGGAGGTAAAAGAGAGAATAAAACAAGGCCAGAAAGTCATAGGGGCCTTAAATGGTATACTTTGGGATGCAAATATAAGTAAAAAGAATAAAAAAAACATATGGTCCAAAGTGTGGCACTCTATGGATCCGAAATCTGGCAGCTCTCCGAACAACATAAAAACCAACTGAAAGTAATGGAAACGGACTATTGGAGAAGAGCAGCGAGAATATCCCGTAGAGAAACAGTCAGAAATACAAGAATACGTGAAATAATGGATGCAGAAAGGGACATCTTGGAGGAAATTGAAAAAAGGCAACTCTTGTGGTCTTAAAGTTTAAATATTAAAAACCAATTAAATAAGCAAAATACATCTAGTTACCTACGTTTGACGGAAAGTCATTGACAGCACATTTGTTTTTATTGAAATAAAAAAAAAACAATTGAAAAATACAATAAAAAATTATAAAAAATTCAATTTTCTGTGTCTCGCTTAATTGTATTATTTTTATTAATAAAATAGTTTGTTAAAGGTAAATTAGAATTTTGTTATGACATTTACAAATTGTTTAATCCTGACATGTAACTAATCTTTTTTTGTTTTATCCACCGGTAACTAGATTTATTTTGCTCATTTCATTGATTTTAATATTTAAATTTTAACACCATTTTTCTAGATTTTTACTTCCCTTTACGATCAAGTATTGGATTCACCCCAAAAATTTTAAATTGAGTTTTCAACAGATCGTCACGTTTTAAAGTCCCCTGAACCCAAAAAAACATGTTTTTATTCATTGGTCTGCCTGTGTCTGTGTGAGTGAACAGAATATCTCAAAAACGAAAAGAGGTATGACGGTGAAACTTTATATTATATAAGTTTTGTGTATTATCTAGGTGCGACCTTAAGCTTTTGAAGAAAATCGCATAACCGGAAGTATTGTGATTACTACTGTAATTTTTCAGTTTCAGCCCTTAGGGCTCGACCTGTATGTTTGGCGCGGCCATAAAAATGTTGCTACCGGTCTAATAACGTAAATAGCTATTTAATTCGATCGTCTTGGAAGTATGAGCCCTTAACAAAATCCCTCTTGATCTACTAAAATGTCAATGTCGTTACATTGGTATATATTTTTTAAAATTCGAATACATTCCTCAAAATCCTTTTTTTCAGTTTTAGATCGATTACAAAGATTGGTTAGGTCCTTCAGGGTCATTTTGCAACCTGTAGCTGTTCTTACTTGATCCAATTTTTTTTATTAGCTCCTGTTTTCAAGCTTCTTGGGCAGAAACTTTTACATTTGCAGGGAGGTTTAATAATTTGCTGAGCAAGGCAATTAAAGTAAACTTTTGAGCTTGAATGATTATGATCTTCTTTTATTTCTTGTATGCATAGAAATTGTTTGCAGCGACTTACTTTTAAAAATATTGTCGAGGCACATTCTTGCTAGTGGATTTTTCATTTTTAGTTTTAAATTGCCTTCCTCCTTTAATGCACGCTAACCAAAGGTAATAACACTTAAGGGCTGGGTTGATGTTCGCTATAGTGTTGGGATTTCAATTTTGTCGATCTTCGATGGTCGACTAACATCTCGCAACCAAAAAAAATTCATTGAATGTGTTTTTTTTTTGTAATCAGCCAAAGCACTTTGGAATTCTTCATATGATGCAAATTTGTCCCGACTTTCATTTTGCACTTTCACTACACTTTACCAAACAAAATAGAAATCAATCACGATAAACGAACAGAAAAAAATTATACTGAACACCTTCACCCTTTTAGGTTAAGTGGGAACTGAAGGCTTGCTTCAAGTGACCCCTCTAAGCTGTGAATGCATATTTAGAAAATCTACAGGACTTTCATGTAGGCATATCTTTAAATGTAGATCTTTAATGTCATTGTCTTTATTTGATGTTAATTTGTGTCCCGCCAGATGGTCGAGATCATATTGTGAAAAGATTCTAAACAAATGCGACGCTGCCTCTTTCTTAAATTTAGAACTTGCCCTAGAAAATTAAAATCCTTGTGATACCACAGTGGCAGATTTGCGGAATTCAAGACCAAGCTAAGTAATCATGAAAAATTTAAAATTATGAATGAGCAAGGTATAAAAATAGCCCAGCTATATAGCGAAGTATCTACTAACATTTTTCGTAAAAGACTAACTATTATCCAAATAATAGTAAAGTATTGGTCTGAACAACAGGATGAAGTTCTCATGGATCTATTTACTGCTTTGTTAAGTGGTGATAAAGAATTAGAATCTGATGATGTTTCTAATGGCTCAGAAGATGTAGGATTACCAAGAGAATCTAGTGAATTTATATCTCAAGAAGAAAATCCTGTAACCGAAGAATATTTAGTTGATTCCAATGGTGAATTGGTTTTAATTCCAAATTGTGATAAGGTGGCAATAGAAAATAACGAGCAAACTGAAAATGACAATTCTACCTATAGGGGAAGTGAAAGCACCATGCAGGAAGTTATTAAATTAAAAAAGTAAATTCTTTGAATTATTTTCGTTTCTTAGAGTAAAGCAAGCTGAATTTTTAAAAATTGTAGTCGATGCTACTATTTCCGAAACAAATATTAATAATGAAATATTGTACGATCAAGCCACGGAAAATAATAATCTTGGTATAACCCATAACCACTCAGGTAAGTACATATAACAGGATAAGTTTTTTTTTCGACGACTGACATCGAAAGTAGATTTTTCTCACTGTCATTTGACAACAGAAAGTTGACATTTGCCGCTGAGCGTGCGTTTTCATCTTTTTGCCGCTCGCCGAGCGTTTTGGGTTTCCGCGTGAACAAAATAGGTAGCCACGTCCGAATGTTTCCTTGACAACGCCCGTCATTTGTGGAAATAATCGCGTCACGTCATATAGACTGCGCGAGTAATGTTAACTTGATTGTCAATTAATTTTTGCGATAAAACGAAATTTGATATTTTCCTTTAATAATATGCTCAGTCGTCGAAAAAATAGTATGTATATTTCGAGCTAAAAGTGCGCTTGCCGCTTTTGCATGATTGCTTGTTTTGACTTCGTCTCAACCAGCAATATTCATGCGCAAGCGACAAGAATGCACTTTCAGCTCTTAACATACAATATACTATTTCAACTGAAAGCCCAGAACTAAAAGAAAAAAATTAAAAACCAAAGGAGAAAGAACAACAAAAGTAGGATTACAAGACATAAAAATGACAAATAACATTAAGAAACATGGGCTTCCAAAGGGGGATGGAAATACTGTAATAGGACATAAACGTACAAGGACCAAAAAGTGATTTTATATTTCTGTTTATTTTACGCAATTTAAATGTGCATTTGTAACCAAATAAAATATTAGTTTTTATTGGATTTTTTTTGTGTTTTGGATCAAGTAGGTTATTTAATAGATAAATAATTTTTCAAAGTAAGATCCTTTATCTAATAGACTTGTCTGTCCGGGACGCTGTTTTGTCTGTCCGGGACGCTGTTTCAGCAGCCAAACCGTAAGAGATAAAGAATAAAGTTATGAAAGTTATATGTTTGGAATGGTCATGTCAGGTCAGGAACCGAATTTCAGTCACGTGACACTTCCGGTTTTCGAGAAATCACGTGATTTCCGTCCGTCCGGGACGCTGGTCCGTCCGGGACGCTGTTTCAGCAGCCAAACCGTAAGAGATAGAGAAAAAAGTTATTAAAGTTATATGTTTGGAATGGTCATGTCGGGTCAGGAACCGAGTTTCAGTCACGTGACACTTCCGGTTTTCGAGAAATCACGTGATTTCCGTCCGTCCGGGACGCTGGTCCGTCCGGGACGCATATACGTAATCTGCAGACGCATAAGGTATTATGACAACTGTTCGGCTACAATCGGTAATTGATTAATATGGCGCCAATGAAAGTTTAAGTAAAGTGCAGACACAGAGAGGTATTAGACGTCTGCAGTTTTCTTAGTGGTTTCGCTTTGACTTGCTATATCGTATTAAATGTCGTCTAAAATTACTATAAATTATTGAAATATAGAAAGTATGCTCCCAGAAGGCTAGGAGTACAATTTGTAAACGACACAACTGTTTGATTAAATCTAACTACCAAAGATGAAGTTGAGGTTAGCTTCGCATGTCTATCTTTCGACCAACCGACCGAAAAAACAGACCGATTGCCGGTAGATATACAAACTATATCTAACCAAATTTAGCGCTTACAAAATGTAATTTTTCGAAAACAGTTAAAAAAATCTAGTCTGATACACGCACACAACTTCCTTTTACAGTGATTTTATAATTAACCATAAATTTGATTTTTATTTTTTAAGCATTTGTCAAAATTTTTCAAAAATTACAAATTTTACAAAAACCGTACAAAATAGAGCGTTAGTTGAAGAGACAAATTTTCTCTAAAATTCTCTGCTGAATTAAAAATGTAATAATATAGCGGGTGTTCTATTTAAAATATGAATTCATAAAAAAAGAAAAAGAAACAAACGAAACCTATTTTAGAGGTATTCTACTGGAAAATCACCTATCTCACATCAATACACATTAAAACTGTAGTAAAAACGCTTGACAAAATCGTTAGAGCCGTTTTTTTAAATCGAAAGAAAACTGAAAAATCACAAGAGTAAAAACACCATACTTCCGGTTATGCGATTTTATTCAAAAACTTTCTGTGGCATCTAGATAGTACACAAAACTTATATATGAAGTTTCAACGTCATACCTCTTTTTGTTTTTGAGATATTCTGCTCACACACAGACAGACAGACCAATGAACAAAAACATGTTTTTTGGGTTCAGGGGACTCTAAAACGTGAAGATCTGCTGAAAACTCAATTTCGAATTATTGTAAAAGGTGACATTTTCATTTTATTTTTAGTGGATGAAGTGATTCATTTTCGTATACACAACAGGACACAAACTACTTTTACGTTCTAAAACGCGTCCAGCGACGTTTGAATTAATTTAGTGAATAAAATGGATCAGGATATTTACCAATTTATTATTTCAACTTAAACAGTTGTAACCCTATAATTATACTAAAGTTAATTAATTACTATATGTAATTACATTGAATTCCAATGTTAAAATGACAAATTTTATAATTATTATTCATAATCTATCAAATAAATTCATGTTGACAGTTCTATCATTTTTATTTCAATTTTATTTGTATCTCGTGTTTTATTAACGAAAAATCATAAAGAAAGTATCACTTTTTTAACAAAAAAATCGTAAAGAAAGTAACACGTTTTTAACTATTTTATTGAAATTGCGAATTGTCTATTTGACAGTTATAAATGTTGAAGTCTTTTTCGACCAAATTTCGAGTTACAAGGGATCACTATGCAAATTTTTTCCTCATTTATAGTTGTTTTTGAATGACTACATGTATTCACATACATTTTCCTATGGCCATCCCACACGTGTGTTACATACTATTTTTCCTGCGACGGTTTCGCATTCTACAACAAATTTTATCTTTTAATTTGACATTTGTTAAAAAGTTGTCCGTAACCAATCATAGTATGATTCTTACATGAGAGTGCAAAAAGTGAGTACTTTCTGCACTGTCGTAGAAGTAGCATATTATTATACTAGTTTAATAAGAGGGCCTATTGTAGCACAAGTGGGTTTGGGGCATGACGTGCGCAACGAGGAGTGCTCAAATAGAGCTGCAATGAATTTTATTCAACGACGATAATACACTAATTTTATTTACTTTCAACAAAAATAATCAAAAACTTTTAATTTTGACATGTCATAAATATGACAATCTGTCAGTTGTCTGAAACAATGTTTTTCATATGAAAACAACAATACAGAAACAGTGTTTTGATAGACTCCATTACAGCGGTGTTATAATAACCACATTCAAACAAAAATATACGTAAATAATATCTGTATTTTTCGTCAAAAGATAAAAGTATTGTTTTTTTTCGGGGGATGAAGATTTGTTCACGAGCAGCGTCATGATAATTTTACGAGCGAAAAATGTTATGGCAAAAAGTAAATATTATTTTTTCTACAAATATTAAAAAATAAATTTACATTATGTATTGCAAAAACTACAAATGAATTTAGAATTTGGCCGTTTTTGGCTTACTTAATGTAGCCGTAATAAACAAAATAGCCACCATTCTTGCGAGCAAACAATTGGTTATTTATTAATTTCCATAGCAACGTGCACTTTCATCTGTAGAGTGAAATAAAGAGCTACTTTATAAGCGCTAAACTATCTAATAAAGCTCTATTTTATAGCGCAGTAATTTTTTTCATAAAACTATTACTCTCGTAAAAACAATCACTTTTTGTACAACTGTCATTAAAAATTACATTTTTATTCCAGGTAACTACGCTAATATATGTCAAAATTAATATTATGAGAGAGCACCTTAAATGTACACACTTTTAAGACGTTAAAAATACTTAGTAAACCAATATTTGTCAGGTAACTAAGGAAAATCAATAACTTTCAGTTGTTTGACAGCTCGATATTTTGAAAAAATCTAGTAAGGTTTTCTGTATTCTAATCAAATGTCAAAACTAACATGATTATTTTTAAAAATGTCTACAACTGCTTTCTATATTATAATCAAATTAATAAGTTACATTTAGTCAGTAAAAATTATCTTGCTGATTTTTAACGACAGTTGTACAATAGTATATTGTACAACTAATTATTAAACTCATACTTCTTTCACGAATTTGAAGTTTTATTAACGAGGGCGAAGCCCGAGTTTAACAAGCAAATAAGTAAAAAAGTTGTTTTCATACGTGTTGTACACATTATTTTTTTGCATAATCATCGCTGGTAACTCGAAAGTTGGTCGAAAAGCAGTCATATTACAAACGTGCAGTAACGTGAGAAAATTCTTATATTAAAATTAATTAATAGAATCTAATTACATCTGACCAAATATCTCTCGTTTAATTGGAATAAACCGAACATTTCAAGAAAAAACACAATATTAATAATAATAGTCTGTATTTATCAACTCAAGATACAATAAATAAGAAATAATAGTGGTCACGGTGCTTGCGTAAAGTGCAGACGCATTATAATACAACACGTCTGCAGTTTACTTCTGTTCTGATTGGCCGTACGACTTCGGAAAAATCGATGTGATGGGTTATACCTTATGCGTCTGCAGATTACGTATATGCGTCCGGGACGCTGTTTCAGCAGCCAAACCGTAAGAGATAGAGAAAAAAGTTATTAAAGTTATATGTTTGGAATGGTCATGTCAGGTCAGGAACCGAGTTTCAGTCACGTGACACTTCCGGTTTTCGAGAAATCACGTGAATTTCGTCCGTCCGGGACGCTGTTTCAGCAGCCAAACCGTAAGAGATAGAAAAAAAAGTTATGAAAGTTATATGTTTGGAATGGTCATGTCGGGTCAGGAACCGAGTTTCAGTCACTTGACACTTCCAGTTTTCGAGAAATCACGTGATTTCCGTCCGTCCGGGACGCTGGTCCGTCCGGGACGCTGTTTCAGCAGCCAAACCGTAAGAGATAGAGAAAAAAGTTATTAAAGTTATATGTTTGGAATGGTCATGTCAGGTCAGGAACCGAGTTTCAGTCACGTGACACTTCCGGTTTTCGAGAAATCACGTGATTTCCGTCCGTCCGGGACGCTGGTCCGTCCGGAACGCTGTTTCAGCAGCCAAACCGTAAGAGATAGAAAAAAAGTTATTAAAGTTATATGTTTGGAATGGTCATGTCAGGTCAGGAACCGAGTTTCAGTCACGTGACACTTCCGGTTTTCGAGAAATCACGTGATTTCCGTCCGTCCGGGACGCTGTTTCAGCAGCCAAACCGTAAGAGATAGAGAAAAAAGTTATTAAAGTTATATGTTTGGAAAGGTCATGTCAGGTCAGGAACCGAGTTTCAGTCACGTGACACTTCCGGTTTTCGAGAAATCACGTGATTTTCGTCCGTCCGGGACGCTGTTTCAGCAGCCAAACCGTAAGATAGAAAAAAAAGTTATGAAAGTTATATGTTTGGAATGGTCATGTCGGGTAAGGAACCTAGTTTCAGTCACGTTACACTTCCGGTTTTCGAGAAATCACGTGATTTCCGTCCGTCCGAGACGCTGGTCCGTCCGGGACGCTGTTTCAGCAGCCAAACCGTGAGAGATAGAGAAAAAAGTTATTAAAGTTATATGTTTGGAATGGTCATGTCAGGTCAGGAACCGAGTTTCAGTCACGTGACACTTCCGGTTTTCGAGAAATCACGTGATTTCCGTCCGTCCGAGACGCTGGTCCGTCCGGGACGCTGTTTCAGCAGCCAAACCGTGAGAGATAGAGAAAAAAGTTATTAAAGTTATATGTTTGGAATGGTCATGTCAGGTCAGGAACCGAGTTTCAGTCACGTGACACTTCCGGTTTTCGAGAAATCACGTGATTTTCGTCCGTCCGGGACGCTGTTTCAGCAGCCAAACCGTAAGAGATAGAAAAAAAAGTTATGAAAGTTATATGTTTGGAATGGTCATGTCGGGTCAGGAACCGAGTTTCAGTCACGTGACTTTTCCGGTTTTCGAGAAATCACGTGATTTCCGTCCGTCCGGGACGCTGGTCCGTCCGGGACGCTGGTCCGTCCGGGACGCTGTTTCAGCAGCCAAACCGTAAGAGATAGAAAAAAAAGTTATGAAAGTTATATGTTTGGAATGGTCATGTCGGGTCAGGAACCGAGTTTCAGTCACTTGACACTTCCAGTTTTCGAGAAATCACGTGATTTCCGTCCGTCCGGGACGCTGGTCCGTCCGGGACGCTGTTTCAGCAGCCAAACCGTAAGAGATAGAGAAAAAAGTTATTAAAGTTATATGTTTGGAATGGTCATGTCAGGTCAGGAACCGAGTTTCAGTCACGTGACACTTCCGGTTTTCGAGAAATCACGTGATTTCCGTCCGTCCGGGACGCTGGTCCGTCCGGAACGCTGTTTCAGCAGCCAAACCGTAAGAGATAGAAAAAAAGTTATTAAAGTTATATGTTTGGAATGGTCATGTCAGGTCAGGAACCGAGTTTCAGTCACGTGACACTTCCGGTTTTCGAGAAATCACGTGATTTCCGTCCGTCCGGGACGCTGTTTCAGCAGCCAAACCGTAAGAGATAGAGAAAAAAGTTATTAAAGTTATATGTTTGGAAAGGTCATGTCAGGTCAGGAACCGAGTTTCAGTCACGTGACACTTCCGGTTTTCGAGAAATCACGTGATTTTCGTCCGTCCGGGACGCTGTTTCAGCAGCCAAACCGTAAGATAGAAAAAAAAGTTATGAAAGTTATATGTTTGGAATGGTCATGTCGGGTAAGGAACCTAGTTTCAGTCACGTTACACTTCCGGTTTTCGAGAAATCACGTGATTTCCGTCCGTCCGAGACGCTGGTCCGTCCGGGACGCTGTTTCAGCAGCCAAACCGTGAGAGATAGAGAAAAAAGTTATTAAAGTTATATGTTTGGAATGGTCATGTCAGGTCAGGAACCGAGTTTCAGTCACGTGACACTTATGGTTTTCGAGAAATCACGTGATTTCCGTCCGTCCGAGACGCTGGTCCGTCCGGGACGCTGTTTCAGCAGCCAAACCGTGAGAGATAGAGAAAAAAGTTATTAAAGTTATATGTTTGGAATGGTCATGTCAGGTCAGGAACCGAGTTTCAGTCACGTGACACTTCCGGTTTTCGAGAAATCACGTGATTTTCGTCCGTCCGGGACGCTGTTTCAGCAGCCAAACCGTAAGAGATAGAAAAAAAAGTTATGAAAGTTATATGTTTGGAATGGTCATGTCGGGTCAGGAACCGAGTTTCAGTCACGTGACTTTTCCGGTTTTCGAGAAATCACGTGATTTCCGTCCGTCCGGGACGCTGGTCCGTCCGGGACGCTGTTTCAGCAGCCAAACCGTAAGAGATAGAGAAAAAAGTTATTAAAGTTATATGTTTGGAATGGTCATGTCAGGTCAGGAACCGAGTTTCAGTCACGTGACACTTCCGGTTTTCGAGAAATCACGTGATTTCCGTCCGTCCGGGACGCTGGTCCGTCCGGGACGCTGGTCCGTCCGGGACGCTGTTTCAGCAGCCAAACCGTAAGAGATAGAGAAAAAAGTTATTAAAGTTATATGTTTGGAATGGTCATGTCAGGTCAGGAACCGAGTTTCAGTCACGTGACACTTCCGGTTTTCGAGAAATCACGTGATTTCCGTCCGTCCGGGACGCTGGTCCGTCCGGGACGCTGTTTCAGCAGCCAAACCGTAAGAGATAGAGAAAAAAGTTATGAAAGTTATGTTTGGAATGATCATGTCAGGTCAGGAACCGAGTTTCAGTCACGTGACACTTCCGGTTTTCGAGAAATCACGTGATTTCCGTCCGTCCGGGACGCTGTTTCAGCAGTCAAACCGTAAGAGATAGAAAAAAAAGTTATGAAAGTTATATGTTTGGAATGGTCATGTCAGGTCAGGAACCGAATTTCAATCACGTGACACTTCCGGTTTTCGAGAAATCACGTGATTTCCGTCCGTCCGGGACACTGTTTCAGCAGCCAAACCGTAAGAGATAGAGAAAAAAGTTATGAAAGTTATATGTTTGGAATGGTCATGTCAGGTCAGGAACCGAGTTTCAGTCACGTGACTCTTCCGGTTTTCGAGAAATCACGTGATTTTCGTCCGTCCGGGACGCTGTTTCAGCAGCCAAACCGTAAGAGATAGAAAAAAAGTTATGAAAGTTATATGTTTTGAATGGTCATGTCGGGTCAGGAACCGAGTTTCAGTCACGTGACACTTCCGGTTTTCGAGAAATCACGTGATTTCCGTCCGTTCGGGACGCTGTTTCAGCAGCCAAACCGTAAGAGATAGAGAAAAAAGTTGTTTCAGTCACGTGACACTTCCGGTTTTCGAGAAATCACGTGATTTCCGTCCGTCCGGAACGCTGTTTCAGCAGCCAAACCGTAAGAGATAGAGAAAAAAGTTATTAAAGTTATATGTTTGGAATGGTCATGTCAGGTCAGGAACCGAGTTTCAGTCACGTGACACTTCCGGTTTTCGAGAAATCACGTGATTTTCGTCCGTCCGGGACGCTGTTTCAGCAGCCAAACCGTAAGAGATAGAAAAAAAAGTTATGAAAGTTATATGTTTGGAATGGTCATGTCGGGTCAGGAACCGAGTTTCAGTCACGTGACACTTCCGGTTTTCGAAAAATCACGTGATTTCCGTCCGTCCGGGACGCTGGTCCGTCCGGGACGCTGTTTCAGCAGCCAAACCGTAAGAGATAGAGAAGAAAGTTGTTTCAGTCACGTGACACTTCCGGTTTTCGAGAAATCACGTGATTTCCGTCCGTCCGGGACGCTGTTTCAGCAGCCAAACCGTAAGAGATAGAAAAAAAAGTTATGAAAGTTATATGTTTGGAATGGTCATGTCAGGTCAGGAACCGAATTTCAATCACGTGACACTTCCGGTTTTCGAGAAATCACGTGATTTCCGTCCGTCCGGGACGCTGTTTCAGCAGCCAAACCGTAAGAGATAGAGAAAAAAGTTGTTTCAGTCACGTGACACTTCCGGTTTTCGAGAAATCACGTGATTTCCGTCCGTCCGGAACGCTGTTTCAGCAGCCAAACCGTAAGAGATAGAGAAAAAATCTGGTGTGATACACTCACACAACTTCCTTTTACAGTGATCTTATAATTAGTCAAAAATTTCATTTTTAATTTTTAACCATTTGTTAAAAATTTTCAAAAAGTACAAATTCTACAAAAACGGTACAAAATCGAATGTTAGTTGAAGAGACAAATTTTCTCTAGAATTTTAAGGTGAATTCAAAAATGTAATAATATACCGGGTGTTTTATTTAAAATAGGAGTTAATAAAAAAAATAGGAAAAAAAACAAAAGAAACCCACTTTAGAAGTATTCAACTGGAAAATCGCCTATCTCACATCAATACACATTAAAAATGTAAGAAAAATGTAAAGTTTAAAAAAAATCGTTAGAGCCGTTTTTGAAAAAATCGAAAAAAACTGAAAAATCACAAGAGTAAACACCTACTTCCGGTTATGTGATTTTCTTCAAAAGCTTGCTGTCTCATCTACATAGTACACAAAATGTATATATGAAGTTTCAACGCCATACCTCTTTTCGTTTTTGAGATATTCTGTTCACAGACAGACACACAGACAGACACACAGACAGACAGACAGACACACAGACCAATGAAAAAAAATATGTTTTTTGGGATCAGGGGACTCTAAAACGTGAAGATCCGTTGAAAACTCAATTTCGAATTTTTGGGGTGAATCCAATACTTCCTTTATAGTAAAAGGAAGTAAAAAGTTATTAAAGTTATATGTTTGGAATGGTCATGTCGGGTCAGGAACCGAGTTTCAGTCACGTGACACTTCCGGTTTTCGAAAAATCACGTGATTTCCGTCCGTCCGGGACGCTGTTTCAGCAGCCAAACCGTAAGAGATAGAGAAAAAAGTTGTTTCAGTCACGTGACACTTCCGGTTTTCGAGAAATCACGTGATTTCCGTCCGTCCGGGACGCTGTTTCAGCAGCCAAACCGTAAGAGATAGAAAAAAAAGTTATGAAAGTTATATGTTTTGAATGGTCATGTCGGGTCAGGAACCGAGTTTCAGTCACGTGACACTTCCGGTTTTCGAGAAATCACGTGATTTCCGTCCGTTCGGGACGCTGTTTCAGCAGCCAAACCGTAAGAGATAGAGAAAAAAGTTGTTTCAGTCACGTGACACTTCCGGTTTTCGAGAAATCACGTGATTTCCGTCCGTCCGGAACGCTGTTTCAGCAGCCAAACCGTAAGAGATAGAGAAAAAAGTTATTAAAGTTATATGTTTGGAATGGTCATGTCGGGTCAGGAACCGAGTTTCAGTCACGTGACACTTCCGGTTTTCGAAAAATCACGTGATTTCCGTCCGTCCGGGACGCTGGTCCGTCCGGGACGCTGTTTCAGCAGCCAAACCGTAAGAGATAGAGAAGAAAGTTGTTTCAGTCACGTGACACTTCCGGTTTTCGAGAAATCACGTGATTTCCGTCCGTCCGGGACGCTGTTTCAGCAGCCAAACCGTAAGAGATAGAAAAAAAAGTTATGAAAGTTATATGTTTGGAATGGTCATGTCAGGTCAGGAACCGAATTTCAATCACGTGACACTTCCGGTTTTCGAGAAATCACGTGATTTCCGTCCGTCCGGGACGCTGTTTCAGCAGCCAAACCGTAAGAGATAGAGAAAAAAGTTGTTTCAGTCACGTGACACTTCCGGTTTTCGAAAAATCACGTGATTTCCGTCCGTCCGGGACGCTGGTCCGTCCGGGACGCTGTTTCAGCAGCCAAACCGTAAGAGATAGAGAAAAAAGTTGTTTCAGTCACGTGACACTTCCGGTTTTCGAGAAATCACGTGATTTCCGTCCGTCCGGGACGCTGTTTCAGCAGCCAAACCGTAAGAGATAGAAAAAAAAGTTATGAAAGTTATATGTTTGGAATGGTCATGTCAGGTCAGGAACCGAATTTCAATCACGTGACACTTCCGGTTTTCGAGAAATCACGTGATTTCCGTCCGTTCTGGACGCTGGTCCGTCCGGGACGCTGTTTCAGCAGCCAAACCGTAAGAGATAGAGAAAAAAGTTATTAAATGAGACATTTGTCTCACTGGTTGCTAGTATTGTAATAATAATGAAGTTGCAAATGCTAAAGTTAAAAATGAGGAATGAATTAATGCATTATTGCATCTACAAAGAGACAAGATAGAACAAATGTAAGATGGACTGCACCTACAGAGGCAGCACCAGCATGAAACAACAAAACTTAAATGCAAGGAAAGCACCCATACAGAATTTAATTTAGCAAGGCGAGTACTGAAGGAGTTATCAGAACTGCAATTGAACATTGTAGCATTTGTTCCTTTTTTTATTCTTACACAAAATGGATCTGCTATCCACATTTTATTGATGTGGATTGATGTAAAATATAAATTTTTTTATTAATCTCAAAAGATGTTATTGATTTACTTCAGAAAGTGCAGTTTCAAAATGATTTTTTTAAAATGTATATAAAACTCCAAAGAACTTAAAATTGCCTTTTGGAGCCCGCAAGTTCCACAAAGTAAAATTTTTAATTGTTGCTTCTGCTTTCTCATGAACTTTAAAAATATTTCTATTTGTGTTCTAGTCTGAAACAATCACCGCCAAGATTGGCAGTATTTTTGTAGGCTGTGTGGCTAAATGTGTGCTAAATGAGAACAGAGGATCACTCGTTCCCCAAACCTAACCCAATATGCGACAAGTTTCCTGTACTGATATAATCAAGCACCTGCTGTACATTACTGTACACTTTTTACTTTTTCGAAGTGCCTTTTTGGTACTTCTTACGGAAAAAATACAGAATCAGAGCTCAATTTCCCCCCTATTGTTAATATTAATAATTATTAGAGTTTCACCACAAATAATTGAAATTAAAAAGAGAGAAAATGCCCTAGGATTCTGTTTTTAGTCACGTAACTGCTTGGTGTTACAGCTTACAGATTTTTAAATAAAAGTAACTTACATCATTTTGTGATTTTTCCTTAAATAATTATCAATTGCCGCCGTGTGGTCCTTTTCTGTCCTTCCAGCGATTTTAATCCCCAAATCCTTCGTAATTCGAGCATAAATAGCCCCAGACGATTTGATAGCAGTACAATTCACAAATATCGTCTTGAGATTGGACACTTGCGGGTCCTGAAGTATAACTGATAATGCAGCAGTCTTTCCAGTACCAGGCGGGCCACTAATGTACAAACTAGAGGAACTTTTATTATCTACACATCCACTAATGAAATTCTGCAATTCTTCCAGCTCCCTTTCCCTGCCCGGCATTTGGACAGGCACAGTGCTGTGCAACGCCCTCCTGGCATTCTGAAAGTGACTATTGAATAATTTCTTCGGCCCAAACGAGCCTTCCTTTGGCGGACTGTTTAAGGCGAGTTTACTGAGTAACGTTGATGGGGTCCGAGGAGTTTTTAAAGGAGAATTTTCGATGCTTTTTCTTTGCTTTGGCGGCGTAGCATCTGTTTCTGGCGCGTTTAACTTGGTTTTGGTGGGCGTCACGGAGAGCTTGCGAAAAGTCTTCCCTTTACCTACGTTTTCCTCTTCACTATCTGAACTTTGAACTGTCTTATTGGGGGGCTGTTGCCTGGATTTTCGAAGAGGAGAGGTGTTCGTTTTGTACTTTGTGGTTGCTTTTCTAGGGGTCCTAGTCATTATTACTATCTGCAAAACATTTCTCAGGTTAATTTTATATTTTCCTATTAAACCTTACGGTTCTTATAAAAAAAGTACTTACTTCTTCAACAGCGTTCCATGTAAATAGTCAGATTGAATGTTTTTATTTAACAATTTGTATCAATAAATTTGGTCTAAAAAATGCAGGGAACTCAACAGAACCACAAATGTCTACGCCTTTCCCGCCTTGCTTGTTAATTCTCAACGGACTCATAGAGGGCACTTATAACATAAATAGCGTATTTGTCCTACAATGAAAAATTCCAACCGTTCGCATTGAAAATGAAATTCTCGTTTTTTATCATCACTCTGATTAGGGAAAAAAATTGATAACAATGATGGGCAAAAGTACGGAAACACCTGTATATCTCCTATAACCTTATCTTGAAAGGATTCCAAATGAAATTTAGTATATATATACTGGGTGATTATAAATGCTTTTCCATCAAGTTCCGTTTGAAACATTTGTTGTATGAATTATATGTTGGTGGCATTATAAGTCTATGTCAAATTCGAGGTTAGCAGGTTAGGTTAGGTTCTTATGAAGTCCTACAATATTACCCATAAAATATCTGCAAAAGGGTTTACACGGAACATCCATTTCGCAAATTGCATGAATTTGCAAATTAAAAAAACTGTAAGTTATAATATTCATATTATGACATCAAAGTAGATAATAGTTAGTTATGAAACCAGTTTCAAAATGTAGGTATCGACGAGCGAAGTAAGTTGGACAATTACAAGTAAAAAAATAATCATTTTGCAATGTATTGCATACAATTTTTTGTTGTAATTATGTAATACAAATTTACGGAAAAAAGTGACAATAGCTATTTATGCAACAAGTGCTAAAAGTCGACGTTTATGCACGAGACATGAAAATTATGAAATGAAGCC
The DNA here is from genome assembly GCA_940337035.1 of Agriotes lineatus. Taxonomy (NCBI): domain Eukaryota; kingdom Metazoa; phylum Arthropoda; class Insecta; order Coleoptera; family Elateridae; genus Agriotes; species Agriotes lineatus. The sequence goes on along the minus strand of OW679198.1, from coordinate 137,171,145 downwards.
GAAGGCTGAGCTTCATAACATGTCTCGTGCATAAACGACTTTTAGCACGCGTTGCATACAATATTTTATCTACGACCTTAATTTTACCGGTATTAATCCATAAATATCGATTTAACAAAGGTTTGCATCTACGACACTTTTAATTTATGTCATAATAACAGTAGGCCACGCCGATCGGGCGATTATGTGCCACGCCAATGCTGTCAAGGTGAGTTACGAAATGTAATTATTGATACTCCACATCTGACTGTATTCATTACATAACGCTTTAATTATTTCAAAAACACTTTACCTGTAACGCAAGAAGCAACTAGAATAACTTTACAACTTCACTTCCAGTTCGAAATTGTAGTTTTATAACCTCACTTCACTTTTAGCCCATGTGCTAAAAGTAAACAGCTGATTTCTTTAACCACGGTAAACTCTAAAACGTCACTTTTAGTGAATCAAGCTAGCGCTAAAAGTCCTACTTTTAGTAGCGGTCGTAGATAAAATGATTTTTTTTCTGTAACTGCTATAGAAAGTACACTTCTGCGCAGCTTTTAACAATGCAAAGTTCTCGTTTGTTGAGAAGCGAGCCCCAAAGTGGTTTGCCGCTTGCTACTATAGTAGATGCGCGCCAAAGAATTTCTCGCATGCTACTTAAGAAAAGATCAAACAGTAGTAATGAAATTATCTGTATTGTTAAAAATAAAAATAAACGTTAACATACAATTTGTACAATTTTTAATCGTGATGTATTATTTTGCAAAATACAAAAAAATTTAAATGCCAAATTGACAATTAACGTCAAATTTCAGCATCAATAAAAATAGACTTGCAATTTTTTAATTACTAGATAATATAATTTTTGATCATTTCAGACGTAGAAAAAACTATGTGTGTATTTCGAGCTCAAAGTATCATTGTCGATTTTAAGAGATTGCCGTAATATTCTCTTTCAATCGGCAATGACGAAACTTTGTGCTCTTAATATATACAAGTAACCATTTTTTCACGTCACCATTAGCAACCTTAAAAAGTTACTTTATGCACTAGTGCAAAAAAGTACGTCATTTTGACATTAATAATTTTCGTCAGGATTGCAAAACAATTATTTACATAATTAAGTGCGTAAAATCGAATATTATGAACGAGCGATATTAAAGCTCCAGACATGTTCATAATAGTAATCGATTTGGCGCCAAATTTTTGTTACGTGTGAGCAAACGAAAATGAAATCAAACTTGTTACAATATGTTTTGTACCGCAGAGGTTATAACATTTTAAATCAGTTTTTTTTTCAGAAATGAAAATTCATTATTGTTGGCAATTATTTGAAAGATGGGTGCGGTAAAAATATCACGCATTCATTTGGTTGTTACGCACTCATTTGGGTGTGGTAATAGTTATTTGTCTACCAAGAGTGGAATAACCGAGTTTCCACACGTGGCAGACACAATATATTTTCTACAGTCAGTTTTGTATATCAATAAACCGTTGATCTTCTACTGTCTTTAAAAACTATTTTTGAAAAGTGTGGAAAAATATGTCATTTCCTAACTAAAATTGATGTAAATTTATATGAAAAAGTCGAACTTTTCATAACAAGCTAGACACAATATTGAAACACTTACTCGATAAAACTGCACTATGACAGCAAAATTGAAGTTTACAATAACGCAGTACAAAAAATAAGCGTTTGAGAGGGAGTACGTAGTATGTACATGAACATATAGGTATAATCCCCCCCCACCCCCTTCAGCGTCGCGCATTGTAACATTTTAAATATGGTCACTTTATGTATATACAGTGTGTCCCCGGATTGAGTTCACTATAGGTATAATTGACAAAAAATTTTACAATTTTATTTTAATATTTTGGGATTCCGCCCTGCTTGGTCTGAAGAGAATTTTAAGAATATTTAGTTTTTGAAAACACAAGTAGGCCTTGACAGGGAAGCGAAAACTATTTTATTTTCAGGTAAACTACCATTTTTGTCCATGATACGGCAAAATTTTATTAGAAAAAGTTGTTTAGAATGATAAATTATGGCCCTATACAAAATTTCAGAAAGATCTGTTGACTTACAAAAAACCGTTATTTTTTAGATAATTGTATTTTATTTTCAGGCAAACTACACTTTTTGTTTATTATACGGAAAAATTGTATTAAGAAAAGTTATTTAGAATGAAAAGTTGTGGCCTTATACAAAATTTCAGAAAGATCTGTCGAGTTAGATGAAACCGTCATTTTTAATAAATGCAATTTGTTTAATCAAAAACATAACGGTTTAATCTAAGTCAACAGATCTTTTTGAAATTTGGCACAGGGCCATAATTTTTCATTCTAAACAACTTTTCTCAATAAAATTTTGCCGTATCATGAGCAAAAAGGATAGTTTACCTGAAAATTAAATACAATTATCTAAAATATAACGGTTTTTTCTAAGTCGACAGATCTTTCTGAAATTTTGTATAGGGCCATAAACTATCATTCTAAACAACTTTTCTTAACAAAATTTTGCCGTATCATGAACAAAAAAGATAGTTTACCTAAATAGAAAATAGTTTTTTCACATTTTTCATGGCCGTCTTAATTTCTAAAAATTAAAAGTCTGCTTAAAATTGTTTTTAGACCAAGCAGGGCGGGATCCCAAAACATTAAAATAAAATTGTAAAATTTTTTGTCGATTATACCTATAGTGAACTCAATCCGGGGACACACTGTATAATATTCATCCATCTAAGTAAAATAAAAGTATTCCAATTGTAACATGACTTTCGGTATAACCGGAAGTTCTACTCAACTTAATATTTTTAAATAGAACACCCTGTATATTTTTCAGTATTCTGATAGAAAATATAACTGTGAATTCAAAAACATATAGCTTTACACGTACATTGAGCTTTTCTATCAATATTCTGTATCCGAATACTGAAAAATATACAGGGTGTTCCATTTCAAATTTTTAAGTTGTTCACAACTTTCGGTTAAACCGGAAGTCATATTACAATAGAGGTACATTTTACTTGAGAATAACGAATGCTACGTATATACAGTGTGTCTAAGATAAAAAAAAGGACTACTATGGGAATCTCAAAATAGTAAGAGATACAAATTTGGTTAAATGCGACAAAAGTTGCTTAATTAAAGGACTAACAAAATGCCGCCTAGAAATCCTGGATATGATTTTTCATTTTTGAGGTATCTTAAAAAACAGAATTTTTGGATTTTTTATTGTATGTTTTTCTAGCGTTAATATTAAAGTTAGATCCAAACTGAGAGAATATCTTTATAGCAATTTGTAACAGACACAAAGATTACATTTTATCAATTTTTTGTCCGACGTTTCGTCTTCGAGTAACCATCATCAACTTCATTTTTTCAAATACGTTTCTTATTTTATGATGTCCTTTTTATTCTGAATTCAACAATGAACCGCACATTATGGTTTAATTAAGTTTCGAATCTTTTTTGACCATCACCAAGACATTTTTTGATAGAGACCTGTGTCCTAGAACCTAGAGAATTTCATACGTTGTTTCAGTTTCTGTAATTTAATGAAAGAAGAAATCAGCTACATTGGATGATTTTAATCCTTAGTTGATTATGATTGCTGGAAGACAAAAGCCGGATAAAAAAGTTGATAACGTAATCTTCTAAGTCCATTAAAAGTTAATACAATGCACTTTTGTCAGTTTTACTGTAACTTTAATATTAACACCATAAAAAAATAAATCAAACATCCAAAAATTCGTTTTTTAAAACTAACTCAAAAACGAAAAATTATGTCAAGGATTTTTAAGCCTTATTTTGTTAGTCCTTTATTAATTATGGAGCTTCTTCCCATTTAACTAAATTCGTATCTCTTACTATTATCGAGATCCCCATACTGGCTCTCCTTATCTTTGACACACTGTATATATTACATTTCATAGAAATATCTTCAAGAGTATGGGAGATATTACATATACAGGCATATATTTAAATATATGTACCTATACAGGTGTTTCTATATCTATACATTTGCCTACCACTGTATTTATTAACCCAGTACTTCTTATCCATTTTTCTCCAACCACACGAATAAGACGCTATATTGTCGAATAATTTTGTATAAAAAGTAAGTCATTTCGGGATGTTCACCAATTACCTTGGCAACTGTACACTTTTCGATTCATATTTGCACTAGTACAAAAATGGACGCAAGATAGGGTTTTACATGGTAAATTTTAAATAAAACACAAACGCTTCGTGAATATTCGGCAATCGCCGTCGTTGTTGTTTAATTTCCCGGTATAGTGATTGTTTATTTGCGCCATGACAGTTCTACAATATAACCTACAATGTTTGATTCTAAATAATAAGTCATATTACCGAATTTATGAGTAGTTGGAGAAAAAATAGTATGTTTCATTCGCACAAAAAATGCGTTTTCGGGACGCGTAAGACTCGCCGGACTCCGCTGCGCGTCGTCCGGCGATCTGTCTTACTTGTCCCGAAATTATGCATTTTTTGTACTAATGAAACAAATAACTATTTCTTAAGACATGCGGGATGACGTATGAACCAATCCCAGGGCAGTAATATTTACATTCGGTGCTATCGAAGAGAACAGTGTTGTGGATTTGGAAAAGAATATCTCTCCAGCCTTAATATAGCATTTTTGTGTTATGTTTATGTTATCCTCGTGTGAGTCGCTGTCTACAATTTCTAAATAATTAACTGGTAAATAGTTAAAACTGCAGGCGGAGAGGACGTAGTTTATCATTTTCTCGGGCTGTTCTTGTTTATCTGGCAGTTTGATTTGCATCCCGGTCAACTTTCTTGTATCTTTATTGCCCCAGAACACATATTGTAAATCATTGTTAAACACAACACAACAGAATTTTGTACACTATCCACCACTGGACATTCCCCTATTTGCTCTCATTTTTTCAGTACTCTACTAAATAAATATACGTAATTCTGTCTTTTATATTATAATTTTAAGACTGAGACTAGTTTTATCTTTCCATTGGATCTCCATATGTGTATGTTCCAAGTAACACAATTATTTAACCTTTTTCGTAGCTTTTTGGTTTATCAGGCTTTTTCCGTCCAGTCCCCCATATGCAATAGCAATTTTTATCGAGTGTCAAAGAAATTTCCTTTGGTTATTTTCACTTCTCATGTCCACTTTCTATTTGTAAATTCTGATATTACAACTTGGAGCTTTTTATTAGAACAATACGATTTCATCGAAATTACGTATATAAAAGTATTATTTATATTGAAATGTAATTTTACATTTCACTTTTTATTTTTTCTAAAATTTTATGCTAAAGAAATTAACATTACGTTGATTTTTTTATCCTGATTGAAAAAGGACAATCATTGTTTGGATGTTGGAATATTCATATACGTTAAATTTACTTCAACATTAATTTATTGATTTGATTTTGTATCACCTTTTGAGGTGCTTAAGACTTAACCAAAATTTTTAAACTCAACCAGGTAACTGCAGTAGTGCGCCATTAAAATTGATACATTCGTGCACATTAGAAGTGAAATACACAAGCAACTAGCACTTCCGGAATATTGAAAGAAACGTGAGCCTTTGAACAAAAAGCGATACAACGTCTCATTCCCAAGCCCGGCAAGCAGACAGCATGTTTCCACAAATCCTCAGCGAGCCCCTTCCCCGGCACAAAGCGCACAATTTACTCCCATTCTTCGCGAACAGTGCGGGCTTTCGGTCACACGAATTAAGATTTCAAAGGAAGCACCTGGAAGGTGTCAGGCGCAGGTACGAAGAAGGCCCGGACGGCCGGCAGGCCAAGCATAAATCACTCGCGTCGAACGCTGGACCGCTCCCCGGGTGCCGGGATTAGCCGGTGGCGGCTCATAAAGTGCTAGTTCGGTTTATTATTTTATTACTTCGCCGGTTTACAGCCCGGTGCAGGTATCTAGGTGTCAAGTACAAATTCGCCGGAAAAAATTGTGGGAGCTGGTTTATGATGCACAGTAAAAAATCGGGCCGGTTAGTTATGGCCCACTTTCGCAGCATTTGGAGATTAGAAGCGACACTTCTGAGGCTGGCGTGATGCACGGCGATCTGGAAATTTAGGAGAACCCTTTGGATTTATGGGGCGGCGTTTATACATCGCGAGGCGAAATCCATTAAAAATTTTGACGGAAGCGAAGGCGGCCGAATTTATTTTCTAAGATATTCAAATGCTCTTGCGGTTAAGAGATATTGCTGGATTCAATTTTATAGAAAGTATAAAAGTTGTGTATCATAATAATAAGAAGCGCTTGTCAACTTCTAAATTGTCTTTTAATAGTGATCGGTTAGAGGGTCAATACATCGGGATATTTCTCAATATATTCAGGATGAATGAGATAGCATTATGGTTGTTCTACGAACATAAACAAACACACAAATGCATGTCTGGCATCGATTGCCCAGAATACCTTGGGTGGAAAAACGCACTAAAATCAATGTTAAGGTATTTTGATCATTTTATGTGCAAAGATCATTTGCCTCTGGAAAAGATAGTGGCGCAAGGTAAAGTCGGTGCCAACTAACATCAAAGTACCCATAACTGAAACAGGAAACTCGAATGAGTAACTATTAGGATTAGGAATCGCCACCAACACTATGACTTTTATGTATCAATAACTTCATTTGACAAGTCGACAGTTGCTGCAACGTAGTTTTACCACAGCGGTTACTTTGTAGGTGTATATGACAGTTTTCCAGCAGTCGAAACGTCGTAGTTAGCTTCAGGCTGATCTTAAAATGTTAAGAAAATGAAGATGACTAACGATGGTAGCAGCGACTAATTCATGCTATACTGAAATGCTGCTTCTAAGTTAAAAATACCACTATGCATAATCTTATATATAAGAATAGAAGTCCCGACTCACCGACTCATCAACGCCCAGCCCAAACCCTTCGACCTAGAAAGCTGAAATTTTGCACAGAGGTTCCCTTTATGATGTATACAAGGAATAAGGAAGAATATTTCGAAATTCAACCCCTAAAGGGGTAAAATGGGGGTTCCAATTTTGTAAATAATATTAAATAGACATTTGGGCTTGAAACTTCGTCGGAGCACTCCTAAAAACAAATAAGCAAACACATATTTCGTGATTTTCCGGAAATCAACCACTTAGGAGGTGAAATGGGGTAAATAATCCTAAAAATCGACATGGGACGTTGATTGCGAAAATGGCACTATTTTTAAGTCCAAGACGGTGGACATGACATGAAACTAAAACTCTATAGTGATGAAACCGGGTCTCAGAGACAAATTATTTTTGGGCAAAACAACGTTTGCCGGGTCAGCTAGTAGAGCAAAGTTATTATGTAAAGACACCTGAAAGTGACGTCATATGCGCCGACGGCCATCATTAACCTTCAATCATTGGCAGCGTATATTTGTTTCTGAAAAGGGGTTAGAAAACATAATGAAATTGTTAATTACATCAGAGACAGCCTCTTAATTACTAGAGATTCGCTTTGCATACCAGAGTTACGTATGTTCGGATGTTTTAGAGAGAAAGCTTTCATATGAGCCTAACTTATTTTTACCTATTTGTGACCTTTTTGTTAATTTTACCTATTTTTCATTTATGTCACCTAATTTTAATAATTTTAACAACCTTTTTAATTCTTCTTGTTTAATTTGATGAACATAATCTATATTTTTATTAGGGTGGCTCGGGGCGGCCACTGTCTAGTTGTCTAGTAGTAGTTTTGTTTGACATTCCAATTTTGTGTGTTTATGATCGTTATCCTTTAAAAGGTCTAAAGCGAAACTCAACAAACTTGAACTTTTAAAGAAGTGGGTGAAAGGACGAGAGAAAACATTTCATATAGACGATGGCAGTGTGTTCTGCAGATCTTGTTCAAATATTGTAAGTACAAAATTTGAGGTTAGGTTGTCGTTTAAAGTAAATTTCTTCTAGTATATGTATGTATGCAGGTGCTTTGCGAGCAACAATCTCATTTAATGCAACGGTATTGAGAAATACTTCCCAATACACCAACCACTGCCACCTGAGCCAATCCTGATGCGTTGGGACAGCTGGTTGAATGCGGCAGTTTTTTACAGCGAAAACTTTGATAAAGTGAAACAGGTAACTATCATGTATTTAACATTTTCAGTCTATAAATTAACAAACTTTGCTTTACAGGTAATAATGGAATTTGAAACATGTGGAGGAAAAATTGGTACTATTGTAAAGAAAAAGTTAACTCATGTGTTGATAAAAATCTTAGCTATGAAATGAGATGATAAGAAGATTAGCAACGATTTATATAGCAGAAAATAAAGCGTTAGATCAATTACCAGATAATTTTAACTATGCAAGATGCTTTGAAGTTCAAATATGCACCAGTAACGCCTTGCGACGTAGAGAGGTCCTTTTCGCTTTATATAAATATTTTAACAGATAAGAGGCACAACCTAAGCTATGAAAATCTTGAAAACTTGTCTACAATTAATATTATAAACACTAAATAGGTGTATAAGCAATGTTGCACACTGTTACTGTAATATAATAATAAATTGGTATATACGTCAGTTACTGTCGTTTTTAAATAAAAACCTAAAATCTCACCTATTTAACGATTTGTTTACTGTCTTTTAACCTATTATTTGTTTCTTAACAACCTAAATTCCCATCTCTATTAATTACACTGTCAACTTTTGTGAATTACATATATGAAACGAAATAAAAACAAATTAACAAACCCAGGACAACTACAATAGTAATTTATTATACAAGACGATAAAGTTAAATTTTATCGACGAGTGAATCGTTTGTAACTTTAACAATTTCAATAGAAAATAAGGAAAGTCAATCACATTTTAAAATCACAGTAGTTAGATTGGGTTGCTAGGATAATGCGAATAAAAATAAAAAAATTCAAGTACTTTATCTACCCTTGCTGTTAAAGTAACACTTGACCTTTTGTTTTGAGTCGATTAAAGCATACCTTAACATTTGCTACAGAAAAAAAATATTAGTAGTCGTTTCTGTATTTTCTTATTGAAATGGCCTTTACTTATAATATTTAAGTACAAATTTAAATGTAGGTACATTTAACATTTACGGGAGAGGCTGGCCAAATACTTCATCATCATCGTCGTCATCTCCATCAGACTGTTCATCGTCTTCTTCATCAGATGACCCAGTGTTCACCATAAAATGAACTTCTAACACTTCGTCCATTTGATATTCATTCTTCATATACTCATTTTCAATCCGCTTTACTCGGTCACACACAGCACGCCATTCCTCATGACTGATTTGAGTAAATCGTTCTCTGGCCAAAGCTTCGACGTCGCTCAGCTTAAACGTCACATTACGAGATGCCACCCAATTTTTCATCATTGCCCATATGGTTTCAATAGGATTTAGATCCGGGTGATAGGGTGGAAGGCGAAGTGCCACATGTCCTTTTGAATTTAAAAGTTCGTCCACTGAATAACTGACCTCCCTGCCCTTGTACTGCTTTATTAGCTCGTATAGCTCCACTTTTGTTACGGTCTCATCAAATTGCACCTTCTTGTCTCTCAACCAGCTAATCATCTCTGCTTTGACTGTATTTGAAGTTGGTTCCTTTCTGGATTTTATGTTGTGGTAAGAGGCGTTGTCCATGACCACTACCGAATTTGGGGGTAAGTTTGGTAAAAGTTGTTTTTCCATCCACGTTCTAAAATTCTTCGCATTCATCTCGTCATGATAGTCTCCACTTTTAGTCCCTGATTTAAAAATCAATAGGGCATTCGGGACGAAACCGTCTTCACTGCCTGCATGCACAATAATCAGCCGCTGTCCCTTTGATATGGGTGCCTTTAACCCTTCCGAGCTATCATCTGACCACTCCTTTGGCGTCGTATGGGAGCTGTGAAGGTATGTTTCATCGATGTAGATGATGGGTCGATTTTCTGCCCGATACTCGATAATTTTACGCAGGTATTTTACCCGCAAGCTCCGGATCTTCTGCGTTTCTGTTAGAACTTTTCGTCTATCACTTGTCTTCCTCCACCTGTAATAGAATTAAAATTTAGTTCAATTTGTAAGTAGTGAAAATAAGCACCATATCTTACTTGAATCCTAACTTGTGAACTAGCTTACGGAATGAACTTAATTTTCCCTCGTAGGGGACATTGCATTCCTCCAATTTCTGCAGTATACATCGCAGAGTTGGTCGCCGCTTCTCAGTTAGATAGATATTATGAATAATTCTCCGAACCTCGGCCATCTCATGTTCCGGTAAGGATGATTTTGGGCTCGGCTTGGGACGCTGCTTACGAGGAGTAGAAAAAGATGTGCCTTCTCCTGCGTCCAAAGAGCGAGCTTCTTTTTCTATGCGCAGGTAAGAGCTCTTTGAAATCTTTGTTGCAGCCAGGACCCTTTCAAGTATTATTATTATTAGTATCATACAAGCGAAAGGCGGCGTAGCCATTTAGCTTGCACAAACAGGGTGACTTTTTCAAAATGTTTCAAGGCGATATCTCGAAAACGGTTTACAATATTTTTATGAAATTTTGGTGAGGTGATAGGGAGATGGGGGGACATATTTAAACATATTTTTAACATTTATCTCCTCTGTGTTTTGAGGGGTGGGAGATAACTTTGAAATTTTAAATAGGATGATGTACTTTTGGTTACGGAATTATGATTTATTAGGTTATAAAATTAAAAGAACGTGAAATAATCATTAAAACATCAAAATTCTCAACTGACTTAAGTAGAACTAACGCATTTTTATGAAAACGAATAATAATTCTGAAATAAGTAAACTTGAAGTATTAGTAAACTTAATTTTTTTAAAATTTTATGAAAAAAATTTAGTTAATCATAATCTCGTAATTGAAAAAGCAAATCAAAAAGTCTTTTGTACACATACGTAGTTTTTTACGTAGTTTCTAACCTTCTAAACAAAAGTACATCATCCTATTAAAAGTTGCAAAGTTACCCCCCACCCCTTAAAACACAGCGAGGAGGTAAATGCCAAAAATGTTTAAATATGTCTCCCCATCTCCCTATCAACCCACCAAAATTTCATGAAAATATTTTAAACCGTTTTCGAGATATCGCCTTGTAACACTTAAAAAACTCACCTGGAATACCGGATGCTTATAACTTTTTTATTTATGAAGCGATTTAGTTAAAATTTGATATGAAGATACTAGAGATCATTTCTGATTGACCGATAGATATAGTCAAAATTACCGACTTCCGGTTTCACCGGAAATAATAGCAACTTTGAATTTTTAAATTGATTACCCTATATATTTTATGTTTTTCGGAAACTACAAGTCAAATTACATAACCTAGTCTCGCCAAATTTTCATTTTTTCAAACAAAAAAATATTTTTTCAAAGTGTTACCTTTCAATTGTCTTTTGTAAAGGTATAACTGGTGCTCGTGCCTCTGCTTCTTGTCGCATAAATTGTGCAACATTATGTACGATCTGAAAAATGTACCGACATAATTAACACATCCTGCTCTATTTCATAAATGTACGTACCTCTCTACCTTGGCTGTGGATGACTTGTCCTTTTTTCCCCAACTTCTTACTTTCAGCCATCATTAAATTAAACTAAACTAGATGAAATGTCAGTGTCAATAATGTTAATAAAATCCGCAACAAACACACACACACACACACGCGAGAACAAAACAAACAGATATACACACACAATTCAGAAACTTTACAAAAACTACAGAATAAAATACGCACGCCACGCTTAATCGACCAATGCTCACAAACAAAACTGAGAAACAGTAAACAGCAGATGTTTCAATGTTTGTCCGCGTTTTGAGATCCAGGTAGAAAACTTTCTAAATACCGAGAAATATATTTAGCCGCCGCTACTGATCGCTGTGTGTCACGCTACCTATAACCCCTTTATTTACATAATGGACCCGTCCGACACAAAATTGACTACCGCGCAGGTATGATGCTGGTGTCTTTACATAATAACTTTGCTCTAGTCAATAATAGTTGTTTTGAAACTTAATAATTATCTGAAACTTCTTGTTTCCGTTCTACAGTCATTGCAGTTCCTTTGTCTAATTTTATATATTCTAGAATTATTGTAGTTATAAAACTACCCCAATAAACCTTAGTGTAAATGTGTAGCTGGTTTACGCGTGTGTACGCGAATTGGTGAAGTTTTTTGTTTCTTACTATTTTGTGGGTACGACTTTCAAGTTTTAAGCTGGTAAGCGTTTTAGTGTAATATGTAAGGATTGTAATATTGATAAGTAGAAGAAATTATTTTTTTCTGATTTTGAAAAATAAATTAATATTTGGAAACCTTTTATTTAAGTCGCAAAAATAGTCTATACTTATGTCCAATTTTTTACTAATACAATTTATTTTTGTGTTTCGAGTATTTATAAACATATCTACTGAAGATATAATCGAATTGGTTTTGCTACTATGTTGCGCTAGAAAATATTTATCAAACCAATCGTGGTCGCATTTTAGCTGATGTTTTTGGATCAGGTCGCGACGGCCCAGATTGTTTACGATGGGGTAGTCATAAATTTTCAACAGAACGTTAGTGTTCCATTCGCAAGTGTTTATATTATTCAGTTCAAATTTCAAAACTAGTTTACTTTGTCCATTCAAGTAACTTCTGTTATTTGCAACCTCTCAACAAGTAGCACAATTACGGCTATAACAGGCATTAACGAGCAATTGAAGAGATATGGTGAAGAGATAAGAGTCTTAAAAGAAGAGGCCATAAAGAAGGAAGTGGAATGGAATAGGGAAAAATGGAGCTGAGAAATGAAATTGGACAACTAAGGAACAAATTGGAAAACCAAGAGAGAAAGGAAAATAAAAACAACATAATGATCAGAGGAGCAGAATTTAGCAAGGCGAACACTATCCAAGAAGTAAAGGAATTCCTACGGACTGAGATAGGGGTAACTGCAGATATAGATGAAGCATATAAGGTGGGGAAACCTGAAACGAAGATGACCGTGGTGAAATTGAAAAAATTTGAACAAAAAATAGAGATACTTAAACAAAAAAGGAGACTAGGGCAACAAGATATATACATAGAATGCGACCTCACACAAGAAGAACAGAAGATCCAGACATCTGTCAGAAAAGTAGCAAGAGAAGAAAGGAACAAGGGAAAAAAGACAAAAATAGGGTACAGAAAAATGGAAATAGACGGCTTCAAGTATGAATGGTCCGACAAAGAAGGAGGCAGCCTGATAAGGAAAAGAGACCAGGCCCCAAAAAACGATTAAGGAACAACATAAAACCTAACGAGATGACGAAAGTGGCTATGGATAAGGAAATGAATAGAAACGATAAAAAGGAAAAACAGAAACGAGGAAAAACGGTGAAGATAGGTACATGGAATGTACAAAGTATAAAAGGAAAAGAAGAAGAAATCGTGGAAGAAATGATAAATCAAAAAATTTAAATTCTAGGAATCACAGAAACTAAAAAGAAAGGTAAAGGAATAGAAATAATACATAAAGGATATTGGCTAATATGGTCGGGAAGAAAGGAGAAAGAAAGAGCGAAGGAAGGAGTAGGTGTAATAATAGCACCAGAAAGGATGAAAGATATAATTATGGAAAAATTTGTAAACGAAAGAATAATGACCATAATAATAAAACTAACAAACGAAGAAACGTGGACACTAATAACAGCATATGGAGTAAATGATGATTCAAGCAAAGAACAAATAGAAAAATTCTTCAACAACCTACAAGATGAAATCGATGAAGGAAGTGAAAACCTAATAATTATGGAAGACCTAAATGGAAGAGTGGGAAACAAAAATGTAGGAATAGAAAATGTCATGGGAAAAGAAGGTGAAAATGACAGAAACAATAATGGTGAGAAAATAATTAAATTATGTATAGAAAACGAACTAGTTATTACAAACACAAAATACAGGCACAAGAATATACACAAATTCACAAGAGAACGACAAAGTAGGGGCGAAAAGTCAATAATAGCTTACTTCCTTATAAGAAAACACAAACTCGCACTTATAAAAGATGTGAAAGTAAAAAGGCAAGCAGAAATTGGGAGCGACCACTACATGCTAGTGATGGATATGAAAACCCAAACAGAAAACACATCGGAAAAAAGAAGAAAGATAGTAAAAGCAAAAATTAAGAGCTTCAAACTAAAAGAACAGGAATGCAGGAAGAAATACCAAAAGAGTACAGATAGGAAATTCAGAGAACAAAGAGAAGAAACGGGAATAGAAGAAAAATGGAAGACGTTTAAGGAAACCGTATTAGAAACAGCAAAAGAATGTTGCGGTATATCAAAAATAACAAATACAAATATAAAAAGAACAGAATGGTGGACCGAAGATTTGAAGCGAAAAATAAAAGAGAAGAAAGAAGCATGGAAAATATACTTAAATAAGAAGCGACCAGAAGACTACGAAAAGTATAAGGAGAAAAGAAAAGAGGTAAAAACAGAAGTAAAGAAAGCAAAAGAAGAGTCATGGATAAGATTTGGAGAGAAAATGACAAATAATTATAAAGAAAATCAAAAATTATTTTATGGAACATTAAAACAACTAAAGAAAAAGAAAGAGCACAATATGGTGAATATAAAAGATAAAGACGGAAAAATAATTACAGAAGAAAATTAAATATTGGAGAGATGGAGACAACATTTTGAGGAACTAACAGAGAACAGTGCAAAAAACAAAGGAGGCAACAAACCAAAGTAGCAACAAGCAAGAAATGGAAGAAATCAGCCAGAAAGAAGTGATAGAAGCAATAAAAAAGATAAAAATAGGCAAAGCCCCAGGCAAAGATGACATAACACCCGAAATGATGAAATATTTAGGAGAAGAGGGAATTAACAAAATAACAGAAATTTTTAACGAAATAGCCAAAAGGAAAATGACACCAATGACTGGAATATAGGTATAATACTACCGATCTACAAGAATGGCGACAAGTGAAACTGCAATAACTATAGAGGGATAACTCTATCAAGCATTACAGGCAAAATAATGGCAAGAATAATAGAGAAAAGAATAAGAAACAAAATCGAAAACACGTTAGAAGACACACAATGTGGATTTAGAGGAGGAAGGAGCCCCCAAGACCTATTATTCATGTTAAGACAAGTGAGTGAGAAAATAATAAATAAAAACAAGGAAATACATGTATGCTACATTGATTTGAAAAAGGCGTTTGACAAAATAAGAAGGGACGATATATAGAAAGCTTTAGAAGGAAGAGGGATAGGAAGTGGAATAACAGAGGTATTAAAAGCGATGTATAAGAATAATAAAAATATAGTAAGAACAAACAATGAAGAATCAAGGGAGTTCAGAACAGAAATAGGAGTCAAACAAGGATGTGTACTCAGCCCACTACTATTTACAATCGTGATTGACGCAGTAGTGAAAGAAGCAAAGAAAAGGATGAAGAAAGTAAAAATAGGAAACTGGAAAATGGAGGAAATCTACCTGACGGAACTAATGTTTGCCATCTTTACCGAATCGGAAATTAAACTACAATACAACCTAGATATACTGAACCAGGAACTGCAAAAGATTAATATGGAAATAAACACAGACAAGACAAAAAGTATGATAATATCAAGCGAAGAAAAAATACACAATATACACTTAAACGGACACAAAATAGAACAAGTGACGAGTTTCAAGTACCTGGGATCAATAATCGAACAGAATGGAAAGCTAGATAAAGAAATAAATGAAAGAATAGGAAAAATAGGAAGAGTATTCAACATAATGAAAACAACTTTTCTAGGCAAAAGGGAAATACCTAAACGCATAAAAACGGAAGTACTAAAAAAAGTAGTCAGACCGGCAATCTTATATGGGAGCGAAGCATGGACAGTCACGAACAAGCACAAATCAAGAATAAATGCTATAGATATGAGGTTTCTGAGAAAAATTGAGAACAAAACAAGAAGAGACAGAATAAGAAACGAAACACATAGACAACAACTCAAGATAATACCTGTATATGACAAAATGATAGAGGGTCAACTAAGATGGTTTCGACATATATGCCGTATGAGTGAAGATAGACTTACAAGAAAAATATATGAAGCAAAAACACAAGGAAAAAACAAAAAAGGAAGACCGAGGAAAACATGGAATGATGGGATAAGAGAAGAAGCAGAGATAAAAGGAATATCATGGGAAGGAATAAAACAAAAGTCAGAAGACAGAAAGAAATGGAGGGAAATATGCAGAAAGCAAGAGTAAAACTACACTCGCCTTACACCTAACGGTAAACAAGGCTTATGATTAAGAAGAAGAAGAATTTGCAACCTCTTGAAAAGTGTATGTTATTTGCAACCTCTTGAAAAGTGTAGGTTATTTTAGTTCAAGGCAGGTTTTTTGTAAGTAATCAAGTAGTCGCTACTAACTATACTAATAAAAATATCCTGGATATGGAGTCATAACAGCGTGATACGAGTTAGAACAGCTAGAAATACCCCGAAAGTTAAACCAATTCGTTTAACATCGGAAAGCAATCTAAACTTCTTAGCGTGGATAGAAATCGGGATCAAATGAGTGGAAATTTCCTAGCGGTAAGCGCGGATAAGAAAGCGCGCTTGCTGAGACCTTGTGGCCAGAGTGACGAAACACAGCGCGAAAAATTCAAATAATACGTCAAATGATTCCAGCTCTAAATACATCGTCTTTTTCCCTAAGAAGTGGCTTGGTTTCTGTCCCCCAATATCAATTTCTTCGTATTCAAGCTACTATAGGCTCCATCGCCATTGAGAGATATTTGTAAGTTATCGATCATAATCTTTCCAATTCTCCAAGACTGATCGACTTGGTTCATATTAGGATTCTCTTGAATAACCTAATTACCTAATTATCTAATTTCGTGTTCTGTGGTAGAGTCATTTCTTTATTAACTAAAATTTCTGTAATTTTCTTCGGCTTTATTTCATATTTTACTGCTTTGATCAAATTTATTTTCACTGTGGTAGCAACTTCATTCCATGTATGAGCAAGTTGAGTTCTATATAAGGTAAGTTTATTAATACACACACACACACATAGCACTATGGTCGTTATAGAACCTTGGCTTCTTCAACAACGGCTTTTTATCTCTTTCGGTTTCTTGCAAGGACGGGCCAATTTATTATTTGTAGTAGTATTTAGGTCATTGGTTACCTGGTCTTTCCATCTATCACGTGGTTATTCTCCAAGTCCAAACATGCCCTAGCCATCTAATTTTGTCTTTTTATCCACCCTATTAAATTAACCTTGCTCATTATATAGGTTTCTCAGTTCATGATGTATTTATGGTCACCACGAATTTTGTTCTATATCAAAGATAAGCCCAAAATTGTTCGTAGTATCCTCCTCTCGAATCTGTTCAGCGCTTCTTCGTTTCCTTTAGTCAATGTCCAGCTTTCGCATTCGTAGCGCACTACTAGACTAGTGATGGGTTTATATAATTCTAATTTACACTTTTTTGGCACATATCTTGATTTTATATTTCGTTGTAGGCCATATTTATACCATTATTATCAGTGACTATAGTTTCAAGATAGTTGAACTCGTGTACCATTTTTAAACACGTATCTTCTGCATTTTCCTACATTCATCTCGGTTTGCTAAACATTTATAAAGAGCAAAAGACAGTTGATTTATAATCATTATTGCAATTCACATGCTACACCATTTTACAAAAAGCAGCTATAATAGGTTATACATATGATTCTAGATAAAAACAAATGAGGAAGAAGCACGCTCATACGACTCAATCCACTGTATACCGTACCACCGAGCTATACATGTTACAAGGTACTTCGTTCTGGGATAAGTACCGCTCCTCGCGTATCCTTGGCAATAGTCTGGTTCAAAACTAATGAAAAAATAATAGAAACGGAAATATTTTCAATTCGAAAAACCAAATTCAATTAGCGCGCCAATTAATGGGTAAATATATACTACGCTTACAAGCAACATGGTATTCATGGTGTAGTAGCGCAAACTTTCACTTGTATTTGTTCCCTAACAGGCGTTTCTGAATAATCTAGATGTGTAAATACACGCTAAATATCGAACCAGCACGTTTTTGTCCCACTTCCAATATCTGACTGTGTATGTGACCATTCTGTTCCGAAAAAAAAGTTCGAAAACCTACCATGATACTTGAAAACTGTACAAAATACACAGTTATTTTATGTAATTTTAAAAATCAGGAAGAACTGTGGTACAATCCTTGGAAGGATAAAGAATAATGTCAGAAGACCGTTTTAATGGACTATGGCTGTACACAAAAAAATGATACTGGAAAAAAGAAGGGAGCTAGAAAATGAGGTCATAAAACGATCTACAGCAGATTTGAGAAAACCGATGATAATTCAACTTATAATATTTGTAATTTGTAAAAAATTAAATAAAATAATAATAATAATACTAGTTAATTGTGTATATAAATTTTTGCCCCCCTCTAACTGGAATCCTAGCTACGCCCTTGATTATATGTTTCTTCTACTTATTACGTTACTCCACATGTGCCTGGGGATTTGTAATTTTTCAACTCTCGGATAGTATCTTTCACATCTTCATAAGCTGGAGTTTGTAATTCATCATCCTCTTGGTTGTCGATTTCTTCTTCTTCTGTGCTTTCATCGTCTGTTTCGTCTTATTCCACACCTTCTCTGTTTAAAAATGTATTAATGTGTTAAATTCAACTACTTTTTTCCACCAGAAAAGATTAAAACTAAATTACACCAGACCATTAGAAACACCTTTTTACCAGAAGCGGCATTACATAACAGAACTTTTTTTGTACTGCTTAAATATATAATGTTTGCTCCCTCGTCCTGGGACACCCTGTATATTAAGCATCTTTAGGAATCCGTGATCTTGATTATCAAACATTAAATTTCCTATAGTACACGTTCACCATTCTGTTATTATCTTTGCAATAATCTTGAAACAGTTATACATAAAATATGAACTTTAAAATATCTATAATCTCAGGCTGCTTTTAGGATTTTAAATACGCCTAAGCCCTGTAATTGTAGTAGCTGTCCGGCAGCACCTGCCGCAGATGAAGGGCAACAGATTAGTGCGAATAATCTTTACGTCGGGCCTGCCAGGTTAACCAGGTAAAATTTAAATAGGTTTATTCACTTCTAAGCTCCCATGGACAAGTTTTATCTCTATCAAGTGTCCAAGCACGTCGGTGAAATATAAAGTTGACAAAATTTCAGCTTGCGGTAGTTTTGAAGTCTCAACAAGCCGCAGACAAGAATCCATTTTCCCATGACTGCTGTTGCCTTCCATAAATAGCATTTTCTGCTTGCCTTCGTAAGATAGTTTAGCTATGAATCGCTTTTGAGTCTCAAGTTAGTTAATGCTGCATAGAGTGCTACTAAAAAAATAATCTAGAGCATGCTCTATCTAAGACCTCTAAGAATAACGGCGTCGGCGGTTCCGCAGTTATTTGTAATGTGGATTCGAAAAGGCAGAAGCAATTTTCAGAATGACCGTTTCTCTGCCTGAAATATTAGTGTTCGACAAGCAATAATCATATTTTTTCCGGTATATAATGCCCAGTGCTATACTGTCTGTTCGGGCTGTGGATGTTTCGCAAAAAGCATTGATTTGTGGAAGCAAGTTGCAATTTGAACGAAGCAATAGGAAAATGAAGAATTAATTAATTAACCATCGCATTTATCAACTAGGAATTCAACTCTTTCGAAAACATTGAACTGCTTTTTAGCTAATAAGAATTAAGAAATTGACAACACTCTACGTGGGTCTGCTTTTAACTTTTAGATGGACAAAGAAAACTTCCTTGACTGTGGCACAATTTGATGTCGAAATATGACTATAGAATTTAGGCTCTGAAGAAATTTTACTGCGTATAAATTACAGCATTATTATTAAAATGCCAGTCAACTCCCGCTTGATAGGTATAAATCTCGCTACGTATTACGTATAAATTGTTCCAACCAACAGAAATTAGTAACGAACGTATATAGAATTTTTTGGTAATTTAAAATGTCTTCTGAAAGTAAATATATTACTTTTACATGCTCTCGACGGAACATCTCTTGATGCCTTCCAAATTTCGTATATTATGTGTATATATGAATATCGAATTTAAGCTCTGAATACATGTCAGTAAGTATAAACACAATTGTTAAAACAGTTGTCAGTTAACTCCCGCTTGGCATAAATTGTCCCTACCAATAGAAATTGATAAGAACATAACTTACGTGGAACTTTTTGGTAATTTAGAACATCTTCTGAAAGCTTTACGAATGTTGGATACAGTTACAGCTTTTATTACTTTCAGATGAACTCGACGAAACGTCCCTTCAAGCCGTCTAGATTTCGTATCTTCAAATTTCAGTAATTGGTAACATTGTACACAGAATTGGCGTTTGGCAATTCAGAACACCTTCTGAAAGTTCTAGATAGGTGTGTTTCAACTACAATTTTTATTACTTTTAGGCGTACTCTACGGAATATCTTTTAACGCCGTCTATATTTCGTGTAATTTAAATAAAATTTAGGCTCTGAAAACATGTTACAGCGTATAACTGACACCGTCGACCCTACGTATAAATAGAAGCTATATTCCCATTAGACATAAATTGTTCCTACCAATAGAAATTAATAAAACGTACCTAAAATTTGTTTCTCGTAATTTCTAATGTTTTCTGGAGTTTCTAGGAATTTTTGATGCACCTAGAACTTTTGCTGCTTTTAATTGATTTTGGTTGGAAAATATCTGGACACCATCTAAATTTCGCGTAATGTAGAACTTAGGCTCTGAACAAATTTCAGTGCGTCTTACCTTATCAACAAAAAATTTCAACTCCCGCTGTATATAAATCTCACTACGTATAAATTCAAGCTTTTGTTTGCATATAGAAGGTAATTTACACGTAGTCTTTTATGTAGCGAGAGTAATTTTTACACAATGGAATTAGCATGTATTTCTACACACTAAGATTTGTACACAGTAGCACTGAATTGTCAAAATTATCTAAGTAGTGAAGGCAACTTGGACGAAGTGGGGCGAGGTGAAATTTACACTGTGTGAGAATTGACGGACAAAGCATTTTATGTAGTGGGAGCAATTTACATGCAATGGAATTGGCCTGTATTTTTACACAGTCAGATTCACAGTACCACTTTACTGTTAAAATTGCTTAAGTAGTGGGGGCAACTTAGACGAAGTGAGAATCATATGCATTTATAAGCGTGAGAATTTACGAGTAAAGTCTCGTATGTACTGAAAGTAATTTATACGTAGTGAAATTGGTTTGTACTTTTACACACTAAGATTTGTACACTGTAGCAGCGCGAGGTTAAACTTATTTAAGCGGTGAGGACCACTTGGACGTAATGAGAATCATACGACTTTATATGCAGTGAGATTTACACGGTATGAAAATTTACTAACAAAATATTTTATTTAGTGAGAGAAATTTATAAGCAATAGCATTGGCCTGTTTTTACACGCTAAGACTTGCTCACAGCAGCACTGTTAAAATTGTTTAAGTAGTAAGGGTGACTTGTAAGTAAATGGTTCGGCATAAAGTATTTGCCTATTTATTTATCTAATATGTAACTGTTATTGTATAACACCGAAAACGATAACAGTTGTGTCATCATAAAGAAGAGAGATGAGAGATTTGTTTAGCCTAGATATGAAACACAATATCCTTAATCCAACCGCCATTTTCAATTATTTGCCAATTTCCCAACTTTTTAATGCATTTTAAACTTATCGTGGGCAGACTTTGAAGATTAGTGACAGTTGTCAAAATGAATCGTGTTTACATGATATGTACTCGAGAAGAAATTGAGCAAATACCGGACGCCTTTCATGTAGTGAGAACAATTTATACCCCCTGAAATTGTCCTGTACTTGTACAGACTCAAATTTGTACACAGTAGTACTTTAGTGTTCAAGGAGAATTTATGAGCAAATGCTTTACGTATTCAAAATATTTTTACGAAACGAATTGGCCTGTACACACTCAGATTTACACAGAGCGACACTTTACTGTTAAAGTTGCATAAAATGGTTATGGAAAATTAGACATAGTGGAAATCATCTGCATTTATTCGCAGTGATGAAGGATTTATGAGCAAACGCTTTTATGTAGTGAGAGCAATTTTTATGCAGTGAATTGGCTTGCATCTTTACACACTCAGCTTTCTACACAGCAGCACTGTTAAAGTTGCATGAAATGGTTAGGACAAATTAGACGTAGTGGAAATCATATGAATTTATACGCAGTGAGATTTACACTGTGGGACAATTTACGAGCAAGTGCTTTTATGTAGTGAGAGCAATTTATACGTAGTAGAATTACCCTGTATTTTCACACATTAAGATTTGTACACAGTAGCACTTTACTATTAAAGTTTTGTAAGTGCTGAGAGCAACTTATGTACAGTGGAAATCTATACCTACGGTGGGAGAATTACTGCGATACTCAAACAAGATAAAACATTCTATGTAACTATACTTAAAATAAAATTTTTATTAGAGAAAAGACAAAGATAATTGAAAAAATTTCACTCTATTAAAATACAATCACATGCATTTATACGCAGTGAAATTTGCACTGTGAGAAAACTTACGAGCAAAGCATTTTATATAAGGAGAGTAATTTTTACGCAGAGAATTGGCCTGTACTTTTACACACATATTTGTACATAGCAACGAAGTACTGTTGTATAAAATGGGGAAGGCAAATTAGACATAGTGGAAATCATATGCATTTATACTCAGTGAAATTTACACCGTGAGAAGAATTTATGAGCAAAGGCTTTTATGTAGTAATAGTTATTTATACGTACTAGAATTGCTCTCTATTTTAGCAAATTATGATTTGTACAAAGCAGCACTTTACTACTGAAGTTCTTGAAGTACTACTACGTACTGGGAATTTATATCTACTGTGGGATAATTGACGAACTCAGTATGAGTAATTTATAAGCACTGACATTGCTCCGAAACCGAACTTCTGTAATACGATACTCGAAAAAGAAAGAACTTTCTATATGAGCTCGCTTAAAATAAAAAGGCAAAGATTATCAACAAGTTTCACTGTACTATAATAGACACTAATATAAATATGCTGAAACTTTAGCTACCAAATATTACAGTTACGTCAGTAGAATGGAACTGAAAACTTAATACGCCGCTTGCAAACTTTCTAAGCAACAATAAACAAAGCCGTTTCATGACAATTTCCATTCTCAAATTCAAACTCCAAGAGTCACATGCCTCTCCCAGACCATAAATTTAAATTTCGCAGACCTACCTGCCGGTGCCAACAATCAAATATTAATTTTTCCCCTTGCGGTTCTTCGCAGAAAAAATAAATATTTATAGTTGGCGGATGAGCGCATCCGGGTCTAAATGGCCTGGACGAGGCACGTAAATATATTATGATGGTTAGCATTAGTGGATTAGTGGTGATGTCCTGATGACTCGATAGTGTCTGGATGGGAAATAAAGAATGGTTTATTCTTGCGGGGCCATTGTGGCGAGTTGCCCGGATCTAATGGTCTAACGAACGGCGCTTGTGTTCCCAAAACGGACCCAGTCTGGGCCTGATAAATCTGCGAGATTCGGGATCGAATCTATTAATCTTGGCGTGAAAAGATCCAGCCTGATATGTCGAACCATTTCCACATCGAATTTTCGATGATGAATGTTCAGGGGTAGGTAGTAAAATGCACGCTGGATGTTTTAAATTAATTCGAATTGGGCATATTAATTCAAATTCCGATAAAAGTCGCGGCTGTGCAATTAGCTGTATCAACAAACAAGGAAAAATGTTAGAAAGGGTTGCTTTCGTTGGAAAAAGCAGTTAACCTCGCCGCAAACTCATGCTTCCAGGCAGTTAGCAGTCAAATGCACAATTACGGTTATTACGTACTCAGCAGCTGTTGACACAAAAATTAATGCGTGCCCTACATTTTAACGCGATTTCCGATTAAAAAAATAAGCGGACGAGGGTGGTCATTACTCCTGCTCGTGACTAACAAAATAAACAGAGTTTTCGTTTAATTAGTGAAAGTTGTTTGGAGCTAGTTTGGCATCTGCCTCGAAAAAATAGCGTTTGTGCGTGCGGCTAACTAGTCGTAGGCGACATGATGCCATTATGTTAGAAAAACCACCCCCAGGCCCGTCTCCGCAAAATGAGGGATAGGGTTGCGCCCTCATATGATTATTTCATGTCTCCCCGGAGGATTTGTTTATTTATTTCTAATTGTTAGTTCTGAAGGGTCCTGAATTATTAATTTCTAGGGAACTACAGATCCAAATTAAAGTAGAAGGAAGTTTAAGGACTCCGCGTAAAACTAGTTTTAAATAGTAATTAAAATAACACTCCTCGAATGCAGAATAGTATCAAATATGTGTACATCAGTAGGCAACTTGCCATCATATAGGCCTGTAGCAGCATCTGACACTGGCCGTAATTTATATGCAGTGATAATGGCATGAACTTATAAATTGTCAGATTTACCAAGAATGCAACTTGACTGACACCTTTTTAAAGGCATGGGTAATTTATATGCAGTAGAAATAGCTTACAGTTACAATATTTTTAATTTAAATCAAGGTCCAGTAGAAGAGCAGGCTTACGCTTGAACTGCGCCTTGTGATTTTCCTTAACTTTACAGAAATATGTATTGTTTTTAAGTGTACGCATTTGTATGGTTTTTGGAATAAAGAGAATTTATTATATCCTTATATATGTACATAGCTAGACTAATGCTAACTGGAGCTTCGGTGGATAACTTCATCTGAAGAGAAAGATAATTGATAGGTAATCGAAGTATCATGAGTAGTAGAGCGCCCCCTAACCTAGAGCCATCTGTCAATCAAACGATTAAATTAATTGACCTAATTAAATCCGCGGATTGACCTAATTAATTTCGCGGATTGCTCTAATTAATTTTCATATGTGCTACTGATCAAATTACGCGGCGGCCATTTTTAATTTGTTTCCGGAATTACGCGGCGGCCATTTTATTTTCGCGTGAATATTTGAATTTGAAATTTTTCAGATTTTTTCTAAGTTCCCATTTTTTAATTTAAACTTCCCGGGTATCGGCCGTCTTGGTTTTCTGCGCGCGCACTTCTCTCGGATGCCAGTTTTAATTTTAATTTAGCTCCCGTTTTTGAATTTGATTGCGTCACGCCGAAGTCTTCCGTCTCACTCTTCGCAACTGTTCTCTCTAGCTCGCATTTATTTAATTTAAAAAAGCTTTTTGCGACAACCCTAGGCCGGATTCGAACCAGCGACCGGAGTATTACGAGTCTAAGGGTTAACCACATGAGCTACCCCGACAGCGTACCTGAATGCGGTTAAAACTTCAACACTTGCGTGCCGTTTCGGCGCCCTGTTTAACTAATGAAATTCAAATTTACATCGCTGTTTATGAACATAGATGTTTTTTTAAATTATTCTCAGTTTTACTAGAACAATTACATTTTGTCCCTCGCAGATATTTCAAAAAGAGGCCAGTTTAAAACCGTTTAATAGAAGTGTATAGCGGAAACCCATTTCACTGCTCTGACATCATACTGCCAGATTTTAAAACAAACTATTTTTTCAAAAATGTAAATTATAAGAATGGAATTGGGTAGCCTATTGTGTTTAAAGGTTGATACAATTTTTTTAAAATGGGCTTTGTAACTGTTTTTCATGGAATTAATTCTTTTATTTTTATAATTTGCGTGACGGGCATTAATGGATTATCGAGATTCTCATTGTCCCACTATACTATATAGCTGGACCGTCGAAAATTTGAAAGCTATATGAATATCGGTGCACCTAATTTGTTATTGTAAAATTTGAAGCCTTGAAATGCAGGCTTTAACTTGATTGTTAGCACAGACAAAGGAATTTGCTATGATATCACCGAATCTGCAGGTGGGGTCAGCTTGTCTGCGCTCATACTTTACGTAAAGTGGAAATTTCCTCTCGCTTCCACTCCATGGCGCCCGTTTTTGAATTTCAATTGGAAAATCAGCCATCTCTCTGACTGCTTTCAGTCGCACACTCATCTGTCTCTCTTCATCAAAATATTTTTAAAATTCAAAGAGTTATACATCTTGAATAATGACAAAGCATAATTTATAAGAAGTTTATTAATGAGTTGTTGAACCTGAAACCAATTAGATGTGGTATTTATTGTATTAGACCAACGAGACGAGTATTGAAAATGGCCAGTGGATTTTTTACAAGAGCCTCTATAAACAATCAAACAAACTTTTCTCGATTGCCTATTGGTACAGAAATTTGATTTTACACATATGATAATTAAACACATGTGAATAATTATTTTAATTCGCGAACAAAGCATCGTCTCCCGTCTCGCCCATCGCAGCTGTTCTCTCTCGCTCCCAAAGTTAACTTTGAACCCTAGTTGTCACGAGATTATCATGTTTGGTTTTTATTTTATAAGTAATGCGTCTTAGTTACTTTGAAGCACACCTTTTATAAAACGCACCAGTCAAATTTAAAATAAATCACTAGGTTTTGGCGAGGGTCGGCATCGAAATGACAATTTAATAATAATTTTCAAAGTACATCACTCTAACTTGTTGCAATTTTAGTAAGATTTGAATGAAAACACCACTTTCATTGAAAAATGTTCTGCCACAAGCATTTCGATAAACAAAATTTCAGTTACGTAGGCTTATTGTTCATTTTTATTACCAAAATTAACTCAAAATTGAACAAAAATCACGCAATTACACATCATGTCACATAAATTTTTACAAAAATTGACATCATGTCACATAAATTATACAAAAACTGACATCATGTCACTTGAAATTATACAAAAAACGACATTTTTACTCAACATACGACGAAAATTGAACAAAAATCACGCAATTACACATCATCTCACATAAATTTTTACAAAAATCGACATCATGTTACATAAACTATGCATAATTTTGCAAATGTTTTACACTTTTTTATAAAATGCATCGCTCAAAATTAAAAGAAATCGCAATTTCGTTGAAAAAATCTTCTACCACAATCATTTCGATAAACAAAATTCAAAAATTCTTGTACTTTTAATGGAAATATATGTATGTTGACCACAAATTAACATAATTGTGAATAAAAACGCGCAATTTCGTTGAAAAAAATGTTCTGACACCATCATTTCATTAAAATTTTAGAAAAACTGACATCATGTCACTTGAAATTATACAAAAACGACATTTTTATTCAATAAGCGATAAAAAATACGCCATCCCACATTATTTCACTTAAAAAATTATCACAATTCGTTCTATAAATCGTTTTGTAAAACGAAAAGGATGTAAAAGCAGTTTTAAAGTTATTTCTAAGCATAATTTTGCAAATGTTTTACACTTTTTTATAAAATGTATCGCACAAAATTAAAAGAAATCACAATTTTTTAAATTATATCACACCATTATGAAATCGTAGATTGATTTTTTGAAATTTTACACTTTGTAACTGTAAAATAACTTCAAATACTAATATTTTAGCTTTAGATTTTGTAATTATTGCAGATTCGTGAAAAAACAAAAGCAGAGTAGAAATAAAAACACAAACACTTTGTAATAAACAAATATATTGTTCTTATTTCGTATAATACTTAATAATATAAAAATAAATGTACAGCTGAATGTCTTATCGTCTAAAAATCCGCTAGCAATTTACAAAACTGTAGTTTGAGGTGTACAACATTTCAAATTTAAAAAAAAGCTGCAAGTAATAAAATCAGAATTCGTTTACATGGGATCGTAGAACAAATTTCATTGTGGCATTTTAAAGTTTAAGGCGCTCCCAATCCAGGATTCCGTTCGTATTTGAAGTTGAGGACCTCTGCCTTAGAGGTGTTTTTCTAACGGCCCTTTTTTAGAAGTGCTTCCCAATCGACGTTTTTCTGACTGCACCTTTTTGATGTGGACTTGGATGAGTAGCTGGTGTTTTTTATTTATATTCTAAATCGGACTCGCAGTTATCAGTTTCCATTTCGGTTTTTCCTGTAGTACCAGTCGGGGTTGGCTTCTTTTGCTGTTTAGGTTTAGCTAGCAGCACATCAGCAAACTGTAGGCGTCCGGGTGGATTAATAGTTTTTCGAGGCCTCAGAGCATCGTGAACTAAATCGACTATGTTAGACGCCGGTAAAATTTCACCCTTTATAGTAACGGTACCCTTGCGATCCCAGCTCACATCGTTTGAGGCACTCAAAATGCGTAGGAAAACTTCAGCTTTTTTCTTAAAAGTTTTGGGAAGTGTAGATAAAATAATGGCATTTGATAGGCTGTTACTGCTTGTTTCAATAGGTATTTTGATTGGCTGCCGTGCTTGGTTTGTGAAATGAAGGTATCTTTGTAACACTTGGTTGTACTGCCCCCATTTATCGTGATCAATTAATTTGGACTTTAAAACTTTTTGCATTTCGTCATCAAGCTGAGATAATATATTTTTCTCCGCATTATCGCCAGACTTAGAACGTTGGACAAATTCCGGCGATACAACCAACATCTTCCGCGCTTGGTCCATTTTAGTCGAAAAAGGAGCTCAGCCGTTTGTTCTGGTAGAGCCGTCATGAATAAACTAACTTAAAATCAAGACCTTCATAATAAATATATTTAAAAAAATATGACAGGTACGGGAATCGAACCCGTATTCTCTCTCAAGATCAGAGCTTAAATCTGACGCCTTAACCATTCGGCCAACCTGCCCCCCTGTATAAACTAGCACTCTCTGCATAATTAAGAAAGAAAACATATAGTTTAAAAGCCTTCTATTTGCAATTTCATACAATATTTCATATAAATGAAGACATATCCAAATTTCTAAATCGCATTTGATATATATTTATCGAAGGAGTTGATCCTCATCTGATGTTTTATTATTATTTGTCGTGATTCGTCATCGCTGAATTTACAAGAACCAACCTGTCCACTGTGTGACGCACGCAGTGTTTCCATACCTTTTATTTTAAAATTTGTAAACCAAATCTGAAAAATTTCAAATTCAAATATTCGCGCGAAAATAAAATGACCGCCGCGTAATTCCGGAAGCAAATTAAAAATGGCCGCCGCGTAATTTAATCAGTAGCGCTAATGCGTAATTTAATCAGTAGCACATATGAAAATTAATTAGAGAAATCCGGGAAATTAATTAGGTCAATCCGCGGATTTAATTAGGTCAATTAATTTAATTGTTGGATTAACAGATTGCTCTAGTTTAGGGGGCGCTCTACTACTATCATGCATTGATTGATATATTATAAAATCAGTAGAGTCACAAAATGGAATTTCATTAATAAATTGTAATATATTGTGGTTTTTTACACAATGAAAATTGGTGGAAAAATGGAAGTAATAGCGGGAATATGCATTTATACGTTGCACGCTTTGGTTAACAAATTTATCTAATCCAGAAGTAATTTATGCAGTGAGAATATTATGAAATATACCCTGCAGAATTTTTGCAAAGTAGAACGTGGTTAATTCTACATATGAAGTGCGCGGAGAGGGGATTGCATGCATTTATCGGTTTCAATTTTTAGTCAGTATTTAGTCCTGAAGCAATTTGGGTGACATAAAATATATTTTGTTGTGGTGTAGTTTATGCACAGTGGGTGGGAAGCGTATAAATTATACGTTGCAAGAGTTATATAGAGCGAAAAGTGTTGAGCAAATCTATACGTGGTAGAAATGTTGTGCATTTATGCAAAGCATAGGTGCCTTGGAGAATAAATATCTTTAATCTTAGAAGAATCTATACGTAGTGGAAAAATTATAAATTATATCTTGCACGGTTTATATAACGTGGAATCTATCTGACAAATTTCTTTAGTTCTACGGTAATTTATATGTAATAGGAAATGTATAATTATACAATGTAGAATGGCATGAACGTTTCTTACATATTTCTTCCTAGACGTAATATATACGCAGTGTACATCTACATGTTGCTTAATTAGTGGGGTTTGACTGATAATTATATTTAGTCCTCACGTAATTTATATGCATTGAAAAGATGTAGAACATACGTTGCGAAATTTATATCAATTGTAACATGCTTGACAAATTTCTTTATATTTGAACGTAATAGGCAGATGGTGAAAATAGCGTGCATCTACATTTTGTAATATTTATCAAAAATTTGTTGATAAATGTATTTAATCTTCGGGTAATTTATATGTAAAGAGAAAGCTAGAAAGTATCTGTTCCTCGGTTTATATAAAGTGAAATATAATTCACAAATTTCTTTATATCTGATGGTAATTTGAAGGTGGTAGGAATAGCGTGCATTCCAATATTTATACAGAATTCGTTGATACATAATCTAATCTTGTAGTAATTTATTGGTAATGGGCAAATTATAAATTATATGTTAAGCGGTTTATACAGAGTGGAATATATTTGACACATTGTGTTAGTCCTGAGGTAACTTATACATAGTTAAGAAATTATAGATTATACAATGCACTGGAAAAATTATACGTTGCACTGTTTATATCGGTTAGAATTAAAACGGGCCAATTCGTGCCATCTGTGTTTCCATATTTCATACCTTTATGTTATATACACGATTAGTAATAAAACTCAACCATATGTGTTCTTATGTCCTAGTCAAGTAACAGCATAGTATAAGTAAGAAACTCTGTGTAGGCGGCCGCGTACTATAGGACTCCGAGTGCGAAGGCGCTAGTGAAAACGTGCGGGAATGTGCAGAGCCAGCGTTATGCTCTCGAGAACAAAGAACAGCCAAAATCGCCACAACGCGGAAAATTCATTCGCTCTCAAGCCTGTAAAGGGTGCGGATCGGCCTTTTAAAAGTGTTTTCGAAGGTGCGTGGGCAAACCGCCGTCGACGTGCATCTTTAGCCGAGGTGCCAGCTATCCAAGTGAAATACCACATTATAAGTGAGGTCGCGGTGTTCCAATTCGACATCGCTAGAAGCTGCGATTGCGGCACCAAGAAGGCACCCAGCGCTCTTCCCGGCTCCTTGGTGGACGGATTGAAAAAACAAGATTATTTCCTGCTTGAAACCGAGCTACGAAATAAGAAAACAATTACAACATTGTTCGTAATTGTTTTTCTGAATAATTGCGCAATTGTGAGCAATGTGTCCGCGGCCCAGATAACGGGGGAAGTACCGGCAACTATTACACAGTCATCACGTCATTTGCTAACTCGGCTTCCAGGGGTTCCAAGCACCGACGCATCCTAAAGAATAGACAACTTCGTGTTAGATTGATGGGTGCGCGGAATTATTTTATACCTTGCGCTCGTAAACTTTGGCTTTGCATGAATAACTGAATTTTAAGTATCTAGTTAAGGCATATTCCCATGTGCGCAACTGTTTTATGTATTTGTTCGTATGCATTTCTTTGTCTATGTTTTCTTACAGATTATATGTATTCATGTAAACTGTTGGGTTTTTCTTATTGGTAGTGGTTGCAGGTGTAAGTACAATATTCTAGGTGACAACCAGCTGGCTTCAAACAATATTAGATTCCCTTAGCCGCACTGATGATGCTAATAAGCTAGCAACCCAGGGCATTGTAAGGTAACAGTACAGTATAGTGTAGGGGCTAGGCGAAAGCCGTGTTACAGAATATATTTGACACATTGTTGTATTCCTGAGGTAATTTATACGCAATGAGAAAATTATAAATTATACGTTTCACTGTTATATTTGACAACATTCTATAGTCTTGTCGTAATTTATACGCAATGGGAAGGTTATATACATATGAGCACGTTTGACGTATTTATTTTTGGACGTTATTTATTCGTAGTGTAGATCTATATGTTCCCTGATTAGTGGAGTTTGGCGGATAATTATATATAGTCTTTAAGTGGCGAAATACCCATATAAGAATATGAATTATGAATTCACGCCACAAAGAAGTTTCAGAGATTATCGTAATCGACAGGTGGTGGAAAATGGTGTGCATGCCAGGCGCGGATGGGCCATAAGGCAAACCGGGCATTTTCCCGAGGCGCCGCGGACGTTTTCGACGCTTTTGGCGCCGCGCCGGTCACATCCGATAAAAAAGAAATATAAAATAAATAAATTAAATCAGTCAACGTATAACGAATCATGCTACGATATACGAGCAGTCGGAGCAGGTGCATGTAACGCTGAGACGCGCTTATATTTCCAAGAATACTGTCTTCTAATCTTGCACCAGCCCAGTCGGCTACTGATACTGAACTGCAAATATGGGTTTATCCGGTTTTATCACTGTTAGCCTAACTACTGTTATTCGTGAGTGTGATCTGAATTCTGTATACCTAGTTAACAGCGCCGGTTTGGTAATTTTTGATGATTTATTATTCTTGTCCAATTTGTTTTGTGTGATTTGGAAAGTTCTATCTCGAATAAACCGTAAGTATTTACCTATCTTTTGACAAATTGGAAACTCGTGTATATGACTGAACGAATATTTTTTTTCGTTTTCTAGAAAAGTTAAATGCTGTTAGTATTCTGTATTCACGAATAAACATGGAATACAAAAAAAAGGGCGCCGCCGAACGTGTGAGGCTGAAGCGCAAGCTGGATTTGTAAAAAGGCGCTGGAAGTTGTAAAAAGTTAGATCAATTTATGAACAAGAAGGATTCTACACCCCTTGATGTTCAAGAAACTACCAAAAGTACCGAAGTTCATAATCAAGATCAAACTACTGCATTTTCGCCAACCAAGCTTTCAAGCTTCTTGCTTATGAGTATCAAGAAAGACGTTTTAGAAAACATCGATATTTTTATATCAAACGATTTGTTTTTCTTATATCATTTAATAAAGGAATTCAACTTTCCATTTTTCATTATTTTTGATTAGGGGGGGGGGGGTCGCCAGGCCTCTCCTGATGCCCGGTGTGCATCTATACTTTGCAATATTTGTCAAAAATCGTTGATAAATGTGTTTAACCTAGGGGTAATTATAAATTATACGCTGCACGATTTATATTAAGTAGAATGTAATTTACAAATTAATGATCGTAATCTGTAGACGGTAGGAATAGCGTGCATCCACACTTTGCAATATGTAAGAAGAATTCTTTGATGAATGTGTTTAATGCAAGTAATAAAATCAGAATTTCATTGTGTCATTTTAAAGTTTAAGATGCACCCAATCTAGAATTCCCTTCGTTTTTGGTGTTGATGACATCTGCCTTAGAGGCGTTTTTCTAACGGCCCTTTTTTGGAGGCGTTTCCTTATCGGCGTTCTTCTGACTGAACCTTTTTGATGTGGACTTGGATGAGTAGCTGGTGTTTTTAATTTATATTCTAAATCGCAATGTCTCCATCCCTTTTCATTTTAAAATTTTATAAAAGCAGAGGCCCGACTGATGCCGCACTAACACGTTTAAACCATTATACTCTGTTACCTGGTGCGGCTGCAGTTTGGACCTCTGATTTTATAGAATTTTACAATAAAAAGGTATGGAAACATTGCGATTTAGAATATAAATTAAAAACACCAGCTACTCATCCAAGTCCACATCAAAAAGGTTCAGTCAGAAGAACGCCGATAAGGAAACGCCTCCAAAAAAGAGCCGTTAGAAAAACGCCTCTAAGGCAGATGTCATCAACACCAAAAACGAAATGAATTCTAGATTGGGTGCATCTTAAACTTTAAAATGACACAATGAAATTCTGATTTTATTACTTGCAGCCTTTTTAATTTGAAATGTTGTGCACCTCAAACTACAGTTTTGTAAATTGCTAGCGAATTTTTAGAAAATAAGACATTCAGCTGTACATTTATATTTATATTATTAAGTATTATACGAAATAAGAACAATATATTTGTTTATTACAAAGTGTTTGTGTTTTTTATTTCTACTCTGCTTTTGTTTTTCACGAATCTGCAATAATTACAAAATCTAAAGCTAAAATATTAGTATTTGAAGTTATTTTACAGTTACAAAGTGTAAAATTTCAAAAAATCAATCTACGATTTCATAATGGCGTGATATAATTTAGAAAATTGTGATTTCTTTTAATTTTGTGCGATACATTTTATAAAAAAGTGTAAAACATTTGCAAATTTTTCAACGAAATTGTGTGTTTTATTCAAGTTTATGTTAATTTTGTTTATCGAAATGCTTGTGGTAAAAGATTTTTTCAACGAAATTGCTATTTCTTTTAATTTTGAGCGATGCATTTTATAAAAAGTGTAAAACATTTGCAAAATTATGCATAGTTTATGTAACATGATGTCGATTTTTGTAAAAATTATTTGAGATGGCGTGTAATTGCGTGATTTTTGTTCAATTTTCGTCGTGTGTTTAGTAAAAATGTCGTTTTTTGTATAATTTCAAGTGACATGATGGCAGTTTTTGTATAATTTATGTGACATGATGTCGATTTTTGTGAAAATTTATGTGAGATGCTGTATGATTGCGTGATTTTTGTTCACTTTTGAATTAATTTGTCGTCATCACATGCATATTTAGTAAATTGTACAAGAATTTTTGTAATAAAAGTGCACAAAGAGCCCACATAACTGAAGTTTTGTTTATCGAAATGTAGGTGGTAGTAGATTTTTCAATGAAATTGCGTGTTTTATTCAAATTTATTTTAATTTGTCGTCAACACATACGTCTTTTCGTAATTTTTGCGTGCTTTTATTCAAATTTATTTCAATTTGTCGTCAACACAGACGTATTTTCGTAAAATTTTATTATTTTTTCAATGAAAGTTGTATAAAAATATTGTTTTTTATCGTTTTTGCAGAATTTAATGTGACAAGATGCCGATTTTTATAAATTTTCATGGGAGATGATGTCGATTTTCTAAAATTTTAAACGAAATGCTTTGGAAATTGCATGATTTTATTCAAATATTAGTATTTGAAGCTATTTTTCACATACAAAGTATCGAAAATTCATATAAATTGAGCTACGATTTCATAATTGTGTGATGTACTTTAAAAAATTACAGTTTATTTGTTAAACGTTTGCAAAATTATGCTTAGAAATAACTCTTAAAAACTGTGTTTACATCACTTTTTCGGTACTATAAAGTCGTTTTGTAAAGATTTTCAACGAAATTGTGCGTTTTCATTCAAATTTTTGTTACTTTGGGAGTCAACACATACGTATTTTCGTAATTTTGCGTGCTTTTATTCAAATTTATTTTAATTTGTCGTCAACACATGCGTCTTTTCGTAAATTTTTTACAAGAAAAATGGTTTGACTTATATTTTTACAAGTATCCCTTGTTTTATTTGCAAACGATATTGAAAAGCTATTTTTTCAACGAAATTGTCTGTTTTTATTCAAATTTATGGGGGACAACCATTCTTATACAATAAGACTCGGATATCTTCGGAACACGGTAGCTGAAAAGCAACGCACCACCCTTTCTTACCTATATGAGTAAGAAAAAGATAGCCATACAAAAAATTATATTAGTAGGCATGTTTAGCCTTCTCCAATACTTGCTACTATGTTTATTTCTTTCTTACTCAAGCAATACGTATATCTTCTTGTTCATGTTATTGCTGATATATATAATTGTGACCGACAGGCAACGACCTGTTAGGCCATTTGAGGATGACGAAATAGAAAGTTCTGCAGAGTCGGTGATATCATAGCAAATTCCATTGTCTGTGCTAACAATCAAGTTAACTGAAAACGCGTCCGGGGCAAAAACCATTGCGAATAATTACACATTTTATGTTGAAAATTGAAAATAACCGCCGCGTAATTATGATCTCGCTATATAAAATAAGTAATTAATTTTTGAGTATATTTTTAAACTATTTCAGGACTATATTCGCAGAATCCGAAGTGCAAACTTTCACTGGCTGTTTGTAATACCGAGTCTAACGATAAAAATAAAATAATTAATTATGACGAAGTCACGCGCGAAATCAATTTTTAAAAAATTGCATCTATCTTTAATCACATCAAGCTGCACATTTCAGTTCTTAAAATTTAAATTTTCAAAAAAATAAGTTGTTTAAAATTCGAGAGGCGTGACGGCAGAGCTGTGAAATGACGTTTTGTTCAAATCCTTTAAATCCCGTAGCACTCCGTGGTCTAGCGGCATCGATCGATGTGAGCCCAATGTGTATGCAAACGTAGAGGGTTCAAATCCAAGTCCGCCAGAGATTTTTTTAAAATTAAAGATCCATCCTGTGACTGCAAGAGAGAGACAACCAGAGCAGAAGAGAGAGAGAGAGATAAATCTACCAAAACAGGGACTTAGAAAAAAAAATCTGAACAAATTTAAAATTCAAATATTCGCGCGAAATTAAAATGGCCTCCGTGCATGAGAGAGAGAGAGAGAGCAGCTTCGATGAGAGAGACGGAAGATTTAGCAGTTTGAAATTCAAATATTTCCGCGAAAATTCAAAATTAAAAACGACACCTGTGAGAAGTGCGCGCGCAGAAAACCAAGATGGCGGACACCCGGGAGATTTAAATTCAAAAAATTGAACTTAGAAAAAAAATCTGAAAAATTTCCTATAGTAAGTAGGGTTAATGGAACTCTGGTTAATCCATTCATGCGCGTCGCCGCGTAATTCCGGAAGCAAATTAAAAATGGGCGCGCGTAATTTAATCGGAAGCTAATGCGTAATTTAATCAGTAGCACATATGTAAATTACATATCAAACTTCATATGTGATTAATTAGATCAAACCGCGAAATTAATTGGGTCAATCCGAGAAAATTCCGCGAAATCCGCGAATTAAACCGCGAATCCGCGAATCAAATAAAAAGTGGAGGGGATAGCGGCCCTCCTTCTACTTACGTGACAGGAGGGCGGGTGGATGGAACTCGAAATGCAGCCACCTCTTCGTGGTGAGTTCTGGGTTGTTTAATAATATAACAAGCGAAGAGCTGCATAAAACGTAAGTACTCGTAGGTTTAACTATTTGAAAAACAATTGCATATTGAAGACCTCGGGGCACCAGAAAACGAAATCGTACTATGCCGAAGTTTTGCACAGTAACTGGACCCTACACGTAGCCACTTTTCCGCATATAGGAAATTTTTTTACCATTTTCGCTCCACCCTATTGTACATCCACACAAAATGTATACCGAGTGGAATTTGGCTGGTAAATAAATATCTTTGGTTTAGAGTAATCTATGTGCAGTAAGAAGACATAAGTTATACGCTACAGAATTTAAAACAAATGGAATCTGTTTAACAGATTTCTTTATCCGCGAACGTAATTGATATGTGGTGGGAAAACTGTGCATCCTCACTGTACACAATTTATACAGAGTATCTTGCTTGATATGGTTATGTACAATTCAGACTTCGCAGCACAATTATAAATTGCAAGTTACAAAATTGCAAGCAAGTCGGGCTTGTTTGAACAGTATATTTAAGCAGGATAGCATAAATTATAAGTTGGAACGTAGTTAACAATCTTTTTAGCCCTGGGCATGCTTTAGACACTATGGGAATGGTGTGCATCTATCCGTTGCAAAATTGATACAAACTGGACCTTGTTTGATAAATATTTTTAGTATTGGAATAATTTAAATGTGGTAATGATTACAAACGATAACTTTTATCATATTTGCACAAATTATACATTACCAGATTTATACATAGGGGGCCGCGGTTGTTGCATGTTTAAGTCATGCATGTGTTTCTATATGCAGAGGGAATCGCCGGCATCTGTATGTTGTAAGATTTATGCAGAGTGAAACTCAGCTGATAAATAGCTTTAGTCCCGGGGTAAATTATATGTTGCAGGATTTATAGTAGCGTAATTAACGTAATCTAGAGATCCTGGAAAAGATATACCCATTATATGCTGCGATGTTTAAACATGAAAAACTTTGTCAATATTCATTTTTCTTGAGAATTGAATTAATAAATCATTTTAGTCCTTGGATAATTCTTAAACAGCCAGTATTATCCTATACCATAAAATCGGCGGTCTCTTTCTTTGTATGTTTGTATGTATGTTTGTTCGCTATTTCCTCCGAAGATACTGGACCGATTAAATTGTATGACAACTTAACATTTTGCAGATTTTTAGACTTAGATCGTAGGCCGGTTTTTGTTTTCAAAAAAGTAGGAAAAAGTAAAATGTTAATTAAATCGTGTAATTAGCGAAGCGAACCCTTATAGCAGCGCCTTGTTCAACGAAGCATCGTTGGTTCAGTGGTAGAACGCTCGGCCGCCACGCGGGCGGCCCGGGTTCGATTTCTGGCCGATGCATCCTTTTTTTAATTTCTATTAATGAATCCCTCTTAAAATAGCGAATCGAAGCGTAGCTCGGGTGATTCACTGGTCATATTATATATTTTAAGAGTTGTGCAAAATGGAACGTATGGATAAATTTCTTTAGTCGTTGATGTAGCTTATACAGATGCTTAGATATTTCTACAAGCACACATTTTGTACTTCAAATGTGTTTTTGCAATTATTTACTGCTTATTAACAGTTTTGTTTATATACAAAATTCTTAACTGAAGACATGAACGCCGATTATACAAATGTAGCTGCTTGAGACTGATCAACAAAAAGGCGATTTGAGGCCGAATCTGCAGAAAGATTAATCCTAGTTTTTATGGCCGGGCTCGGAAATAAAATTATTTAAATCCGACGCTCATCGCTCGAACATGCACGAGCCGGAGCTTAACCCGGAATTTTCTTACGTTAACCGAATTTCACCGTCTGCTGCACCCCGTGCTCTCGGCTGCTGATTCCGACATTCGTTCCACTATTTTAAAACACGTAAATTTCTCACAAACCACCGGCACATGAAAGGCCCGATCGGCTCCAATTACACCGCGTGGCTAATCCGATGGTAAGCGGCCGTGTAAACGTTGCCCAGGACCTCGAATTCGTGCTTTGTTCCTTTTTACGTAATGATCGCCGGATTAAGAAGTTCGTTGCTAATCTCGCTTTCGAGCCAGCGAGTCGTTCAGACTCTTTTCTTCTTTAAATCCGTATAATGCACAAGTTCGCCGTTAATGAAAACTTATTTTGTTGCAGATCACAAACGCAGCTGACAAGGAACATAGAACGGTAAGGATTTAAATATTTTATTACACTCTGATGTGTTGATTCTTTTCAAGTGCCAATTTTTCAATATTTCTCTAAATGTCGAGAAAGTGTTGTGTTTATAAATGGGTGCCGAAGCATATCTCGTCGTAGGGAACCAACATAAATGTGTCAGACAGGATAGCTTCAACATGATCACGATGTTCATGTTTAAGTAAGAGGGGTAGCTACATTTACAAGATTATATTCAACGACAGTATTCTCATGAAAACCGATTAAGTACTACACTACGTACCAAACAACATAGAACAACAATGTATACCACGTAAATTTTCTAATGAAAAGCTCTTTCCAAAGGTTGCGAATATTTTTATAATAACAGAATGAAATACAATTCTGACACGACAAGTCCGTAATGTCATTGTCTCACGTCCAATCCGCCATTAAGATATCCGCCAAAGTGTTTATTTAGATTTCCTAACAGAACGTGAGGAATTTAGCAAGGTTCGTTCTGCTGTATTACCATTTTTATTGAGCCTCTCAATTTTCTCCTAGCAACCAATTTATTGAAAACCGTTTAGGGCGGAATATTTACGGTTTTTCTCTTTACATTGTTGGTAAGACAATTTCCGTTGCGAAGATTGATGTTTTCTGCGGTCTTAAAATTGTAGTAGAATGCACATGAGTTTATAAAAGCTTACAGTCTTGTTTATCCAATCTGTTTGAACATGCACCTTTGGAATAATTCATAATGGCTGCTGCAACGATTCTAACGTTCTGTCGTTGATAAAGTAACAACGTTAATGTGAGTTGTTTAGGCAACAATTTTAGCAGGAAGTATATTCGTTGAGTTTGCAACTCTGCTTACTAAATCAATTAGAATGTAATAATTGTATAGTAGGTAAAGTACAGTATGATCGAATACTTGTATCCTCGAGAGTCTAGAGGGCTGTGAAATTGTTTGTATTCGTTAATATGGCACTACTAATATCAATTGCACCGTCCAGAGGATAAATGTATTTGCACATACGGTATAATATTTGATTGCAGACCTAATATTCTGATTGAACACTTTGGTGCACAAGTATTGCCTATTTTACCTAGATATGAGACATTACTTTTGCTCTCTCTCTTGTACCTAGCAAAAAACTAAAGCAATATTCTCGGCATTTAACTGAAAACTCTGCAAGTACTTGTATAGAACAAGTAACCCAATATTTTATAATTGTTATTGCAAATGTTTTGTCTATATTTCCTAGATATGAGACGATACTTTTGTCCTCTCTCTCTCTCTCTCTCTCTCTCTCTCTCTTTTAGCTAGCAAAAATCTATAACACAATTTTCTTCACTCTGCGTACATGTTGATAAAACACGTAACTAAATATCTGTTAATTTCCATTGCACGCGAGTAGCCTCTCTTACCTTGATATGACACATCAACTTTGCTCTCTCTCGTACCTAGCAAGAAACTAGAGCCCTCCACATTTAAGCAATAAATGTATGAAGATTTTGATAGAACCCGCAAACTAAATTTTCGTTAATTTCCATTTCGCATGAGTTTCCTATCTTACCTTGATATGATAATTTACCTTGACTCGATTTCGCACATATCAAGAAGCTAAACCCTCTACTTTCTTCATTTAATTTAAAAACATATTGATAGAACAAGCAACTAAATATTCCTTAATTCTCGTTGCACACTGTTGCCCACATCACCTTGATATGAGAAATGAGTTTTGTTATGTCTCTCTCTCTCACGTACCTAGCTAAGGCACTAACATTTTTATTTAATTGAGTAATCTGCGTACAGTTTGATAGATCTCGCTACTAAATATTCGTTCATTCTTATTGCATATGTGCTTTTTATCGTACCTTGACAAGAAACATCACTTTTGCTGTCTCTATCGTCCCTATCAGGAAGCTAAGACACTATACTTTTTGCATTTATTGAATGTTCATTTTGTTAGAACACCCTACTAAATATACGTTAATTCCCATTGCACACGTATTTATTATCTTACCTTGGTATGAGTAATTACTTTAGCTATCTCTCTCGCATATAACAAGGAGTTAGGACACTACTTTTTCCATTTTATTGAAGAATCATTTCTATAGATCACACAACTAAATATTCGACAGTAATTTTGCTCTCTGTTGTGCCCATAAGAACCCAAGGCACTTGTTTTCTCAGTTAATGGGGAAATCTACCAAGAATTTAATAGAATCCGCAACTAAATATTCCTTACTTCCAATTTGATACGTGTTGCTGGTCTTACCTTTACATGATAGATTGATTATACCTTTGCTCTCCCTCGCAACTAGCATAAAGCTAAGGCACTACTTTCTCCATTTAATTGAAAAATATGTGAATGTTCGACAGACAACGCAACTAAATATTCGCTAGTCCATATTGCCCACGTGTTGACTATCTTACCTAGATATGAGACATTAAATCTGCCTAGCAAGAAGTTAAAGCACTAGTAAATTCTTGATTTAATTTAAGAATATCTAACTATTTTAATAGATCAGGCAACTAAATATTCGCTAATTCTCACTGCACCCGAGTTGACTATGTTTCCTTGATGTGAGACTTTACTTTTGCACTCTCTCGTACTTACCAAAAGGCTAAGCCCCTGCTTTCTACATTTAATTTAAAAATCTATACAGATTTTAATTCTCAGTGCACACGAGTTGCCTCTTTCACCTTGATATCAGACATTACTTTTGCTCCCTGTTGTACCTAGCAAAAAGTTAAGGCACTACTTTCTTCATCTCATTGAAAAATCTACAAACGTTTCACAGAACACGGTAGTAAATATTGGTTCTACAACTATGTAATTGAAAAATATACGAATAGTATTCTGGCAGACCACGCATCTAAATATTCTTCAATTTTTATTTTATATGTATTGCTTGCCTTACCTTGATATGAGACGACACTTTTGCTGTTTTGTTTCTCTCTCACATAGCAAGAAGCTAAGGCACTACTCTCTGTATTTAACTGGAAAACCTGCGAATATTCGAATAGGCCAAGCAATTAAATATTCGTTAATTCTCATTGCATACGTGTTGTCTGTCTTATTTTGATATGAGGCCTCACTTTTGCTGCTTGTCTAGCGCATAGCAAGAAGTTAAGGCACTACCTTCTACATTTAATTAAAAAATCTGCGAATATTCAGGTAGACTACGTAATTAAATATTCGTCTCATTGCATAGGAGTTGTCTGTCTTATCTTGATGTGGGACGTCACTTTTGCTGTTTCCTTCTCACATAGCAAAAAGCTAAGGCACTATTTTCTATATTCAACTGAAAATCTGCGAACATTTCGATAGACCACGCAATTAAATATTCGTTAATTCTCATTGCATACGTGTTATCTGTCTTTACTCGATATGAAACGTAACTTTTGCTGCTTCTCTTGCAGATAGAAAGAAGGCAAGGCATTACTTTCTATATTTAATTCGAAAATCTACGAAAATTCCGATAGACCACCTTGATATGTGATGTCACTCTTGCTGCTTCTGTCGCACAAAGCAAGAAGCTAAGGCAGTACTTGGTATATTTAAGTGAAAAATCTGCGAATATTCCAATAGACCGCTCAATAAAATATTCATTAATTCTCATTCCATTCATGTTGTTGGTCTTATATTGATACGGGACGTCAAATTTGCTGTTTCTCTCTCACATCAAAAGAAGTTAAGTCAATATTTTCTATATTTACGTGAAAAATCTGCGAATATTCCGATAGACCAAGCAATTAAATATTCGTTAATTCTAATTGTATACGTGTTGTCTGTCTTTACTCGATATGAAGCGTAACTTTTGCTGCTTCTCTTGGACATAGAAAGAAAGCAAGGCATTACTTTCTACATTTAAGTGAAAAATCTGCGAATATTCCGTTAGACTACGTAATTAAATATTCGTCTCATTTCATAGGAGTTGTCTGTCTTATCTTGATATGGGACGTCACTTTTGCTGTTTCCCTCTCACATAGCAAGAAGCTAAGGCACTATTTTCTATATTCAACTGAAAATCTGCGAACATTTCGATAGACCACGCAATTAAATATTCGTTAATTCTCATTGCATAC
This sequence comes from Agriotes lineatus, assembly GCA_940337035.1. Classification (NCBI taxonomy): domain Eukaryota; kingdom Metazoa; phylum Arthropoda; class Insecta; order Coleoptera; family Elateridae; genus Agriotes; species Agriotes lineatus. The sequence continues at coordinate 137,128,059 of OW679198.1, read as the reverse complement.
GTGTTATCTGTCTTTACTCGATATGAAGCGTAACTTTTGCTGCTTCTCTTGCACATAGAAAGAAGACAAGGCATTACTTTCTATATTTCATTCGAAAATCTACGAATATTCCGATAGACCACCTTGATATGTGACGTCACTCTTGCTGCTTCTGTCGCACAAAGCAAGAAGCTAAGGCAGTACTTGCTATATTTAAGTGAAAAAAATCTGCGAATATTCCAATAGACCGCTCAATAAAATATTCATTAATTCTCATTCCATTCATGTTGTCGGTCTTATATTGATACGGGACGTCAAATTTGCTGTTTCTCTCTCACATAAAAAGAAGTTAAGGCAGTATTTTCTATATTTACGTGAAAAATCTGCGAATATTCCGATAGACCAAGCAATTAAATATTCGTTAATTCTAATTGCATACGTGTTGTCTGTCTTTACTCGATATGAAGCGTAACTTTTGCTGCTTCTCTTGCACATAGAAAGAAGGCAAGGCATTACTCTCTACATTTAATTGAAAAATCTGCGAATATTCCGATAGACCACGCAATGAAATATTCGTTAATTGTCATTGCATACGAGTTGTCTGTCTTATCTTGCTATGGGACGTCACTTTTGCTGTCTTTCTCGCACATAACAAGAAGCTATTGCACTATTTTGTAAAATTAATTGAAAAATATGCGAACAGTATTCTGACAGACTACGCAGCTAAATATTCGTTAATTTTCATTGCATACGTAATGCTTGCCTTTCCTCGATACGAGACGTCACGTTTGCTGTTTCTCTCTCACATAGAAAGAAGCTAAGGCAATACTGTTTATATTTAACTGGAAAATCTGCGTATATTCCGATAGACCACGCAATTAAATTTTCGTTAATTCTCATTGCATACGTGTTATCTGTCTTACCTTGATATGGGACGTCACTTTTGCTTCTTCTCCCGCACAAAGCAAGAAACGAAGCAGTACTTTCTATATTTAAGTGGAAAATCTGCTAATATTACAATAGACCACGCAATAAAATATTCATTAATTCTCATTCCATACATGTTGTCTGTCTTATCTTGATACGGGACGTCACATTTGCTGTTTGTCTCGCACATAGCAAGCACGTAAGACACTTCTTCTTCTGATGGGGCTTGTTGTAAGCTGCACTGAGACCTATTGGTCCCACCTAATTTGTTATGTGTCTCATTGGAAAAGGCCGGTTTCCAACGCGAAGGATAGAATCCTACCCATAGGAACGCCCCTTATCGCCTGGGGTTCCACCAGGCCGGCTTCAAAATGTTTATGTCGCAGTGTTAGGAGAGCCACACATTGACATAAAACATGAATTGAGGTTTCTTCCTCCAACTGGCACTTCCTGCAGACACTACTTTCTAGTATTAATTGAAAAATATGCGAATAGTATTCTGGCAAACCACGCAACTAAATATTCGTTAATATTCATTGCATACGTATTCTTGCCTTACCTTGATATGAGCCGTAACTTTTGACGTTTCTCTCTCACATAGCAAGAAGTTAAGGCACTACTTTCTATATTTAACTGAAAAATCTGTGAATATTCCGATAGACCACGCAATTAAATATTCGTTAACTCTAATTGCATGCGTGTTGTTTGTCTTTTCTCGAAATGAAACGTCACTTTTGCTGCTTCTCTCGCACATAGCATAGACTACGCAATTAAATATTCGTCTCATTGCATAGGAGTTGTCTGTCTTATCTTGCTATGGGCTGTCTTTCACACACATAACAAGAAGCTATAGCACTGTTTTCTACAATTAATTGAAAAATATGCGAATAGTATTCTGACAAACCCCGCAACTAAGTATTCGTTAATATTCATTGCATACGTATGCTTCCATTATCTTGATATGAGACATCACATTTGCTGTTTCTCTCTCGCATAGCAAGAAGCTAAGGCACTACTATCTGTATTTAACTGAAAAACCTGCAAATATTCCGATAGACCACGCAATTAAATATTCGTTAATTCTCATTGCATACGCGTTGTCTGTCTCATTTTGATATGAGACGTCACATTTGCTGCTTCTCTCTCACATATCAAGAAGCTAAGGCACTACTTTCTACATTTAATTGAAAAATCTGCGAATATTCGGATATACGCAATTATTTATTCGTCTCATTGCATAGGAGTTGTCTGTCTTATCTTGATATGGAACGTCACTTTCGCTGGCTTTCACGCACATAACAAGAAGCAATAGCACTATTTTCTACAATTAATTGAAAAATAGGCGAATAGTATTCTGACAAACCATGCAACTAAATATTCGGTAATTTTTATTGCATACGTAGTGCTTGCCGTATCTTGATATGTGACGTCACTTTTGCTATGTCTCTCTCACAGAGCAAGAAGTTAAGGCACTACTTTCTATTTTTAACTGAAAAATCTGCGAATATTCTGATAGACCACTCAATTAAATATTCGTTAATTATCATTGCATACGCGTTGTCTGTCTTATCTTGATAGGGGAAGTCAATTTTGCTGTCTTTCACGCACACAGCAAGACGTCACAGTACTACTTTCTACATTTAATTAAAAAATCTGGGAATATATAACGCAATTGTTTATTCATTATTGCTTATTGCATGCACATTGTCTGTCTTATCTTGATATGGAAAGTCTTGTTTGCTGTCTCTCATGCACATAACAAGAAGCTACGGCACTACTTTCTATAATTAATTGCAAAATATGCAAATAGTATTCTGACAGAGACGCAGCTAAATATTCGTTAACTTTCGTTGAATACGTAGTGCTTGTCTTGCCTTGATATGAGAAATCACATTTGCTGTTTCTTCCTCACAAAACAGTAAGCTAAGACACTAATCTCTGTATTGAACTGGAAAACCTACGAATTCCGATCCACCACGCAATTAAATATTCGTTAATTATCATTGAATACGTGTTGTCTGTCTTATATTGATAAGGGGCGTCACTTTTGCTGCTTTTCTTGCACAGAGGAAGACGTTACGGCATTACTTTCCATATTTGATTGACAAATTTTCGGATATTCCAATAGACCACGCAATTAATAATTCGTTATTTTTTATTGTATAAGCATTGTCTGTCTTATTATGATATGGGACGTCTCTTTTGCTGTCTCCGCGCACATAACAAGAAGCTACGGCCCTGCTGTCAACAATTAATTGAAAAATATGCAAATAGTATTCCGATCAGAGACGCAGCTAAATATTTCCTAATTTTCATTGCATACGTACTGCTTGCCTTACCTTGATATGAGACGTCACTTTTGCCGTTTCTCTCTCAAATAGCAAGAAGCTCACGCACTAGTTTCTATATTTACTTGAAAAATATGCCAATAGTATTCTGAGTGACCACGTATTCATTAGGTAATTTTGATGGATCAAAAAGTTTTGCATTATTCCCTCACATTGATTTGAAAAAACGACTACGATTTTGATATACACTGCCCAAATAAAACGTATTTTACTATACGAATACGGGGTGAATATAAAGTAGACAATAATGGTAAATAATTGTGACGTCACTGAGCTATTACACTGGCTACAAACGCATTAAAAGAAAATAGTCAATTAGTTTTTGCACTACTAGTCTCAGAACGCACCATTATTGGCCTATCTTTAGGTCGTGAAGTTCTTTTTCTCCACCTTGGGAGACAAAGTAAAATAAACAATTTTCACTGTGGTAACTAATAAATTTGATAAGTTACCAATTATTATTTTAATTTTGACGTTTTAAAAAGCTGTATTGTCAGGTTGACAGTTAAAAGATTTTCGAAATTTGTTGGGAATTTTAGGATTAAGCCGTTTAGGTAGTGCAAAAAATAGTATGTAGGTACACCACGGTGGCGAATCCTGTTATAACCTTCGCGCTCAGTATCTAATATGCGCTCAGGTTATAATACAGGGCTTCGTTACCTTGATGTATAATATACTATTATCTACTAGCAACATGATATTCTACATTTTCGTCATAGAAACAAAATATGAAAAGCTACTCATAACTCCCAAGGGACTTGTCAAATTTTTTCTCCCTCAAACTCTTGGTAACAATGCAACTACAATTAACGTCTTAGCAACCATACAATGAGGCAATCCTTGATGTTACTTACATATTCTAATTTTAAATGTCATTATGAAATTTTGAAATTTCATACTATTTTTACGAATATGCTAGTAGATAAAATATTGTATGCATCACGGGAGATATCCATGTTCTTTACCTTCGGTTGACTTACAGACCTCGGGCCAGAGGCTCTCGGTCTGTAACACATATCAACCTCAGGGAAAAAACATATTCATATCTTCCTTAATGCATAAATATCTATTTTATACAGTGTATTGTGATAAAATTAATATTATTGTCAGTACAACCATTATTTCATACTATATGCGAACCCTATATGTGCTTTGCTTCCCGTAGTATATCTGGGACATCACTTCTGCCTGCTGTAGTACTTTCCAAGAAATAGCAATCTACGTATCTGAAATTATTCCATAGCTGGAACTTCTTAAAAGCAAATTTATTCAAAACGTACGTGTTTTAAACCATTATAAAATTCCAAATGTGATACGTTTGGACATATATTCTTCTCGGTTTCATTGCTATTTTAGACTGTAGTCGGTCGTATATCTGATTTAACCCAACTCCCCAGAATTAATAATTAGCTAATACGTGCCAGGCTTACTGAAAATTCGAAGCGCCTTCCTGTTAGCCACCCTAGTCTATTTGTACCTAAAGAAAGGACATTATGCCTGACAGGTGATTAATTATTGATATAATCTTCGCCTTGGCTATATGTTTTGACACCTATACTTTCCAAAATACGCAGGATACGAGATTAATGTGCAGCCCCACTAATGGTTCCTGGCTGAAATCGACTTTATTTGCCTTGCAAGACCAGTCTAAAAATCAACTCGGTCCGTCTACGATGAACTGCTATTTAGTTAATACGATGCCCTTGACGATAATTACATTTGGCGCTAGCTTAGTTCTAACGCGTATCCTAGATGCGGCGTAATGTTAGATTAAATTGCGCAAGTGGTTCAAGTGTAAACTGATTTTATTGCAAGTCGTGTTAACTTTGGGCAATCAATTTGGCAAGTGTGACGCTAGCGGTTAATCGAATGGGGGTTTCAGCTGCTTTATGTAAAATATTGATGTTTGTTGACGTAGGGTAACAATGTGGTAAATATGCACTCAAAGCTACAATTTATTTAGAGAGATTTGTTAAACCTAAGCTTAAGCAAGGGAAAAAGATGTAATTATTTGTTATGATACAATAGAAAGTAATAGTTTTAGAAAGCTGTTTCTGTCACAGACATTTTGCGTTCCTTAAACTGGAGATTCAAAAAAAGGGGATATGGTGGAAACGTATGGGGTACGAGCTAACAAGCGAAGCCGTTGTTTATTTGTGCAGATAGAACAATAAAACCCGGTGCAGATACAGCTCCATAATGTAGAATTAGAGTAGAGGAATACAAATTGTTTACCTGCAGCTTTGTGACTCCGGAAGGGTGTACGTCTGCAGATCGGGATAAGGGAGCGTAAACTAACATGGCCTACACGCGCGCCCCATTGGAAATACATTACTATGTAGGGACCTAATCTAACCCCATATCAGCTACGTTTGGCACCCTCGGGAGCCCCGTATTGACTAGTCTGCGGCGAACACAGCCACGTCTTGTTGCAATGGTTAACGCACCGAGCATCCAGTTAATTATTCAATTTTTAATGCTGATGGTCGACTTAATCATGTCCCATTTTTCGGTAGGAATCGATTTTCTAACGTAAACTTCAACTTCTACTCTTTAATTATGCAATGGGGATTATGGAAGATCCCATAACAAATATTTTGGAAGCGCATGCTCCACTTGAGAATCAACAATTTTTATCAATGGGTGAAAGAAACTGCTTAAATACCATGAAGGTATAATATTGGCATAATAAGTAAAATAAAATCAAAGCATTAACAAGAAGATAGTTCGAGAAACAGATGATTCCCTGCACCTCTGCTTACATGAAGCACCACATAGCAGCTATTGAAGAGAATAAACATCTTACATGCTAGCACTAATTAGTTAACCGGTCAACTAACTGGAATCCCTCATGGGAAAATCTTACAGTACCCCAGACCAAGGTTTGCCAGGCAAAAAAATATTTGACAATTACCTCAACGTATATTGTCCTCAATATCAGTGCAACTCCTGACACTGCATCGGCATTTGCATCACTTACTGTTATCTGAATCAACTTTGATCCGCATTAGTTGTTGAGTGTATCTTCAAATTTATGTCAGCTTTTGTTAAATTCATTCCCACTGCAGGGGCATTAGTCTCTCCTCTTTGAGAAGGCTTAAGCCTCCCGGTTGCATTTGAATTTCAAATGCTAAAAATGAATTAAATTTTACACACTAATTTTAAATAACACCTGAGACTTTAACTACTAAATTTTAAAGTTGCTATGGGGTTTATGTGAGCTGTGTTTACTAGAAACTAAAGTTATTATTAATCTTGAAAACTATTCCAACAGTGCTTTTATATTTCCAATCAAACCGTAGTACAAAACCGACATGGAAGAGCAGAAATCCTGCCGACCTCGTATCTCATCCGCCGTGCTTCGTGCAGAAACCCAGATAATCACATATAATTCTTTCCCAAATCAGGGCAGGCCGTAATAAAATAATGCAGGGAAGAAACGGGTAAGTAAAAGCCCGGAATATTCCTGGAAGGCATCCAAGCTTTCAAATATCGCTCGCTTAACCGCATTAGCCTTCGGAAAATTTAATAAAAATACGAATCGTCCGAAATTAATGTGTTCTTGGCTTACTGATCAACAATCGCGGGCCTTTCGCTTTTGAAGCACCAACCTGTGCTGCGGAGATCCGAAGACGTTTTTATGGAAGCAGTCAAATACTTTTAAGCTGCGTTTTCTGTATTAGCTGAAAGACTTTTCATATTTTAATAGTTTGGTAGACAATGATATCATAAATAACAGGTGATTTAGTTATAGCCCGACGTCTAAATAACCTAGTTTAAAAGTATTGATAACCAAAAGCCCTGATACATAGGACTATTTTCCATTAATCAACCTATTTAAATCTTATTTCAATAACAGAAAACAATTATAACATACTTTGTAATGACTAAAGTTAGTGCGCTAGATCCATTCTTTATGTAAGTTTTATCAATGACATTAATTGTAGTGGTGCCTATTCATCATGTAAACTACTATTTGCAGATATTTGAAACTGTATAGAATTATTAATTCGACAGATGGCTTCAAGGAGATTTAAATTAAATTATTGAATATTTTAATCACTGTATGACTTTTACGTGTGAACCGAATACATTTGTTATAATAGAGCCAGCATAAGCAGTCTACAAATATAAATAAATAGGTACATACTAACTTTTGGTTTATCTACTACATTAGGAATTCAGTTTCACATAGCGGAATTACTTTAAATAATTATTTATGCTTATATAAACGGAATAGTACATTGCGATCTTTCCGCGCTTAGCCAAAAACTAAATCAAACAAATAAAGAGAACAATTTTAAATAAAACTTAAAGAAATTATTTTCTATGGCAAAAATAGAATTGAACGTGGTAGAAATTGAATTCATTTGTACTCAACTTGAATATAGAAAAATTAATTACAGATATTTTAAACTAGTAACTGTCAGAAAAAACCTTAATACAAATTTTAAATGTATGAAATGTTATTTAAACATCCGACACTTGATATGCTGATGACGAGTTTTGCCAGTTTAGTGAACCTTTCGTTGCCTAAGTTAGTAAACAAATTTTATGTATTGGAAATTTCCACATACCAATATTTAATGTCCAGATATTTAAATTTGCATATGAAATATTAAATATCTAAAACTTACAGTTGATTTTTATATTCCGTAAATTGAATATTACATGTCAAAATTTAAATTCATACGCTAGAGATTGAAATTCACATACCAGACGCTAAGTTTCCTGTAAATTTGATTCTACATAGCATAAGATCAATTTGATACATATAGTGAATGAGAATTTTAGAAAAATAATTTTACATGCCACAAACTGCATTTCACCTAATAGAAGTTTAATTTAACTTTCTGTGACTAGAATATTACGTAGTACGTATACGTAAATTCCAGCACATATGAACATTTTAATGCCACACACCAGAAATTACAATTCATACATGAGAAAGTGAATTTCTAACAATTTCAGTTGATTTTGAAATGAAGTAAGTAAATTGAATAATACAAGCCAAAAATTCAAATTCCTAAGCCAGAACCTAAATTCCGCTTAACAGAAGCTGAGTTTCGCATACTGTAAATTTGAATCTACGTAGAGTAATATCAGTTAGACACATAGTAAATGAGAATTTGGGGAGTGTGAATTTCACATATCAGAAACTGAATTTCACCTAGTAGACATTGAATTTTAGTTTCTATAAATAGAATATGACCAAGCATACGTTAAAATTCCAAATATCAACATTTTCATGTGACACGCTAGATACACTCGTTTTCAAAAAATTCGGGCCAACTCTTAGGGCGATTTTGGCTGAATTTAAGTTGTTTAATTTTGACTTAGTAAATCACTATACTGATAAAGTATAATTAGAATTTATTTGTGTCAGTTTATGTCAAATTAGAAGTGAGCAGGTTAGGTTTTGTTTGTTATTTGACACAGACTGACGCAAAACCTAACCTGATAACCTTGAATATTACTGTATGTTAGAAGTATCATTTACACTACGTAATAAAAGTGTCCCGTTTTTTGTCTAGTACTGTATTTAAATTGACATACGATATCATAAATTGAATTTCTAACACTTTCACGTATAATAAACTAATTTTCACGCAATTGAAACTTCTTATAAAGAGATGCTTACATACCCTACATTAAAATTTGACATATCAATATTTTAATGTCACATACTCATAAAATTTAAATTCGTCTATGAGAAAGTGAATTTCTAACACTTTCAATTAAATTTCCAAATTCGAACGTGGTAAATAAGATTTTTCAGAGTGTTAATTTCTCTTATTATGATCTGAATTTGGCTTCCTATAAATATAATACCTATTACGTATCATAGTTTCCAATTCCACATATCAATAGTTTAATGTCACACATTATGCATTTAAATTTACATATGAGAAGCTGGATTTCTAACAGTTTCAATTGCGTTTCATATACTCTGAATTGAATATTATATGTTAGATCTTTAAACTGATATGCTGGAAACTGAATTTCGCATACCTGACGCAGAGTTCCATATGCGGTAAATTACATGCTACATAGCGTACCATCAGTTAGATACGGGTTAAATCAGATTTTGCAAAGTATGAAATTTAAATATTCAAAACTGAATTTTGTTTAATTAAAATTGAATTTAATTTTCTATAAATAGAATATTACCAAGCATACGTTAAAATATCATATCAATATGTTAGTATCGCATAATAGAAATTTGAGAATATGAGAAGCTGAATTTCTAACACTTTCAGTTGAGTTTCGCATCCTATAAACGGAATGTTATATATCAGAAATTTAAATTCAAATTCCTGAAACTAAATTTCGCATACCAGAAATTGAGTTTCAATACTGTAAATTGAATTCTACATAGCGTAAGACCAATTCGACACTTGGTAAATGAGATTTTACAGTGCGTGAATTTTATATGTCATACACTGAATATCACTTCCTATGAATGGAATAACACGTAGCGTACGCTACAATTTAAATTTTTATTGTAGAAACTGGATTTCGCATACAAAAGCTGAAGTTCACAACTTTTAATTCGATTTTATATAGACCCGCGGTCAATGAGACTTTGCAGAGCGTTGATTTTACAGGTCATAAACTGAATTGCACCTAATAGAAACTGAATATCTTATTCTAGAAATAGCATTTTTGTAGAATACGTTAAAATTGCAGATTTTAACATTCTACCACAACAGAAATCTAAATTTCCACATGTGAAAGTGAATTTCCTTCACTTTCAGTTAATTTTCACATGCTGTAAATTCAATTTTACATTTCATAAATTTGCATTTATATGCTAGAAACTGAATTCGCATACCTGAAGCTGAGTTGCACATACTGCAAAATGTATTCTACATAGCCTAACATCAATTCCACACATGATGAATACAATTTTTCAGAGTGTGAATTCCACACGCCAGAAACATAATTTCACATAATAGAAATTGAATTTCACTCTCTATAAATAGAATGTTAAATTGACATATTGGAAGCGAAGTTTCATATGCGATAAATTAGATGCTACATAGCGTACCATCAGTTCAACAGATTTTACAAGCACGAAGTTTACATGTCCCAAACTGAATTTGACCTAATCAAAATCACTTTTGATAATTAGACTATTACGAAGCATACGTTAAAATTCTATATCAATATTTTAATACAATTTACATTCACGTCAGAGACATTTAATTTCTAACACTTTCAGTTGAATTTCACATCCTGTAAACTGAAGGTTACGTGCCGGAAATTTAAATCGTACTCTAGAAAATATATTTTGTATACCAAAGTATAGTGAGTTTCACATAGCGTAAAATGGATTCTTCATAGCGTAAGACCAATGCAACACATGTGTTTATGCCTTATGCCTATGAATAAATTCAAATTTGGCGCCGCGCCCTTAGTGGAAGAAGCTGCACTTGACTTGAGTAGTTTTGTAGCAGAGGCTTAGGCGCACGTTAAGCGAGGGAGCGCAAGGCAGAACACTTCCGCCCTTGCACCCGACAGCACTGCGGCTTAGGTGCGAATCTGTATTTTTATGTTGTACATTTGTTCGATGCATTAAATATATTCGAAATCATGCATTACTTCTTAGTTTCGGGTGCAAAGATTAAGGGTAAGTGTTCCAGTGTTCAAGAGCAGTGAAAACCCAGCGTAAAAACATCATGGTAGATGAGATTTTACAGAACGTGAATTTCACATGTCATGAATTGAATTTTACATCATATAAATAAAAGATTACTTAACATAAGTTACAATTCCACATACGAAAATTTTAAGTCACACAGCAGAAATAGAAATCGGCATCTGAAAAAGTGAATTTTAACAATTTCAGTTAATTTTCACATATTGTATATTAACTTTTACATGTCACAAATTTAACTTCAGATGTTTGAAACTGTTTGGTACTAAAATTCACATCCAGACGCTGAGTTTCGCATTCTTTAAATTGAATTCCACATAGCGTAAGATCAATTAAACGCGTGGTAACTAAAATTTTGCAGAACATGAAGTTCACATGTCGGGAATGGAGTTTCACCTAATATAAAATTTTTTTTTATTAGCAGTCAGAATGTAATACAATCTATAAGCTAATGTGACAATGTCAGGTTCCTGAATCTCTATTAAAGTTCACTTTCTATAAATAAAGTACTATTACGAAATATACGTTAAAATTTTACATCAAGATTTTATTGTCACACTAGAAATTTCAACTCACATCGGAGAAATTCAAAATTGCTGTTTGATTTCAAATACAGTAACTTGAATTTTACTTCAGAAATATAAATTTATATGACCGAAACTGAATTTCTCCTACGCGAAGTTGAGTTTTATGAACTATAAATTGGATTTTACATAACGTAAGATCAATTCGAGACATGCTGAATGAGACTTTGTAAAGCGTGAATTTCACATGTAATACCTAATTAAATTTCACTTTCTAGAAATAGATTATTGCATATATTATTAGTTTAATGTCACACTAAAATTATATTCTCAATTGAGAAAGTGAATAACTAACAATTTAAGTAAAATTATATATCCTGTAAATCAAACGTTACATGTTAAAAATTTAAATTCGTATTCTGGAAATCGGATTTCGCATACCAAAGCTAAATTTCACATACTGTAAATTAAATTATACATAGTGTCAGACCAATTCGACCCTTCGTAAATAGGTAGATGGATAGAGCTTGAATTTCACATATCACAAACTATATTTCACTTCTTATAAGTAGATTATTACGTACATTACAATTTCCCATATCAACACTAGTGTAACCCACTAGACATTTAAAGTTACATATGACAAGCCGAGTTTCTACATTTTCAGTTGAATTTCATATCCTGTAAACTAATGTTATATGCCAGAAATTTATTTTTATATTCCAGAAACTGAATTTCGCAAACCAGGAACTAAGTTTTATATATTTTAAATTGAATTCTACATAGCGTAAGACCAGGACCCCATTCATAAAACAACTTTGCAACTTTTAAGTTGAAAAGTAAAGTTTCAGCAAGATTATGCAAAGTGCAAGTGAACAGCTGAAAACTAGCAAAGTTGTGTTTTAAAAAACGTTTTTTTTAAATTTTTATAATGTAAAAACTGCAAAGTGCACAGTGAAAAGTTGCAAAGTTGTTTCATGAAATAGGGCCCAGTTCGACACATGGTAAATGAGATTTTGCAGAGTGTGAATCTAACATATCATGAATTGGATTTTACTTCACATAAACAGCATATTACGTAGCATTCACTGCAATTTCACATACGTATAACTATTTTAAACCTTTAACGCTCTCTGGTATGACAGTATTATCATTATGCATAATAGTCGATAATACCTGTTTTGAAACTTAAAACTGCTCTCAAACGTCTTGTTTTTGTTCTACAGACATTTCATTTTCTTACTTTAATTTAATTTTTTTTTAGAATTGTAGTTACTAAACTGCCCCAATGTAAATGTGCAGCTGGTATGGCTGTATTCCCAGCGTGCATACCGTATTGAATCTTTCAAGAGCGTGTGCGCATTGGTGAATTTTTTGGCTACTTACTATTTTGTAGGTTCAAATTTCAAGTTTTCAGCTGGAAACTGTTTTAGTATAAAATGTAAGGAATATAACATTGTTAAATAGTAAAATTATTCTGTCAGAATGTTGAAAAATACATTGATATTTGGAAACCTTTCATTCAACATTTCTGGTTGATTTTGAAATACGGTAAATAGAATTTTACATCAGAAATATAAATTTATACGACTGGAACTGAAATTCTCTTACCGGAAGCTAAGTTTAACATTTCCAATTGAATTTCACATCATATCAACTGTAGCGCCAGCGTGGCTCGGTGGTTAGAGCATTGGACTGCGGCGCGGAAGTCTGGAGTTCAAATCCCAGATCGATGGCTGACGGGCGGCCTATCCAGTCGCTTTAAATAATTGGGAACCTGCGTTCGAAAGAATAAGGGGTAATAATGCGGTTGTCTAATGTGGGATGCTCACCACATCACCACGTGTCATGAATTTGACGCGCGACAACCGGGTGTGATAGCGAGGATACGGAAGCTCTGACCTTCCACCTTACAGGCCAAGCTCCTTCATGGGGTGTTAGTGCTTCACAATAACAAAAAAGAAACTGTATGTTGCATGCCTTGATTTAAATTTCTATTCCAGTATCTGAATTTCGGATGCCTGAAGTTGAGTTTGATATACTGTAAAATGAATTCTGCGTGGCCTAGGATCAATTCGACACACAATAAATGAAATTTTGAAGAGTGTGAAATTCAACCGCCAGAAACATAATTTCACTTAGGAATTTGTATTTCACTCTCTATACATAACGTAAGTTAGTCTTCTACATATCAACATTTTAGTCTCACACACATGAAGTTCAAATTGACATGAGAAATTGAATTTCCAACACCTTCAATTGAGTTTCACATATTCTGAATTGAATTTTATATGTCAGAGCTTTAACTGTCTTACTGTCACACACTAGAAGTTTAAATTCACGTAGTAGAAATTGAATTTGTAACACTTCAGTTGATTATCAAATACAATATATTGAATTTTACGTCAAAAATTTCAATATATGTGCCTTAACTGAATTTCGCATAACAGAAGCAGAGTTATATGTACTATAAATTGGATTCTACATAGCGCGTAAGGTAAATTTGAGAAGTGGTGAATAAGATTTTTCAGAGGGTGCATTTGACATATATTAAACTGAATTTTAAGTTATGAACATTGAGTTCCATCTTCTATAAATAGATTATTACATAGCATAGATACGGATTCAACATATCAACATATTAGTGTCACACACTATAAATTTAAATTCACACGTGAGAAGATACATTTATAGCTTTTAGTTAAATTGTAAGTACATCCTGTACACTGAACGTTACATGATAAAACAGGTTCATATTCCAGAAACTAAATTTCGCATAGGGCCAGAAACTGAATTCTAAATAGCCTAGGACCAATTTAAAAAAAAAGGTTCAGGATCATTACAATTCCCCCAACTGGGGACGGGCTGCTATAGGGACCGTTGCTTCCCTCTTCAGCCAAGAATGGGATGGGCGAGGAAGGAAGGCTGGATAATGGAAGAGAGGCTAGGAAAGGTGGAGAAGTACAGCCCCGCATTGCGTCTCAGAGAAGGTACTCTGTTGACTCAGGAAAACCACTTAAAAACCTGAATCAGAGCAGACGGCCACAGGAATCGAACCCACGACCTCCCCAAATGCTAAGCAAACGTGCTAAGCACTACTTCACAGAGCTCGCTCCATAATTCGACACGTGATAAATGAGCTTTTCAGAGCATTAATTTCACATGTCATGAATATCACTTCATATAAATAGAATATTACGTAGCATACATTAAGATTCCACTTATTAGTATTTTAATGTCACATAGTAACACTTTCAGTTAAACTTTACATCCTGTAAACTAAACGTTACATACTAAAAATTTAAGTTCACTTCCTATAAATAGAATATTACGTAGCATAAGCTACGACTCCACATATCAATATTTTGATGCGACATACTAGAGATTTAACTAAAATCTCAATTTCTAACACCCTCAGTTAAATTGTACATCCTTTAATCCGCACTTTACATGCTAGAATATAAGTTTATATTCCAGAAACTAAATTTTGCATTCGAAATGCCGAGTTCCACATACTGTTGAATTCACCATAGCGTAGCGCCAGTTCGACAAGTGATAAATGAAAATTAGCATAGAGTGAATTTCACATGTCATAAACTGAATTTCACATCTTACAAATAGAATATTACGTAATATACGTTACAATTTCATCAATATTTTAATGTGACACACTAGAAATTTAATTCCCATATGAGAAGCTGAATTTCTACCACTTTGATTTGAATTTTATATGCTTGTGAACTACCTAAATGTTACAAAATACAAATTTAAATTCATATTTCAGAATCGGAACTTGAAATATCAGAAGATGAGTTTCTGTAAACTGAATTCTACATAGCATAAGACCAATTTCACAAGTTAAATACGATTTTGCAGAGCATGATCTTCACTTGTCATGAACTGGATTTCACTTCCTACAAATAGAATATTACGCAATATACATTACAATTTCATCAATATTTTAATGTGACACAGTAGAAATTTAAATTCCTATATGAGAAGGTGAATTTCTAACACTTTGATTTGAATTTTATATGCTTGTAAACTAAATGTTACAAAATACAAATTTAAATTCATATTCCAGAACCGGAACTTGAAATATCAGAAGACGAGTTTCTGTAAACTGAATTCTGCATAGCATAAAACCAATTTGGCAAGTGATAAATAAGATGTTGCAGAGCATGGATTTCACATGCCATAAACTGAATTTCACTTCCTACAAATAGAAATATTATGTAATGTACGTTAAAATTTCATCAATATTTTCATGTGACACACTAGAAATTTAAATTCCCATATGAGAAGCTGAATTTCTAACACTTTGAGTTGAATTTTATATGCTTGTAAACTAAATGTTACAAAATACAAATTTAAATTCATATTCCAGAACCGGAACTTGAAATATCAGAAGACGAGTTTCTGTAAACTGAATTCTGCATAGCATAAAACCAATTTGGCAAGTGATAAATAAGATGTTGCAGAGCTTGGATTTCACATGCCATAAACTGAATTTCATTTGCTACAAATAGGATATTACTACGTAATATACGTTCCCATTTCATCAATGTTTTAATGTGACACACTAGAAATTTAAATTCCCATATGAGAAGCTGAATTTGTAACACTTTTAGTTGAATTTTATATGCCTGTAAACTGAATGTTAGTCAATAAAAATTTAAAGAAGACGATGAGTTTCTGTATATTGAATTCTGCATAGCATAAGAACAATTTGACAATTGATAAATAAGATTTGCAGAGCATGGATTTCATATGCTATAAACTGAATTTCACTTCCTACAACAAGGATATTACGTAATATACGTTACCATTTCATCAATATTTTAATGTGACACACTAGAAATTTAAATTCCCATATGAGAAGCTGAATTTCTAACACTTTGAGTTGAATTTTATATGCTTGTAAACTAAATGTTACACAAAACAAATTTTAAGTCATATTCCAGAACATGAACTTGGAATAACAGAGATGCGTTTCTGTAAATTGAATTCTACATAGCATAAGACCAATTTCACAAGTTAAATACGATTTTGCAGAGCATGAACTTCACTTGTCATAAACTGGATTTCACTTCCTACAAATAGATATTACGTAATATACGTTACAATTTCAACAATATTTTAATGTGCCACACTAGAAAATTAAATTTCCATATGAGAAGCTGAATTTCTAACACTTTTAGTTAAATTTTGTATGTTTATAAACGGAATGCTACACAATACAAATTTAAAGAAGAAGATGAGTTTCTGTAAATTGAATTCTGCATAGCGTAAGACAAATTTGACAAGTGACAAATAACATTTTGCAGAGCATGAATTTCACATGCCATAAACTGAATTTTACTTCTTACAAATAGGATATATCGTAATATACGTTACCATTTCATCAATATTTTCATGTGACACACTAGAAATTTAAATTCCCATATGAGAAGCTGAATTTCTAACACTTTGAGTTGAATTTTATATGCTTGTAAACTAAATGTTACACAAAAAAAAATTTTAAGTCATATTCCAGAACATGAACTTGGAATAACAGAGATGCGTTTCTGTAAATTGAATTCTACATAGCATAAGACCAATTTCACAAGTTAAATACGATTTTGCAGAGCATGAACTTCATTTGTCATAAACTGGAATTCACTTCCTACAAATAGAATATTACGTAATATACGTTACAATTTCAACAATATTTTAATGTGCCACACTAGAAAATTAAATTTCCATATGAGGAAGCTGAATTTCTAACACTTTTAGTTAAATTTTGTATGTTTATAAACGGAATGCTACACAATACAAATTTAAAGAAGAAGATGAGTTTCTGTAAATTGAATTCTGCATAGCGTAAGACAAATTTGACAAGTGACAAATAACATTTTGCAGAGCATGGATTTCACATGCCATTAACTGAATTTCACTTCCTACAAATAGAATATTATGTAATGTACGTTAAAATTTCATCAATATTTTCATGTGACACACTAGAAATTTAAATTCCCATATGAGAAGCTGAATTTCTAACACTTTGAGTTGAATTTTATATGCTTGTAAACTAAATGTTACACAAAAAAATTTTAAGTCATATTCCAGAACATGAACTTGGAATAACAGAGATGCGTTTCTGTAAATTGAATTCTACATAGCATAAGACCAATTTCACAAGTTAAATACGATTTTGCAGAGCATGAACTTCATTTGTCATAAACTGGAATTCACTTCCTACAAATAGAATATTACGTAATATACGTTACAATTTCAACAATATTTTAATGTGCCACACTAGAAAATTAAATTTCCATATGAGAAGCTGAATTTCTAACACTTTTAGTTAAATTTTGTATGTTTATAAACGGAATGCTACACAATACAAATTTAAAGAAGAAGATGAGTTTCTGTAAATTGAATTCTGCATAGCGTAAGACAAATTTGACAAGTGACAAATAACATTTTGCAGAGCATGGATTTCACATGCCATAAACTGAATTTCACTTCCTACAAATAGAATATTATGTAATGTACGTTAAAATTTCATCAATATTTTCATGTGACACACTAGAAATTTAAATTCCCATATGAGAAGCTGAATTTCTAACACTTTGAGTTGAATTTTATATGCTTGTAAACTAAATGTTACACAAAACAAATTTTAAGTCATATTCCAGAACATGAACTTGGAATAACAGAAGATGCGTTTCTGTAAATTGAATTCTACATAGCATAAGACCAATTTCACAAGTTAAATACGATTTTGCAGAGCATGAACTTCATTTGTCATAAACTGGATTTCACTTCCTACAAATAGAATATTACGTAATATACGTTACAATTTCAACAATATTTTAATGTGCCACACTAGAAAATTAAATTTCCATATGAGAAGCTGAATTTCTAACACTTTTAGTTAAATTTTGTATGTTTATAAACGGAATGCTACACAATACAAATTTAAAGAAGAAGATGAGTTTCTGTAAATTGAATTCTGCATAGCGTAAGACAAATTTGACAAGTGACAAATAACATTTTGCAGAGCAAGAATTTCACATGCCATAAACTGAATTTTACTTCTTACAAATAGGATATTACGTAATATACGTTACCATTTCATCAATTTTTTAATGTGACACACTAGAAATTTAAATTCCCATATGAGAAGCTGAATTTCTAACACTTTTAGTTGAATTTTGTATGCTTGTAAAGTGAATGTTACACAATACACATTTAAAGAAGAAGATGAGTTTCTGTAAATTGAATTCTGCATAGCGTAAGACAAATTTGACAAGTGACAAATAACATTTTGCAGAGCATGAATTTCACATGCCATAAACTGAATTTTACTTCTTACAAATAGGATATTACGTAATATACGTTACCATTTCATCAATTTTTTAATGTGACACACTAGAAATTTAAATTCCCATATGAGAAGCTGAATTTCTAACACTTTTAGTTGAATTTTGTATGCTTGTAAAGTGAATGTTACACAATACAAATTTAAAGAAGAAGGTGAGTTTCTGTAAATTGAACTCTGCATAGCATAAGACCAATTTGACAAGTGATAAATAAGATGTTGCAGAGCATGGATTTCACATGCCATAAACTGAATTTCACTTCCTACAAATAGTATATCACGTAATATACGTTACCATTTCATCAATGTTTTAATGTGACACACTAGATATTTAAATTCCCAAATGAGAAGCTGAATTTGTACCACTTTTAGTCGAATTTTATATGCTTGTAAACTGAATGTTACAAATACAAATTTAAAGAAGAAGATGAGTTTGTAAGTAGAATTCTGCATAGCATAAGACCAATTGGACAAGTGATAAATAAGATGTTGCAGAGCATGGATTTCACATGCCATAAACTGAATTTCACTTCCTACAAATAGAATATTATGTAATGTACGTTAAAATTTCATCAATATTTTCATGTGACACACTAGAAATTTAAATTCCCATATGAGAAGCTGAATTTCTAACACTTTGAGTTGAATTTTATATGCTTGTAAACTAAATGTTACACAAAACAAATTTTAAGTCATATTCCAGAACATGAACTTGGAATAACAGAAGATGCGTTTCTGTAAATTGAATTCTACATAGCATAAGACCAATTTCACAAGTTAAATACGATTTTGCAGAGCATGAACTTCATTTGTCATAAACTGGAATTCACTTCCTACAAATAGAATATTACGTAATATACGTTACAATTTCAACAATATTTTAATGTGCCACACTAGAAAATTAAATTTCCATATGAGAAGCTGAATTTCTAACACTTTTAGTTAAATTTTGTATGTTTATAAACGGAATGCTACACAATACAAATTTAAAGAAGAAGATGAGTTTCTATAAATTGAATTCTGCATAGCGTAAGACAAATTTGACAAGTGACAAATAACATTTTGCAGAGCATGGATTTCACATGCCATAAACTGAATTTCACTTCCTACAAATAGAATATTATGTAATGTACGTTAAAATTTCATCAATATTTTCATGTGACACACTAGAAATTTAAATTCCCATATGAGAAGCTGAATTTCTAACACTTTGAGTTGAATTTTATATGCTTGTAAACTAAATGTTACACAAAACAAATTTTAAGTCATATTCCAGAACATGAACTTGGAATAACAGAAGATGCGTTTCTGTAAATTGAATTCTACATAGCATAAGACCAATTTCACAAGTTAAATACGATTTTGCAGAGCATGAACTTCATTTGTCATAACTGGATTTCACTTCCTACAAATAGAATATTACGTAATATACGTTACAATTTCAACAATATTTTAATGTGCCACACTAGAAAATTAAATTTCCATATGAGAAACTGAATTTCTAACACTTTAGTTAAATTTTGTATGTTTATAAACGGAATGCTACACAATACAAATTTAAAGAAGAAGATGAGTTTCTGTAAATTGAATTCTGCATAGCAAAAGACCAACTTGACAAGTGATAAATAAGATTTTGCAGAGCATAAATTTCACATGTCATAAACTGAATTTAACTTCCTACAAATAGAATATTACGTAATATACGTTACAATTTCAACAATATTTTAATGTGCCACACTAGAAAATTAAATTTCCATATGAGAAGCTGAATTTCTAACACTTTTAGTTAAATTTTGTATGTTTATAAACGGAATGCTACACAATACAAATTTAAAGAAGAAGATGAGTTTCTGTAAATTGAATTCCGCATAGCATAAGACCAACTTGACAAGTGATAAATAAGATTTTGCAGAGCATAAATTTCACATGTCATAAACTGAATTTAACTTCCTACAAATAGAATATTACGTAATATACGTTACAATTTCATCAATATTTTAATGTGACACAGTAGAAATTTAAATTCCTATATGAGAAGGTGAATTTCTAACACTTTGATTTGAATTTTATATGCTTGTAAACTAAATGTTACAAAATACAAATTTAAATTCATATTCCAGAACCGGAACTTGAAATATCAGAAGACGAGTTTCTGTAAACTAAATTCTGCATAGCATAAAACCAATTTGGCAAGTGATAAATAAGATGTTGCAGAGCTTGGATTTCACATGCCATAAACTGAATTTCATTTGCTACAAATAGGATATTACTACGTAATATACGTTCCCATTTCATCAATGTTTTAATGTGACACATTAGAAATTTAAATTCCCATATGAGAAGCTGAATTTGTAACACTTTTAGTTGAATTTTATATGCCTGTAAACTGAATGTTAGACAATAAAAATTTAAAGAAGACGATGAGTTTCTGTATATTGAATTCTGCATAGCATAAGAACAATTGACAATTGATAAATAAGATTTTGCAGAGCATGGATTCATATGCTATAAACTGAATTTCACTTCTACAACAAGGATATTACGTAATATACGTTACCATTTCATCAATATTTTAATGTGACACACTAGAAATTTAAATTCCCATATGAGAAGCTGAATTTCTAACACTTGAGTTGAATTTTTATATGCTTGTAAACTAAATGTTACACAAAACAAATTTTAAGTCATATTCCAGAACATGAACTTGGAATAACAGAGATGCGTTTCTGTAAATTGAATTCTACATAGCATAAGACCAATTTCACAAGTTAAATACGATTTTGCAGAGCATGAACTTCACTTGTCATAAACTGGATTTCACTTCCTACAAATAGAATATTACGTAATATACGTTACAATTTCAACAATATTTTAATGTGCCACACTAGAAAATTAAATTTCCATATGAGAAGCTGAATTTCTAACACTTTTAGTTAAATTTTGTATGTTTATAAACGGAATGCTACACAATACAAATTTAAAGAAGAAGATGAGTTTCTGTAAATTGAATTCTGCATAGCGTAAGACAAATTTGACAAGTGACAAATAACATTTTGCAGAGCATGAATTTCACATGACATAAACTGAATTTTACTTCTTACAAATAGGATATATCGTAATATACGTTACCATTTCATCAATTTTTTAATGTGACACACTAGAAATTTAAATTCCATATGAGAAGCTGAATTTCTAACACTTTTAGTTGAATTTTGTATGCTTGTAAAGTGAATGTTACACAATACACATTTAAAGAAGAAGGTGAGTTTCTGTAAATTGAACTCTGCATAGCATAAGACCAATTTGACAAGTGATAAATAAGATGTTGCAGAGCATGGATTTCACATGCCATTAACTGAATTTCACTTCCTACAAATAGAATATTATGTAATGTACGTTAAAATTTCATCAATATTTTCATGTGACACACTAGAAATTTAAATTCCATATGAGAAGCTGAATTTCTAACACTTTGAGTTGAATTTTATATGCTTGTAAACTAAATGTTACACAAAAAAAATTTTAAGTCATATTCCAGAACATGAACTTGGAATAACAGAGATGCGTTTCTGTAAATTGAATTCTACATAGCATAAGACCAATTTCACAAGTTAAATACGATTTTGCAGAGCATGAACTTCATTTGTCATAAACTGGAATTCACTTCCTACAAATAGAATATTACGTAATATACGTTACAATTTCAACAATATTTTAATGTGCCACACTAGAAAATTAAATTTCCATATGAGAAGCTGAATTTCTAACACTTTTAGTTAAATTTTGTATGTTTATAAACGGAATGCTACACAATACAAATTTAAAGAAGAAGATGAGTTTCTGTAAATTGAATTCTGCATAGCGTAAGACAATTTGACAAGTGACAAATAACATTTTGCAGAGCATGGATTTCACATGCCATAAACTGAATTTCACTTCCTACAAATAGAATATTATGTATTGTACGTTAAAATTTCATCAATATTTTCATGTGACACACTAGAAATTTAAATTCCCATATGAGAAGCTGAATTTCTAACACTTTGAGTTGAATTTTATATGCTTGTAAACTAAATGTTACACAAAACAAATTTTAAGTCATATTCCAGAACATGAACTTGGAATAACAGAAGATGCGTTTCTGTAAATTGAATTCTACATAGCATAAGACCAATTTCACAAGTTAAATACGATTTTGCAGAGCATGAACTTCATTTGTCATAAACTGGATTTCACTTCCTACAAATAGAATATTACGTAATATACGTTACAATTTCAACAATATTTTAATGTGCCACACTAGAAAATTAAATTTCCATATGAGAAGCTGAATTTCTAACACTTTTAGTTAAATTTTGTATGTTTATAAACGGAATGCTACACAATACAAATTTAAAGAAGAAGATGAGTTTCTGTAAATTGAATTCTGCATAGCGTAAGACAAATTTGACAAGTGACAAATAACATTTTGCAGAGCATGAATTTCACATGCCATAAACTGAATTTTACTTCTTACAAATAGGATATTACGTAATATACGTTACCATTTCATCAATTTTTTAATGTGACACACTAGAAATTTAAATTCCCATATGAGAAGCTGAATTTCTAACACTTTTAGTTGAATTTTGTATGCTTGTAAAGTGAATGTTACACAATACACATTTAAAGAAGAAGATGAGTTTCTGTAAATTGAATTCTGCATAGCGTAAGACAAATTTGACAAGTGACAAATAACATTTTGCAGAGCATGAATTTCACATGCCATAAACTGAATTTTACTTCTTACAAATAGGATATTACGTAATATACGTTACCATTTCATCATTTTTTAATGTGACACACTAGAAATTTAAATTCCCATATGAGAAGCTGAATTTCTAACACTTTTAGTTGAATTTTGTATGCTTGTAAAGTGAATGTTACACAATACACATTTAAAGAAGAAGGTGAGTTTCTGTAAATTGAACTCTGCATAGCATAAGACCAATTTGACAAGTGATAAATAAGATGTTGCAGAGCATGGATTTCACATGCCATTACTGAATTTCACTTCCTACAAATAGAATATTATGTAATGTACG